>CM057351.1:197524058-198230712 GCA_030015575.1 Agapanthus africanus
GCTAGACTTGTTCCAAAGGGTTTTCATCAACGACCAGGTGTGGATTATGACAAAACCTTTTCTCCAGTGGCTATGCTTAAGTACATCTGGATCCTACTTGCTATTGCTGCATACCATGACTACGAAATCTGGCAGATGGATTTTAAGACCGCCTTTCTAAATGGTGATTTAGAGAAGTGCGTCTATATGACTCAGCCAGAGGGCTTCGTATACCGCCTTTCTAAATGGTTGTTGATACACTTATGATGGCAATGCAAGATACACTTATGATGGCAATGCAAGACTCGCATGGAACTAATATATATATATATTTATATATATATATATATATTTGTATTTGAGTTAAAGAAAAGAAAAAGGAAAATTGATTAATGGTTAATTATTTTTACACTCTTCTAAACTTAACCACACTTGACCAAATTTTTAACCATGGATTAATTTTCCTTTTGGCTTTTAAATTATTTGCAAAAATATCTAGATAATTTAGTTACCATGGTTTAATGAGAGTATGAAATGATTTCTGTTTTCTATTCTCATTTATCTTTTATCATTATCACAAAAATTGCGCTCTTGAGTTGCCATCTTCTTCTTCCTCAATTCTGTTGCTCTCTTGAGATCTCCATAGATTGGGGTAGTAAAAAAGAAAGGGTTTTGAATAGGGAAAATAAACCACTTCATCATTCTACAGTTCTCTAGCCCATTTGTGTAGGGTGTTTGCTCCACTTCTTTCAAAGATCAAGTGAAGCAAGGAGCTTTGGGCAAAGGGGCTTCAGGTGGATCATCATGGACTGGGAATGCCTCTAGCGATCCATTTCAAACTCTTGAAGGTCCAAGGAGTCACCAAGGGAAGTCTACAAAGGTTGTAATTTCTTCACTTAGTGATATATTGTTTGTAGTATGTGATATTTTTATTGTTACCCGAAATGTTCTAGTTAAGATTCATGGTTAGTTTGCTTAGCACCTCTCTAAAATTGTAAAGTGGCATGTGTGATGCTTCCAAACCCTAGATTATGTGCTACGGAAAACCAATAGTGGAATTAGAGCCAAGATAGAATTTTAGACACGGTGTTATTACTATAATGTTAATTATTTATATGCCCTAGAGGCCATTGTTGTACATATGATATATATTATAATGGATGCTTGGATATATATAGAGAAGACTTTCCTGCTCGACATGATAGTTTGCTATCTGGTTTCACTTTGTCTTAACATGTTGACTTTTATTGATTTACTGTCTTGCACTCACATGTTGATAAAGCCCTTAGGATATGTACTCGACTACATGGACTATGATGCAGATCCTACTAGTGGGCCAGGGTAGTCTAAGAGTACATCCTATAACTGTTCCTAGTCGCGGGTGTATCGAGACAGGGCATCGATACTCCAGAGTAGACTAACCTATACGCATCTTGACCCATTTGATGGGCGATGGATGATCCCATATCCAATGGTGTTTGACATGAAAGATGGTGTACGGGTGCTTAGTGGAGACTGGGTACACTGAACGGACTCGCCGAGAACTCCTAGATGGTATTATACCTATCGTCAGATAGCAGTTCTCCAGTGACACTGGTATAGGTTAGTCTGTAGACCCGAGATCGTCATAGAGTCTTGTGTGATTCCCACTGTGCTATGATTTCCCCCTTACCATGTTCAAGAGGACGTGCAAAAGGGTGGCTTTTGGGTACAGTCCCGAATCACATGGAGGCAATGAGCGATAGGAGAGGTTTCGTCTCTCCCGGTAGTGGGAGTTGATGTTGCGCTGTGTTCGATTGGCTATAACTGGAAGTCCCTGGCCAGGGATGATATGGAGATTTACTGGTAAGTGTTATCACTAGTTTTCGACCCGTTATGAGCCTCATATCGACACGACTTATCGGTTTCTGGGGTCTGACGTTTACCACCCCTAGACTGGATATATGACATATCAGACGAAGAGACCGGACTGTACGGTAGTGTTACTGATTGGATTCACAGCAGTGTGTACAGGCTTGCTTGTTGATCTTCTGATCGATCAATACCTGGGTGGCTGTTACGTTTAGCTGACCGATTGCAGCTTGTGGGTGTCTGATATGATCATCACCTACTGCCGGCGTATTGACGATTCTTTAGAGTCCTACACAAAGGTTTCCAGGCTCAGGAAAAACGGAGTAGGAGCACATATGTGATATGTGCGGCACCGAGAATAATACGTGTATGTGATACTGTATTCGATTCTCGCGATCTGTGATGTCGGCTGGGTATATGTGATATAGCCGGGTTATCGGATCAAGTGTTGATTCGATAAAAAGATGCATATTAGTCGGTTATATGAAATATAGTCGGGTTATTAAATCAAGTGTTGATTTAATAATTTAATGTAAAATTATATATGTGATATATTATATTACATTAACTAATATAAGCTCACTTTGATGATTCTTTTTCTCACTTGATGATACATTGATATATATATGTGATATATGTTAATTTTATTATTTTCTTATGTTACATTATATATTATATATATAATATATAATATTGTAACATGTTAGGGTTACAAATGCAACTAAGGTTTATGAGTTAAACCATGATTAAGGTTGGCATTAGGTTAATTATTTTGGTTAATTCTTAATGATGGATTAAGTCATGGATAAGCTTTGAAGAAGCTTTATGAAAGTTGACTTAGTCCACCCACTTTAGATTTATCAAGATATTTGTTAACTTTACCCTAACCCTAACCTATGGTTTATTCTCTACAAGGGTTTAGCATGACATGCTTAACCCTTGGTTGCATTTCTAACCTCAACAACAATTCTTTCATCACAACAATTCATCTTCTTCTTCCTCGCACAAAGCTCCCTAATATTTTTTTTTGTGATGAATTAAAGTGAGAAATAGAAAACAAAAGAGAGCAAAATTCCTACTTTATCATCCTCATCTATTCTAGCCACTTAGATTAGGGTGTTCACTTCACTGATACCTAATTAGTGAAAAGAGAGCTTGTATTTATGATTCCTCAAGGTAGATCATCTTTGATTATGAAGATTACTAGCAAGCATGCAACATTCACTTCGTGCAGCCTCTCAAGAGTATGGGAACTTGATGATCGCAGCGAAGGGACCTCAAATCGGAGCTTATGAAGCAAAGGAACGGACTACAAAGGTTGTAATCCCTAACTCTTAGAAGTAAAGCAGTTTACTTGTTCATTGTTAACCCTAATTCTCTAGTAAAGATCCTTGCTTAGGATGTTTGGCACTTGAAAAATTTCATTTTGGCATGGTTGATACCTTGTAGAACCTTGTTCTAGTGCCTAATAACCTTACATATGACGAAAACAAAATCAACTCCGAAAAATACGATATTTGAAACCCTAGAAAATGCTCTCTGGAAATTTTTCAAAAAGTCGTTTAAAAATTAGTTCGGCAACTGCAGAAGTTTATATGAGATGTACTGAGAACACTGGAGAAATAAGAGGCAATTCCACCTACAAAAAACCGAGCACATTCCTTGTTTGACCGGCCTCCTCGGCCGTCCCAGCTCAGATGTGCCTCGTATTTTTACTGTGCTCTGGTCTGTAGGATTTGGGGTTTGAGGTATTGTTTGTTTAGCCCAAATTTTCATGTGATTTTTATTTTGATTAGGGGCTAAATATTAATGTTTCGTTGTCATATATTTTAACTCTGTAAAGGTAACCTTGACAATGTTTAACAGTTTGAATGAACTTCAAACCCCACATTTAGGACCCCGCTGAAATTTTCAAGTGTTGTAATTTTTCCTAGTTGAATGTATTCGGAAAATCGTGCAAGTATCCCTATGGACCCTCTAGAAGAACATATAACCTTAACTTGATTCTATGCCCACGGAACCACGATCGAATCTTAAGGTTTGCCGCAGTTCCTTGGTGTCATAGGTGAGGCAATGGTTACCCCTTCTACGACTGGTCCATAGACACTGTGGCACAGTTTTTCGGTATTTTAACTTTCCTCAAGTGTTGAGCTTTCGAGGTAATTTGTGGGTGTTAGTTGATTCGATCGAAATGTTTAACATCGTCTTGATATATGTGAATGTGATAATTGCAATTGTTGTTTTTTTTCACTTTCTTTTATGCGACCGTAAGTGTATTATGTGGTGTATCGCCGATTTCGTTGCTATATATCAACGACAATCGAGGTATGCATACTTACTTACGTTGATGATATGTGATATTCTGTGTTGCTGAGATATGACGTGCAGGATTGTTGTGATTGAATAGGCGGGGATTTTATATGAGATGAGTGTCTTAATTTTCATTCATGTAAATATTAATTGTATATAATATTCTTTATTTGGGGTACTTCCGGGTTGAGGATGATGTCACCATTATTGTATATTATTTATTTTTCTACATTAGGATGGACCTAAGGAGGGGAGCACAAGTGACCAGGTTCTACGGTTCAGTGGGAGGCCATCTCGAGGAGTCGAGACCGGGTCTCCTAAACTATAGAAATGGTAGGGTCACTTGCCTCTCTCATAGGGATCTAAGGGTGTGGGCTTGGCTATTCGTCGCGACCGTGGAATCCGTATTTTCTATTGTTGGCTGAATACAAAATACGGACCTCCTAGATATCCTTTATTTTCATATGTGCTTCTGCTGTTGATATTTTGTGATGTGATTGCTTAATATCTGAGATGAATGGATTATTATATATATGATATATAATAAACGTTGCTTATGTTTTACACCCGCGCTAGTCCTGCCCCGCTATGACTTTAGTTAAGTAACCTCACGGTGCATAACGGGACACCGTGGCGAATGCGGATGGTATAAGTGTACGTTCTATTTTCATTTCTTTTCTATGATGGCTTAGGAACTTAAATGACGGAACTACATTAATAAGATTAATGTAAAGAAAAAGAAACCTAAAGATGTTGTAAAATCAGATTTGAAACTCACTCGGCCTTTTTATGAAAAATGCAAGTTTCAAAAAATGCGGAGCTTAAGCCACTCCTTTTCTAAACTATATTGATTCTACAACGAGATCAAGTTCAAAGCATTAAAGGTTTTCAAATAAACCATCCGCAACCCTCCGTCATTTTAGGAAGCAGAGTACTTAGTATTCGTGCTACGTATGCTGGTTATAGTCAAGGCGTAGTGTACGGTAGCTAAGTGATATCTTCCTACAAAGCATAAGATGCGATAAGTTTGGACATTTATGTGATTATGTTGATCATAGTCAAGGGTCATATAGGTGGGTCTAGTTAATCATAAAATGATGGGTAGAACTTGACCAGTGCTTATTATATCTTGACCATAGCCAAGGTCATAAGCAGCTAGGGGTAAAAACCATATCGGGAGTTTCAAGAGTTGAAATTTGCAATGAGATTGCATACCATCTATATGATAGTTGGATCCCAATCCCACTGTGAGTAAGGGTTACTCCCAGGAGAGTTTTGCACTTTAAAATTAGCTAATCCAGTAGGTGTCTAGAAAGATGTCAACGGGGTTTGACCTATGGGAAAACGGGGTTTATTTTAATTAGGTCCCTACGAAAGCACGGGGAACCTCCCTCAAAGTACCGACACTGGCTTGGCTGACCGCTTAGCGAAACTGTAGAATGTAATTAATCCTGTTTAGTTTTCATTTTAGGTTTTGAAAGAAAATTTGATAATAGCAGTGGGAGACATCGATTTGATAAGATAATAACCAATCTAAATCTTTGCAAGAGCATTTCGCTGAGTGTATTCTTTTCTCTCTCCTAATAGCAGATACTTAATGACGGGACATAAGCTTCTTTTAGAGAAAAACAAACTGACAGGACCGTATTATAAAGAATGGCTGAGGAACTTGAATATTGCACTGACATATGATAAAGTATCATATATCCTCACTGCAAAAGCCCCACCCGTCCCAGGACCTGAATAATCTGTTTCGGATAAGGAGATCTGAAAAACATGGGATATTGATTGTGACACGGCCAAGTGCCTCGTGCTTGCTTCTATAGACAGTATACATCAGAAGCAACACGAGAAGATGGATGTTCAATCCATCTTTCTTCATACAAAGGAGTTGTATACTTTACGATATGAGGCATCCCGAAAGTTGTTTCAGATGCGTATGGCCCCTGGCACATCAGTAGGAGAACATGTCTTGAAGATAATTGGTCTTATAGAAGGACTTGAGGACCTGTGATGGACGATGGATAATGAGCAATATACAGATATTGTTCTACAGTCTCTCCCCCTTGCCTTTGCTCTGTTCATTGTGAATTTCAATATGAACGATTTGGCGAAATCACTGCCTGAACTTCACAATATGTTGAGAAGAGCAGAAAGCACGCTTAAGACAGCGAAAACTCCCGCTCTGCTATATGGGCCATCTTCCTCTTCCATCCCAAAAGCTAAGGCCAAAGGAAAGAAGAAGAAGAAACTGTCATGACCCAAATTGGGCACATGATCGGCACTTAAACTACGTAACGTCAACAGGCGTAACGCAATTCAAGTAAGCCGAAAACCCAGTAATCTAATCTATTACTAGAAGGAAAAGATAGAACACATTTAAAAGTTCGATGCAAAACATTAAACTTAAATTTGTTTTTCCTAGAAATTTTGGCAGCACCTCCTTTGTAAAAACAAGCCCCAAACCGGGTACAAACATAAGATAAAAGTAAAGCATCCCCAAAGGGGAGAAAATCTTGCCCAATGGCGGAAACAACCACCTAAACAGATATACGACGCTGTAGCGAAGAAAAGAAAGCCCACAAATAGAAAAGGCCGGCTCACATGAGCACGACAACCAGAGTCATAAGAATATATAGCATCGATCCTCACAAATCGTCTTTATGAAAATACATGAAGGTGGTAGATGGAGAGTACTAGATACAAGAAATATACAATGTACTTCATCGGATATCCGCAACCCACCTAAAGCAAACAGCCTCACAGCCAACGGTAGCGATATCCGCAAAAGTAGAGATAATATGGCGTCCTACCGCGACCACTCTGATGATCAGACCTGAAAAACCCTGCGGCACAACGGGGGGTGAGTTGCCAACTCGTGAATAGTAAATAACATCATACTATAATCATAATTATGCACTAACACCAATGATCTAACACATGTAATCTGTTAGCATAGGTATGGCAATATGAATATGCAAGTATCATGATCAAGGTACACCACCAGGGTACGATATCTATATGAATCAAATTCATATAAACTAAATACTGAGTGCGGGATAATTAATAATCTCATGCACAAATCATAAGCATGGAAAAAAAACCAGGTGTAAATCAACAACACCACGAATCCCAAAAACCTTAGATCGGCCCTCATATCGGCCCTGTAAATCTCATGGAACCTGAGAGTCAAACATCAACACCCGAAAATATTATGAAAACTAGTGCCCAGCATTGACACATAAATACTCATATCCATACGTTCCTCGAATCCTAAGTGCCAAATATCCACAATTGTGATCCACGTATCGGTTCTCTGATATCCATACATTCCTCGAAACCCAAGTGTCCAACCTCGACACTTGTGTTCCACGTATCGGTTTCCAATATCCATATATCTCTCAGAATATAAGTGCCCAGCATCGACACTTGAAATTCCCAAATCGCATGAAAACATATCTCAAATGCATAAATCCATGTAACATAACATATGCAACAAAGAACAACAATATGAGCATATCATGTAGGGTTCCAAGGCACTCTTGTGAAGGTTCATAAGGCATCAAACATGCATGGATAAAAATTTAGACGTGCCGAACAACCCAAAGCCGGGATCTTTGCTAGATTATTAGGGTTTAACATGCAAGAAGATAACTTTTATCTAAGTGTGAGGGATTACAACCTTTGTAGTCCGCTCCTTCGCTTCACAAGTTCCGAGTAGAAGTCCCTTTGCCACGATCCACGATCTCCCGGACTCATGAGAGGCTCCACGACTCGAACGATCCATTCTAGCTTGTCGTATTCCAAATCTCCGATGATCTACGTCGAGGTTTCAAAGAACACAAGCTATCTCACTCTTAAAGAAGTGAACACACTAATCCCATGGGCTAGATGAGATGAGGATGAGAGAGTAGTAATTTTGCTTTCTTTTTAAATCATTTTCTCATTTTATTTCATCACTTAAAGAAAAACTAGCAAGCATTCTTGAAGAGAGAAGAAGAAGATGATGAAAAAAAGAATAATCCTTTTTCTTTTGTGATGAATAGAATATAATCATATGATTGATTATTAACCATGGTCAAGGATGATTGGATAAGAATAAGTAGAGAAACAACTAGGGTTAGGGTTTGGTTAGGTTAAAAGAATGTGTCATTCTAAATATCTTAAGAATGACAAAAGAAGAAAGCTTCTAGAAGGAACTTGAAGCATCTAACCCTAATCAAACCTTAACCTCAATTAATCATCCTTAAACATGTTTAACAATTAATCATATCATGTCACAATAATATATATCACATATATATTATATATTTGCAACAAAAGAAAATAATACAATTAACATATATCGCATATATATCAATGTATCATCCACTGAGAAAATGAAATAATAAAGCAAGCCAATATTAGTTAATATAATAATATATCATATATATATTATTATATATTAAATCATCGAATCAACACTTGATCCGACGATCCGGCTATATCGAATATAACCGACTAATATATCATGTACCGATTCATCGAATCAACACTTGATCCGATGTCCCGGTTCATATCTAAATATCGCGAGAATATAATACGGTATCCCATATCGCATTATTCTCGGTCCTGCACATATCACATATGTGCCTCTACTCCGTTTCGCCTGAGCCAAGAAACCTCTTTGTAGGACTCTAAAGAATCGTCAATACGCCGGTAGCAGGTGATGATCATATCAAACACCCACAAGATGCAAGCGGTCATCTAAACGTAACAGCCACCCAGGTATTGAGCGATCAGAAGATCAACAAGCTAGCCTGTGCGTTCTCCTGTGAATCCGATCAGTAACACTCCCGTACAGTCCGGTCTGTTCGTCTGAGATGTCGCATATCAAGTCTAGGGGTGGTATACGTCAGACCCCAGTAACCGATAAGTCGTGTCGATGTATGGCTCATAACGGGTCGAGAAACTACTAGTAACACTTACCAGTAAATCTCTATATCAGCCCTGGCCAGGGACTTCCAGTTATAGCCAATCGAACACAGCACAACATCAACTCCCTATACCGGGAGAGACGAATCCCCTCCTATCGCTCATTGCCTCCATGTGATTTGGGACTGTACCCAAAAGCCACCGTTTTGCACGCCCTCTTGGACGTGGTAAGGTGGAAATCAAAGCACAGTGGGAATCACACAAGACTCCATGACGATCTCGGGTCTACAGACTACCCTGTACCAGTGTCACCGGAGAACTGCCATCTGACGTGTGGTATATCACCATCTGGGAGTTCTCGGCGAGTCCGTCCAGTGTACCCAATCTCCACTGAGCACCCGTACACCATCTCTGATGTCAAACACCGATGGATATGGGATCATCCATCGCCCATCATATGGGTCAAGATGCGTATACGCTAGTCTACTCTGGTGTATCGATGTCCTGTCTCGATATACCCTCGACTAGGAACAGTTATAGGATGTACTCATCGACTACCGCGGCCCCATTAGTATGATCTCATCATAGTCCCAGTAGTCGAGTACAGATCCTAAGGGCTTTAACAACATGTGAGAGTAAAACAGTAAACCAATACAAGTCAACATGTTAAGATAAAGTGAAACCAAATAGCATACTATCATGACGAGCAAGAAAGTCTTCTCTATATATAACCAAGCATCCATTATAATATACATCATATGTACAACAATGGCCTCTAGGGCATATACATAACTAACAATCTCCCACTTGCACTAAGGCCAGCTGCTGTAGTAACTCATACCTAGCATCCCGAATAATCTCTCAAACTGTATCTGGGGAATAGCCTTCGTGAATGGATCCGCAGTGTTGTCCTTCGTATCTACTCTCCTGACCTCGATCTCCCGACGATCAACTATCTCCCTGATCAGGTGATACCGCCTCAGAATATGTCTGGACTTCTGATGGGACCTGGGTTCCTTGGCCAAAGCCACAGCTCCATTGTTATCGCAATACAGAGGTATTGGATGCTCAATGTATGGAACCACACCAAGTTCACTAATGAACTTCTTGATCCAGACAGCCTCTTTGGCAGCATCGTTGGCAGCGATGTATTCAGCCTCCATCGTCGAGTCTGCAACGGTATCCTGTTTGGAACTCTTCCAACATACCGCCCCTCTATTGAGGGTAAAGACAAAACCCGAATGCGACTTAGAGTCGTCCTTATCACTTTGGAAGCTGGAATCGGTAAAGGACTCCACCTGGAGTTCTCCATTACCATACACCAAGAACATCTCCTTAGTCCTTCGTAAGTACTTGAGAATGTTCTTCATTGCTGTCCAATGACTCTCTCCAGGATCTGCTTGATACCGACTCACTACACTTAGTGAGTATGCTACATCGGGTCTGGTACATAGCATCGCATACATGATAGAGCCTACTGCTGAAGCATAGGGTATCCCTTGCATGCAAGCTCTCTCCAAATCAGTCTTGGGAGACATCTCTTTGGAGAGATTGAGTCCAGAGATCGTGGGCTGATTCCCACGTTTGGATTCTTCCATACTAAACCTCTTCAGTATGGTGTCAATGTACCTGGATTAGGACAATCCCAGTATCCGTTTAGATCTATCTCTATAGATCATGATTCCCAATATGCAGGAGGCATCACCTAGATCTTTCATTGAGAATCTCTGTGATAAGAAGAGCTTAACTGATTGCAGCATAGGAATATCATTTCCTATCAAGAGTATGTCATCCACGTACAATACGAGGAAGACAACCTTACCCTCTGCTACCTTCTTATAGATACAAGGTTCATCTATATTTTTGATGAAGTCAAACTCTTTGACTACAACATCAAAACAGATGTTCCAACTCCGCGATGCTTGCTTTAACCCATAAATGGATTTAAGCAGCTTGCACACCTTTTCGCTGCTCCCACTATCTACGAAGCCCTCTGGCTGAGTCATGTACACGCACTCTTCTAAATCACCGTTTAGAAAAGCGGTCTTAACATCCATTTGCCAGATTTCGTAGTCATGGTATGCAGCAATGGCAAGTAAGATCCGGATGGACTTAAGCATAGCCACTGGAGAAAAGGTTTCGTCATAATCCACACCTGGACGTTGACGAAAACCCTTTGCTACAAGTCTAGCTTTGAAAGTCTCAACTTTTCCATCTACACCAAATTTCTTTTTAAAAATCCACTTGCTCCCAATGGGTTTTACTCCTTCAGGAGCATTTTCTAAAATCCATACTTTATTGGTGTACATGGATTCCATCTCAGATCGCATTGCATCCAGCCATTTCACAGAGTCACCACTCGTGATGGCCTGCTCGAAACTAATCGGGTCATCATCATCCACGATGCAATCCTCGCTTCCACCATCAATGAGAAAACCGTAGTATCTCTCAGGTGGATGAGAAATCCTACTAGATCGGCGGAGAGGCTGGGGTTTGTCGGGTACTACTGAATCCTCTGGTTCAACCAAGTCTTCTGTTATAGTTTGTGTTGCTGGAACCTCTGCCAGTTCTACCTCAATACTACTATTCTGTTTCATAAGAAAACCTTTTTCTAAGAAAGTAGCATGTCGAGAAACAAACACCTTTTGTTCCTCGGGGTGGTAGAAGATATACCCTTGTGAATTTCTGGGATATCCTACAAACTTACATAAGACTGATCTTGCCTCGAGTTTGTCCGGATTTTGTCTTTTGACATAGGCCGGACAACCCCATATCTTAATATAATTAAGATGTGGTCTCTTCCCTTTCCATATCTCATATGGAGTGGTAGGCACAGATTTGGTAGGAACTCTATTCAATAGGTCTATGGCTGTCTCAAGCGCATACCCCCAGAATGAAATAGGTAACTCAGCTGTACTCATCATGGAGCGCACCATATCTAATAGGGTGCGATTTCTCCGCTCCGATACACCGTTGTGCTGTGGTGTATAAGGAGGAGTAAGCTGAGAGAGAATCCCATTCTCTTTTAGATAATCTAGAAACTCATTGCTTAAGTATTCACCTCCTCGATCAGATCGAAGAATCTTAATACTTTTGCCCGTTTGGTTCTCTACTTCGTGCTTATATTCTCTGAATTTCTCAAAAGCTTCAGACTTGTGTTTCATCGGGAACACATGTCCGAATCTAGAGAGATCGTCAGTGAATGTAATGAAGTAGGAAGAACCGTTCCTGGCATGCGTAGACATGGGACCGCATACATCACTATGTACCAGTCTTAAGAGTTCGGTAACTCTTTCTCCGTGTCCACTAAACGGAGCTTTGGTCATTTTTCCTTTGAGACATGAATGGCAAGTATCATAAGATGATAATTCGAACGAATTCAAATAACCATCTTAATGTAAGTTAGCCAGTCGTGTCGCATTGATATGACCAAGTCTACAATGCCACAAGAAGGATTCGTTCATATCTGAACTTTTCCTCTTGTGTGTGTTTTGTATATTTAGAACTATATTCTGATTTAGAATGAATATGCCATTATGTAACGGGCCTGATGCAATCAACTTTTGATCTAGGAATATGTTCATAACATTATCCTGTACTACAAAATTATATCCCTCTTTACTCAATAAAGAAACGATATAATGTTGCACATCATATTCGGTATATAATAGCACTCATTTAGAATCAGTGTATTACGACTCGGCAATACAAGGTGATATTCGCCAACTGCTTTGGCTATAATACTTGCACCGTTCCCTACTTGAACGGAATGATCACCTTTTCCCAGTTCTCTACCTTTTCGTAGCCCATGTAACTGTTTACATATGTGGGATCCTGATCTGGTATCTAATACCCAGGACGTAGGGTGAACTGAGAAACAGTTCTCAATAACTAACACACCTGAAGAAGATGCATCAACATGCATGTTCTTTTGGGCGGCTTGAGAATCTAGATATTCTTCTATTCCCTGTTCAGTCTTATAACTCTTATAAGAAAGAACGGGTCCAATGTTCCCTAGCTCAGTACAATAATCGGGTTCCGTCAATACATCAATATTATTATCTTGATTATGGCCTGACATGGTCGCTACCTGGAGAGAGAGAGAAGAAAACACTTTAGCGTATGCTCTTGCAAGATTAGATTGGTTATTATCTTTTCTAATCAGGATGTCTCCCACTGTTTTTATCAAATCTACCTTAAAACCCAAAAAGGTAAGATTAGCCGGGATTAATTACACCGTACAATTTCGTCAATCTTTCAGCCAGATCAGTGTCGGTACTTTGAGGGAGGTTCCCCGTGCTTTCGCACGGACCTAATTAAAGTAAACCTCGTTTTCCCAGAGACGTAACCTCGTTAACACTTTTCTAGACACCTACTTGAATGACTAATTGTCCTGTGTAAAACTCTCCCAGGAGTAACTCTTACTCGCAGTGGGTATCGGGATCCAACTATCTCATAGGAGGTAAGCAATCTCATTGCAAATTTCAATGCTTGAAATTCCCGATAAAACTTTTACCCCTAGCGTGCTATGACCTTGACGCATGCCAAACAACCCATAGTCCGCTAGTCAAGTTCAACCTGTACATTTCGTGATTGAATTAAACCCACCCGTACGACCCTTGACGCATTCCAAACAACGCCGCACGAATGCCCTAATCCAATCGCATCTCATGCTGCAGATAAGTAATAATCAGCTACCGTACGCTACGCCTTGACGCATGCCAAACTACCGTAGCACGAATACTAAATATTACTTATCTGAAATGACGGAGGGCTACACAGGTTTTTCAGAAAAACCCTGAGCGTAATGAACCTGATATCGTCGTAGAATCTAGTAGTTTTTGAAAAGGAGTGTTTTGAGGCTTTTCTTAGTTTCGCTAAAGGGGTCACTCCCGGTGAAGGGATCGTCGGCCCTTTCCTCATCGAATAAGGTGCAGGATATATCATATATACCGCTGTGCAAAGCAAAACACTAAAAGCAATCAAAAGACAAACCGCGTTTTGTAGCATCTGCCAGTTTCGCTAAAGGAGTCACTCCCGGTGAAGGGATCTCGGTCCTTTCCTCATCGAATAAGGTGCGGGACATATCATATATGTCACTGTGCAAAGCAAAACTGTAGCTACCCTTTTTATAAAGTTTTTGATTCTACAACATCTTTAGGTTTCTTTTCTTTTATTAATCTCATTAATAAAAATCCCATCAGCTTATGCTTCCTAAGCACCACAGAAGAAACGAAAGCAGTAATATTTATATATCAGCATATATATAGTATAAGCATTCATCTCAGGCAGTAATATGATCTCATCACAGAACATTGCAGCAGAAGAACATATATGAAATATTGGATATACTAGGACGTCCGTGTTTTTAATACGAGTCTGTATAAAACACGGATTCCACGGTCGCGACGAATAGCCAAACCCACATCCCAAGACCCCTACGAGAGCGGCAAGTAACACTGCCAATTCTAGGGTTAGGAGACCCGGTCTCGACTCCTCGAGATGGCCTCCCAATGGACCCTAGAACCCGGTTACTTGTGCTCCCCACCTTGGGTCTACCTAATGCGGAAAAGTAAATAATATACACTGGTGACAGCAACCGCAACCAGGAAGTGCCCTAAATAAAAGAATATTACATTACAAATGAATTTTACATGAATGAAAATAAAAACACTCATCTCACATAAAACCCCCGGCAATTCTGATCGCGACGATCCAATATAACATATCACAGCAACACATAATATCTCATATCATCAACGTAAGTAAATATGCGCATCCCAATTGTCGTTGACATATAGCAACGAAACCGGCGATATCACATATTACACTTACGGTCATAGAAAAGAATGTGTAAAACTACAATATTTGGAATCCATAATCACTTTAGACATCGTAAATCCGAAATATCACATACTTCGTATTTCATGCCTAACTCTATGAATTCCACATATTGTATCACATTCTAGATAGATAAACAGTATTAAACTTTTCGAACAGATTATCAAACACCCAAAATTTCCTAAACTGCTCAACACTTGAGCGGGGTTCAAATAATCCCAGAATATGTCACAGTACCGGTGATCCAGCCGTAGAAGGGTCAAGCCAACGCCTCACATGTGGCACGCCGTACTGCCCCAAACCCGAGGGTTCAAAAGGAAGTTCAAGACGGTCACATAATCGAGTTAAGGTTTGTTGTCTTCTAGAGGGTCCACCGCTTAACTTGTACAATTTTCCGAAAGATTTAAACCCGATAAAAATTCAACGCTTGAAAGTTTTACGTACCGGGAAAAAGTCGGTTAATGATATCCGTTCAACTAGTTTAACAATTTCTAAATATCCGGAAAGAAATACGAACTTAAATATTCCGATCGAATCTACTATTACCAAATAAACCCCAGATTTTTAAACACCTGAAACAGATTAAAAATACCCAGAAAAGTCAACAAGTACATACGGTTATTACCAGGAAGCCACGTGTCTCCAATCGACCAATCCGCCGCGGAACCGCCGCGCAAGCAAGCTTGTGCCGCGCTTCTGCGGCCGTTTGGTCGAATTGGGGGCTCGGGCTTCTTGGTAATACTTAGAATTCCCTGCTGATTTTTTTACATATTTTTAATTCAGAAAAATCCCAAAATTTAAAAAATTTCCAGAGAGGGGTCTTTTTGCGTCGTTTCGGGTTCGATCGGAGTTTTAACTTCGTAAATACATCGCCTAATGCTCTAGCTAGGCTCTGATACCACTGTAGGGTTCCTAGGCACTCTTGTGAAGGTTCATAAGGAATCAACCATGCATGGATAAAAATTTAGACGTGCCGAACAACCCAAAGCCGGGATCTTTGCTAGATTATTAGGGTTTAACATGCAAGAAGATAACTTTTATCTAAGTGTGAGGGATTACAACCTTTGTAGTCCACTCCTTCGCTTCACAAGTTCCGAGTAGAAGTCCCTTTGCTGCGATCCACGATCTCCCGGATTCATGAGAGGCTCCACGACTCGAACGATCCATTCTAGCTTGTCGTATTCCAAATCTCCGATGATCTACGTCGAGGTTTCAAAGAACTCAAGCTTCCCACTCTTAAAGAAGTGAACACACTAATCCCATGGGCTAGATGAGATGAGGATGAGAGAGTAGTAATTTTGCTTTCTTTTTAAATCATTTTCTCATTTTATTTCATCACTTAAAGAAAAACTAGCAAGCATTCTTGAAGAGAGAAGAAGAAGATGATGAAGAAAAGAATAATCCTTTTTCTTTTGTGATGAATAGAATATAATCATATGATTGATTATTAACCATGGTCAAGGATGATTGGATAAGAATAAGTAGAGAAACAACTAGGGTTAGGGTTTGGTTAGGTTAAAAGAATGTGTCATTCTAAATATCTTAAGAATGACAAAAAAAGAAAGCTTCTAGAAGGAACTTGAAGCATCTAACCCTAATCAAACCTTAACCTCAATTAATCATCCTTAAACATGTTTAACAATTAATCATATCATGTCACAATAATATATATCACATATATATTATATATTTGCAACAAAAGAAAATAATACAATTAACATATATCGCATATATATCAATGTATCATCCACTGAGAAAATGAAATAATAAAGCAAGCCAATATTAGTTAATATAATAATATATCATATATATATTATTATATATTAAATCATCGAATCAACACTTGATCCGACGATCCGGCTATATCGAATATAACTGACTAATATATCATGTACCGATTCATCGAATCAACACTTGATCCGATGTCCCGGTTCATATCTAAATATCGCGAGAATATAATACGGTATCCCATATCGCATTATTCTCGGTCCTGCACATATCACATATGTGCCTCTACTCCGTTTCTCCTGAGCCAAGAAACCTCTGTGTAGGACTCTAAAGAATCGTCAAATGCCGGTAGCAGGTGATGATCATATCAAACACCCACAAGCTGCAAGCGGTCAGCTAAACGTAACAGCCACCCAGGTATTGAGCGATCAGAAGATCAACAAGCTAGCCTGTGCGTTCTCCTGTGAATCCGATCAGTAACACTCCCGTACAGTCCGGTCTGTTCGTCTGAGATGTCGCATATCAAGTCTAGGGGTGGTATACGTCAGACCCCAGTAACCGATAAGTCGTGTCGATGTATGGCTCATAACGGGTCGAGAAACTACTAGTAACACTTACCAGTAAATCTCTATATCAGCCCTGGCCAGGGACTTCCAGTTATAGCCAATCGAACACAGCACAACATCAACTCCCTATACCGGGAGAGACGAATCCCCTCCTATCGCTCATTGCCTCCATGTGATTCGGGACTGTACCCAAAAGCCACCGTTTTGCACGCCCTCTTGGACGTGGTAAGGTGGAAATCAAAGCACAGTGGGAATCACACAAGACACCATGACGATCTCGGGTCTACAGACTACCCTGTTCCAGTGTCACCGGAGAACTGCCATCTGACGTGTGGTATATCACCATTTGGGAGTTCTCGGCGAGTCCGTCCAGTGTACCCAGTCTCCACTGAGCACCCGTACACCATCTCTGATGTCAAACACCGATGGATATGGGATCATCCATCGCCCATCATATGGGTCAAGATGCGTATACGCTAGTCTACCCTGGTGTATCGATTCCCTGTCTCGATATACCCTCGACTAGGAACAGTTATAGGATGTACTCATCGACTACCGGGGCCCCACTAGTATGATCTCGTCATAGTCCCAGTAGTCGAGTACAGATCCTAAGGGCTTTATCAACATGTGAGAGTAAAACAGTAAACCAATACAAGTCAACATGTTAAGATAAAGTGAAACCAAATAGCATACTATCATGACGAGCAAGAAAGTCTTCTCTATATATAACCAAGCATCCATTATAATATACATCATATGTACAACAATGGCCTCTAGGGCATATACATAACTAACATATCACGGGGGAAATGCGCTATTTAAATGCATTAATGTCATTAAATATATCACGCGGTTCCCAAGTATCCGAATCCAGTATACATATTTAACAGCTTCCCATACCACCGATATATATGTCATATAAAGATGAACATAAAACTATAGCAAGGTATATGTGTGAGTATGTAGGTATAGCAAGGCATATATGTAAGCATGTAGGTGTACAGGTATGTTATATGTCATATGCACCATCGCACAAGAATAAATGCCTCTATGTCGCTAAACAATAGCAAGGTATATCATATGTATATTTGTGTTGTGCGTATGAGGGCAATTACGGACAGTGTGTGTGTAGCATACAATTGGTGCTCGTGCAACATGGTCTGTCAATAATAGTGCGGTGTACAATAGATACAGGTTCAGGCACAACAAGTAACTATATGCAAATGAAGTTCATGCACCATCTCTATATGTGCATATAAACATGCGGCTAATATCATATCATATCTAGCCCTGACGCTTAATGCCATACGAGCGATTTTCCCATAGATGTTAAATCTACTCACCGACGATCTCAAGCTAGGTTGATCCAATCACCTGCTTCCCTTTCGTCGCAGCGCTCGATGTCCCCGCCTGCGATCCTATTAACACAAAATATAACAAGTGTAAATCACAGAAATCGATCAATATCACATACACACTACGTTTGACCAATGCACTAACTCCAATCCAACTCATAAGTGTTCGTCCAGCGGTTAACGTGTGTGGCGACACACCAAAGCTAACCCATGTGTAGCAGCTACACAAGATCACGAACAGTGTCGGATAACGTAACACGCGTACTCAAAACAATAGATTATGCACAAGTTATCCGAGATTTTGTATACTGTCAGAACTCAAAAATCAAACAGTACCAAACACCTCTAAACAACTGCAGACTGCTACCCTCCAAAAACCAAATCCTAAGTCCCCTAAAAATCCGAGGTCGCCGGATTTTGCCTTCTTGTCGCCGGCCAAAACCGAGCCCCTGGGTTTCGTGCTCCAGGTGTAGTCTCAGGGTCACTAGTACAACGCTACCACACTGCTAGATTTTTCAGTAAAATTCTCAGGTCATAGTAGATCACAGGGACTCTATTATGACACTAAAAATACGATATTTGCAGGAAACGATACCTCAAGTGTTTTAAACAGCAACCAACAAGCTATGCAACATTAAAACACCTATTTAACTGGTGTTTTCCATGGATTTTTTTGATGTTTTATAAGGATTTGTGAAGAGGGAAGTGAGGGTTCAGTTTGGGAGTTGAGGGAACAAGAAATAATTGAGAGGGAGAGAATGAGAGAGTGAGAGAGATTCAAAGATGAGAAGTGAGTGTAGGGTGAGCATTATCCATACACTCACTCTCCTCCCCCTCACCTCATTAATGCACCATTAAAGCTTTCATGACTCACTAGCCACCTCTCTCTCTCTCTCCAAACAAGATATTTTCCCCACACAAATATCTTGGAAAAGGTTAAGGTAAGGTTAATTTGGACAAGGATTACTTAAGGTGTCATGATTGCGAAACAAGGTTAACACTAAAATACCCTCACATTCACATGCTCATGTGTTTGTAAGCCATAACAAATAATATAAAAATATTAATTAATTGCTATAAAATTTGAGGAACCCGTTTTGGTAAACTTTTCCTTAAAAACCCGCATTATCGCTTAATTAACACTAATCGCATTCTAAGGTGTTACAATCTCCCCCACCTTTAAAGAAAATTCGTCCCCGAATTAAAATTTCATACAAGCGTACTTTCAAAGAGATGAGGGGATTTCATCCGCATCTCGCTCTCGGCCTCCCAAGTGATCTCCTCACTAGTCGGGCTATGCCAAAGAACATTCACAAATGGCAAGATCTTTGACCGATGTTTCTTCACCTGCCGATCCAATATAACTATCGGCTGCTCGATGAGCGAAAGATCGCGCTCAAGCAGAACTGTCTCATGCTGAATCATATCAGAAGGGTCATGAAGGTATCTATGAAGCATCGACACATGGAACACGGGGTGAACATCCGGAAAACTTGGGGGGAGCGCCAAACGATAAGCAACTGTACCAACTCGCTCAAGGATATCGAAGGGACCTACAAATCGGGGACTAAGCTTTCCTTTTCTCCCAAATCTCATAACGCCCTTCATCGGAGAAATCCGCAGGAAAACATGATCCCCTACTGCCAACTCAAGTCTGCGACAACGACGGTGGGCATATGACATCTGTCTGCTCTGGGCTGCTCTCAACCTGTCCTGAGTCAGCTGGATCTTCTCCATAGTCTCCTGAACTAGTTGGGGTCCCAAAACCCTACTCTCTCTGAGTTTGGTCCAACAGACTGGCGATCGACACTTCCTACCATACAAAGCCTCGAAAGGTGCCATCTGTCTCCTGGAAGCTGTTGTTTTAGGAGAACTCAATCAACGGCAAGTGACGATCTCAAATGCCACCAAAATCAAGCACACACGCACAAAGCATATCCTCCAGAGTCTGTATCGTCCGCTCTGACTGACCATCGGTCTGCGGATGGAAAGCGGTGATAAAACTCAACCGGGTACCCAAAGCTTCCTAGAGCTTCTGCCAAAGATGGCTAGTAAACTGGCTGCCTCTGTCAGATACGATGCATGTGGTAACTCCGTGCAAACGCACAATCACATCTATATACAACTGAGCATACCGAGCATAGCCGAAAGTGGTCTTCATTGGAAGGAAGTAAGCCGCTTTCGTCAACCGGTCTACAATCACCCAAATGGTGTCATACCCCCGACTGGTCCCAGGTAGACCCATAACAAAGACTATGAAAATTTGATCCCATTTCCTCTCAGGAACGGGTAAAGGCAGCAACTCTCCAGCCGGTCTCTGATGCTCAGCCTTGACTTACTGACAAGTCAGGCACCTCGAAACGAAGTCCGAAACATCACGCTTCATCCCTTCCCACCAGTAAAAGTCTCTCGAGTCATGGTACATCCTGGTGGAACCTGGATGAACGCTAAAGGCTGACTGATGTGCCTGCTCTAGGATCTCGCGTCTCAACCCATCCCTATCCTGTACACACATACGAATCCCGTAATATAGCACACCCTGGTCATCAATAAAGAACTCCGAATCTGTACCCTGCCAAACAAGCTCAAGAATCTCAACCAAACAGGCATCACTGGGCTGCGCCTCACGGATATGATCAAGTAGAAGTGGACGGGCACGGACATGAGCAAGCTGTCCCTCAGTGGAAGTGAACTCAAACTATACTCTACCATCGCACAAGGTCTTCCAATCTGCAGATCACTGCATCTAAACTGAGCTCAACTGTGACAGGCTACCCTTGGGACTACGACTCAAAGCGTCAGCTACCACATTCGCCTTGCCCGGGTGATAAAGGATCTCACAATCATAATCCTTCATAAGCTCCATCCACCGGCACTGCCTCAGATTCAGATCCCGCTGCTGGAAGATGTACTTCAAGCTCTTGCAGTCCATGAAAATCTGACACGACTCCCCATACAAGTAGTGTCTCCAAATCTTCAACGCAAAGACCACCGCATCCATTTCAAGATCGTGAGTTGGGTAATTCTGCTCGTGTTTCTTCAGCTGCCAAGAAACAAAAGCAATCACTCTATCATGCTGCATCAGCGCACAACCGAGCCCCACTCGAGACGCATCACAGTAAACTACATAGCCACCTGATCCATAAGGCAAAGATAGAACGGGTGCAGTCGTCAACTGAGTCTTCAATTGCTGAAAACTGTGCTCGCATGCATCAGTCCAAAGAAAAGGAACCCCCTTCCGGGTAAGTCCGGTCAGCGGTGCAGCGATACTCGAAAAATCCTGCACGAAACGGCGGTAATAACTAGCTAAGCCCAAAAAGCTGCGGACCCCTGTCATGGATACAGGTCTGGGCCAAAGTTGTACAGCCTCGATCTTCCTCGGGTCAACAAGAATACCGTATCCCGTCACCACATGACCCAGGAAGTCAACTCTATCAAGTCAAAATGCGCACTTTGAGAATATAGCGTACAGCTGGTGCTCTCTTAATGTCTGCAAAGCAATGCTCAAGTGCTGCTCGTGCTCCTCTCGACTCCTAGAGTAGACCAGAATGTCATCAATAAACACAATAATAAACTGGTCGAGGAACGACCTGAAAATCCGGTTCATCTGATCCATGAACGCTGTTGGGGCATTGGTGAGTCCGGACGACATCACGAGAAACTCATAATGCCCGTAGCGTGTACGAAAAGCAGTCTTTGGAATGTCATCATTCCGAACTCGCAACTGAGGATAACCCGAACGCAAATCAATCTTAGAAAAATGTTTCGCACCCTGGAGCTGATAAAAAAAATCGTCAATGCGAGGTAAAGGATACTTGTTCCGCACCATAACTCAGTTCAATTGACTATAATCGATACACAACCTCAAACTGTCGTCCTTCTTCTTGACGAACAGAACATGAGCTCCCCATGGCGAAACACTCGGACGCACAAGTCCCTTATCAAGCAACTCTTGCAAATGATCTTTAAGTTCCGCCGGAGCCATCCGGTAAGGCGGTATAGAAATAGGCCCCGTGCCAGGAATAAGATCATTGCAAAACTCAATATCGCGCTCTGGCGGCAAACAAAGTTACTCATTGGGAAAAACGTCGGGAAACTCTCGCACGATAGGAACCCGATCCAACGACTCTACTACGGCTCCAGTATCAAAAATGAAAGCCAAGAATCCCCGACATACCCTCCTCAAAAGCCGACTAGCGCAAAGGGAAGAAATCAAACTGTGAGGGCAGGCACCTCGGTCCCCCTGCACAACCCAAACAGACTCGCCCGGAAAACTGAAAGTCGCAGTCTTCACATGGCAGTTCACCGACGCATAACAAGCTGCCAACCAGTCCATACCAAAGAGAACGTCGAAGTCTAACAAATCTAGAAGGATCAGATCGATGGACAACTCTCTATCTCCAATCTGAACGGCATACGACCAAAACACATAACGCGCGACGAAAGAACCGCCAACAGGTGTAATCACGACAAGCGGCTGATCTAGCAAACACGACTCTTGGCCCAAACTCGGCACAAAGTGCGTAGAAACATAAGAATGCGTAGATCCCGGATCAAAAAAGACGTGTGCATCAAAAGAACATATAGTAAGAGTACATGTAACCACTGCATTGGACGCCTGCGTGTCCTAATGAGTCAAGGCAAACACCCGAGCTTGCCCTCTACCGGCGACTGGCTGACCTCTACCTCTACCACCCTCCCTCTAGGTACAAAACCACCGCGACCCCGACCTCTCTGCTCATGAGTCTGACGCGGAGCCACAACAGGCATAAGGGGAAATGCTCTCTAAGATGGAGAATGTGTTAAGGTAACCTGCTGTAGAGCTGCCTCGCTCTCACGTGGCTCTGCACAATCTCGAACCCGATGACCCAAACTCCCGCACCGGTAACATCCAGATGCAAACTGCTGATTCTCGTGAGGATAAGAGCTAAAAAGCTGACCTCGTCCCGAACCTCCACTACCCCCAGTATCTGAACGGGAACTGTCATGTCTTCTAAATGCCCGCCTCCCTGCTGAATCACCAGTATGAACCCTCTTCGGTTCAGGAGTAACCGACATATCAGAAAGAAACTCCTCAACCAACATGAATGTGTCTACCGCTGCTGCATAGGTGTCGCAATGCTGAATGATGATAGCGAGGAACAAATGGGTAAGCAGGCCTCGCACAAACCTCTTAACCCGCATCTCCTCCATAGCCACCAAATATGGAGCATACACAGACAGCTCGGTAAACTACATATCATACCCGGCCACCGTCATACCCTGAGTCTGGCGTAACGACTTGAATCTGCGCGCTCGAGCATCCCAGATGCTCAGCGGAAGAAAACACGCAAGAAACACCGTCACGAACTCAGCCCAAGCCATAGGAGGAAGACCTGCGGCTCTACTCTTCTCTAAGGACTCACTCCACTTCTGGGCCAGACCCTCCAGACGAAAGCTCGCGAACTCCACCCATCTCGCATCGGAGCATCTAAGCGAATGACATATCCTGGGCATCCGGTCGATAAACGACTGCGGATCCTCGGCTGCATTGAAAACCGGAGGCCTCAGTCTCATAAACTCCGATAGCGATACGGTGATCACCTCCGTTGCTGCAGGTACAACCGCCTAAACAGTAGGCACCAACACGGTCCCCGTAACGGGTGGAACAACCGCCCGCCCCTGCGCTCGAATGGCCTTAACTAAAGACCCCATCATTTGGCGCAAATCCTGCATACTAGCCCCTATCATAGCCATATGGTCTGTCGAAGTTGAAACAATCTGCTCCTGCACAACGGGCGTACCGCCCTAGTCAGTCCTCGTCTCAGACGAGTCAGCTCTTGTTAGTGTATATGCCCTAGAGGCCATTACTGTATCATACTAGTTTGTATATTACTTAATGGAAGCTTGGGATATTCACCTTGTATAGACAATCTTGCTCAATATAGTAGTATGCTACTTGGTTTGTTTCTGCTTTAATGTGTACATGTGTTTATTTTAGTATATCACCTATAAACATTAGTGGAGCCCTTAGGATCTTTGCTTGATTACCAGCGTTGTGATGGCAGTCACACTAGTGGGGCTGGGTAATCCACAAGCACATCCTTATGTAGGTCCCTAGTCGTAGGACTATCGAGACATGGCATCGATACTCCGGAGTAGACTAGCGTATGCGCTTCTCATCCCAGTATGGGATACGGTCTGTCCCACAGCCGTCAGTACGTCGTACTTGAGATAGTATGCGGGTGCTCGTTAGGTTACGAGTACACTGGACAGGACTCGTTGGGAACTGTTGGTTGGTACTATACCTATCATCAGTTGTCAGTTCCCAGGTGACATGAGTACAGCTTAGTCCGCTGACTTGACACTGTCACTTCGCCTCGAGTGTGTTCCTACTGTACTTAGATTACTATCCTACCACGGCTCATAGGAGTCGTGCAAACAGGTAGTAGTTGGGTGCAGTCCCGAAGAACTTGGAGGCAGTGACGGTTAGACAGGATTCGTCTCTCCCGGTATTGGGGGTTGACATCGCGTTGTTAGTGTATATGCCCTAGAAGCCATTACTGTATCATACTAGTTTGTATATTACTTAATGGAAGCTTGGGATATTCACCTTGTATAGACAATCTTGCTCAATGTAGTAGTATGCTACTTGGTTTGTTTCTACTTTAATGTGTAAATGTGTTTATTTTAGTATATCACCTATACACATTAGTGGAGCCCTTAGGATATTTGCTTGATTACCAGCGTTGTGATGGCAGTCACACTAGTAGGGGCTGGGTAATCCACAAGCACATCCTTATGCAGGTCCCTAGTCGTAGGGCTATCGAGACAGGGCATCGATACTCCGGAGTAGACTAGCGTATGCGCTTCTCATCCTAGTGTGGGAGACGGTCTGTCCCACAGCCATCAGTACGTCGTACTTAAGATAGTATGCGGGTGCTCGTTAGGTTACGAGTACACTGGACAGGACTCGTCGGGAACTGTTGGTTGGTACTATACCTATCGTCAGTTATCAGTTCCCAGGTGACATCAGTACAGCTTTGTCCGCTGACTTGACACTATCACTTCGCCTCGAGTGTGTTCCCACTGTACTTAGATTACTACCCTACCACGGCTCAAAGGAGTCGTGCAAACAGGTAGTAGTTGGGTGCAGTCCCGAAGCACTTGGAGGCAGTGACGATTAGACACGATTCGTCTCTCCTGGTATTGGGGGTTGACATCGCTCTGTGTCTAGGAGAACCATTACACGAGTAGTCCCTGGCCAGGGCAAGCGAGATATACTGGTAGGTTTCCAGTGTTATCTTAGGGTGTTCTGGGCTACACTCCGACACGACTTGTACCGCTATTAGGGGACTGACGTTTACGGCCCCCTAGGCCCGCCATGTCATGTATCAGACGAACAGACCGGACTGTATGGAGATTGTCACATTCAGGCTCAGTAGGAGTTCAGATGGGTTTCACCTCGTCTGTCTTCTTGTCAGCATCTACCTTGGGACCGTTACGCACAGCTAGTGTCGCTTGCGGTCTGTGGTTAAACCCACTGCCAGCTTAGTGTCAAGTCTTTAGAGTCCCACACAGAAAGCTATTCGCATTTAGGTAAAAGAGTAGAGGTTGCAAGTTTTTGCGACAGGTCGCATGGTTTTGCGACAGGGTTCGATCACATCCGTGCACTTGTGCACGTTTAGTGTCCGGACAGTTAACACTAGCGGGCTTTGGTTTAAGCCAGATCCTAGTGTACATTTTGGGATTGGTTTTATCTCTTTTGTATTCGTGTTCCTCGGAACGCGGATGTGGGTGTGTATGCACAGTTGACAGAGAGACAGAGGCAGAGGATTCTCATTGGGGTTGTTGACTGTTCACTGTTGACCATTGACTTTTGCTAAACCCTAATGAGAATAAGAAATATGATTAATGATAATATTAATTAAGTATTATTGTGTCAAGGTTAAGATGAGGGGTTGACTTTGTTGACTTGTTGACCGGTTGACTAGGTTGGACTAGTTGACCATCATCATTACAATGGCTATCATTTCATGGCAAAGACTTTTGCTTGCTTGTTTGTTTTTGCAAAATGAGTGCATGAAATGATATGGCCATTTTGACTTGAACCATCACATAATACTCAATTACTATTATGAGTAATCATGGTTTTGGATTATGAGAGCTTGGATGGCAAAAGACTTTCTCATTCTCTCATTTCATTTCTCTCTCTTGCCAGAGCTCTCCCTCTTGCTCTTCCTCTTGCTCTCTCTCTAGCTCAAGGCAACACCCTCTCATGAGTTGAGAAACATTGCCTTAGAGATAAAAGAAAACCCATATCACTTCTCTACTCATCCTAGTTCACAAGGTTTAGCAAACCAAGTGTTCTAGTTTCTTCAAGTTCGAAAAAGAAGCCAAAGGTAGAAGCTTTCAGGTGGATCCATCTTCGGCGCAAGGAGACGACGAGGTGAGGCCGATCCGTACACCGGAAAGAGTTGAAGACGAAGGAGTTCAAGAAAGGTACAGCCCCCTAACCGAGTAGGTAAAACTTAATTTAGGTTGTTAGGTAGTTGTTTAACAAAGATCCGTATTTTGAGTCCATGTTACCACCTCTTGAAAAATCGTTTTTCATCATTTCCGCAAGCCCGTAAGTACCGGGAGAGGTAACGTGGACTTACACGCGCTGTGTCTAGGAGAGCCATTACACAAAGTCCCTGGCCAGGGCAAGCGAGATATACTGGTAGGTTTCTAGTGTTATCTCAGGGTGTTCTGGGCTACACTCCGACACGACTTTTACCGCTATTAGGGGACTGACGTTTACCGCCCCCCTATGCCTGCCATGCGATGTTCTCAAACAAACAGACCGGACTGTACGGAGATTGTCACATCCAGGCTCAGTAGGAGTTCAGATGGGTTTCACCTCGTCGACCTTCTTGTCGGCATCTACCTGGTGACCGTTACGCACAGCTAGTGCCGCTTGCGGTCTGTGGTTAAACCCACTGCCAGCGTAGTGTCGAGTCTTTAGAGTCCCACACAGAAAGCTATTCGCCTTTAGGCAAAAGAGTAGAGGTCGCATGGTTTTGCGACAGGTCGCATGGTTTTTGCGACAGGGTTCGGTCACATCCGTGCACTTGTGCACGTTTGGTGTCCAGACAGTTAACACTAGCGGGCTTTGGTTTAAGCCAGATCCTAGTGTACGATTTGGGATTGGTTTTATCTCGTTTATATTCGTGTTCCTCGGAACGCGGATGCGGGTGTGTATGCACAGTTGACAGAGAGACAGAAGCAGAGGACTCTCATTGGGGTTGTTGACTGTTGACCGTTGATTATTGACTTTTTGCTAAACCCTAATGAGAATAAGAAATATGATTAACAATAATATTAATTAAGTATTATAGTGACATGGTTGTTGAGGGGTTGAATTTGTTGACTTGTTGACTTTGTTGACCGGTTGACTAGGTTGGACTAGTGGACCATCATCATTACAATGGCTATCATTTCATGGCAAAGACTTTTGTTTGCTTGTTTCTTTTTGCAAAATGAGTGCATGAAATGATATGGCCAGTTTGACTTGAACCATCACATAATACTTGATTACTATTATTTGTTATGATGATTTTGGATTATGAGAGATTGGATGGCAAAAGACTTACTCATTCTCTCATTTTCTTTCTCTCTCTTGCTTGAGCTCTCCCTCTTGCTCTTCCTCTTGCTCTCTCTCTAGCTCAAGGCAACTCCCTCTCATGAGTTGAGAAACATTGCCTTAGAGATAAAAGAAAACCCATATCACTTCTCTACTCATCCTAGTTCACAAGGTTTAGCAAACCAAGTGTTCTAGTTTCTTCTAGTTTGAAGAGAAGCCAAAGGTAGAAGCTTTCAGGTGGATCCATCTTCGGCGCAAAGAGACGGCGAGGTGAGGCCGATCCGTACACCGCAAAGAGTTGAAGACGAAGGAGTTAAAGAAAGGTATAACCCCCTAACCGAGTAGGTTAATCTCATGTTAGGTTTGTTAGATAGTTGTTTAACAAAGATCCGTATTTTGAGTCCATGTTACCACATCTTGAAAAATCGTTTTTCATCATTTCCGCAAGCCCTTAAGTACCGGGAGAGGTAACGTGGACTTACAGTGGTATCAGAGCCTAGTTAAACACTATCTAACATGTTAGCAAAGTAACTAGAAATTCGATCGGAGAAAAAGTCGCGAAACACGCCCGGGTTGCATACTTTCTGTCGAATTTTTCCTCTGTTTCAAAAATAATAAATCTTGCCTTAAAATTCGACTCAGGGTTTTTAGAGCACACTGTAGGAAAATGGTCCAGATAGCCGATCAACGCTCCGCGGAACCGCGGCAGGAGCTTGCTCCCGCCGCGGATCCGCGGCCGAGGTCACTCGGCCGTGGACGATTTTCTTTACAGTGTGGTCATAGGGGTGTTTTGGGATTTTTACAATATGTTTTTCCTGCCCAGATTTTCCAGAAAGCAAAATTTGTTTTTGGGGCTTAGAAAAAACCGTATTTTGATCGAATTTCTAAAGACTAAAGCTAACGGGTTTATATCTGTGATGTGATATATGTATTGAACATCTGCTAATCGCTATACGTCGATTAGTGGGGGTTATACATATCTGTGATCTATAATGTTGATGGTATGTGTATATGAATTCATTGGATTGTCGTGGATGAATAGCCGGCGGGTTGTGAGATGAGAGTTTTCTTTTTCTTTCAATTCATGTAAATTTGTAATTGATGTAATATTATTTATATGGCCGCACAACCGGGATGGGGTTGTAGCCGTCATTATATAATTTCTTTTACTGTTTTGCTCCTAGGATGGACCCATAGTGGGGTGCACAAACTACCGGGTATCTCGAAATGCCGAGTGGCCTACTCACGGTATTGAGGGAGGTTGCTTCACTTCGGGTACTTGGCGGGTAGTTTGCCGCACCCGTAGGGGTCTAGGGTGGGGTCTGGCTATTCATCGCGACCGTGTAATCCTCTTTTCATTACAGGCTCGTACGGATTACGGATTCCTAGTATATCCAATGTGTTCATCTGTGATCTGGAATGGCTATCATTGCATGTGACAAATGTGTATATCTATATATGATATTATTTAGGCGTTGCTTATGTTTTGCATCCGCTCTAGTCCAGCCCCCGCTCTGTCGTTAGTTAAGTAACCTAACGGGTAATGACGGGGCCCCGTGGCGAATGCGGATGGCATAAGCGTACGTCATATTTTTGTTGTTTTCTGCAATGGTAGGATTAAATGATGGGACGTATTAAATTAATGCAAGAAAATAAACCAAAGTTGAATCGTTGGAACACTTTCAAAACCACTCGGTTTCCTTTCAAAAAGAACTTTTAAACGCGGAGCTTAAGCCACTCCTTTTAAAAGCTATCTCGTTCCATCGATTATACCAAGTTCATTACGTCCACGATTTTGCCAAAACCATCCGTAACCCTTCATCATTTCAGTTAAATATTCGGTAGTATTCAAGCTATGTATTTTGACCTCACGCCTAGGCATAGTGATTGGTAGCTGCCGGATATTATCTGTTGCATAGATAGAATGCGTTGGTTTGAGACAGTCGTACTGCCATTTTGGCCTACGTCAAGGGTAGGTACCGGTGGGTTCAAATTAACCTGGATAATGATGGGAAGAACTTGACATATGACTTATGACATTTTGACCTCACTCCAAGGTCATAAGAGCATGGGGCAAAAGTCCACATCGGGGGTTTCAAAAGAACTGAAACTTGCTAGCGCTGCATACCATTTGAAGTGTGATGATTCTGGTAGGATTCCTTCAGTTTTGTCACGCAATGATATTTGGATCCCGATCCTACTGTGAGTATATGCTACTACTCGGGAAATTTCTCACTTAACGATCAATGCTATAAACCAAGTAGGTGTCTAGAAAGGTGTTAGCTGGGCTACGCCCCCAGGAAAAAGAGGTTATTTAATTAAGGAACTTCGCGAAAGCGTTGGAAAACCTCCCTCGAAGTACCGACACTAGCCTGGCTGAACGGTTATGCACGTATTGTACGGTGAGATTGATCCTGACTAATTCTTCCTTTTTGGTTTTAGGAGGGATTCGAGAGACAGTGGGAGCCATCCTGTTTAGACAAGTTAAAAACCACTCTAAACTTCCAAGAGAATCATGCTAAAGTGTTTCTTCTCTCTCTCCTAATTGCAGCGACCAATCATCATGACCGGACTTAAGTTACTACTAGATAAAAACAAACTGACAGGGCCAAACTACAAAGATTGGCTCAGGAATGTCAAAATGGCAATCACTTATGACAAGTTGTGGTATCTCCTTACCATCAAAGCTCCCCCTATCCCAGGTCCCTAAACCAGCGTCGCTGATAGGGAAATTCGTAAGACTTGGGAAATCGATTGCTCGAAGGCCAAGTGCCTCGTGCTTGGCTCTATGGACAATGAACTGTTAGTGTATATGCCCTAGAGTCTATTACTGTATCATAATAGTATGTATATTACTTGATGGAAGCTTGGGATATTTACAGTTGTATAGACAATCTTGCTCGAAATGGTAGTATGCTACTTGGTTTGTCTCTGCTTTAATGTGTACATGTGTTTCTTTATTGTATCACCTATACGCATTAGTGGAGCCCTTAGGATCTTTGCTTGATTACCAGCGTTGTGATGGCAGTCACACTCGTGGGGGCTGGGTAATCTATAAGAACATCCTTAAATATACACGTCCCTGGTCGTGGGATTATCGAGACAGGGCGTCGATACTCCGGAGTAGACTAGCGTATGCGCTTCTCATTCCAGCACGGGAGACGGTCTGTCCCACAGCCGTCTGTACGTCATACTTGAGATAGTATGCGGGTGCTCGTTGGGTTACGAGTACACTTGACAGGACTCGTCGGGAACTGTTGGTTGGTATTATACCTATCGTCAGTTATCAATTCCCAGGTGACATGTGTACAGCTTAGTCCGCTGACTTGACACTGTCACTTCACCTTGAGTGTGTTCCCACTGTACTTTGATTACTACCATACCACGGCTCAAAGCAGTCGTGCAAACAGGTAGTAGTTGGGTGCAGTCCCGAAGCACTTGGAGGCAGTGACGATTAGACTGGATTCGTCTCTCCCGGTATTAGGGGTTGCCATCGCGCTGTGTCCAGGAGAGCCATTACACAAGTAGTCCCTGGCCAGGGCAAGCGAGGTATACTGGTTGGTTTCCAGTGTTATCTCAGGGTGTTCTTGGCTACACTCCGACACGACTTGTACCGCTATTAGGGGACTGACGTTTACCGCCCCCTAGGCCCGCCATGCGATGTTATCAGACGAATTGACCGGACGGTACGGAGACTGTCACATTCAGGCTCAGTAGGAGTTCAGATGGGTTCACCTCGTCAGTCTTCTTATCGGCATCTATCTGGGGACCGTTGCGTACCGCTAGTGCCGCTTGCGGTCTGTGGTTAAACCCACTGCCAGCGTAGTGTCGAGTCTTTAGAGTCCCACACAGAGGGTTGTTCGCCTTTAGGCAAAACAGAGTAGGGGTCGCATGGTATTGCGACAGGGTTCGTTCACATCCGCGCACTTGTGCACGTTTGGTGTCCGGACAGCTTATACTAGCGGGCTTTGGTTTAAGCCGGATCCTAGTATATGATTTGGGATTGGTTTTATCTCATTGTATTCATTTTCCTCGGTACACGGATACGGGTGTGTATGCACTGTTGACTGAGACAGAGGCAGAGGACTTTGATTAGGGTTGATGACTATTGTCATTTTCTTAACCCTAATGTTTTGTGTGAATTATGATTTATTAATAATTAGTTAATTGTAATTGTGCATGGTTAGGGTTGTTGACCATTTGACTATACTTGACTTGTTGACCTAGGTTGACAAGTTGACCATCATCATTCCATATGAAAGATGCTCTTTGATCCTTGCAAAAGCTTTTAATGTGAAATGATAATGGTCATTTCTTGATTAACCATGACAATTATCTTGACTAATTATCTATTATTCATAAATCACACATATATGTGAGGATGGTTGCAAAATATCCTCATTCTATCATTCTCATTCTCTCTCATCCTCTTCTTCTCTCTCAAAGCTCTCCCTCTCATGTGTTGAGAACCAATTAGCTTGAGATAAAAACACCAACATTATTCTCTACTCTTTCTAAGGTTCTAGGTCTAGCACACCAAGCACCTTAGTTGCTTCTAGTTTGAGGTAGGAGCCAAAGGTAGTATCCCTCGGGTGGATCTTTCTTCGGTGAGAGAAGGAGACGTGGAGAATCCGATCATCACACTCCAAGGAGCAAGAAGAGAAGGACTTGAAGACCTAGGTATAACTCCTTTTCCGAGTAGCTAAACTTTTTAGCTTTGTAGTTAGTTTATGTTTAGCAAAGATCCTCCTTTTGATAGTCCATGTTGCCTTGAGTTGTAAAAATCAAACTTTTATACCGTTTCCGCCTCCCCGCAAGCACCGTGGTGGGTAACGTGGACTTACAGTGGTATCAGAGCCTAGCTAAACACAAACTAACTAGTTAGCAAAGTATATATAGCTTCGATCGGAAAAACTCGCAAAACTATTTTTCAAAACCCTAAGTTTCTGTCGATTTTTATTTCTGCTTTAAAAATAATAAATCATACTTCAAAAATCGGCTCAGGGTTTTATTAAGAAACACACCAAAAACGATCCACTGAACCGGTCAAAGCGCCGCGGTTCCGCGGCAAGAACATGCTTCTTGCCGCGGATCCGCGGCCGAGTTGACTCGGCCGTGGACCGAGTTTGGTGCAGTGTTCTTCTGTTGAGGTTTTGGGATTTTTGAGATAGTTTGTTTCCACCCAGATTTTCCAGAGAACAAGTTAGTTTTTGGGGTGGTCACAAATCCGTATTTTGATCGAATTTCTTTACACTTTGGCTAACGGGTTATATCTGTAATGTTATATATGTATTGAACGTTTGCAAATCGCTATACGTCGATTAGTGGGGGTTATACATATCTGTGATCTGTAATGTTGATGGTTTGTGTATATGAACTCGTTGGATTGTCGCGGATGAATAGCCGGGTGGATGTGAGATGAGAGTTTCTTTTTCTTTCATTCATGTAACATGTAATTTGATGTAATATTATTTGTATGGCCGCACAACCGGGTCGGGGTTGTAGCCGTCATTGTATAATTTCTTTTTACTGTTTTTGCTCTTAGGATAGACCCATGGTGGGGTACACAAACTACCGGGTATCTCGAAGTTCCGAGTGGCCTACTCACGTCGTTGAAGGAGGTTGCTTCGCTTTGGGTACTTGGCGGGTAGTTTGCCGCACCCGTAGGGGTCTAGGGTAGGGTATTGGCTATTCATCGCGACCGTGTAATCAGCTTTTCATTGCAGGCTCGAACGAATCGCGGATTCCTAGTATATCCAAAGTGTTCATCTGTGATCTGGATTGACTATCATTGCTATATATCTATGTATGATATCTATTTAGGTGTTGCTTATGTTTTGCATCCGCGCTAGTCCAGCCCCCGCTCTGTCGTTAGTTAAGTAACCTAACGGGTGATGACGGGGCCCCGTGGCGAATGCGGATGGCATAAGCGTACACCATATTTTGGTTGTTTTCTGCAATGGTAGGATTAAATGATGGGACACATTAAAATTAATGCAAGAAAATAAACCAAGTAAAAGTCGTTGGAACACTTTCAAAACCACTCGGTTCTTTTTCAAAAATCAACTTTTAAAATGCGGAGCTTGAACCACTCCTTTTAAAAGCTATCTCGTTCCATCGATTATATCAAGTTCACTACGTTCACGGTTTCGCCAAAACCATTCGTAGCCCTCCATCATTTCAGTTAAATATTCGGTTGTATTCAAGCTATGTATTTTGACCTCACGCCAATGCATAGTGATTGGTAGCTGCCGGATATTTATCTGTTGCATAGATAGAATGCGTTGGTTTGAGACAGTCATACTGCCATTTTGGCCTACGCCAAGGGTAGGTATGGGTGGGTTCAAATTAACCTGGATAATGATGGGTAGAACTTGACATGTGACTTATGACATTTTGACCTCACGCCAAGGTCATAAGAGCATGGGGCAAAAATCCACATCGGGAGTTTCAAAAGAACTGAAACTTGCTAGCACTGCATACCATTTGGAGTGTGATGATTCTGGTAGGATTCCTTCAGCTTTATCACGCGATGATATTTGGATCGCGATCCTACTGTGAGTATATGCTAGTCCTCAGGAAATTTCTCACTTAACGATCAATACTATAAACCTAGTAGGTGTCTAGAAAGGTGTTAGCGGGGCTACGCCCATAAGGAAAAGAGGTTACTTAATTAAGGAACTTCACGAAAGCGTTGGAAAACCTCCTTCGATGTACCGACACTGGCCTGGATGAACGGTTAAGCAAGAATTGTACGGTGAGATTGATCCCGACTAATTCTTCCTTTATGGTTTGAGGAGGGATTCGAGAGACAGTGGGAGCCATCCTGTTTAGACAAACTAAAAACCACTCTAAACTTGCAAGAGCATCATGCTAAAGTGTTTCTTTTCTCTCTCCTAATTGCAGCGACCAATCAACATGACCGGACTTAAGTTATTACTAGATAAAAACATACTGACAGGGCCAAACTACAAAGATTGGCTCAGGAATGTCAATATGGCAATCACTTACGACAAGTTGGGGTATCTCATTACCACCAAACTCCCCCTGTCCCAGGTCCCACCTCCAGCGTCGCGTATATAGAAATCCGTAAGACATGGGAGATCGATTGTGCGAAGGCCAAGTGCCTCGTGCTTGCCTCTATGGACAATGAACATCAGAGGAGGCACGAGAATATGGACCTAGAATCCATATTTCTCCATACAAAAGATCTGTATGGAGAGCAATCTCGTATCGCCAGATACGAAGTGTCGAAGAAGCTGTTTTCGACAAGATTGCCCGTCGGATCAACGGTAGCGGAACACGTGCTTAAGATGATTGGCTACATAGAGGAGCTCGCGGACCTTGGGACTACGTTGGAGAATGAACTCTACACTGACTTGATTCTCCAGTCCCTTCCTTCCACTTACGCCCAGTTTGTCCTAAACTTCAACATGCAAGGAAAGGGGGTTGAACTTTTCGAACTTCTGAACATGTTTAGGAGTGCTGAGGGCTCCCTACAGAAAGGTAGGGAGACATCCACTTTGTTTGTAGGAGGATCTTACTCTTCTAAGTCCAGGACGAAAGCCAAGGGAAAGAAGAAGAAAGCCCCCGCCAAACCAAGGGGCGGTGTTAGTATAGTGGATACGAAGGGAAAAGGAAAGGCAACAAAGGTAGCGGGAAAGCTTGTGGGAAAGGAAGAATGCTTTTACTATCACAAGAGTGGACACTAGAAACAGGATTACAGGGCTTGGAAGGCCAGAACCCAGGATCTGAAGCGAGTTGTGGTTTTAGCTTCAGGTGTGTATGTTATTGAAAACTGTCTATCAATAAACTCTACTTCCTGGGTATTGGATATCGGATCAGGATCTCATATCTGTAATTCTTTGCAGGCGTAGAGAAAGCGTAGGTTTTTTAAAGCAGGTGACATGACCCTCAAAGTTGCAAACGGAGCTAGCATGGATGCTGAGGCCGTGGGGGACTATCACCTGGGAATGTCAGATGGACATGTTTTGGTTTTACGTAATTGTTTTTTTGTACCTAATGCAACTTGTAATATCATTTCTGTATCTTTAGTTTCTAAAGAAGGTTATGAATTTGCGTTTGTAAGTAATGTTGTAAACATTCACCTTAATCAAGTTCTGATTGGGTCAGGTACATTGAGCAATGGTATATACGTATTAAACCAACCACGGATTTTCAATCTCCAGAATACACACAAAAGAAAGTCTCCAGAAATCAATCAGGCTTTCTTATGGCATTGTAGACTCGGTCACATCAATGAGAGAAGGTTGACGAAGTTACATACAGAAGGATATTTGGATCCGTTCGAATATCAATCGTATGCAACTTGTCAATCTTGTCTCAAAGGGAAGATGACAAAAACTCTGTTCACTGGACATGGAGTAAGAGCGAGCGAGCTCTTGGGACTCGTACACAGCGACGTGTGCGGTCCAATGTCTACACATGCGCGAAACGGTTATTCTTACTTTATTACTTTTACGGATGATTTTTCAAGGTTCGGACATGTCTTCTTAATGAAGCATAAATCTGAAGCCTTTGAAAAGTTCCAAGAATACAAGAATGAAGTAGAAAAAAAAACTGGCAAAAGTATCAAGACACTGAGATATGATCGAGGTGGTGAATACTTGAGTGCCGAGTTCCTGGATTACCTAAAAGGGAATGGAATTCTCTCTCAGCTTACTCCTCCATACACTCCGCAACATAACGGTGTATCGGAGAGACGGAACCGAACCCTATTGGATATGGTATGGTCCATGATGAGTAACGCTGAGTTGCCGTGATCATTCTGGGGATATGCGCTAGAATCAGCCGCATACCTTTTGAACCGAGTTCCCACTAAGACTGTGCCTACCACACCATATGAGTTATGGAGTGGGAAGAAACCCTATCTTCAATACCTGAAGATTTGGGGATGTCCAGCTTTTGTCAAAAAGCAGCATGCGGACAAACTCGAGGCACGCTCAGTACTGTGCAAGTTTGTGGGATACCCAAAGAACTCCAGGGGGTATCTTTTCTATTACGCAGAGGAATAAAAGGTCTTTGTTTCTCGTAATGCCCACTTTCTGGAACACCAATTCTTAGAAAAGGAAATAAGTGGGAGCGCAATAGAACTGGAAGAAATTCCAGAACCACAAGCTATTACTGAAAGCTTAGTAGAACCAGAGGGTTCGAAAGATCAGGACATTCCTACGCCGCTCCGCAGGAGTAGTAGGCAGTCTCATCCGTCCGAGAGATACTACGGTTTTCTCATAGACGGGGATAGAGAGGATTGCATCATTGATAATGATGAGCCGACTTGATTCCAGCAGGCCATTCAGAGCGTTGACTCGGTAAAATGGCTGGATGCAATGCGGACCGAAATGGAGTCCATGTACACCAACAAAGTATGGACGTTGGACATTGCTCCAGATGGGGTAAAACCCGTAGGATGCAAGTGGATCTTCAAAAGGAAGATTGGTGTAGATGGACAGGTTGAGACCTATAAATCTAGACTTGTTGCAAAGAGTTTTCGTCAAAGACCTGGTTTGGACTATGACGAAACCTTTTCTACAGGGGCTATGCTGAAATCTATTCGGATCCTTCTTGCCATTGCTGCATTCCACGATTATGAGATTTGGCAGATGGACGTAAAGACCGCTTTTCTAAATGGAAATTTAGAGGAGTGTGTCTATACGGACCAGCCAAAGGGTTTCATTCAGAGTGGGAGCAGTGGAAAGGTGTGCAAGTTTCTTAAGTCCATTTATGGACTAAAGCAGGCATCGCGGAGTTGGAACATCTGTTTTGATGAGACGGTCAAAGAATTTGGCTTCATCAAAAATCCAGATGAACCATGCATCTATAGTAGATTTGTAGCAAGAACGGTCGTATTCCTCGTATTGTACGTGGATGACATTCTTCTGATAGAAAATGACATTCCTATGCTACAATCTGTCAAGGGATTCTTGTCACACAGGTTCTCCATGAAAGACCTGGGTGATGCCTCGTACATTCTGGGGATCCGGAACTTTCGTGACAGATCCAATAGGATATTAGGACTTTCACAGTCCATGTACATCGACACCATACAGAAAAGATTCAGTATGGAAGATTCCAAGCGTGCTAATCTACCAGCTTGTCACGGAATCACCCTCTCCAAAGAGATGTCTCCCAAGACTGATTTGGAAAAGGATCGCATGTCTATTATACCCTACGCTTCTGCGGTAGGCTCTATAATGTATACGATGTTGTGTACCAGACCAGATGTGGCTTATGCACTGAGTGTGGTAAGCAGGTATCAGTCAAACCCTGGGGAGAAACACCGGATAGCGGTAAAGAACATTCTCAAGTACCTGAGAAGGACTAAGGAGATGTTCTTGGTGTATGGCGGAAAAGACCTCCAGTTTGAGGCCTTTGCTGACTCCAGCTTCCAGAGTGACAAGGATGATTCCATGTCCATGTCGGGTTTTGTCTTTACCCTCAATGGAGGGGCGGTGAGTTGGAAGAGTTCCAAACAGGAAACCGTTGCTGACTCGACTATGGAAGCGGGATATATCGCTGCATCTGATGCCGCAAAAGAAGCCGTCTGGATAAGGAAGTTCTTGAAAGAACTTCAGGTGGTTCCGTCCATTGTTGATCCAATACCTTTGTATTGCGACAACAATGGGGCTATAGCTTTAGCGAAGGAGCCCAGGTCCCATCAGAAATCCAGACACATCTTGAGGCGGTATCACCTGATCAGGGAGATCGTGGATCGCCAGGAGATCGAGGTTTGGAGGGTTGCTTCAGAAGATAACACTGCAGATCCATTCATGAAGGCCTTACCCCAGACTCAGTTCGAGCGGCTGATCGAGATGATAGGTCTTCGATACGCTAGTACATGGCCTTAGTGCAAGTGGGAGATTGTTAGTGTATATGCCCTAGAGGCCATTACTGTATCATACTAGTATGTATATTACTTGATGGAAGCTTGGGATATTCACAGTTGTATAGACAATCTTGCTCGAAATGGTAGTATGCTACTTGGTTTGTCTCTGCTTTAATGTGTACATGTGTTTCTTTATTGTATCACCTATACGCATTAGTGGAGCCCTTAGGATCTTTGCTTGATTACCAGCGTTGTGATGGCAGTCACACTCGTGGGGGCTGGGTAATCTATAAGCACATCCTTATATATACACGTCCCTGGTCGTGGGATTATAGAGACAGGGCATCGATACTCCGGAGTAGACTAGCGTATGCGCTTCTCATCCCAGCACGGGAGACGGTCTGTCCCACAGCCGTCTGTACGTCGTACTTGAGATAGTATTGTAGGGTTCCTAGGCACGCTAATGAGGTCTCACAAGGAATCAACCATACCAATTTTAAATTTTACAAGTGCCGAGAAACCCTAATACGGATCGTTGACTAGAGTTTAGACGATAACAACAACTAGTAAACTACTTTACTAAGAAGTGAACGGAAATACAACCTTTGTAGATCCGGTCATCCACCTCCATAGCTCCGTGATGAGGTCCCCTTGCTGCGATCATCGGATCCCGGGCTCTAGCGTCGACTTCATCGGAGAAATGGGCGGGCTAGGTCGTCGACTTCGATGCCGAAGATGATCTACGTCGAGGCAACACAAGATCAAGCTCCAACTTCACCAAGCCATGAAACTTGTGAAGAAAACACCCTATACTACTTGGCAAGTGGTAAAGGATGAAGAAATAGGAAGTGGGTTCACTTTAGAATTGGATTTCTCACTCTTTTTCTCAAGATGCCATTAATGGTTGTAAGCTTTTCTTCATTGTTGAAGAAGAAGAAGATGTTTTATGTGTTGATATTTTCGGAGCCCCGACAAAATGGATTATTACTGAAATTGTTTTTAGTATTGGGGGTTTAAAATTTAAATTCGGGGACCGAATTTCTTTAAGGGGGGTAGATTGTAACATTTTCAAAAATATAAAATATTAATTTTGGGAATTTTTATAATTTAATATTATTTTATTGATTATTTTAATATTAAATGCAATTAATTAGGAAAAATGTTAGAAAAATTATGAAAAATTATGGAAAATTCTAAAATGGGTTAATTATTGAAATTATGACATTTTTAAGTTGTTTTGATCATTTTGACACTAATTTAGTGCTAATCGCGATTAAAATCGCTAATCGGGTTTTTTGGTAATTTTGTGCAAAACTTGCACATATCACTGTTTCTACACTTGTGCATTTTTCTAGCCATGGATTTCTTTTGGGTTTACTATTCTTGTGAGAAGGTTTGGTTTTAAAAGAAAAGAAAAGAGAAAAGGAAATGATGAGGGTAGGTGAGAGAGAGAGGTGGACCTTTGACCTTGTACCCTTGGCCATACCCCTTCATTCCACATCATTTTTCCCTCTCCATTCATGGAGTTGCTGCTGCTGCCCTTCCTCATCTTCCTCCCCTCTCCAACTCCACACTTCATCTCTAAAACAACCCCAAAACCCCAATCTCCTTTCATTAAAAATGTGCAAAATCCCTAGATCTATACATGGAGCTAAAGAAGCATGGATTTGGCCACTAGAGGGCAACTCAAGAAAATTCTTGAGTTGCTAATGAAGGTAATTTCTGAACCATTTGCTCAATCATAGCTTTTCCTATAACCCCATGTTAAGATTTAATCGATATTGTGTGATATTATGGATTTGATGAAAACCTAGTTAGGGTTTGAGAGGAACTTGGGTTGTATTGTGAAATTGAGTTCAATTGAGGATACACCAACACCCTAGTGTTTGAATTGAAACCCAAAACCTGAAGCAAACACCAGAATACGGATTTTAGAAACCAATATCGGGGAAATTGTGTATTCTGTCACTGTTATTTGGAATCTGCTAACACCCCGAGAACCCTAAAATAATATTGAGTGGGAATTGAGATGTGCAGGCAACATAGAGGCAACACCCAAAACCCTAGCTCTCCACTCCACCTTCAGGCCGCCAAAACCTCCATTCTGGCCGCAAATTGCGGCCAGACCAGTGAGGAAATTCCTCGTTTTGCGTGCCTGGCCCCATTTCATCAATTCTTGGCCCTGGGTACTTCTAGTTTTGACAGATTCTTTCTAGGGTGAAATCTGGGACATATATCCTAAGTTGCTATTTTGGATTCGTCTTTCCGTATTCCGTATTTTTGATTCTGAAATGGTGGAACGTGTTTTGCCTCGACTATTTGTCGTTTATACGACGATATAGAGGAGTTATTGATGGTTTTGAAGGCGTGCCATAGGTTTTCACCTATAGGCCCCTTATCGTACCGTTTTGGATTTTATGCGCCGTTTTAGATTGGATTTGGTTTTAATGCGCATATACGATATTTTGATGTGTAGGTACCCATGAAGACTTCGGGACGACAAGCATACGTGGTGACGTCCGCAATTGGTGATGCAAGGTGAGTAGATTATATCTACAGGGGGAAGTCGGGTGTATGGCGTATAGCACCCCCGCAGTCCGTAGATAGATTACTTTGCAGTTTATTGTGATATAGGTGTATTGTGGATAGTATAGGGTTAGAAGTGACTAGTGTAGTTCATAGTCGCGAACCCTAGGATAGAATTACACCTATACACACACCCTTGCTTATCACTTGTACTTGCACTGTGATTGACGATATGTGATGACTTTGGAGATGACTCGATGATGTGGGCTTAGTGCCCTGGGATCGGTGATTTGATACGTTTCATATGTGGGATATGACTTGTGATTCTCGCGGGCTTGGGATATGTGTTTATCCCCGCATGCATACTTACTGATGTTACCGTTTTGTACTAGACATAGAGTAGTACTCCAGACTATATGATCTGATGATGGTGATATCTGTTATGTGATGAGACAGTGAGATGTTGACCCCTATCCAGCTATCGGGGATGCCGTACGATGAATTACCGTACGAGCCAATATTGATGATAGATCCGCATTCATAACTCGAGGATATCTTACGATATGACATTGAGGCGAGATCACCGACTACATATCTATATATATATACATTGACTCAGATTTAGGTGGTTTCTACACCTACCCCTCCTGATTGACCGGATACTTAGATGTAGTTTGCATAGTAGATACTTCACTGTGGTGTTGACTACTAGATATCTGCATTTTCCTACTATTCGCATTGCTGGCATATGTTCATTATTATGCTATTATCATGCTATTAGGACACCAGCACCATTATCGATGATGCGTATGTTTCACGTACACTATTTGCCGGCTCACACACTTCATCATCGATAATTGCCATGCCACTACACTGTAGTACTGTTGCATTCATGATATGATTACTGCTTGGCATATTGTACACATGTACCTGTACACAAACATAGATGATTCATACTTGATTGAGATTGAGGACTGCAAGATATTCCATGTTACATGATTTCCGATATGATTACCTCTCTTTACTTGTCGCATACATCATGGATTGATTATATAGCACGTTGCATTGGATTTACTTCTCGATGTGGATTTTCATGTGATTTCTGGTTTTGAGGACCATGGGATTATTTAATAAAAGAGGCACGTTTATGAAAACCCGGTACCTCGTGATATGATATTTCGGTGCGTCCACCACGCGTTTTCTCGGTGCTGAGACGTGTGCTTGAAACCCGATTCGAGGCGGTGATGTACCGTTTGCGGGTTCGTGGTGGGCCCGGTATGGTTCCCCTCGGCGAGATGATCGATGGGTTATGCCGATTGAGCCTGGAGGCGGGCAAGTACCTACCGGTGATTGTATTTGAGCTCGGCGGATATCCGGGGGATACCGCCTGGAGCTGAGAGATGGGCGTACTGCCGGGGGCCGAGGGCCGATACCGCAGACGGAGCCCCATATGGATGAGGATTTACGTGTCGATGCTTGGCACGGGTTTCATGATGAGTTTTCCATGATTTTGGTTATATCCTCACATTGCATACATGATGCTTGCTGTCGGTGGGTGACAGGTGGACGGGTTCCACAGATATACAGATATGGATCATATACCGACTGGATTTACACTTATCTTACACCAATATTAGTGGTATGGGACGCTAATATATGTGTATTGATATCCTTGATATTTCACCATATTTACTTCATGCAGACATACCTTATATTGATGACTTGTTATTACCTGAGTACCTGGCACTACATACATGATTAGATGTTACCTTGCCACTTTGTCACGACCCAAAAGAGCACGTGACTGGCCCTTGAACCATATGAAGCCTATAGGACTCCATCTGATTCAAGTAAGCCAAAAGCCCAGAAATCTAAAACCATTTTAGGAATAAGTAAAGAAAACTGGTTTAAAGAAGTGAAGAATACAGGTTTGAAATCAAGGTGTTTAAATAACTAAGCCGAAAGTACGTTTTGAAAACAATAAAGTCTTTTCTAAAAATTTCGGCAGAGTTTCTCTTGTAAAACTGGCCCCGAATGGGGTACAATATGAATAACAATATATAAAATGATAAAGGCATCCCCAAGCGGGAGCTAGCTCTTCGTCAATCGACGGTCACAACCACGCAATGATATGATAATATACAACGCCAAGTGGCGAGGATCAAAACCAAAAGAAAGCTCAAAAGTAGCAAGAAAACCGCAATACTACTGAGCGCGACTCTAAGGTCGAATAATACAACACTGTCTCTGAGTCTGAAAGAATATGGGCCAGTCACGTGCTCTTTTGGGTCGTGTCAAAGTTGGTATCAGAGCGCTAGGTTGACCTTGGTTCGAGTCTAAGTTTGACTATGTGGAGCCTAGGGAGTTATTTATTTACGGAACTTAGGCTTGACCTTACGGAACTCAGACTTGGTCGAGGGGGTATTCGACCCGAACTTTCGTCGTATTAGGATGACCCTTGGTTGATGGATTAGGTGACTAAAGTAGAGTGACGTACCGTTGGTATGTTCCGCGGCATACTTACGACACGCCACTCCGCTTAAGGAACCTTAGGATGTACATACTTTCGAGATTAGTGATTCTCTTCATATCCTGGATTATACATCCATTTCAGATCCCCGATTCTATTAGTTTCATGATCATACCTTCATTGATGCTGTTCCTTCCTATGATCATGTATCCACTTTGGATCTGTTGTTTCCTTTCTTGCCATTGATGTGCTCTCTTTGATACTCGATTGAGATTTCTGTCACCATGTTTGAGCGCAGTTTGGGCTGCTGCTAGGGTTACGGACGGTGTGAGCTCGTTTGGTACGAGGGCCGACCATTGTGTTTTCTGGTGACATGGGAACGTCTCGAGTTAGTGTTGGTGATTGTGACCTCTAGTGGAGGCGAGTGCTTGGTCTTGCACCGGATGATCGGACCTTTGTTAGAGCTTCCAGCTGAGAGAGGACTGTTGATGTACAGCATACCTCAGAGATGTGATGTCGCCTATCGTGCAGACAGATGGACCAGCTGTTGCTGAGATTGACAGGATGTTGCTTTCGGAGCTTACGAGCTGAGATTGCCGGAGCTTTCAGGCAGATATGAGACAGATGATAGCTAGTCTACCCGATTTGAGAGACGAAGGTGATTCGTCCGATTTTGCGCCAGAGCGGGCCCAGTTGAGTTGAAGATTTCCAGTGTGGAGAGTCTTACTCAGATCTAGAGCAGACCGACTCAGAGATGACCGCTTATGTATTTCCTTTCCTGGAGGATAGAGGCGTTGTTCGGCGTACAGGTGTATGAGCCAGTTGCTGCTGCAAATGACGAGATATCGCCCAGATGGTTGGAGCTACTGCAGCATGAGCATGTTCTTAGAGAGTTGTTAGCGAGTTGCTAGTCACCGAGGATGGATGACTAGGACGTGTGGTGAGTTCGCTTACCCCGATGCGAGGTCATCAGGCGGATCGATTCCAGCTAGAGACGACTTCACGCAGGTTCGTTGAGAGTCGATTGAGACGATCGAATGTCAGGAGCCTATTTTCCAAGTTTAAAGTATACGGAAAGACATGCAGGTGATTCTATGGACCCTCTAGAAGAATGAAACCCTAACTCGACTTAATGACCGTGTGACAGCCTTTGAACCTTAGGGTTTACGGCGGTTCCGCGGCGCCATTAGTGAGGCTTGGGTTTGCCCTTCTACGGCTGGACCACCGACGCTGTGGCATGTACTCGATACTATTAAACTGTACCCGAGATGTGAGCTCTTGGGGGATTATGAGGATCTGACGAGTCGATCGGATGGTTCGACATCTTTCGGATATCGTGATGGGACACTGCTTGGGAGACTCCAGATGCGAGCATAGCCGTCGGAGCGCAGTTCGTGTAGCCACGATGAGACGAGCCCGAACCAGTCGACATTTGAGCAGAGTGAAGAAAGGAGTTCGTACGAGACTTCGACGAGATGATGTCCCCCTCCGCTGACATTAGAGATGTGATATGCACCCCGAGGCGTGGTATATGGATATATCTTCCAGAAGGAAGCGCGATAAGTATGCAGCCGTTCCGGAATAAGCTTTAGCTTCAGCATTGGATGATGACTTCCGGGCATTTCGGCAGGATTGAGATTTGAGAAGGGAACCTCGACAGGACCTTTCTGGAGTACGTTAAAAAAGACCTGGACCCAGGAGTGGTCATTTTGCGCACACCCAGCAGGCCAGAGTTCGGCATTGTCGACAAGGTAGTTGACCAAGTTCGGATAAAGGAACTTAACCAGATGCGTTGCGAATTGATCAAGGACGGACGAGTGATGAGTATTCCTCCGATGGTTGGGACGTATTCCCGAGGACCAGTTCGGCCTGACATCTGCTACGGAATGATGAAGCTACAGAATACGCGACTTCGAGTCCGTGTGAGAGACATCAGATTGACCGTGGCCGAGAACAGTGCAGTGCATAGTAGCTTGGCGTGACGTCATAGTGGACGATGATAGAGACAGTTGGAATAAGAGGTTCGTGTGAGACACTGACGAGCTGTCATTGCTTCCCGTCGAGACTAGAGACCTGATTTGCTTACAGAGACGTTGGGATGTGACCAGTTTCTGAGAATGTTGTTCTGAGGACACAGGTGTCTTTTGAGCGAGAAGAGGTTGTGCAGGAAAGCCAGCCTCTGTACAGATCGGCATAGGCATGATTGGAAGAGACATTGAGCAGGATTCCATCCAGGACGTTGCTGCAATGATGTTTGCACCCAGGATCAGATGTGTGACGTACATTCAGAGAGCCAGAGGCCGACGCCAGTGATATGCTTCCTTACGAGTGGTCGTGAGGTTTGACCGAGAGGTGACCAGAGAAGTGCCAGAACGGAATCGTCCCCGTTAGCACACCTGACAGGGCCGATGAGCCGATTGACTGTGAGATTGGTAACCCACAGAGAAGATAAGGACCCAGAGAGTCAGAGGATGCCAGACCGCGAGCAAGAGGCAGGTAGATATCCTGCGCTGCTAGCAGTGGATTGCACCGACCCTTCTCGACCTTGAAGGAGGAACTACCGACGACGGTATTTATGATTTGTGATTTTGGTGATTTGATTACCACGTATCCGTCATTTTGGATTTCGGTATTTTGGGCGTTCGGTTGCATGATTTAGTTTTGGTGACTGAGTTTCATGGTATTGGTTTCATGCACCCACTGGACATTTATATATTTTACGCAGAGTTTTCATGCATTTTAGTGTTATGCTTTGATTCGTGCACGCTGATGCACACGGTTGTGAGATTCTCCTTGGCGGTACACCTGATTTGGGTTTGAGCCGCATTATATCGTTGATTTTGACCCGGATTTTGATGGTGGATTTTTGCACTCCGTGCTGGTGATATGCTTTACGCCTGTTCGGTGTTTGCTATTGGATTTCGTGATTCCGTGCATGTTGAGTGCGCAGGGCCTAGATTTTCATTCGTGCACGATGGATGCACCGGTTTGGATTTTCGCGCATGTTGGGCGCATGTTTTTAGACACGATTTTGGTGCACGCCAGATGCGCTAAATCGGGATTCTTCGTGCATGTCACATGCACCTGATTTATTTTTCTGTCAGGCACACACGTTGCCTACGACAGATGTTTCGTGCACACCCGTTGCACCTAGATATTGTTTTGTATACCTGTTTGACACATTTATGGATTCTTGATTTCCGTGCGCACCAGACGCACAGGATTGCGTTACGTGCATTTTGGGATTTATTCCTTTTGGAGCAGGACCTTTTATGATGTTGGATTTTTGCTTTCATGCTGAGCAGGACTAGTCAGTGGACGGTACCTGGATATACTTTTGCATGCTTTTGCATCAGCTACTTACATGTATGGATTGGATGTCTACATGTGTAGTTTTGATCCATATCATATCGGTTTTGTATTGGATTTGACATTGTGTTTTTACCTCGACTCCGATGATTGCGAGATGCTTGACGGAGTTTTGCTTTTGAGTTATCTGCTCATTTTTCATGCGCATGCATTGCGCTGTGATGTTTTATGTGTTGATATTTTCGGAGCCCCGACAAAATGGATTATTACTGAAATTGTTTTTAGTATTGGGGGTTTAAAATTTAAATTCGGGGACCGAATTTCTTTAAGGGGGGTAGATTGTAACATTTTCAAAAATATAAAATATTAATTTTGGGAATTTTTATAATTTAATATTATTTTATTGATTATTTTAATATTAAATGCAATTAATTAGGAAAAATGTTAGAAAAATTATGAAAAATTATGGAAAATTCTAAAATGGGTTAATTATTGAAATTATGACATTTTTAAGTTGTTGTGATCATTTTGACACTAATTTAGTGCTAATCGCGATTAAAATCGCTAATCGGGTTTTTTCGTAATTTTGTGCAAAACTTGCACATATCACTTTTTCTACACTTGTGCATTTTTCTAGCCATGAATTTCTTTTGGGTTTACTATTCTTGTGAGAAGGTTTGGTTTTAAAAGAAAAGAAAAGAGAAAAGGAAATGATGAGGGTAGGTGAGAGAGAGAGGTGGACCTTTGACCTTGTACCCTTGGCCATACCCCTTCATTCCTCATCATTTTTCCCTCTCCATTCATGGAGTTGCTGCTGCTGCCCTTCCTCATCTTCCTCCCCTCTTCAACTCCACACTTCATCTCTAAAACAACCCCAAAACCCCAATCTCCTTTCATTAAAAATGTGCAAAATCCCTAGATCTATACATGGAGCTAAAGAAGCATGGATTTGGCCACTAGAGGGCAACTCAAGAAAATTCTTGAGTTGCTAATGAAGGTAATTTCTGAACCATTTGCTCAATCATAGCTTTTCCTATAACCCCATGTTAAAATTTAATCGATATTGTGTGATATTATGGATTTGATGAAAACCTAGTTAGGGTTTGAGAGGAACTTGGGTTGTATTGTGAAATTGAGTTCAATTGAGGATACACCAACACCCTAGTGTTTGAATTGAAACCCAAAACCTGAAGCAAACACCAGAATACGGATTTTAGAAACCAATATCGGGGAAATTGTGTATTCTGTCACTGTTATTTGGAATCTGCTAACACCCCGAGAACCCTAAAATAATATTGAGTGGGAATTGAGATGTGCAGGCAACATAGAGGCAACACCCAAAACCCTAGCTCCCCACTCCACCTTCAGGCCGCCAAAACCTCCATTCTGGCCGCAAATTGCGGCCAGACCAGTGAGGAAATTCCTCGTTTTGCGTGCCTGGCCCCATTTCATCAATTCTTGGCCCTGGGTACTTCTAGTTTTGACAGATTCTTTCTAGGGTGAAATCTGGGACATATATCCTAAGTTGCTATTTTGGATTCGTGTTTCCGTATTCCGTATTTTTGATTCTGAAATGGTGGAACGTGTTTTGCCTCGACTATTTGTCGTTTATACGACGATATAGAGGAGTTATTGATGGTTTTGAAGGCGTGCCATAGGTTTTCACCTATAGGCCCCTTATCGTACCGTTTTGGATTTTATGCGCCGTTTTAGATTGGATTTGGTTTTAATGCGCATATACGATATTTTGATGTGTAGGTACCCATGAAGACTTCGGGACGACAAGCATACGTAGTGACGTCCGCAATTGGTGATGCAAGGTGAGTAGATTATATCTACAGGGGTAAGTCGGGTGGATGGCGTATAGCACCCCCACAGTCCGTAGATAGATTACTTTGCAGTTTATTGTGATATAGGTGTATTGTGGATAGTATAGGGTTAGAAGTGACTAGTGTAGTTCATAGTCGCGAACCCTAGGATAGAATTACACCTATACACACACCCTTGCTTATCACTTGTACTTGCACTGTGATTGACGATATGTGATGACTTTAGAGATGAGTCGATGATGTGGGCTTGGTGCCCTGGGATCGGTGATTTGATACGATTCATATGTAGGATATGACTTGTGATTCTCGCGGGCTTGGGATATGTGTTTACCCCCGCATGCATACTTACTGATGTTACCGTTTTGTACTAGACATAGAGTAGTACTCCAGACTATATGATCTGATGATGGTGATATCTGTTATGTGATGAGACAGTGAGATGTTGACCCCTACCCAGCTATCGGGGATGCCGTACGATGAATTACCGTACGAGCCAATATTGATGATAGATCCGCATTCATAACTCGATGATATCTTACGATATGACATTGAGGCGAGATCACCGACTACATATCTATATATATATACATTGACTCAGATTTAGGTGGTTTCTACACCTACCCCTCCTGATTGACCGGATACTTAGATGTAGTTTGCATAGTAGATACTTCACTGTGGTGTTGACTACTAGATATCTGCATTTTCCTACTATTCGCATTGCTGGCATATGTTCATTATTATGCTATTATCATGCTGTTAGGACACCAGCACCATTATCGATGATGCGTATGTTTCACGTACACTATTTGCCGGCTCACACACTTCATCATCGATAATTGCCATGCCACTACACTGTAGTACTGTTGCATTCATGATATGATTACTGCTTGGCATATTGTACACATGTACCTGTACACAAACATAGATGATTCATACTTGATTGAGATTGAGGACTGCAAGATATTCCATGTTACATGATTTCCGATATGATTACCTCTCTTTACTTGTCGCATACATCATGGATTGATTATATAGCACGTTGCATTGGATTTACTTCTCGATGTGGATTTTCATGTGATTTCTGGTTTTGAGGACCGTGGGATTATTTAATAAAAGAGGCACTTTTATGAAAACCCGGTACCTCGTGATATGATATTTCGGTGCGTCCACCACGCGTTTTCTCGGTGCTGAGACGTGTGCTTGAAACCCGATTCGAGGAGGTGATGTACCGTTTGCGGGTTCGTGGTGGGCCCGGTATGGTTCCCCTCGGCGAGATGATCGATGGGTTATGCCGATTGAGCCTGGAGGCGGGCAAGTACCTACCGGTGATTGTATTTGAGCTCGGCGGATATCCGGGGGATACCACCTGGAGCTGAGAGATGGGCGTACTGCCGGGGGCCGAGGGCCGATACCGCAGACGGAGCCCCATATGGATGAGGATTTACATGTCGATGCTTGGCACGGGTTTCATGATGAGTTTTCCATGATTTTGGTTATATCCTCACATTGCATACATGATGCTTGCTGTCGGTGGGTGACAGGTGGACGGGTTCCACAGATATACAGATATGGATCATATACCGACTGGATTTACACTTATCTTACACCAATATTAGTGGTATGGGACGCTAATATATGTGTATTGCTATCCTTGATATTTCACCATATTTACTTCATGCAGACATACCTTATATTGATGACTTGTTATTACCTGAGTACCTGGCACTACATACATGATTAGATGTTACCTTGCCACCTTGTTACACTCAGATGTACTCTTGTGGATTATATTACTGATCGTTGACTTAGGTTTATGTCGTGCATTCGGTTTCTGCTTGTAGATGTTTCTATTCACGAGTTGGCAACTCACCCCCGTTGTGCCACAGTTCTTGCAGGTTCTGCCGTACAGGTCCTATTGCGGCATTTCTGGCACACTACCCTCTTGCGGGTGATTTGCTTTGGTAGGTGGATTCTTTCGTATCAAGAATCACCATTGTATTTATTTATTTCAATGTATCTAGAAATTGTCCATCAACCAAAACTTGTATATTCTTTCAGTCTCAGAGACAGTGTTGTATTATTCGACCTTAGAGTCGCGCTTAGTAGTATTGCGGTTTTCTTGCTACTTTTGAGCTTTCTTTTGGTTTTGATCCTCGCCACTTGGCGTTGTATATTATCATATCATTGCGTGGTTGTGACCGTCGATTGACGAAGAGCTAGCTCCCGCTTGGGGATGCCTTTATCATTTTATATATTGTTATTCATAGTGTACCCCATTCGGGGCCAGTTTTACAAGAGAAACTCTGCCGAAATTTTTAGAAAAGACTTTATTGTTTTCAAAACGTACTTTCGGCTTAGTTATTTAAACACCTTGATTTCAAACCTGTATTCTTCACTTCTTTAAACCAGTTTTCTTTACTTATTCCTAAAATGGTTTTAGATTTCTGGGCTTTTGGCTTACTTGAATCAGATGGAGTCCTATAGGCTTCATATGGTTCAAGGGCCAGTCACGTGCTCTTTTGGGTCGTGACATCATCAGAGAATGTAATGAAGTACAAAGAACTGGTCTTGGCATGTGTAGACAGGGGACCTCCATACATCAACATGTATGATCCCAAGAGTTCACTAACTCTTTCTCTGCTTTAAAAAAACAGAGCTATGGTCATCTTATCTTTGTGACATGACTGGCAAGTTTCACAAGATGTAAATTCAAACTAATTTAAATATGCATCTAAATGTAACTTCAGCCAGTCGGGTCGCATTGATATGATCTAGTCTACAATGCCTCAAGAAGGATTCGTTCATTTCTGAACTCTTCCTCTTGTGTGTGTTCCGAATACTAAGAACTGTAGTTTGATTTAGAACGACAATGCTTTTAGATAACGTGCCTGAACCGATCAACTTTTGATATAGGAAATGTTCAAAACATTATCCAACAATACAAAATTTTATCATTTCTTTACTAATAAAGAGACTGATATGATTTTGTATATCAGGTTCGGTATCTAATAACATTCGTTCAGAATCAATGTATTTGTAATACAGGGTGACAGTGACCAACAGACTTGGCTGCAACTCTTGCCTTTTTTTCTGCCTCATGAAACTTATCACCCGTTCTCAGTTCTCTACCTATCTGTAGCCCTATGTAACATATTACATATCTGGGATCCTGATCCGGTATCTAATACCTAGGACGTAGAGGATACTGAGAAACAGTTATGTATAATGAACATACCCGAAGATGATGCATCAGCATGCACTCTCTTCGTTTGGGCGGCACGGGAATTTTGGTATTCCCCAATTCCTTCTCTGTCTTATAACAATTATAAGTTGGAGCGGGACCAAGTTCCCCAGCTCAGTATAACAAGCGGGTTCGGTCAATATATCCGTTTTATTATCTTGATTAAGGCGTGATATGGTCGCTACCTGGAGAGAGAGAGAAGAAAACACTCAGTGTATGCTCTTGCAAGATCAGATTGGTTATTATTTTATCTAATCAGGATGGCTCCTATGGTTTCTATCAAATCTTCCTTCAAACCCTAAAAGGAAAGACTAGCCGGGATTAATTACATACTATGAGTTCGCCAATCTTTCAGCCAGGCCAGTGTCGGTACTTTGAGGGAGGTCCCCCGTGCTTTCGCACGAACCTAATTAATGTAAACCTCGTTTTTCCAGAGGCGTAACCCCGTTGACACCTTTCTAGACACCTACTTGATCGGCTAATTGTAATGTGTAAAACTCTCCCAGGAGTAACTCTTACTCGCAGCGGGTATCGGGATCCAACTATCTCATAGAAGGTATGCAATCTCATTGCAAATTTCAACACTTGAAATTCCTGATAATATTTTGCCCCAAACGATCTATGACCTTGACAAGGTCAACAAACCATAGACCGTAAGTCAAGTTCAACCCGTCATTTCTTGATTGAATCAAACCCACCCGCACGACCCTTGACAAGGTCAACAAGGCCGCACGACTACCCTAACCCAATCTGCATCATATGCATAAGCATATAAATACTGGTTTGCTACTGCACACTGCGCCTTGACAAGGTCAACAAATGCAGCACGAATACTAAGCAGGACTTATCTGAAATGACGGAGGGCTACGATAGGTTTTTCTGAAAACCTATTGCGTAATGAACTTGATATCGTTGTAGGATCGAATGAATTTTGATATGGAGTGTTTTTTAGGCTTTTCTAGTTTTGCTAAAGGAGTCACTCCCGGTGAAGGGATCGTCGGTCCTTTCCTCGTCGAATGAGGTGCGGGATATATCATATATATCACTGTACAAAGCATAAACTATAGAAGCAATCAAAAGACAAACCGAGAGTTGTAGCATCTGCCAGTTATTGCTAAAGGAGTCACTCCCGGTGAAGGGATCTCGGTCCTTTCCTTATCGAATAAGGTTTAGGATGTTCTACAAGGAACACCGCGATGCAAAGCAAGAACTGTAGCTACCTGTTTTTAAGAAATTCGATTCCACAAGATCTTTAGGTTTCTTTTATTTCATTAATCACATTAATGAAGTCCCATCATTTAAATACCTAAACATCACAGATAAATACGACGTACACTTATGCCATCCGCATTCGCCTCGATGTCCCCTCGTGCACCGTTAGGTTAGGTAACTAACGGCAGAGCGGGGCAGGGCTAGCGCGGGTGTAAAACATAAGTAACGTCTATATAATATATCATATATATACTATATACAGTATTTATCACAGAACATATCACATGATCACATCACAGATAACGCAGCAGAAGAAACATATGAAATATTGGATATACTAGGACGTCCGTGTTTTCAATACGAGCCAGTATAAAACACGGATTCCACGGTCGCGATGAATATCCAAACCCACACCCCTAGACCCCTACGAGAGCGGTAAGCAACCCTACCAATTCTAGAGTTAGGAGACCCGGACTCGACTCCTCGAGTTGGGCTCCCACTGGACTCCAGAACCCGGTTACTTGTGCCCGCCTCCTTGGGTCTATCCTAGTGCGGAAAAGTAAATAATATACAAAAGGTGACATCTTCCGCAACCTGGAAGTGCCCCAATAAAAGAATATTACATACAAGTTTTTACATGAATGAAAATGAAAAACACTCATCTCACATAAAAACCCCCCGGCTATTCAAACACGACGATCCAATACAACATATCCAGCAACACATAACATCACATATCATCAACGTAAGTAAACATGCGTATCCCAATTGTCGTTGGCATATAACAACGAAACCGGCGAGATCACATATTACACTTACGGTCACAGAAAAGAAAGTGTAAAACTACAACAGTTGGAATCCGCAAACTTGTTAGACATCACATGCCTAATCCAATGAATTCCTTAGACATCACATGCCTAACGATTATAAACCCCGCATTTTAGTCTCATTATCGAAAAATCTTTTCAATATCAAGTCGGGCAATTCAACAAGATTCCCGAAAAACTGATCGAATGCTCGTCGCAAACTTTAGTAAGCAGCCGCACCCCCGATACCGTCGACGAAGTGCACCAAGGCGGAACACCGCTGCCGCGAGCACCCGAATGGATGCTTTCGGTGACGGGGTTCTCCTACAGTCACTTGGTCGGGGCTATGGGGTGTAGCTGTCTATTAAGTTTATCCGGCGAGTATCCGCGTACGCTAGGTGATTGCGACGGACTTTTGATCACATCAAAATTCCGTGGCAACCAATCAAGTGAGACTAAACCGCTAGATTTATAACATTCATTCAGTTATCTCATAACTACTTGTGAATTCCAAATATTGTATCACATTCCGGATAAATAGAAAAATGTTAAACTTTCCGATCGAACAATCGAACACCCAAGTTTTCCCGATACAGCTCAACACATGAAATAAGTCTAAAAACATTCAGTTCATGCCTCAGTACCAACGGTCCAGCCGTAGAAGGGTCAAGCTAACGCCTCACATGTGGCACGTCGTACTGCCCCAAACCCGAAGGTTCAAAGTGCAGTTCAAGACGGTCACATAATCGAGTTAAGGTTTGTTGTCTTCTAGAGGGACCATCGCGTTACTTGTACTACTTAGAACGTCGTTAAACTACGGAAAAGTCCAATAATTGGAAATTTCCCGGCAGGGGAAAAAGTGGGTATTTATATCCGGTCGAACCTTTTAACATATTCTAAAAATACCCGGAAAGCCACATAGACAAAGTCTGATAATCCGATCGAATCTACGAACTCCCAATACAGCCCAGAAAACTCAACTCTTGAGTGCATATTAAAAATTACCAGAAACTACAGCACCAAAATATAAGAATTACTGTGCAAAGATCAATGGGCGAAGAGACAAAATGGCCGCGGAACCGCCGCATTAGCCATGCTAATGCCGCGGTTCCGCCGCACTTTGATGGAATCAGGTGATCGAGCTTCACAGTAATTCTTAGATATTCCTGCTGATATTTCTGAATATTTTTAATTCACAAAAATCCACATTTTTTAAAATTGTCCAGAGAGCAATTTGAGTTAGGGTTTCGATGTTCGTTCGGATTTCAAACGTCGTCTACACTTCTCCTAAGGCTCTAGCTAGGCTCTGATACCACTGTAGGGTTCCTAGGCACGCTAATGAGGTCTCACAAGGCATCATCTATGCCAATTACAAATTTTACAAGTGCCGAGAAACCCTAATACGAATCATTGACTAGAGTTTAGACGATAACAACAACTAGTAAACTACTTTACTAAGAAGTGAACGGAAATACAACCTTTGTAGATCCGGTCATCCACCTCCATAGCTCCGTGATGAAGTCCCTTTGCTGCGATCATCGGATCCCGGGCTCTAGCGTCGGCTTCATCGGAGAAATGGGCGGGCTAGGTCGTCGACTTCGATGCAGAAGATGATCTACGTCGAGGCAACACAAGATCAAGCTCCAACTTCACCAAGCCATGAAACTTGTGAAGAAAACACCCTATACTACTTGGCAAGTGGTAGAGGATGAAGAAATAGGAAGTGGGTTCACTTTAGAATTGGATTTCTCACTCTTTTCCTCAAGATGCCATTAATGGTTGCAAGCTTTTCTTCATTGTTGAAGAAGAAGAAGAAGAAGATAATATGATAAGTTGTTTTTTTAAAATAGAAAATTAAATCATACTTATCATATACTCAACCATGTTCAAGTGTAGAGAATTAACTAAGGTTAGCAAAATGGTTAGGTTTAGGAAAAGAACAAGAATGGTCAAAGCTTCTTGAAACATCTAAGAAAAGAACAAAAGAAGCAACCATATCATTTTCTTTTCCTAAAATAAAGAATAAATAAATAAACTAAATAATCAAGAGAAGATGAGAAAACCCTAACCATTTACTTAACCAAGGTTTAAGTCTTACACAAACCCAAGTTAGCATGTATCATCAAACATGATACAAACTAGTGCACAAAAGTATATCACATATACAACTTGTGTACTTCAAGTGAGAAAATCCATTTAAAGTGAAAAAATAATAGTTAATGCAAAGTAATATATCAAATATATAATTATACATTAAATCATTAAATCAACACTTGATTTAACGATCCGGTCATATCGCATATAACCGACTAATATCAAGTGTATCAATGTATCGAATCAACACTTGATTCGGTAACCCGGCTATATCACATATAATCGTCCAATGATACAAATCACGAGAATACAATACAGTATCACATACTGGTATAATTCTCGTTCCCGCACATATCTCATATGCGCTCCTATTTCGTTTCGCTTGAGCCAGAAAACCTCTGTGTAGGACTCTAAAGACTCGTCAATACGCCGGCAGTAGGTGATGATCATATCAAACACCCACAAGCCGCAAGCGGTCTGCTAAACGTAACGGCCACCCGGGTATTGAGCGATCAGAAGATCAACGAGCAAGCCCACTCACACTCCTGTGAATCCAACCAGCAACACTTACCGTACAGTCCTGTCTGTTCGTCTGATATGTCGCATATCTCGCCTAGGGGTGGTAAACGTCAGACCCCAATAGCTCGATAAGTCGTGTCGATATGAGGTCTATAACAGTTCGAGAAACTACTGGTAACACTTACCAGTAAATCTCAGCAACCCTGGCCATGGATTTCCGGTTATAGCCAATCGAACACAGTGCAACATCAACTCCCTATACCGGGAGAGACGAATCCCCTCCTATCGCTCATTGCCTCCATGCGATTCGGGACTGTACCCAAAAGCCACCGTTTTGCACGCCCTCTTGGACGTGGTAAGGTGGAAATCAAAGCACAGTGGGAATCACACAAGACTCTATGACGATCTCGGGTCTACAGACTAACCTGTACCAGTGTCACCAGAGAACTGCCATCTGACGTAAGGTATAATACCATCTGGGAGTTCTCGGCGAGTCCGTCCAGTGTACCCAGTCTCCACAGAGCACCCGTATATCATCTCTGATGTCAAACACCAATGGATATGGGATCATCCATCGCCCATCTGTATGGGTCGAGAAGGTATACGCTAGTCTACTCTGGTATATCGATGCCCCGTCTCGATACACCCACGACTAGGGACCTTGAAGGATGTACTTTTGGACTACCACGTCCCCACTAGTATGATCCGCATCATAGTCCAGGTAGTCAAGTATACATCCTAAGGGCTTTACCAACATGTAACAGAGAGACATACAGTATACACGTTAAGGAAAAGAGTAACCAGATAGCATACTATCATGTCGAGCAAGAAAGTCCACCCTATATATGTCCCAGCATCCATTACAATATACATCCTATGTACAGTAATGGCCTCTAGGGCATACATATAACTAACAAGTATGCGGGTGCTTGTTGGGTTACTAGTACACTGGACAGGACTCGTCGGGAACTGTTGGTTGGTATTATACCTATCGTCAGTTATCAGTTCCTAGGTGACATGAGTACAGCTTAGTCCGCAGACTTGACACTGTCACTTCGCCTCGAGTGTGTTCCCACTGTACTTTGATTACTATCCTACCACGGCTCAAAGGAGTCGTGCAAACAGGTAGTAGTTGGGTGCAGTCCCGAAGCACTTGGAGGCAGTGACGGTTAGACATGATTCGTCTCTCCCGGTATTGGGGGTTGACATCGCGCTGTGTCCAGGAGAGCCATTACACAAGTAGTCCCTTGCCAGGGCAAGAGAGGTATACTGGCTGGTTTCCAGTGTTATCTCAGGTTGTTCTGGGCTACACTCCGACACGACTTTGTAGGGTTCCTAGGCACACACATGAGGTCTACAACAGATCAACCATGTCCAATTCAAAATTTTCTATGTGCCAAAGAATCCTAAACTAGATCGTTACTAGTGGTAAAGGAGAAACTACAAGCAAGTTAACAACTTAACTAAAAGGTGAAAGGGACTACAACCTTTGTAGATCCGGTCCTCCACTTCCTGAGCTCCGTGATGACGTCCCTTCGCTGCGATCATCGGATCCCGGACTCTGGCGATGGTTTCGTCGGATAAATGATCGGGCTAGGTCGTCGACTTCGATGTCGAAGATGATCTACGTCGAGGCAACTCAAGATCAAGCTCCATCTTCACTTGGTCATAGAACTTGTAAAGATAACACACTCTACTACATGGCAAGTGGTAGAGGATAAAGAAATAGGAAGTGGGTTTACTTTGGATTTGGATTTCTCACTTGGATTCATCACTTGTAATTTTCTAGTGAGCTTTCTTCACCTCTTGAAGAAGATGAAGAAGAAGAAAGAAAATGAATTAATTTCCAAAAAGAAAATCAAGTGATGGTTATCATTTTAGCAACCATGGGTGAGTGTAACTAGTGTAGAGACTAAACAAGGGTTTAGGTGAATGGTTAGGTTAAGCAAAGAAACAAAATGGTCAAAGCTTTTCAAAGCTTCATGAAGCTTCAAGTAAAAAACAAAAGAAGCCACCATTTTATTTCTTGCCCAAAAATGAATAAAGAAAATAAGAAAAGATAACAAAACCCTAACCATTAACTTAAACACGGTTTAAATCAAACATACACCCAAGTTTGCATGTATCATCAAACATGATACAAACAAGTGCACAAAAATATATCACATATATTTCTTGTGCACATCAAGTGAGAAAATCAATCTTAAGTGAACAAATACTAGTTAATGTAAAGTAATATATCAAATATATAATTATACATTAAATCATTAAATCAACACTTGATTTAATGATCCGGTCACATCGCATATAACCGACTAATATCAAGTGTATCAATGTATCGAATCAACACTTGATCCGGTAACCCGGCTATATCATATATAACCGTCCAATGATACAAATCGCGAGAATAGAATACAGTATAACATATTGGTATTATTCTCGGTCCCGCACATATCTCATATGCGCTCCTATTTCGTTTCTCTTGAGCCAGGAAACCTCTGTGTAGGACTCTGAAGACTCGTCAATACGCCGGCAGCAGGTGTTGATCATATCAAACACCCACAAGACGCAAGCGGTCTGCTAAACGTAACGGCCACCCGGGTTTTGAGCGATCAGAAGATCACGAGCAAGCCCGCTCACACTCCTGTGAATCCAACCAGTAACACTTACCGTAGAGTCCGGTCTGTTCGTCTGATATGTCGCATATCTCGCCTAGGGGTGGTAAACGTCAGACCCCAGTAGCTTGATAAGTCATGCCGATGTAAGGTCCATAACATAGCATGAAACTACTGATAACACTTACCAGTAGATCACTGCAACCCTGGCCAGGGATTTTCAGTTATGGCCAGTCGAGCATAGCGCAACATCAACCCCCAATACCGGGAGAGACGAATCCCCTCCTATCGCTCATTGCCTCCATGTGAATCGGGACTGTACCCAAAAACCACATGTTTTCACGACTCAATAGAACCGTGGTAGGTTGGAAATCAAAGCACAGTGGGAGACACACAAGACTCTATGACGATCTCGGGTCAACAGACTAAGCTGTACCAGTGTCACCAGAGAACTGCCATCTGACGTGAGGTATAATACCATCTGGGAGTTCTCGGCGAGTCCGTTCAGTGTACCCAGTCATCACTGAGCACCCGCATACCATCTCTGATGTCAAACACTAATGGATATGGGATCATCCATCGCCCATCACATTGGTTGAGAAGATATACGCTAGTCTACTCTGGAATATCGATGCCCCATCTCGATATTCCCATGACTAGGAACAATGAAGGATGTACTCATTGACTACTCAGTCCCCACTAGTATGATCTACATCATAGTCCTGGAAGTCGAGTACACATCCTTAGGGCTTTATCAACATGTAATAGAGAGACAACAAGTATACATGTTAAGATAAAGAGCAACCAGATAGCGTACTATCATGTCGAGCAAGAAAGTCTTTCCTATATATGTCCCAGCATCCACTTCAATATACATCCAATGTACAGTAATGGCCTTTAGGGCATACATATAACTAACAATCTCCCACTTGCACTAGGGCCATCTGTAGCAGTGGTTGCAGTATCTAATACTCAACCATCCCATATAAATCTCTCTCTGGGAGAAGGCCTTTGTGAGTGGATCCGCTGTGTTGTCATCTAAGTCTACTCTCCAATCCTCGATCACCCTGGAGATCAACTATCTCCATGATCAGGTGATGCTGCCTCAGAATATGTCTGGGTCACTGATGGGATCGGGGTTCCTGGGCCAAAGCCACACTTCCATTGTCACACAATGGTAGGAACCAAGTTCATCTTATGAACCAATATACACCCAAACTGCCTCTTTGGTAGTATCTTTAATAGCGATGTCATCATCCTTTATCGTCTAGTCTGCCACGGCATATAGCTTGGAACTCTTCCAACATAACGTCCCTCCACTGAGGGTAAAGACAATGCCTGCGACTGACATTCAGTCATCCTTATCACCCTGGAACCATTCCAGTGATTCTCCCCAGGATCGATTGACACCATCTCACTAAACCCTAGTGAGAAGCCTAACATCCATTTAGATCTATCTCATAGATCCAAATCCCAGGATTTAGGAGGTATCACCTTTATCCTATTTGGAGAATCCTTATGATAAGAGGAGATTGACCGAGTGTAGCATAGAAAACTCCTTCTCTATCAAGAGTATGCTATCTACGTACTTTACGATGATCACCACCTTACTCTCTACTACCTTTTTGTATATACAAGGTTCATCTACCATTTTGATGAAGTCAAACTCTTTGACTACCACATCAAAATAAATGTTCCAACTCTGCGATGCCTGCTTTATTTACGTAAAGCAACATGCACACATTTTCGCAGCTCCCACTATTTACGAATCCCTCTGGCTGTGTACTTATAGACGTTCTCTTCTAAATCATTATTTAGAAAAGTAGTCATGGCACCCAACCACCAGATATCGTAATCATGGTATGTAGCCATGGCAAGTAGGATCCGAATGGACTTAAGCATAGCCACTTGAAAAAGGTTTCATCATTATCCATGCCTGGTCGATGACGAAAACCTTCAACAAGTCTAGCTTTGAAAGTCTCAACTTTTCCATCTACACCAAGTAATCTTCTCAAGATATACTTGCTCCTGATGGGGATTTAACCCTTCAGATATAGCAACCAAAGTCCATACTTTGTTGGTGTACATGGATTCCATCTCAGATCGCTAAGCATCCAGCCATTCTTACAGAGTCCCTACTCTCGATGGCCTGCTCGAAACTAGTTGGGTCATCATCTCATGATGCATTCATCGCTCCCACTGTCATAGAGAAACCGAAGTATCTCTCAGACAGGTGAGGAACCCTGCTAGTTCGGCGGAGAGGCCGAGGTTCGTCGTGGACTATTGAATCCTTTGGTTCTGTCAAATCATTAGCTGCAGTTTGTATAACTGGAACTTTTCCAGTTCTACAGAACTGACATTGCCTCGATCTTGTCCGGATTTTTCTTTTGACATAGGCCGGACAATCCCAAATCTTAACTTACTTAAGAGATAGATTCTTCACATACCATATCTTATATGGAGTGGTAGGCTCTGATTTGATTCGAATCCAATTCAATAGGTATGCAACTTCTCAAGTGCACAACCCCAAAAGGAAATAGGTAACTCAGTAGTACTCATCGTAGAGCACACCATATCTAATATGGTGCAATTGCTCCGTCCCGACACACCGTTGTGTTGTGGTGTATTCAGAGGAGTAACACCGAGAGAGAATCTCATTCTTCTTTAGAATAGACCAAGAATTCCATGCACAAGTATTCACCTCCCTGATCTCATCATTGGACATAATACTTATACCCAGTTTTTGGTTCTCTACTTCTAACTTATATTCTGTGAATATCTCAAAAACTTCGGACTTATGTTTCAACAGGAACATATGGCTGAATCTTAAGAGATCATCAGAGAATGTTATGAAATACAAAGAACCGGTCCTGGCATGTGTAGACAGGGGACCTTGCATACATCACTATGTATCAGTCCCAAGAGTTTACTAACTCTTTCTCTATTTCCAATAAACAGAGCTATGGTCATCTTATCTTTGTGACATGACTAGCAAGTTTCACAAGATGTAAATTTAAACTGATTTAAATATGCATCTTAAATGTAACTTCAGCCAGTCGGGTCGCATTGATATGACCTAGTCTACAATGCCTCAAGAAGGATTCGTTCATTTCTGAACTCTTCCTCTTGTGTGTGTTCTGTATACTAGGAACTGTAGTTTGATTTAGAACGTCAATACTTTTAGATAACGTGCCTGAACCGATCAACTTTTGAAATAGGAGATGTTCAAAACATTATCCAACAATACAAAATTATATCCTTTCTTTACTAATAAAGAGACTGATATGATTTTGTATATCAGGTTCGGTATCTAATAGCATTTGTTCAGAATCAATGTATTGGTAATACAGGGTGGCAGTGACCAACGGACTTGGCTGCAACACTTGCACTATTTTCTGTCTCATGAAACTTATCACCCGTTCTCAGTTCTCTACCTTTCTGTAGCCCTATGTAACATATTACATATATGGGATCCTGATCCGGAATCAAATACCCAGGACGTAGAGGACACAGAGAAACAGTTCTTTGTAATGTACACACCCGAAGAAGATGCATCTCATGCACTTTCTTCGTTTGGGCGGCATGGGAATCCTGGTATTCCCCTATTTCCTGCTCTGTCTTATAATAATTATAAGTTGGAGCGGGATCAACGTTCCCCAGCTCAGTATCACAAGCGGGTTCGGTCAATGCATCCATATTATTATCTCGATTAAGGCGTGATATGGTCGCTACCTGGAGAGAGAGAAAAGAAAACACTCTGCGTGCGCTCTTGCAAGATTAGATTGGTTATTTATTTTATCTAATCAGGATGGCTCCCACTGTTTTTTATCAAATCTTCCTTCAAACCCTAAAAGGAGAGACTAGCCAGGATTAATTACACTCTACAAGTTCGCCAATTTTTCAGCCAGGCCAGTGCCGGTACTTTGAGGGAGGTTCCCCTTGCTTTCGCACGGACCTAATTAAAATAAACCTCGTTTTCCCAGGGGCGTAACCCCATTGACACCTTTCTAGACACCTACTTGATCGGCTAATTGCAAAGTGCAAAACTCTCCCAGGAGTAACAATTACTCGCAGTGGGTATCGGGATCCAACTATTATATAGAAGGTATGCAATCTCATTGCAAATTTCAACACTTGAAACTCCCGATAATGGTTTTTACCCCTAGTACCTATGACCTTAACTATGGTCAACAAATCATAAGTACTAGTCAAGTTCTACCCGTCATTTCATGATTAATTAGACCCACCCATGTGACCCTTAACTAAGGTCAACAAAGTCACGCGACTGTCCTAACTAATCGCATCATATGTGGTGTAGGAAGATATCACTTAGCTACCGTACACTGTGCCTTGACTATGGTCAACAAACACATCACGAATACTAAGTACTCTACTTCCTAAAATGACGGAGGGCTGCGAATGGTTTTTAATAAAACCTTTAACGCTTTGAACTTGATCTCGTTGGAGAATCAAATGGTTTTTAAATGGAATGTTTTTTAGGCTTTTCTAGTTTTGCTAAAGGGGTCACTCCCGGTGAAGGGATCGTCGGCCCTTTCCTCATCGAATAAGGTGCAGGATATATCATATATACCGCCGTGCAAAGCGAAAACTATAGAAGCAATCAAAAGACAAACCGAGGGTTGTAGCATCTGCCAGTTGTTGCTAAAGGAGTCATTCCCGGTGAAGGGATCTCGGTCCTTTTCCTATCCAATAAGGTGCAGGATATTCTACAAGGAACACCGCGATGCAAAGCAAGAACTGTAGCTACCTGTTATATTTTTGAAATTCGATTCCACAACATCTTTTAGGTTTATTTTATTTCATTAATCTCATTAATGAATATCCCATCATCTAAGTCCACCTAAACATCACAGATAAATATAACGTACGCTTATGCCATCGGCATTCGCCTCGATGTCCCGTCTGCACCGTTAGGTTAGCTAACTAACAGCAGAGCGGGGCAAGGCTAGCGCGGGTGTAAAACAAAAGCAACGTCTATATAATATATCATATATACTATATACAATATCTATCTGAACAAATCACATGATCACATTACAGATAACGCAGCAGAAAATATCATATGAAATATTGGATATACTAGGATGTCCGTGTTTTTAATACGAGCCAGTATAAAACACGGATTCCACGATCGTGATGAATAGCCAATCCCACACCTCTAGACCCCTACGAGAGCGGCAAGCAACCCTACCAATTCTAGGGTTAGGAGACCCGGACTCGACTCCTCGAGATGGTCTCCCACTGGACCCCAGAACCCGGTTACTTGTGCTCCCCTCCTTAGGTCTATCCTAATGCGGAAAAGTAAATAATATACAATGGTGACATCATCCTCAACCCGGAAGTGCCCCAATAAAAGAATATTACATACAAGTTTTTTTACATGAATGAAAATGAAAAACACTCGTCTCACATAAAAAAAACCCGGCTATTCAAACACGACGATCCAATATAACATATCCAGCAACACATAACATCACATGTCATCAACGTAAGTAAATATGCGCATCCCAATTGTCGTTGACATATAGCAATGAAACCGGCGATATCACATATTACACTTACGGTCGCAGAAAAGAAAGTGTAAAACTACAACTGTTGGAATCCGCAGCCTCTTTAGACATCGCATGCCTAACCAAATGAATTCCTTAGACATCGCATGCCTAATAATTATAAACCCCGCATTTTAGTCTCATTTATCGAAAACTCTTTTCAATATCTAGTCGGGAAATTCAAGAGGATTCCGGACATTCTGATCAAATGCTCGTCGCAAACTTTAGTAGACGGCCGCACCCCCGATACCGTCGACGAAGTGCACCAAGGCGGAACACCGCTACCGCGAGCACCCGAACGGATGCTTTCGGCGACGGAGTTCTCCTACAGTCACTCGGTCGGGGCTATGGGGCGTGGCTATCTATTAAGTTTACCCGGCGAGTATCCGCGTACGCTACGTGATTGCGACGGACTTTTGATCACATCAAAATTCCATGGCAACCGATCAAGTGAGACTAAAGTGCTATGTTTAAAACATCCAAATCAGTTATCTCATAACTACTTGTGGATTCCAAATATTGTATCACATTCCAGATAAATAGAAAATGTTAAACTTTCCGATCGAACCATCAAACACCCAAGTTTTCCCAAAACAGCTCAACACATGAAATAAGTTTAAAAACATTCACTTCATGCCACAGTACCAACGGTCCAGCCGTAGAAGGGTCAAGCCAACGCCTCACATGTGGCACGCCGTACTGCCCCAAACCCTAAGGTTCAAAGGGCAGTTCAAGACGGTCACATAATCGAGTTAAGGTTTGTTGTCTTCTAGAGGGTCCATCGCGTTACTTGCTCTACTTAGAACGTTCTTAAAACACGGAAAAATCCAACACTTAGAAAATTTCCGGCAGGGGAAAAAGTGGGTATTTATATCCGGTCGAACTTTTTAACATATTCTAAAATTACCCGGAAAAACACATCGACGAAGTTAAACTTTCGATCGAAACAACGAACTCCCAATACAACCCAGAAAACTCAACTCTTGAGTATAATTTAAAAATTCCCAGAAAACTCAGCAACTAAAGAAAGAAATTACTGTGCAAAAAGTAATGACAAAAGTGGCCGTACGGCCGCGGATCCGCAGCACAAGCCATGCTTCTGCCGCGGTTCCGCGGCGCCATGATCGATTCAGGCGCACGTGTTGCACAGTATTTCTTAGAAAACCCTGCTGATTTTTCTGCATATTTTTAATTCATAAAAATCCACGATTTCAAAAAATGTACAGAGAATGGTTTTGGATTAGGGTTTCGTGTTCGATCGGACTTCTAACATCGTCTACACTTCGCCTAAAACTCTAGCTAGGCTCTGATACCACTGTAGGGTTCCTAGGCACACACATGAAGTTCTACAACTGATCAACCATGTCCAATTCAAAATTTTCTTTGTGCCAAAGAACCCTAAACTAGATCGTTACTAGAGGTAAAGGCGAAATTACAAGCAAGTTAACAACTTAACTAAATGGTGAAAGGGACTACAACCTTTGTAGATCCGGTCCTCCACTTCCTTAGCTCCATGATGACATCCCTCCGCTGTGATCATCGGATCCCGGACTCTGGCGATGGTTTCGTCGGAGAAATGATCGGGCTAGGTAGTCGACTTCGATGCCGAAGATGATCTACGTCGAGGCAACTCAAGATCAAGCTCCATCTTCACTTGGTCATAGAACTTGTGAAGATAACACACTCTACTACATGGCAAGTGGTAGAGGATGAAGAAATAGGAAGTGGGTTCACTTTGGATTTGGATTTCTCACTTGGATTCATCACTTGTAATTTTCTAGTGAGCTTTCTTCACCTCTTGAAGAAGATGAAGAAGAAGAAAGAAAATGAATTAATTCCCAAAAAGAAAATCAAGTGATGGTTATCATTTTAGCAACCATGGGTGAGTGTAACTAGTGTAGAGACTAAACAAAGGTTTAGGTGAATGGTTAGGTTAAGGAAAGAAACAAAATGGTCAAAGCTTTTCAAAGCTTCATGAAGCTTCAAGTAAAAAACAAAAGAAGCCACTATTTTATTTCTTGCCAAAAAATGAATAAAGAAAATAAGTAAAGATAACAAAACCCTAACCATTAACTTAAACAAGGTTTAAATCAAACATACACCCAAGTTTGAATGTATCATCAAACATGATACGAACAAGTGCACAAAAATATATCACATATACTTCTTGTGCACATCAAGTGAGAAAATCAATCTTAAGTGAACAAATACTAGTTAATGTAAAGTAATATATCAAATATATAATTATACATTAAATCATTAAATCAACACTTGATTTAATGATCCGGTCACATCGCATATAACCGACAAATATCAAGTGTATCAATGTATCGAATCAACACTTGATCCGGGAACCCGGCTATATCATACATAACCGTCCAATGATACAAATCACGAGAATAGAATACAGTATCACATACTGGTAATATTCTCGGTCCCGCACATATCTCATATGCGCTCCTATTTCGTTTCGCTTGAGCTAGGAAACCTCTGTGTCGGACTCTAAAGACTCGTCAATACGCCGGCAGCTGGTGATGATCATATCAAACACCCACAAGCCGCAAGCGGTCTGCTAAATGTAACGGCCACCCGGGTATTGAGCGATCAGAAGATCAACGAGCAAGCCCACTCACACTCCTGTGAATCCAACCAGTAACACTTACCTTACAGTCCGGTCTGTTCGTCTGATATGTCGCATATCTCGCTTAGGGGTGGTAAACGTCAGACCCCAGTAGCTTGATAAGTCATGCCGATGTAAGGTCCATAACATAGCATGAAACTACTGATAACACTTACCAGTAGATCACTGCAACCCTGGCCAGGGATTTCCAGTAGTGGTCTTGTACCATCCATGAGCCATCATCTAGGACATGTAGAGAATCCTCTTTGCAGCGGAAACGACCAGTCGAGCATAGCGCAACATCAACCCCCAATACCGGGTGAGACGAATCCCCTCCTATCGCTCATTAACTTCATGTGAATCGGGACTGTACCCAAAAACCACCTGTTTGCACGACTCAATATAGCCGTGGTAGGGTGGAAATCAAAGCACAGTGGGAGACACACAAGACTCTATGACGATCTCGGGTCAACAGACTATGCTGTACCAGTGTCACCAGAGAACTGCCATCTGACGTGAGGTATAATACCATCTGGGAGTTCTCGGCGAGTCCGTTCAGTATACCCAGTCATCACTGAGCACCCGCATACCATCTCTGATGTCAAACACCAATGGATATGGGATCATCCATCGCCCATCACATGGGTCGAGAAGATATACGCTAGTCTACTTTATAATATCGATGCCCCGTCTCGATATTCCTACGACTAGGAACAATGAATGATGTACTCATTGACTACCTAGGCCCCACTAGTTTGATCTACATCGTAGTCCTGGAAGTCGAGTACACATCCTAAGGGCTTTATCAATATGTAATAGAGAGACAACAAGTATACATGTTAAAAAAAAGAGCAACCAGATAGCGTACTATCATGTCGAGCAAGAAAGTCTTTCCTATATATGTCCCAGCATCCACTACAATATACATCCTATGTACAGTAATGGCCTCTAGGGAATACATATAACAAACAAACTTGTACCGCTATTAAGGGACTGACATTTACCGCCCCCCTAGGCCCGCCATACGATGTTATCAGACGAATAGACCGGACTGTACGGAGACTGTCACATTCAGGCGCAGTAGGAGTTCAGATGGGTTCACCTCGTCAGTCTTCTTATCGGCATCTACCAGGGGACCGTTACGTACAGCTAGTGCCGCTTGCGGTCTGTGGTCAAACTCACTGCCAGCGTAATGTCGAGTCTTTAGAGTCCCACACAGAGGGTTGTTCGCCTTTACGCAAAACAGAGTAGAGATCGCATGGTATTGCGACAGGGTTCGTTCACATCCGCGCACTTGTGCACGTTTGGTGTCCGGACAGCTTATACTAGCGGGCTTTGGTTTAAGCCGGATCCTAGTATATGATTTGGGATTGGTTTTATCTCATTGTATTCGTGTTCCTCGGTACACGGATACGGGTGTGTATGCACAGTTGACTGAGACAGAGGCAGAGGACTTTGATTAGGGTTGATGACTATTGTCATTTTCTTAACCCTAATGTTTTGTATGAATTATGATTTATTAATAATTAGTTAATTATAATTGTGCATGGTTAGGGTTGTTGACCATTTGACTATACTTGACATGTTGACCTAGGTTGACAAGTTGACCATCATCATTTCATATGAAAGATGCTCTTTGATCCTTGCAAAAGCATTTAATGTGACATGATAATTGTCATTTCTTGATTAACCATGACAATTATCTTGACTAATAATCTATTATTCATAAATCACACATATATGTGAGGATGGTTGCAAAATATCCTCATTCTCATTCTCTCTCATCATCTTCTTCTCTCTCAAAGCTCTCCCACTCATGAGTTGAGAACCAATTAGCTTGAGATAAAAACACCAACATCATTCTCTACTCTTTCTAAGGTTCTAGGTCTAGCACACCAAGCACCTTAGTTGCTTCTAGTTTGAGGTAGGAGCCAAAGGTAGTTTCCCTCGGGTGGATCTTTCTTCGGCGAGAGAAGGCGACGAGGAGAATCCGATCATCACACTCCAAGTAGCAAGAAGAGACGGACTTGAAGAACTAGGTATAACTCCTTTTCGGAGTAGCTAAACTTTTTAGCTTTGTAGTTAGTTTATGTTTAGCAAAGATCCTCATTTTGTTAGTCCTTGTTGCCTTGAGTTGTAAAAATCAAACTTTTATACCATTTCCGCCTCCCTGCAAGCACCGGGGTGGGCAACGTGGACTTACATGAACATCAGAGGAGGCACGAGAATATGGACCTCGAATCCATATTTCTCCATACAAAAGAACTGTATGGAAAGCAATCTCGTATCGCCAGATACGAAGTGTCGAAGAAGTTGTTTTCGGCAAGATTGGTCGTCGGATCATCGGTAGCGGAACACGTGCTTAAGATGATTGGCTTCATTGAGGAGCTCGCGGACCTTGGGACCACGTTAGAGAACGAGCTCTATACGGACTTGATTCTCCAGTCCCTTCCTTCCACTTACGCCCAGTTTATCCTGAACTTCAACTTGCAAGAAAAAGAAGTTGAACTTTCAGAACTTCTCAACATGCTGAGGAGTGCAGAGGGCACCCTACAGAAAGGTTGGGAAACATCCACTTTGTTTGTAGGAGGATCTTCCTCTTCTAGGTCCAAGGCGAAAGCCAAGGGAAAGAAGAAGAAAGCCCCCGCCAAACCAAGGGGCGGTGTTAGTAAAGTGGATACGAAGGGAAAGACAAAAGCAACAGAGGTAGAGGGAAAGCTTGTGGGAAAGGAAGAATGCTTTTACTGTCACAAGAGTGGACACTGGAAAAAGGATTGCAGGGCTTGGAAGGCCAGAACCCAGGATCTGAAGTAAGTTGCGGCTTCAGCTTCAGGTGTGTATGTTATTGAAAACTGTCTATCAATAAACTCTACATCCTGGGTATTGGATACCGGATCAGGATCTCATATCTGTAATTCTTTGCAGGCGTTGAGAAAGCGTACGGTTTTGAAGGCAGGTGATATGACCCTCAGAGTTGCAAACGGAGCTAGCATGGATGCTGAGTCCGTAGGGGACTATCACCTGGGGTTGTCAGATGGACACGTTTTGGTTTTGCGTAATTTCTATTTTGTACCCAATGCAACTTGTAATATCATTTCTGTATCTTTATTATCTAAAGAAGGTTATGAATTTTCATTTGTAAGAAATGTTGTAAACATTCACCTTAATCACGTTTTGATTGGGTCAGGTACATTAAGCAATGGTATATACGTACTAAACCAATCACAGATTTTCAATGTCCAGAATACACACAAAAGAAAGTCTCCGGAAACAAACCAGGCTTTCTTATGGCATTGTAGACTGGGTCACATCAATGAGAGAAGGTTGACGAAGTTACATACAGAAGGATATTTGGATCCGTTCGAATATCAATCGTATGCCACTTGTCAATCCTGTCTCAAAGGAAAGATGACAAAGACTCCGTTCACTGGACACGGAGTAAGAGCGAGTGAGCTCTGAGGACTCGTACACAGCGACGTGTGCGGTCCAATGTCTACACATGCACGAAGCGGTTATTCTTACTTCATTACTTTTACGGATGACTTTTCAAGGTACGGATATGTCTTCTTAATGAAACATAAATCCGAAGTCTCTGGAAAATTCCAGGAATATAAGAATGAAGTAGAAAAACAAACAGGAAAAAGTATCAAGACACTAAGATCTGATCGAGGTGGTGAATACTTAAGTGCCGAATTCCTGGATTACTTAAAAGAGAATGGTATTCTCTCTCAGCTTACTCCTCCATACACTCCGCAACATAACGGTGTATCGGAGAGACGGAACCGGACCCTATTGGATATGGTACGTTCCATGATGAGTAACACTGAGTTACCGCGATCATTCTGGGGATATGCAATAGAATCAGCTGCATACCTTTTTGAACCGAGTTCCAACTAAGACTGTGCCTACCACACCATATGAGATATGGAGTGGGAAGAAACCCTATCTTCAATATCTGAATATCTGGGGATGTCTGGCTTTTTTCAAAAAGCAGCATGCGGACAAACTCGAGGCACGCTCAGCACTGTGCAAGTTTGTGGGATACCCAAAGAACTCCAGGGGGTATCTCTTCTATTACGCAAAGGAACAAAAGATCATTGTTTCTCGTAATGCCCATTTTCTGGAACACCAGTTCTTAGAAAAGGAAACAAGTGGGAGCGAAATAGAACTGGAAGAAATTCTAGAACCATAGACTATTACTGAAAGCTTAGTAGAACCAGAGGGTTCAAAAGAACATGACATTCCTACGCCGCTCCGCAGGAGTAGTAGGCTGTCTCATCCGCCCGAGAGATACTACGGTTTTCTCATAGACGGGGATAGAGAGGATTGCATCATTGATTATGATGAGCCGACTAGCTTCTAGCAGGCCATTCAGAGCGTTGACTCGGTAAAATGGCTGGATGCAATGCGGACCGAAATGGAGTCCATGTACACCAACAAAGTATGGACGTTGGACGTTGCTCCAGATGGGGTAAAACCCGTAGGATGCAAGTGGAACTTCAAAAGGAAGATTGGTGTAGATGGACAGGTTGAGACCTATAAAGCTAGACTTGTTGCAAAGGGTTTTTGTTAAAGTCCTGGTTTGGACTATGACGAATCCTTTTCTCCAGTGGCTATGCTGAAATCCATTCGGATCCTTCTTGCCATTGTTGCCTTCCACGATTATGAGATTTGGCAGATGGACGTAAAGACCGCTTTTCTGAATGGAAATTTAGAGGAGTGTGTCTAGATGGACCAACTAGAGGGTTTCATTCAGAGTGGGAGTAGCGGAAAGGTGTGCAAGTTGCTTAAGTCCATTTATGGACTAAAGCAGGCAACGCGGAGTTGGAACATCTGTTTTGATGAGACGGTCAAAGAATTTGGCTTTATCAAAAATCCAGATGAACCATGCATCTATAGTAGATTTGTAGCAAGAACGGTCGTATTCCTCGTATTGTACGTGGATGACATTCTTCAGATAGGAAATAACATTCCTATGCTACAATCTGTCAAGGGATTCTTGTCACACAGGTTCTCCATGAAAGACCTGGGTGATGCCTCGTACATTCTGGGGATCCGGAACTTTCGTGACAGATCCAATAGGATATTAGGACTTTCACAGTTCAGGTACATCGACACCATACTGACAAGATTCAGTATGAAAGATTCCAAGCGCGGTAATCTACCGGCTTGTCACGGGATCACCCTCTCCAAAGAGATGTCTCCCAAGACTGATTTGGAAAGGGATCGCATGTCTATTATACCCGACGCTTCTGCGGTATGCTCTATAATGTATGCGTTGTTGTGTACCAGACCAGATGTAGCTTATGCACTGAGTGTGGTAAGCCGGTATCAGTGAAACCCTGGGAAGAAACACTGGATAGCGGTAAAGAACATTCTCAAGTACTTGAGAAGGACTAAGGAGATGTTCTTGGTGTATGGCGGAAAGGACCTCCAGATCGAGGCCTTTGCTGACTCCAACTTCCAGAGTGACAAGGATGATTCCAAGTCCATGTCGGGTTATGTCTTTACCCTCAATGGAGGGGCGGTGTGTTGGAAGAGTTCCAAACAGGAAACCGTTGCTGACTCGACGATGGAAGCGGAATATATCGCTGCTGCAGATGCCGCAAAAGAAGCCGTCTGGATAAGGAAGTTCTTAACTGAACTTTAGGTGGTTCCGTCCATTGTTGATCCAATACCTATGTATTGCGACAACAACAGGGCTATAGCTTTAGCGAAGGAACCAAGGTCCCATCAGAGATCTAGACACATCTTGAGGCGGTAACACCTGATCAGGGAGATCGTGGGTCGCCAAGAGATCGAGATTCGGAGAGTTGCTACGGAAGATAACACTGCTGATCCATTCACGAAGGCCTTACCCCATACTCAGTTCGAGCGGCTGATCGAGATGATAGGTCTTCGATACGCCAGAACAGGGCCTTAGTACAAGTGGGAGATTGTTAGTGTATATGCCCTAGAGGCCATTACTGTATCATACTAGTTTGTATATTACTTAATGCAAACATGGGATATTCACCTTGTATAGGCAATCTTTCTCAATATAGTAGTATGCTACTTGGTTTGTTTCTGCTTTAATGTGTACATGTATTTATTTTAGTATATCACCTATACACATTAGTGGAGCCCTTAGGATCTTTGCTTGATTACCAGCGTTGTGATGGCAGTCACACTAGTGGGGCTGGGTAATCCACAAGCACATCCTTATGCAGGTCCCTAGTCGTAGGACTATCGAGACAGGGTATCGATACTCCGGAGTAGACTAGCGTATGCGCTTCTCATCCCAGTGTGGGAGACGGTCTGTCCCACAGCCGTCAGTACGACGTACTTGAGATAGTATGCGGATGCTCGTTAGGTTACGAGTACACTGGACAGGACTCGTTGGGAACTGTTGGTTGGTACTATACCTATCGTCAGCTGTCAGTTCCCAGGTGACATGAGTACAGCTTAGTCCGCTGACTTGACACTGTCACTTTACCTCGAATGTATTCCCACTGTACTTAGATTACTACCCCACCACGGCTCAAAGGAGTCGTGCAAACAGGTAGTAGTTGGGTGCAGTCCCGAAGCACTTGGAGGCAGTGACGGTTAGACAGGATTCGTCTCTCCCGGTATTGGGGGTTGATATCGCGCTGTGTCTAGGAGAGCCATTACACAAAGTCCCTGGCCAGGGCAAGCTAGATATACTGGTAGGTTTCTAGTGTTATCTTAGGGTGTTCTGGGCTACACTCCGACACGACTTGTACTGCTATTAGGGGACTGACGTTTACCTCCCCCTAGGCCCGCCATGCGATGTTCTCAGACGAACAGACCGGACTGTACGGAGATTGTCACATCCAGGCTCAGTAGGAGTTCAGATGGGTTTCACCTCGTTAGTCTTCTTGTCGGCATCTACCTGGGGACTGTTACGCACAGCTAGTGCCGCTTGCGGTCTTTGGTTAAACCCACTGCCAGCGTAGTGTCGAGCCTTTAGAGTCCCACACAGAAGCTATTCGCCTTTAGGCAAAAGTGTAGAGGTCACATGGTTTTGCGACATGTCGTATGGTTTTTGCGACAGGGTTCGGTCACATCCGTGCACTTGTGCACGTTTGGTGTCCGGACAGTTAACACTAGCGGACTTTGGTTTAAGCCAGCTCCTAGTGTACGATTTGGGATTGGTTTTATCTCGTTTGTATTCGTGTTCCTCGGAACGCGGATGCGGGTGTGTATGCACAGTTGACAGAGAGACAGAGGCAGAGGATTCTTATTGGGGTTATTGACTGTTGACTGTTGACTATTGAATTTTTGCTAAACCCTAATGAGAATAAAAAATATGATTAACAATAATATTAATTAAGTATTATAGTAACATGGTTGTTGAGGGGTTGACTTTGTTATCTTGTTGACTTTGTTGACCGGTTGACTAGGTTGGACTGGTTGACCATCATCATTACAATGGCTATCATTACATGGCAAAGACTTTTGCTTGCTTGTTTCTTTTTGCAAAATGAGTGCATGAAATGATATGGCCATTTTGACTTGAACCATCACATAATACTTGATTAATATTATTTGTTATGATGATTTTGGATTATGAGAGCTTGGATGGCAAAAGACTTACTCATTCTCTCATTTGCTTTCTCTCTCTTGCTTGAGCTCTCCCTCTTGCTCTTCGTCTTTCTCTCTTTCTAGCTCAAGGCAACTCCCTCTCATGAGTTGAGAAACATTGCCTTAGAGATAAAAGAAAACCCATATCACTTCTTTACTCATCCTAATTCACAAGGTTTAGCAAACCAAGTGTTCTAGTTTCTTCTAGTTTGAAGAGAAGCCAAAGGTAGAAGCTTTCAGGTGGATCTATCTTCGGCGGAAGGAGACAACGAGGTGAGGCCGATCCGTACACCGCAAAGATTTAAAGACGAAGGAGTTCAAGAAATGTATAACCCCCTAACCGAGTAGGTTAATCTCATGTTAGGTTTGTTAGATAGTTGTTTAACAAAGATCCGTATTTTGAGTCCATGTTACCACCTCTTGAAAAATCCTTTTTCATCATTTCCGCAAGCCCATAAGTACCGGGAGAGGTAACGTGGACTTACAGCTCTGACCTCGGCCCTCGCGGCCGCTCTCTGCGCACTCGTAGTCTTCGACGGTATAAAGGATGGAAATGGAAACAGGATTCGATAAGAACACCAAAATCAGATCAAAAGGATATGTTAATACGGAAGGAATTTCAAGCAATAAGCCCTAAGGTCACTTAAGCGGAGTACCGTGTCGTAAGTATGCCGCAGAACATACACACACTACGTTACTCTGCTTAAGCTACCTACTCCATCATACCAAGGTCATGCTACACTCTGAAAGGTAAAACGTAGCACTCTGATACTATCTTTGCCACGACCAAAATTGGGCACATGATTGGCACTTTGACTACGTAACGTCAACAGGCGTAACGCAATTCAAGTAAGCCGAAAACCCAACAACCTAAACCATTACTAGAAGGAAAAGGTAGAACACATTTAAAAGCTCAATGCAAAACTTTAAACATAACTTTGTTTTTCATAAAAATTTCGGCAGCACCTCCTTTGTAAAAACAAGCCACAAAACGGGTACAAACATAAGATAAAATTAAAGCATCCCCAAACGGGAGCAAATCTCGCCCAACGGCGGAAACAACCACCACAACAGATATATGACGCCGTAGCGAAGAAAAGATAACCCTCATATATAATAGGCCGACTCACATGAGCATGATAACCAGAGTCATAAGAATATACAGCATCGATCCTCACAACTCGTCTCTAATTCAATACATGAAGGTGATAGATGGAGAGTACTAAATACAAGAAATAGGCAATGTACATCATCGGATAACCGCAACCCACCTAAAGCAAACGGCCTCACAGCCAACCGTAGAGGTATCCACAGAAGTAGAGATAACAAGGCGTCCTACCACAACCACTCTGATGATCTGACCTGAAAAACCCTGCAGCACAACAAGGGGTGAGTTGCCAACTCGTGAATAGTAAATAACATCATACTGTAATCGCAAGTATGCACTAACAACAATAATCTAACACATGTAATCTGTTAGCATAGGTATGGCAATATGAATATGCAACTATCATAATCAAGGTACACCACCAGGGTACTAAATCTACATGAATCAAATGCATATCAACTAAATACTAAGTGCGGGATAATAAATAATCTCATGCACAAATCATAAGCATGGAGAAAAACCCGGTGTAAATAAACAACACCCTGAATCCCAAAATCCTCAGATCGGCCCCCATATCGGCCTTGTAAATCTCATGGAACCTAAGTGTTAAATATCGACACCCGAAAATATCATGAAAACTAGTGCTCCGCATCGACACATAAATACTCGCATCTATACGTTCCTCGAATTCTAAGTGCCAATTGTCGACACTTGTTATCCAGGTATCGGTTCTCTGATATCCATACGTTCATCGAAACCCAAGTGTCCAACCTCGACACTTGTGTTCCACGTATCGGTTTCCAATATCCATATATCTCTTGGAATATAAGTGCCTAACATCGACACTTGAAATTCCCAAATCGCATGAAAACATATCTTAAATGCGTAAATCCATGTAATATAACATATGCAACACAGAACAACAATATGAGCATATCACGGGAAAAATCTGCTATTTAAATGCATCAATGTCATTAAATATATCACGCGGTTCCCAAGTATCCGAATCCAATATACATATATAACAGCGTCCCATACCACCGATATATTTGTCATATAAAGCTGAACATAAAACTATAGCAAGGTATATGTGTGAGCATGTAGGTATTGCAAGGCATATATTGGAGGGTTGTATAGCATGACAACAAGGTTTAGCAAGGCATCACACATGCCATTTTATAAAAATTTGGGGTGCTATGTAACCCTAACCAAGATCTTAACTAGAGAATTAGGGTAAACATTACAAGTAAACAACTTTACATCTAAGAGTTAGGGATTACAACATTTGTTGTCCGTTCCTTCGCTTCATAAGCTCCATGTTGAGGTTCCTTCGTTGCGATCATCAACTACCCGGACTCTAGAGAGGATCCATGAAGAGAAAGATGCAAGCTTGCTTCCGATCTTCAACTACTAAGATGATCTACATTGAAGAATCTCAAACCCAAGCTTTTGCTTCACTAATCAAGTATTAGCAAAGCAAAAACCCTAATCTTAGTGGCTAGAATAGATGAGGATGATGAAGTAGGAATTTTGCTCTCTTTTGTTTTCAATTTTTCACTTTATTTCATCACATCACAAAAAGCTAGAAAGCTTTTTTCTAGAGGAAGAAGAAAAAGAATTTCATTTGTGATAAATAATGAATTGTTGTGTGAGGTTAGAATTTCAACCATGGGCTAAAGAATGATAAGGTTAACCCTTGTAGAGAATAAACTAGAGGCCAAGTGTAACATTTCAGAAAATATAAAATATTATTTTTGGAATTTAATATTAATATAATATATTCCCCAAAACTGCCCGATTTGCGAAATTGGGATTTTCGAAAAAAGGGTGTAAATATATACCAATAATTGTGAAATAAATGAAAATTTATTTGATTTATTCGTTTAATAATACATTTAACGAATTTGGCAATTTTAAAATTTATTATGCGCAGTTTTGATAAAAACCCGATTATTGCACTGCTAATCGCGATTAAGCCAAATCCGTATTTCTACATTTTTCATGTTTAGTGCATCATGACATGTTTCATTTGGTTACATGTTATTTCATTTCTGGCTTTATATGGGTGTATGTGTTTTTGGTGAGAAAAAGAAAAAGGAGAAAGAAAAGTCAAATGGGGGACAAAATGATTAGGTTAGGTAGGCTTTTGGAGGGAGAGAGAGTGTGTGATTTTGTGAGAGAGAGGGAGGGGGCTACTGCCGTTCTTTTCCCCCCATCTTTTTTTCTTCTCCCTCCTCATCTTCCTCAAGCCACAACCCTCCACTTAAATCCCTAGATCTATCTCCAAACAATCCTCAAAGTCCATACTCCCTTCACAAAAAATAATCCCCATCTCTTCCTCTACGCTTTGAACCGAGCAAAATGGGATTTTGACGACGTTGGGATGTTAGTGCTGCGTAGAGTGGACTAGATAACATATAACTTCTTCATTTTAGTTTAGTTTTATACGATGTCGTATTTTAGTGTCGTTTTGTGCTATCCATAACCTGCTGTGACCCTGAATGTTCACTGTAAAAACAAAATGGGTGATAGTGTTGAACTTGTAACCCTAAGTGACCACCTGAAGAACGAGACCTATCTGGGCAGTTTTGGCCGGCGGCTATTGGGAAAATTCCGGTGACCTCGGGTGTATAGGATAGTTAGGGTTTGGGTTTTGTAGGGTTGTTACCTGAAGATGTTTGGAGGTGTTTGGTCCTACTGGATTTTTCTGTAATGACTATAGGTAAAATCTGGGAGCAGTGAGGAGTGTTTATATGACCCCAGTGACACGATTCCTGACCTGAGCCTTAGAATTGAACCGTTGCACGAACTTAGGATTTGTACCGTATCGGTTTAGTAAACGTTGGGAATTCCTAGTTAGGGTTTGAAGGGATTTTTGAGTTGCGGTTGTGCTTATAAGCCTTAGTGGTGACCTTAAACCCCTTGGTGCTAGAAACCCAAACCCAACACAAATACAAAACTTGGAACCCCAAAAACTGAACTATCCATGTCGGTTTGTGAGGAAGTTAGAGTGTGCAGGGAAATCTAGGATGACCCGGGGAAATTCTGGGACAAACAAACAATTTTAGAGACCCAATAGGACCACTAAGAACCCACTGTAGAAGTATTTGACCCCAACTCACCTGAAAAACCGGCCTGGCCAGAATTTGCCTTAGTTTGGTCGGCCCCTCTGAGAAGATAGATGCCCAGGTTGTCCTCATAGCTTATATAGACCCTATACATCACCCTAGACTTGTTTGCTTGGATTTATTTGACCTGAGTCAAAATCTGGGAACACTTGTGTGTGATTTAGGATATGTTTTCCGTATTTTGAATGATGAGTTTGATATTGGATTATTTTTTGGTTGTCGCATGTTTGTACATCGATAACAAGGGTTGTTTGGTTGATTTTGTACGCATATGCTATAGGTTCTAACCTACGAGCAATGCGCATGCCATTTTGGATTTTAGAACTTGATTTTAATATCGTTACGATATGTGTTGTTATTGTAGGTACCTTCGTGTGGATTCCGAAGCAATGGAGCGAGGCGTCATCGACTTCGGCGAGCGAAGACTATGGTGAGTAGATCTATATCTACCGGGAAAGTCGGGTGGATGGCGTCCCCGCAAAGCATTGATGGAAAATGATTTATAGAATGTGGTTAAGAAAACCTAGATTAGGAAACTAAGATTAGAATGATGATAGCTATGAAACCTTATTAGAAACTAGAGGATAGTTAGAATGATATGTTACGACTATCATAGGATGACGTTTAGTGATATTGCAGTTTAAGGTACTGTAGGAATAGATAGTCGATGTAGATGCGTCATCCGAACCATACCTTCTTCTAAACCGATGAATCGTATGTATCTTTTAAACATATAAATTGAGGGATGTTACGTATTTTCAAATGATAGCTTTTCCTTAAAAACACCGTAAGCTCTATTTTCAAAACTACGATTCACTTCTTTAAAAATCTGATTGTATGGTTTGGGTGTATATGTTAGATTAGATACTTATACTTAGTAGATATAATGTTTTTTGTAAATTCGATTTGATATGTGATATAAATGCGATGAAAGAATATAAGACTGATACGATGATACGATGATATGATGGTATACGGATGTGAGTCGATCGAGATGATTTATACCCTGCCGGTTCCCTGATATAGGATTATTGCGGATGTGACCTGGGACATAGGTATATAGAGTTATATATATATAGAATGTTGTGAATCATGGATGATACGCCGTGCGTGATATTAGGTCGTACCTTCATTTGTCGTATAAGATGATAGGATCCCTATTAGTTTAATGCCGCCGTACGATGATTTTCCGTGCGTGATGAGTTTGACTTGATGATTGATCCTTACCCTTGACTAGAGGTTGTCGTGCGATGGATTATACCGTACGCAATGTTGTTGGGCTGGATGCCGATTGATAGATTCACCGACTCGATCATGTTAGATATGTATACCTTATAGCTTCTAGCTGACGATTTACCTCATGATGCATTCATGCTTTTCGCATTGCATTACTTATACTTATGATAGTACACATGCACCATTATCGATGATGCATATGTTATACATACACAGATTGTAGGCTCACACAATTCGTCATCAATAATTGCCATGTCACTACACAGTAGGATTGCTGCATCATGATATGACTCTTCGCATAACATGCTTACATATACATTGATATATTCATACTTACGCACATACACATTGAATATCCACATTGGTGCACACATACATTGAGATATCCATACTTGCGCAAATACACATTGTATATCCACATTGGTGCACACATATATTGATATATCCATACTTGCACACATACACATTGTATATCCACAGTGGTGCACATATACATTGATATATCCATACTTACGCATATACACATTTGTATATCCATATTCGTGCACACACACATTGGTATATATATACTTGCCAATATACATATTGTACCAACAGAGATCACTGGTTTTATTGGAAAATTGGGGACCGCATGTTATATTTTAAAAACTGGAATCATTTTAAAAGAGCGGTTTTCCCTTAATATGTCATATCACTGTTCCATGTTGCATGATACACGGATATGCTTACATTTCTATTATATGTCGCATGCATCATGCTCTATGATTTTACATATTGAGATATGTTGTTTTCATGAGATTTCTGGATTAAAGAACCGTGGACATTTTAAAAGAGATTATGTGTTATTTTAAAAACTCGGTTTCTCCTAATATGATATTTCAGTGTGTCCACCATGTGTTTTCTCGGTTCTGAGAGCGACATGTGAAACCTGATTCGAGGAGGTGGATGAGGCCGATTGCGGGTACATCGTGGACGCGATATGGTACCCCGAGGGAAGAACGGATCACTGTGCAATAGACGGTGAGCCTGGCAGAGGGACTACTACCTACCGGTGATTAGTTGGACCTGACGGTTATCCGGAGGATACTGACCAGAGATGACAGATGGATACGGGCTGACCCGTACTGCTGGGGCCGAGGGTCGATTCCGCAGACGGAGCCCGTGGGCCGATCCGGACTGACGGAGCCCGATATATGAGGATTTACGTGCCGATGCTGGGCACGGTTTTCATGATGTTTTCGAGTGTCAATGATAGGCACTCAGGTTCCATGCTTTGATGTGTCGGGAGGGACACCGTTGATATATATCCTCATACTTTCATGCACACTCTTTTATGATATTTACGTGCATACAGATATTGATTATATGGGTGGATGAGATCCACATGCATACATACATTGATTATATGGGTGGACGTGATCCACATGCATACATGCATTGATTATTACTCTTGGATGTTATACACATGCATATAGGTAGTGACTACCTTGTTGGCACATATACAACCCGGTCACCCTAGATATCGTAGTGTTACCTTTGATATAGTTGACCTAGGAGTCGTTGTTTATTCGATTTATACTTGTAGATATTTTTCTATTCACGAGTTGGCAACTCACCCCCGTTGTGCTACAGTTCTTGCAGGTTGACCGCTTGGATCAACAGCGGCATCGCATGCACACAGCTTCATTTAGGTGTTTTGCAGTGATAGGTGGGACATTTGTATCGTACCCACTCTTGTATTATATTTCATATTGTTTGTAGTTAACTCCATCAATCAATCAAAATTAGAAATTTATATAAGTAATGAGACTTAGTGGGATTGTGGTTGCGAGACTTAGAGCGTGGGGTTTTTCGCTACTTGTGGTATTTATGTCTTGCTTTCCTTTATCTTTGTGGTGAACTTCGCCGTTAGGAGTCGTCTACTTATTCTTACTGTCTTGCGTGTTTGTGATCCGCCGTTTGGCGAAGAGCTAGCTCCCGCTTGGGGATGCCATTATTCTTATTATGTATTTGTGGTTTTGGATCAAGATATACAAAGGAGCTGCTGCCCAATTTTTTAAAAAGACGAAACACATTTTCAAACTTAATAAATTTCACTTGCATCATTCATGTTTCTTTTCTATGCATTTAAGCACACTTGATTTCATTATACCTTTATTTCAAAAACTTCACCTCCTATATTTTCTTTAAAAGGTTTAGATTTCTGGGTTTCAGCTTACTTGAATTCCGCTACGCTTTTAGACGTTGCGTGATTCAAGTGCTGGTCACGCGCTAATATTTCGGGTCGTGACACTAAGATTTGGGTTGGGTTAATAAATATCAATACAAAATATCTAAGCTAAAGACAAAAGAAAGCTTCATGAAGCTTCATGAAAAAGCTAACCCAATACCTAACCCAAATCCAAACCCTAACTTGTTTAAAATCCACAAAGCATGTTGCAATTTTAACCCTAACTTGTTACAATATTATATATCACATATACAATATATTTTGTAATAAAAGAAAATAATACAATTAGCATATATCGCATTTACATCAATGTATTATCCAGTGAGAAAATGAATCAATAAAGCGAGCTTATATTAGTTAACGTAATGTAATATATCACATATGTAATTATACATTAAATTATCAAATCAACTCTTGATCTGACAATCCGGCTATATTGCATATAACGGACCAATATAACATGTACCAATTCATCGAATCAACACTTGATCCGATGACCCGGCTATATCACATATACCCGGCCGATATCTCAAATCACGAGAATATAATACGGTATCTCATATCATATTATTCTCGGTCCCGCACATATCACATATGTGCTCCTACTCCATTTTTCCTGAGCTAGGAATCTTCTGTGTAGGACTCTAAAGAATCGTCAATACGCCGGCAGTAGGTGATGATCATATCAATACACCCACAAGCTGCAAGCGGTCAGCTAAACATAAAAACCACACGTGCATTGAGAAATTAGAAGATCAACAAGCAAGCATGTACATTCTCCTGCAAATCCAATCAGTAACACTCCCGTACAGTCCGGTCTCTTCGTCTGATATCTAGTCTAGGGGTGGTAAACGTCAGACCCCAGTAACCGATAAGTCGTGTCGATATGAGGTCCATAACAGTTCAAGAAAATACTGATAACACTTACCAGTAAATCTCAGCAACCCTGGCCAGGGATTTCCATTTATAGTCAATCGAACACAGCGCAACATCAACTCCATATACCAGGAGAGACAAAACCCCTCCTATCGCTCATTGCCTCCATGTGATTCGGGACTGTACCCAAAAGCCACCGTTTTGCACGCCCTCTTGGACGTGGTATAATAGAAATCAAAGCACAGTGGGAATCACACAAGACTCTATGACGATCTTGGGTTTACACACTAACCTGTACTAGTGTCACCAGAGAACTGCCAACTGAAGTGAGGTATAATACCATCTGGGAGTTCTCGGCCAGTCCGTTCAGTGTACCCAGTATTCACTGAGCACCCGTATACTATCTCTGATGTTAAACATCAATGGATATGGGATCATCCATCGCCTATCTACATGGGTCAAGAAGCATACGCTAGTCTACTCTGGTATATCGATGCCCTGTCTCGATACACCTGCGACTAGGAACATTTGAATGATGTACATAGCGACTACACTGTCCCCACTAGTATGATCTGCATCATAGTCCTGGTAGCCAAGTACTCATCCTAAGGGCTTTATCAACATGTATCATAGAGACTGTCAGAGTACATGTTAAGATAAAGAGCAACAAGATAGCATACTATCATGTCAAGCAAGAAAGTCCTCAATATATATGTCCAAGCATCCACTACAATATACATCGCATGTACAGTAATGGCCTCTAGGGCATACATATCACTAACAATTTCCCACTTGCACTAGGTCCATCTGTTGCAGTATCTCATACCCAACAATCAGTTGTGATTGAAGTATCTCATACTCAACCATCCCATAAAAGTCTCTTCTGGGAAATAGGCTTTTGTGAGTGGATCCGCGCTGTTGTCCTCTGGGTCTACTCTCCTAACCTCTATCTCCCTGGAGATTAACCATCTCCATGATCAGGTGATACTGCCTTAGAATATGTCTGGATCACAGATGGGACGGGGTTTCCTTGGCAAAAAGCCAAAACTCCATTATCACACAATGGTAGTAAGGAAGTTCATCTCAAGAACTAGTGTACATCCAGACTATTTCTTTGGTAGCATCCTTGGTAGTGATTTATCCTACCTTTATCGTCTAGTATGTCACGGTATCTAGCGTGAAACTCTTCCAACTGTTGGAGATAGTGCCCTCAGAGTCAATTATTGGATCACAGGCACGTGATTGCAATGATTGAGGGAGGACCTATCCCGGTAGGACAGTCTTACTCGAGATGATAGTATGCTATCTGGTTTATCTTTATCATCGTGTACTGCTTTAGGTGACCTGACATGTCGCTATTACACGTTGATAGAGCCCCTAGGATTCTTGCTTGACTGCCGACAGTATGATGGCGATCATATACGTGAGAGCTGGTGGTCTATAAGCACATCCTTAAAAGGTCCCTAGTCGTAGGAGTTTCGAGACAGGGCATCGATACTCCATTAGTAGACTAGTGTATACAGTCGAGACCCCGACGAGGGGCGGTGGCCGGTCTCACAAGCCACTGGTGTCAGTTGGTTCACCTAAGATGTATACAGGTGCTCATTGGGTTATGAGTACACCGGACAGGACTCGCCGGGAACCTGCTAGTTGGTCTTATACCAGATGTCAGATAGCAGTTCCCTGGTGACATGTGTACAGGTTAGTTCATCGACATGAGATCGTCATTTGTCTCGTGTGAGTTCCCACTGTGCTTTGATTACTACCCTACCACGGCTCAAAGGAGTCGTGCAAACAGGTTTTAGTTGGGTACAGTCCCGAGCCACATGGAGGCAGTGAGCGGATCTGCAGGGGTTCGTCTCTCCCGGTATTGGGGGTGAGGTCGCGCTGTGTCTAGGAGAGCCATTACACGAAGCCCTCGGCCGAGGCAAGGAGATTTACTGGTAGGTATTCCAGTAGTATCTCAGGGTGTTCTTGGCTACACTCCGACACGACTTGTACCGCTTTTGGGGTTCTGACTTTTACCAACCCCCTAGGCCCGCCATGCGATACTCATAGACGAACGGACCGGACTGTACGGATATTGTCACTGACAGGCTCAGTTGGGTGTCGGGGTGAGCTTCCTCATCGACGCCCCTTTTGGTCAATAGCTGGTGGCCCGTCACGTATTGGCTAATACCTCTGACGTGCTAGTGGTTTAATCCACAGCCATAGTATTGACGAGTCTTTAGAGTCCACCACACTTTCAGTTACTCAAGCTTTCGGGCGAAACGCTGTAGAGGCCGTATGGAGTTATGGCAGGGTCCGATCAGATACGTGCGGTATTGCACGGATCAGGATCGGACAGTTTTGTACTAGTGGCCGTATAGTTATATGGCAGGGTTCGATCAGATACGTGCGGTATTGCACGGATCAGGATCGAACGGATTTTACTAGCCGGCTTTGGTTTAAGCCGGTCCTAGTTTAGTACAGTGTAGATTTTGTCTCATTGCATTTGTATCCGGTCGGAATACAGATGCGGGTGTGTATGCACAGTATCGGGGTTTTCCTGTAATTTATTACGGGACCAGTTTTCTGGAGTTGCCAGTTTACATTCCGTTCCGGCCGGTTTTCCTTTGTTCTTTCCCGGCCGGACTTTTCTGATGGATGGGGTAATTTGCAGTTTTGCAAATTACATTTGAGGAGGGGGTTTCTTGCAAATGGGTTTATTATGATAACTTATTAAGATACCATTCCTTTCATTCTTCTTTTCATGCTTTATGGAGATTAGAAGTGATGAGATAGGATTTGATCTTTGATTAGAGTTGTGATGATGAGGTTTGGATATGGTCACCTTTCTTTTGCTCCTACACTCACCTCCCTTTGCATTATGTATTGATTCCTCCACCACTCTTCTACTCACTTGATGAAATGGATGATAAGTTTTTCATTAGAAAAGAGAGAAGAAGAAAAAGAAAGAGAGAAGAGGAAGGAGAGAGTTCTTCATTCTTGAGAGTTTCATCTTCTTGATCTCATTCATGCTAGAAAAATGCAAGCACCATTTTTCTTATCTCATTTCCTCCATCAAGGCAACCAAAACCCAAGTGAGACACTACACTACACATTCTACAGCATATCTTGAGCATGTCGAGTTGCCGGCTTCATGCGCGAGTTGCCTCGGTATTGAGGCGGGAGCCCGTAAAAGAAGAAGGCGATGTGGTGCCCTTTCCGGCGAGGAGGCGACGATATGGAGGCAACACTTTCCGCGGGAGATCAGGACGACGACGAGAAGACCGGAGGACTCGGATCACTCGGTATACTTCTTACCCTATCTCTTGATTGCTAGCTTTAGGTTAATGGTAAACGATCCGGGTTTTCATTGTCCGCGGTAGCGCCGGTTTCCGAGTAAGGAAAATTTTTATTCCGCATTTTGGCCTCGTGCAAGAGGCCGGGGCGCTGCCGTGGCGCAACATGGTATCAGAGCCACGCCATTAACCTTACCTAGCTTCGTTTGATGTGTTTGCGTTTCCGATCGACCAAAATTTCCAAAAACCGTATTTTCTAGCACAATCAGTTTCTGTCGAAATTTTTTGGAGTCTAAAAATTTTTCAGGTGGTCTCAGAATGATGTGCACGGAGTTCTAAGAATACTACAAAAATTTGGTAATGCGATCACTCCGTACGACCGCGGAAGGGCGGCCAAAACCCCCTTCTGGCCGCGCTTCCGCCGCAGGAGTGTGGGTTCGCGTGATTATTTTTTTGCAGTGGTCTTATGGGCTGTAATTAGGGGTTTTGGAATATTAAAATTGGGCCCAGGTTTTCTGTTAGTGCTACAGTTTTGATTGGGGGCCCACTTGTTAATTTTTGGTCAATCGGAAAATTTTAAACACATTTTTCACAGTATTTACAATATATCTGCGACCGTGAATGTCACTCGATCGGTAAATCCGGTCTAACTGCTATAGCCCGGTTAGACGGATTTGCGAACGTGACTTTCACGTTGATGTTCTATGTTTATGCTGTGTTGTTGCGGATCGGTCGTGGGGGATAGCCTGGATGCAATGCTAGTACTGTTTTGTTGTATTATGTACATTTGATATTGCGGGGCGAGCGTCCGACATGTGGACTGTCGTCACTGCCTGTTTGTATTATTCTTTTGGGGCACGACCTGGTTGCGGTCGATGTACCCGGTGTATGTATATTTTACTTTCTGTACTAGGATTACCCCGCGGAGGGGTGCACGGATAGCCGGGTTCTAGAGGGCAACGGGCCCGCATCTCATGGCATTGAGACGGAGGGGGCTTCACTCTAGGATTGGCGGGCTATTCACTGCACTCGTAGGGGGTACAGGTTGACCCAGGAGGGGTGCCCAAGTTACCGGATTCCATGAAGTGCTGGGTGGTCCATTCACGGAGCTGAATGGGGGCTGCCTCGCTTCAGGTTTTGGCGGGTGACTTGCCGCGCCCGTAGGGGTCTAGGATTTCATTGCACAGGCTATCCACACGACCAGGGGAACGTCGGGTTTCAGCAGCGGCTCTGTGAAACCCGGGGCTTCCAGATATCTGTTTTGTTCTGTGATGCTGTACATTTCTGTGATGTTGCATTTTATCACGCCTTGAGCGAAATATAATATATTGGTATATATATTAGTAGATGTTGTATATGTTTTACATCCGCGCTAGTCCAGTCCCCGCTCTGCCGTTAGTTAGCTAACCTAACGGGTGATGACAGGACCCAGTGGCGAATGCGGATGGCATATACGTACATCAGTATATTTTCGTTCTTTGTGGTGTGATTAATTGATGGGACTGCGTTGATTCGGATCAATGCAAGATTAACAAACCTATTCTGATGTTGTTGGAACATTTTTCAAAAAGCTGTTATTGCAAGGACGTTCACTTTTGTTTTGCATCGTGGTATTCATTTGGAATATCCTGCTCCTCAGTCGACGAGGCAAGGGCCGAGATCCCTTTACCGGGAGTGACCCCTTGGACAGAAGTTTGCGTCAAGGCAATAACTTCACTATAGCCGATTACTTTTGCTTTGCATCGTGGTATTCAGTTGGAATATCCTGCACCTCATTCTACGGGGAAAGAGCCGAGATCCCTTCACTGGGAGTGACCTCTTTAGTAAAGGTTTTCGTCACTATATTTTTATAAAAAGGCTGTGCAGTTCCTTCAACGATATCAAGTTCATTACGTTAAAGGTTTTTCGCCAAAAACCAGCCGTAGCCCTCCGTCATTTCCTACGGGTATTATTTAGTATTCGTGCTGCGTTTGTTGACCTAGTCAAGATGTAGTGTTCGGTAGCTAAGTGGTACTTGTTTGTTGCATAAGTGGGATTGGTTAGGACAGTCGTGCGGCCTTGTTGACCTAGTCAAGGGCACGTACGGGTGGGTTTAATGCAATCCAGAATAATGACGGGTTGAACTTGACTGGCGGTTTATGGTTTGTTGACCTAGTCAAGGTCATAAACCGCTTGGGGTAAAAATCACATCGGGAGTTTCAAAAGAACTGAAACTTGCCAGGCATGCGCATACCTTCTGGAGTGTGGTGACTTGAGTGGATTCCGTCAAGTTATCATGCGATGATAGTTGGATCCCGATTCCCACTGATGAGTTATTTTACTCCTCGGGTGACCCCGATTAATTCTTCTTTCAGGTTTGGAGGAGAATTTGAGGTACAGTGGGAGGTTTCCAGATTAGACAAAGTGATAACCATTCTGATCTAGGTTAGAGTGCACGCTGAGTGTTTCTTTTCTCTCTCTCTCTGGCAGCAACCATTGACCCGACCCTGGACTATGACTCAGTGACCAAGCTGACCGAACCTTGTTAACACTGGCTTTTGGATTGTCAGAGTTGCAGACCTCTTTGCCACTCCTACTTTTACCCTTTTCTCCAGGACACCCCGTATTACTACGAACGTCCACTTCCATTGGACAAAACCATCGTATGGTTAGATACGAACTCGAAGGACTTCGAGGATGGTTTCTGGTTCTGGAGAAAACGGATAGGACTATTCAGTTGTCTTTTCTTTTCACCTTCTCTCAGGTTGCGAGTACTCCTTGGTTTAGGAGTAGTACACCTATTGCGCAAATTGGATAGTCTTCTTCCAAACCATAGGCTGGTGCCGACCGGTAGGGAATGAAGAAAACCAGTTAGCCTAAACGGTGTACAGAAGGTATTAAGTTCAGACAAAGAAAGGGATTAGTAGGAGGGCAAAGTAAATTGTGACTGATATTCACGACCAAACCAAGTATTTCTTCGCCAATCCTAAAATCACCTTTGTATTTCTCCAGGACACTCCGTATCACTACGAAGATCCACAGTTTATTTGGATACTCCATCGTATGGTTATATACGAACTCGAAAGGAACTTGTTCCAGTTCGGGGATGGATCCTGGTTCAGGAGAAATAGGAATAAAGTACATTCAGGTGTCTTTTATCTTCACCTTCTCTCGCGGTGCGAGTGCTCCTAGGATTAGGATAGTACACCCCTTGTGCTTTTTGGATAGTCTTCTTCCAAACCATAGGCTGGTGCCGAACGGTAGGGAAGGAAGAAAACCATTTGGCTTAAAGGGGTGTACAGAAGGTAATGACTAAAGACATATAAAGGGATTTGGAGAGGTGACAAAGAATTATATGGTTATAGTTGTGAATCTGGATGATGGAAGAGGCATTACTAGGAATACCAGGATACCCCAACGAAACATTTCAATGTTTCAGTTTCACTGTATACTGTTAATGGAAAACTGATTTCCCGATTAGACACTTACTCCAGGGTATGTATTTACCAGGTATGATTCTCACATCTGTATGGTTTTACAGATGATGAGTGGGAGTAAGTTATTGGGAATTAGGTGATCATCCTCATTATTTGAGGAAGTCACCTGGGTTGTTTGCCGGACGGCAATTATTTGGTTTTGAATATCCGCGGTTATGCACCAATTTCAAATTGATATATCTATACGTCTATTTTTATAGAGTGAGATATACCTTTTGAAGTTATGTCGATGACATTTACCTATATCAGTGGATGGTTAGGTAAGGAGCATTAAACAACGATGTAATTCTTCTTAACCATAAGTACAGTTTTCAACCTACGACACACAGTGAAAGAGTTGTTAGACTCAGCGGACTTATACAGAGTATTGTATGTTGTCCAGTGTCCATTAGGACAGAGGGGTTGGTCCTCGTACTATATTCTGTTTACTTTTAACTTCTCTAGTTCTTAGACATGTGTTTCGTAGAAACACAGGGTCTATGTTTTGAGGAGTTATAGGTATTTGAATAGAGTAGAGAACCAGGTGTAGCAAGTATCGGGATTCTTCAAAGAGATCAAAGATGTAGATACTTGTGTATGGTATTCAGTTGATAGTAATGATAAAGAGAAATTGCTTCTCTTTCAGGTTACTCATAATTGGAAGCATTCCTAAGTTGAGTAACGCTGATCGGCCTCCTTCCATTTAGTTGACATGCACTGGAGATAGCTGCATGATTTGAATCTGGTTCAATTGAATCAGTGCCTCTGGTTCTATATTGGATATAGAACAGTTCATATCTTGACATTGTTAAGGTACGGGAAGTTATCCGGCTTATGCTTAAAACCAGACACTGGACGACTCAAGGCACGTTTCTGTAATGGCTGTTTGCGGGTTGACCCAGGCTATGACGAGGGTTGACTTTCTACCATCTGGCAGATTAATAGAAATATTGTTCTAGACTCGCCACAGTTTTATTAAAAATGGATTTTTTCAAAAACAGTAGTGGGAGTATGGTAGAACTGAAAGTGATTCCAGAACCGCAAACGATTACTGAAGATTTGATAAGGAACCTAAAGATTCAATCTGTTTTGACATTCCATTGGCCACTCCACAGATAAGGTGGGTAACTTCAGGCACCCGAGAGGTACTACGGTAACCTCAAGGACGGTGACAGGGAAGTTCTTGTTTACCCACACTTGCCATTGCTGTTGTTCCAGGCTGCGAGACCCGGCAGGACGATGAGTATAGCGTCGTTCTAAACTAGCTTTGGAAGTGCACGTCTATATGACTCTGCCAGAGGGTTGTCGTAGTCAGTGGGAGCGGCGGAAGCATTGGTGGACATCAGGCTTATGTCTATTTATAGACTAAAGCAGATATAGCGGAGATAGATCATCTATTTCTGACATGACAGTCATAGGTTTGACGTCATCAGAATAGGGGATGGATCTGTTGAGAAGGTAGTAGGGTATGATGTCATGGTATTTGGATGACATACACAGAGTAGGAAAAGAAACTCCTATACTACGATCGGTTATACTTTGGTTGTCACACAGTGGTTTCTCCACACAGGACTTGGATATTATATCAGACATTCTGGTTACTAGATCTATGGTTTTAGATCTAGATTTGGGTGGTTTCCCAATCTGGGTACCTTGACAGCATTCTATGAGTATTTAGAATGGACGACTCCTGGCACGGTAGTGTACCTGCAGGTGATGGAGTCACCCTCTCTAAAGGTGTCTTACAAACTAAAGGGGAGAGGGATACGCATGATTGACAGATCACTTGCTTAGGCAATTGAGTCAATCATGAGATGTCAAGTACCACACCAGATGTTGTTCTTGCAGTAGATGCAATAAGTTGATATTGATCCAATCCTGGAGAAACAGTCGGAAGCAGTTTTAGAACATAAGTTGATGTTCTAGGGATATGATAACAGCAGCCGCCTTTAGGAGACGGTTATCATTCCAGGCTTCCAAGGTGACCTGGATGGCAGAGTGGCTGTCAGAGTTATAGTTTTCCTTCTGACGAGGGGCAATATTTTAGACAGGTGGTCTAAGGCAATACTGAGGGTGGCATGGCGCAGGATACTGATTATGTTCAGTTGACGATACAGTCTAAGAAGTTTGGATTTGGAGTTCATTTATGAGCTAGGTCCCATCAGACATCCAGACATTCTAAGACAGGTATTGCTCATTTCGGGAGAGGGCTTTCTCCGCGAACTTGAGATACAGAGAGACATAGAAAGAAACATCACAGCGGATCCACTCACTGAGGCTATTCCTCGAACGCAAAAGTTTTGCAAACGAGCTTTGTGAGACTGACTAGTAGAGGAGTTGGGTGTTCGGTATCACACGGGCTGTGAGTATGCGGCATCGCAATAATTAGCCTTGAGTGCAAGTGGGAGATTGTTGGAGATAGTGCCCTCAGAGTCAATTATTGGATCACAGGCACGTGATTGCAATGATTGAGGGAGGACCTATCCCGGTAGGACAGTCTTACTCGAGATGATAGTATGCTATCTGGTTTATCTTTATCATCGTGTACTGCTTTTGGTGACCTGACATGTCGCTATTACACGTTGATAGAGCCCCTAGGATTCTTGCTTGACTGCCGACAGTATGATGGCGATCATATACGTGAGAGCTGGTGGTCTATAAGCACATCCTTAAAAGGTCCCTAGTCGTAGGAGTTTCGAGACAGGGCATCGATACTCTATTAGTAGACTAGTGTATACAGTCGAGACCCCGACGAGGGGCGGTGGCCGGTCTCACAAGCCACTGGTGTCAGTTGGTTCACCTAAGATGTATACAGGTGCTCATTGGGTTATGAGTACACCGGACAGGACTCGCCGGGAACATGCTGGTTGGTCTTATACCAGATGTCAGATAGCAGTTCCCTGGTGACATGTGTACAGGTTAGTTCATCGACCTGAGATCATCATTTGTCTCGTGTGAGTTCCCACTGTGCTTTGATTACTACCCTACCACGGCTCAAAGGAGTCGTGCAAACAGGTTTTAGTTGGGTACAGTCCCGAGCCACATGGAGGCAGTGAGCGGATCTGCAGGGGTTCGTCTCTCCCGGTATTGGGGGTGAGGTCGCGCTATGTCTAGGAGAGCCATTACACGAAGCCCTCGGCCGAGGCAAGGAGATTTACTGGTAGGTATTCCAGTAGTATCTCAGGGTGTTCTGGGCTACACACCGACACGACTTGTACCGCTTTTGGGGGTCTGACTTTTACTAACCCCCTAGGCCCGCCATGCGATACTCATAGACGAACGGACCGGACTGTACGGATATTGTCACTGACAGGCTCAGTTGGGTGTCGGGGTGAGCTTCCTCATCGACGCCCCTTTTGGTCAATAGATGGTGGCCCGTCACGTATTGGCTAATACCTCTGACGTGCTAGTGGTTTAATCCACAGCCATAGTATTGACGAGTCTTTAGAGTCCACCACACTTTCAGTTACTCAAGCTTTCGGGCGAAACGCTGTAGAGGCCGTATGGAGATATGGCAGGGTCCGATCAGATACGTGCGGTATTGCACGGATCAGGATCGGACAGTTTTGTACTAGTGGCCGTATAATTATATGGCAGGGTTCGATCAGATACGTGCGGTATTGCACGGATCAGGATCGAACGGATTTTACTAGCCGGCTTTGGTTTAAGCCGGTCCTAGTTTAGTACAGTGTAGATTTTGTCTCATTGCATTTGTATCCGGTCGGAATACAGATGCGGGTGTGTATGCACAGTATCGGGGTTTTCCTGTAATTTATTACGGGACCAGTTTTCTGGAGTTGCCAGTTTGCATTCCGTTCCGGCCGGTTTTCCTTTGTTCTTTCCCGGCCGGACTTTTCTGATGGAGGGGGTAATTTGCAGTTTTGCAAATTACATTTGAGGAGGGGGTTTCTTGCAAATGGGCTTATTATGATAACTTATTAAGATACCATTCCTTTCATTCTTCTTTTCATGCTTTATGGAGATTAGAAGTGATGAGATAGGATTTGATCTTTGATTAGAGTTGTGATGATGAGGTTTGGATATGGTCACCTTTCTTTTGCTCCTACACTCACCTCCCTTTGCATTATGTTTTGATTCCTCCACCACTCTTCTACTCACTTGATGAAATGGATGATAAGTTTTTCATTAGAAAAGAGAGAAGAAGAAAAAGAAAGAGAGAAGAAGAAGGAGAGAGTTCTTCATTCTTGAGAGTTTCATCTTCTTGATCTCATTCATTCTAGAAAAATGCAAGCACCATTTTTCTTATCTCATTTCCTCCATCAAGGCAACAAAAACCTAAGTGAGACACTACACTACACATTCTACAGCATATCTTGAGCATGTCGAGTTGCCGGCTTCATGCGCGAGTTGCCTCGGTATTGAGGCGGGAGCACGTAAAAGAAGAAGGCGATGTGGTGCCCTTTCCGGCGAGGAGGCGACGATGTGGAGGCAACACTTTCCGCGGGAGATCGGGACGACGACGAGAAGACCGGAGGACTCGGATCACTCGGTATACTTCTTACCCTATCTCTTGATTGCTAGCTTTAGGTTAATGGTAAACGATCCGGGTTTTCATTGTCCGCGGTAGCGCCGGTTTTCGAGTAAGGAAAATTTTTACTCCGCATTTTGGCCTCGAGCAAGAGGCCGGGGCGCTGCCGTGGCGCAACACCAACATACCGTCCCTCCACTGAGAGTAAAGACAATGCATGTGACTGACATTCAGTCGACCTTACCACCTTGGATGCTTTCCAGTGATTCTCCCCAGGATCGATTGATACCATCTCACTACATCTAGTGAGAATCCTAACATCCAATTAGATCTATCTCATAGATCCAAAACCACGATTTATGAGGTATCACCTTGATCCTATATAGAGTATCCTTGTGATAAGTGGAGATCAACCTTCCCTATCATGAGTATGTCATCAACGTACTATACGAGGATCACCACCATACTCCCTACTACCTTTTTGTATATACTAGGTTCATCTACCATTTTGATGAAGTCAAACTCTTTGACTACCACATCAAAAAAGACGTTCCAACTTCGCGATGCCTGATTTATCACATAAAACATCTTTCACACGTTTCCGCTGCTCCCACTGTCTACGAAGCCCTCTGGCTGTGTACTTATAGACGCTCTATTCCAAATCATCATTTAGAAAAGCAGTCATGACACCCAACCAACAGATATCGTAGTCATGGTATGTAGCAGTGGCAAGTTGGATCTGTATGGACTTAAGAATAGCTTTGAAAGTCTTAACTTTTCCATGTAGACCAAGTAATCTTCTCAAGATATACTTTCTTCTGATGGGGATTTAACCTTTCAGATAAAGTAACCAAATTCCATACTTTGTTGGTGTATAAGTATTCCATCTCAGATCGCTAAGCATCCATCCATTCTCACAGAGTCCCCACTCTTGATGGCCTGCTCGAAACAAGTTGGGTCATCATCTCATGATGCAATCCTCGCTCCCACTGTTACAGAGAAACCAAAGTATCTCATAGGTGGATGAGGAACCCTACTAGATCGACGGAGAGGATGAGGTTCGTTAGAAACTATTGAATCCTTCGGGTTTTACCAAATCATCAGCTGCAGTTTGTATAGCTGGAACCTTTTCCAGTTCTACATCATGACCACTAATTTCTTCACAAGAAATTCCCTTTCCAAAAGGTGGCATCCTGAGAAACAAAACACCTTTTGCTCCCCAGTTTGGTAGAAGATATACCCTTGCGAATGCTTGGGATATCTAACAAACTTCCACAGAACTGACCTTGCCTCGAGTTTGTCCGGATTTTGCTTTGGACAACCCCAAATCTTAACATCCTTAAGAGATGGGCTCTTTCCATACCATATGACATATGGAGTGGTAGGCAAAAAATTTGGTTGGAACCCTATTCAATTGGTATCCAGCTTCTCAAGTGCATAACCCTCAAAAGGAAATAGGTAACTCAGTAGTACTTATCATAGAGCACACCTTATCACATAGGGTGCAATAGCTCCGCCCCGATATACCAACGTATTATGGTGTATACGGAGGAGTAATGCTGAGAGAGAATCTCATTCTCCTTTAGAATAGTCCAGGAATCCCATGCTCAACTATTCTCCTCCCTGATCACATCAAATGACATAATACTTATACCTGTTTTGGTTCTCTACTTCTGAAGTACAAAGTACCACTCCTAGCATGTGTAGACAGGGGTCCTTATACATCATCATGTATCAATCCCAAGAGTTCACTAACTCTTTTTCTGTTTCCAAAAAACAGAGCTATGGTCATCTTATCTTTGTGACATGACTGGCAAGTTTCACAAGATGTATATTCAAACTAATTTAAATATCCATCTAAAAGTAACTTAGCTAGTCGGGTCGCATTGATATGACCTAGTCTAGAAAACCTCAAGAAGGATTCGTTCATTTCTGAACTCTTCCTCTTGTGTGTGTTCTGTACATTAAGAACTATAGTTTGATTTAGAACGTCTATGCTTTTAGATAACGTGCCTGAACTGATCAACTTTTGATATAGGAAATGTTTAAAACATTATCCAACAATACAAAATTATATCCTTCTTTATTAAATAAAGATACTGATATGATGTTGTATATCAGGTTCGGTATCTAATAATATTCGTTCAGAATCAATGTATTTGTTAATACAGGGCCATAACTGCCAACGGACTTGGCTTGCAACAATTGCACCGTTTCCAACTCTTGAAACTTATCACCGATTCTCAGTTCTCTACCTATCTGTAGCCCATGTAACAAATTACATTTGCGAGATCCTGATCCGGTATCTCATACCCAGGACGTAAAGGATACTGCGAAACAGTTCTCTGTAATGAACACACCCGAAGAAAATGCATCAGCATGCACTTTCTTCGTTTGGGCGGCACGGGAATTCTGGCAATCCCCAATTTCCTGCTCGATCTTATAACAATTATAAGTTGGAGCGGGACCAACGTTCCCTAGCGCAGTATAACAAGCGGGTTCGGTCAATACATCCTTATTTTTATCTTGATTAAGGCGTGACATAGTCGCAACAAGGAGGGAGAGAGAAGAAAACACTCAGCGTACACTCTTGCAAGATTAGATTGGTTATTAATATATCCAATCAGGATGGCTCCCGCCGTTTTAGTCAAATCTTCCTTCAAACTCTAAAAGGAAAGACTAGCCGGGATTAATTACACCCTATAATTTCGCCAATCTTTCCGCCAGGCCAGTGTCGGTACTCAGAGGGAGGTTCCACATGCTTTCGCACGGACCTAATTAAAATAAACCTCATTTTCCCTGGGGCATAACCCCGTTGACACGTTTCTAGACACCTACTTGATCGGCTAATTGTAATGTGTAAAACTCTCCTAGGAGTAACTCTTACTCGCAGTGGGTATCGGGATCCCACTATCTCATAGAAGGTATGCAATCTCATTGCAAAATTCAACACTTGAAATTCCCGACAATATTTTACCCCTAACCTCCTATGACCTTGACAAAGGCCAACAAACCATAGGATGCTAGTCAAGTTCAACCCGTCATTTCCTGATTGAATTAAACCCACCCGCACGACCCTTGACAAAGGCCAACAAGGTCGCACGACTACCCTAACACAACCGCATCATATGCTTATACAGATAAGCAGTAATCAACTACCGCACACTACCCCTTGACAAAGGCCAACAAACGCAGCACGACTACTAAATACTACTTATCTGAAATCTCAGAGGGCTACTACAGGTATTTAAGAAAACCCTTTGCGTAATGAACTTGATATCATTGTAGAATCGAGTGAATTTAAATGGATGTTTTTGAGGCCTTTTCTAGTTTTGCTAACGAGGTCACTCCTGGTGAAGGGATCTTGGCTCTTTCCTCATCGAATAAGGTGCAGGATATTTTACAAATACCACTATGCAAAGAAAAAACTAGAAAAGCAATCAAAAGACAAAACCGAGGGTCGTAGCATCTGCCAGTTATTACTAAAGTGGTCACTCCCGGTGAAGAGATCTCGGCTGTTTCCTTATCGAATAAGGTGTTGGATGTTCTACAAGGAACACCGCTATGCAAAGCAAGAACTAGAGCTACCATTTTTTTTAAAACCAGTTTCTACAACATCTTTTGGTTTCTTTTATTTCATTAATCTCATTAATGAAGTCATATTTTATTATGCTTCATAAGCATCACATTTGAAACAAAATCAGCAATATAACATATATCTCATATATATAATATAAACATTCGTCTCAGGCAGTAAAATGATCTCATCACAGAACATTGCAGCAGAAGAAACACATATGAAATATTGGATATTCTATAATTCCGTATTTTAAGTTAAGCCAGTAAAACACGGATTCCACGGTCGCGATGAATAGCAAAACCCACATACCTAGACCCCTACGAGAGCGGCAAGCAACCGTACCAATTCTAGAGTTAGGAGACCCAGTCTCAACTCCTCGAGATGGTCTCCTACTGGTCCCTAGAACCCGGTTACTTGTGCTCCCCGCCTTGGGTCTATCCTAATGAGGAAAAGTAAATAATATACAACGGTGATATCATCCTCAACCCGGAAGTGCCACAATAAAAGAATATTACATACAATCGAATTTTACATGAATAAAAATAAAAACCCTCATCTCACATAAAACCCCCGGCTATTTAAAACACAACGATCCAATATAACATATCACAGTAACACATAACATCACATATCTTCAACGTAAGTAAATATGCGTATCCCGGTTGTCGTTGACATAAAGCATCGAAACCGGCGATACACCATATATTACACTAACGGTCGCAGAAAAGAAAGTTAAAAACTACAACATTTGGAATCCATAATCACTTTAGACATCTTAAATCCGAAATATCATATACTTCTCATTTCATGCCTAACAATATGAATTCCACATATTGTATCACATTCCAGATAAATAGACAATGTTAAACTTTCCGATCGAATAAAAAAACACTCAAGATTTCCCAAATAGCTCAACACTTGAGCGGAGTTCAAAAAATCCCAGAACATGTCACAGCCGCTATGAACCAGACGTAGAAGGGTCAAACCAACGCCTCACATATGGCAACACTAAACTACCACAAACCTTATGGTTCAGTGGCGGTTTTGACGGTCACATAATCGAGTTAAGGTTACGTTCTTCTAGAGGGTCCACAAATTCACCTGCATGATTTTCTGAATGATTTAAACTCAGGAAAAATCCAACACTTGAAAGTTTTCCGACAGGGGAAAAAGTGAGTTATTGATATCCGTTCGAACTTTTTAACGCGTTCTAAATAACCCGGAAAAACTTAAACGAAGTTAAACTTTCCGATCGAATAAACGAGTTCCCAATATTTCCTAGAAAGCCCAACACTTGAGTAGAATTAAAAATTCCCAGAAGCATGAAAAAGTACCCAAGAATAAAGCCTTGAAGTACTAGCCCCTACCTCCAAAAGTTGGCCACGGAACCGCCGCCAAACGCATGGTTTGGCCACGGTTCTGCGGTCACTTGAGCGAGTTATGGCTTCGTACTTCACAGTAATCCTTAGAATTCCCTGCATGATTTTCTGATTATTTTTAATATGATAAATTTCAACTTTTGAAAAAATTTCCAGAAAGTGGGATTATCCGGTGTTTCGTAGTTCGATCGGACTTTAAACTTCGTCTAGACAATGCCTAATGCTCTAGCTTGGCTCTGATACCACTGGAGGGTTGTATAGCGTGACAACAAGGTTTATCAAGGCATCACACATGCCATTATATAAAAATTTGGGCTGCTATGTAACCCTAACCAAGATCTTAACTAGAGAATTGGGGTAAACATTACAAGTAAACAACTTTACATCTAAGAGTTAGGGATTACAACCATTGTAGTCCATTCCTTCGCTTCATAAGCTCCGTGTTGAGGTCACTTCATTGCGATCATCAAGTACCCGGACTCTAGAGAGGCTTCATGAAGAGAAAGATGCAAGCTTGCTTCCGATCTTCAACTACTAAGATGATCTACCTTAAAGAATCGCAAACCCAAGCTCTTGCTTCACTAATCAAGTATTAGCAAAGTAACACCCTAATCTAAGTGGCTAGAATAGATGAGGTGATGAAGTAGGAATTTTGCTCTCTTTTGTTTTCAGTTTCTCACTTTATTTCATCACATCACAAAAAGCTAGAAAGCTTTTTTCAAGAGGTGGAAGAAGAAGAATTTCATTTGTGATGAATAATGAATTGTTGTGTGAGGTTAGAATTGCAACCATGGGTTAAACAATGATAAAGTTAAGCCTTGTATAGAATAAACTAGAGGCTAAGGTTTGGGTTGGGTTAATAAATATCAACACAAAATATCTAAGCTAAAGACAAAAAAAAGCTTCATGAAGCTTCATCAAAAAGCTAACCCAAATCCAAACCCTAACTATTTTAAACTCCACAAAGCATGTTGCAATTGTAACCCTAACTTGTTACAATATTATATATCATATATACAATATATTTTGTAACAAAAGAAAATAATACAATTAACATATATCGCATATACATCAATGTATTATCCCGTGAGAAAATGAATCAATAAAGCGAGCTTATATTTGTTAAAGTAATGTAATATATCACACATATAATTGTACATCAAATTATCGAATCAACTCTTGATCCGACAATCCTGCTATATTGTATATAACCAACTAATATAACATGTACCAATTCATCGAATCAACAATTGATCCGATGACCCGGCTATATCATATATACCCGACCGATATCTCATATCGCAAGAATATAATACGGTATCTAATATCATATTATTCTCGGTCCCGCACATATCACATATGTGCTCCTACTCCATTTTTCCTGAGCATGGAAACCTCTGTGTAGGACTCTAAAGAATCGTCAATACACCGGCAGTAGGTGATGATCATATCAATACACCCACAAGCTGCAAGCGGTCAGCTAAACGTAACAGCCACCCGTGCATGAGCAATCAGAAGATCAACAAGCAAGCCTGTACATTCTCCTGCGAATCCAATCAGTAACACTCCCGTATAGTCCGGTCTCTTCATCTGATATGTCGCATATCTAGTCTAGGGGTGGTAAACGACAGACCTCAGTAACCGATAAGTCGTGTCGATATGAGGTCCATAACGGTTCGAGAAACTACTGATAACACTTACCAGTAAATCTCAGCAACCATGGCCAGGGATTTCCAGTTATAGCCAATCGAACACAGCGCAACATCAACTCCTTATACCGGGAGAGACGAAACCCCTCCTATCGCTCATTGTCTCCAAGTGATTCGGGACTGTATCCAAAAGCCACCGTTTTGCACGCCCTCTTGGACGTGGTATGATGGAAATCAAAGCACAGTGGGAATCACACAAGTCTCTATGACGATCTTGGGTCTACAGACTAACCTGTACCAGTGTCACCAGAGAACTGCCATCTGACATGAGGTATAATACCATCTGGGAGTTCTCGGCGAGTCCGTCCAGTGTACCCAGTCTCCACTGAGCACCCGTATACTATCTCTGATGTCAAACATCAATGGATATGGGATCATCCATCGCCCATCTACATGGGTCAAGAAGCATACGCTAGTCTTCTCTGGTATATCGATGCCCTGTCTCGATACACCTGTGACTAGGAACATTTGAAGGATGTACATAGCGACTACACTGTCCCCACTAGTATGATCTGCATCATAGTTCTGGTATTCAAGTACTCATCCTAAGGGCTTGTCACGACCCGAATATTTCAACCCGTGACCGGCACTTAACCACGCAACGTCTACAGGCGTAACGCGACTAAGTAAGCCGAACCCAGAAATCAAAACCATTAAAAAGTAGTGAGTGTGGAAAACATTCAATTAAACATTTAGAAAACCTTAAATAGTTCAATAAAGTTCTTTTTAGAGTTAAGTTATCCTTATAATAATTTTGGCATCACTTCCTTTGTAAAAGTAACCCCGAAATCGGGTATAAATCAGGATATAAGTGAAATGATAAATAATGAAATAAAGCATTCCGAAACGGAAGCAATCACGCCCAACGGCGGAAACAACAACAAAAGAGTAATATACGACGCCGTAGCGAAGAATGAGCAATAAGTAAACATCACAGCATAATAAACTGCATAAATATATACAGTCGGCTCCCACGAGCTCGACACCAGAATACAAAAATATACATCATCGTCCTCACACCGTCTCTAAGTCCGGTACATATATGGTAGATGGAGAATACTAGATACAAAAGTGTGTACAATAGAAGTAACCAGATACCACAACCCACCTAATAGCAAAATAGTCCTCGCACCAACTGTAGGGGTATCTGGAGCCAAAAGATGCAAAAGGGCTGCCTGCAGCGACTACTCCAAGGGGCAACCTGCAAACACTGTGGAACAACGGGGGTGAGTTTCCAACTCGTGAATAGAAATAACATATAAAGGTAATCGCGAGCATGCACGTACTGCGCTACTCTATCAAATGCCAGCAGATGATATCAATGCGTGATAAGCAGTATGTGTAATAATCATGCAAGTGCCATATCAGGTAATATAACTACAGGATGAGATACAATAATAAATGCTGAGCATGGGAAAATATAACATTTACACGGAATGTCAACGTGGAATATATACTCGGTGTCCATCAATGCACCCAGATCCCCCAAATAGCTCAGGCGCCGGCACTCTGATCGGCCCTCTAATCCTGTAAATCTCTGAGAATCACGAGTGGCCAAAATCGGCACCCAAATATCATAAGTACTCGTGTCCAGCATTGACACGCAAATCCTCATCCACCGGGCATCCGTCAGTCCGGATCAGCCCACAGGCTCCGTCTGCTGTATCGGCCCTCGGCCCCGGCAGTACGGATCATCCCGCATCCATCTATCGACTGTGGTCAGTATCCTCCGGATAACTGCCAGGTCCAACCAATCACCGGTAGGTAGTAGTCCCTCTGCCAAGCTCACCGTCTAATACACAGCGAAACCGTTCTCGCCCCGGGGTACCATACCGGGTCCACCATGTTCCCGTAATCGGCCTCATCCAACTCCTCGATTCGGGTTCTCATATATCACTCTAGCTCCGAGAAAACACATGGTGGACTGACCGAAATATCATATCAAGGGAAACCGGGTTTTTAAATAATTAACTATTCTCTTTTGAAATATTCACGGTTTCCTAAATCCAGAATTAACATGGAAACAACATATCAGAGTGCGTAATCTAAGCAAGTATGAAGATATCAATGTATGGGTGCACTGGTATGAATATACAATGTGCATGTGCGCAGGTATGAATATATCAAGGTAGGTGTGCACTGGTATGAGTATACAGTGTGCATGTGCGTGGGTGTTAATATCATGTAATCCAAATCAATATGCAAGTCAAAGCAATGTGATACATGCATCAAGTATGAATATCATGTAATCCGAATCATTACGCAAGTCAAAGCAATGCGATATATGCATCAAGTATGAATATCATGTAATCCGAATCATTACGCAAGTCAAAGCAATGCGATATATGCATAAAGTACGAATATCATGTAATCCAAATCAATATGCAAGTCAAAGGAATGTGATATATCCATCAAGTATGAATATCATGTAATCCGAATCAATATGCAAGTCAAGCAATGTGATATATGCATCAAGTATGAATATCATGTAATCTGAATCAATATGCAAGTCAAAGCAATGTGATATATGCATCAAGTATGAATATCATGTAATCCGAATCAATATGCAAGTCAAAGCAATGTGATATATGCATCAAGTATGAATATCATGTAATCCAAATCAATATGCAAGTCAAGCAATGTGATATATGCATCAAGTATGAATATCATGTAATCCGAATCAATATGCAAGTCAAAACAATGTGATATATGCATCAAGTATGAATATCAAGTAATCCGAATCAATATGCAAGTCAAAGCAATTTGATATATGCATCAAGTATGAATATCATGTAATCCGAATCAATATGCAAGTCAAAGCAATGTGATATATGCATCAAGTATGAATATCATGTAATCCGAATCAATATGCAAGTCAAAGCAATGTGATATATGTATCAAATATGAATATCATGTAATCCGAATCAATATGCAAGTCAAAGCAATGTGATATATGTATCAAGTATGAATATCATGTTTAGTCAAATAAAAGATGAGCTACAACATAATGATCATGGAAATTCTACAGTGTGAGTGTCATGGCAATTACAAACGGTGTGTGTGTAACATGCAGGATAGTGCTCGTGCAACATGAACCGTTAGTAATGGTGCGGTGTTCTATCAATTCTAGTTTATATACCTATAACAGGGAATGTGGTATGCACAAAATAGTAGCCATGATCAGTCAATGTAGGTAAGTGTAATATGCTGCTACAAGGTCCTATCATCCCTGACGCATAACGCCATGCGGGCGATTTCCCCGTAGATGTTAAATCTACTCACCGTAGTCTCTCGCTAGGTATAGCCGACGATTTGCTTCCCCTTCTTCGCGGCGTCCGTCGCACTTGCCTGCGAACCTAGAATTCCACAGAATATCACACATAAGCTCAAACCATACAAACACGACATTTAAAGTCAACTAGAAACCCGTGCCGCAAACCAAGCGCGCTTGTGCGTGATACACTAAAATGTGTGATTACGCGCCTGAAGTCACTCCGTCGCGTCGCGATACGCAGAAACCCAAAATCCACACACACGTATCACGCGTGTCGCGAAAGAGTAAAAATACGGGAAATAGGGTATTCAACTCCAGATTTTGATACAGAACAGATATTACAAAAATATATATACCAAAACACTCCACATAGATGCAGACTCCAGTGGCCCAAACCCCAAGCCCCAACTCACCCATCTGGCCGCAAATTGCGGCCAGAATGAATATTCCGGCGGCCTGGGTAGGGAGAGGGACTCCCAGGTTTTGTGTGTGCACTCTATACCCCCTATACATGCTATAGTAAATCCAAAATCGTTCTAAAATAATCCGGCCACAAGCAGATCTAACAGAACCCAAATTCACATTTTTACACTAAAGAGGTACTTTATGGTATTTTTGTGCAAACCTGAAGCAAAACATGGTTTAAATAGCTCTAAAAACACTTAAAGGAATTAACTAAACTATGAGAACACCAATCTAACATATCTTTCACAATTATCCTTCAATATCACTAATAATGCACAAAAAACATGATTTTTAGTTAAGATACTACAAGATATGGAGGAAGAGTGTTAACTATGAGCTAATAGCTCCTAAAGACCTTATAGAACACCAAAAGTTCCAGCTCCCTCCTCAAGTATGCATAATTGCTCCAAAACACCTCAAAAGCCCCTCTTTCCCATTGGTTTTGTGAAGGAAAAGTGTTGTTTTTTGTAGGGTTTTGTTTTGGCTTTAAGGGGAAATGAAAAGATGAAGGAAAAATGGTGTTGTTGCTGCAGGAATTCTGCTGGAGCTCAGAAGAGAGGAAGAGAAAAAGAGAGAGAGAAAAATGGTCAAAAAAGTCAATTCCTACCTAACCCCATGCTTCATAATCTAATTTAAAAAATTTTTAAAAAAGAAAAGGATTTTTGGACTTGATTAAATGGTGGGAATAAGGAACCATATAAGAAAAGAAATGGCTAACACTTTAACCAAGGTCAAAAATGGCTAAGTGTGCAAGTGTACACTAACACAAAATTTTCCAATTAGGGTAACCCGACTAAAATAACTAATAATCCTATGTACACATATATAATAACACGCACAATTTCTAATTAACACGAAAAACATTCTAACGAAATTTCAAAGTGTTACAGGGCTTTATCAACATGTAACATAGAGACTATCAGAATACATGTTAAGATAAAGAGCAACCAGATAGCATACTATCATGTCAAGCAAGAAAGTCCTCCATATATATGTCCAAGCATCCACTACAATATACATCGCATGTACAGTAATGGCCTCTAGGGCATACATATCACTAACATATATGTAACCATGTAAGTGTACAGGTATGCTATATGTCATATGCGCCATCGCACAAGAATAAATGCCTCTATGTCGCTAAACAATAGCAAGGTATATCATATGAATATTTGTGTTGTGTGTATCTGGGCAATTACCGATAGTGTGTGTGTAGCATACAATTGGTGCTCATGCAACATGGTCTGTCAATAATAGTGCGGTGTACAATAGATACAGGTTCATGCACAAAACGCAACTATATGCAAATGAAGTTCATGCACCATCTCTATATGTGCATATAAACAAGGGATAATACTATATCATATCTATCCCTGACGCTTAACGCCATACGGGCGATTTCCCCGTAGATATTAAATCTACTCACCGACGATCTCAACCTAGGTCGATCTAATCACCTGCTTCTCTTTCGTCGCAGCACTCGAAGTTCCCGCCTGCGATCCTATTAACACAAAACATAACAAGTGCAAATCTCAGAAATCGATCAATATCATGTACACACTATGTATGACCAACGCACCAAATCCATTCCAACTCATAAGTGTTCGTCTAACGGCTAACGTGTGTGGCGACACACCAAAACTAACCTAAGTGTAGCAGCTACACAAGATCACGAACCGTGTCGGATAACGTAACACACGTACTCAAAACACTAGATTATGCACAAGTGAACCCAAATTTTGCGTACTTTCAGAACTCAAAAATCAAACAGTACAAAACAACTCTAAACAACTTCAGACATCTACCCTCCAAAAACCAAAACCCAAGTCCCCTAAAAATCCGAGGTCACCGGATTTTGCCTTCTTGTCGCCGGCCAAAACCGAACTCCTGGGGTTCATGCTCCAGGTGTAGTCTTAGGTTCAGTAGTACAACACTACCACACAACTAGATTTTTCAGTAAAATTCCCAGGTCATCGCAGATTACAGAGACTCTACTATGACACTAAAAATACGATATTTGCATGAAAAAATTCCTCAAGTGTTTTAAACAGCAACCAACAAGCTATGCAACATTAAAACACCTATTTAAAAGGTTAGAGATCATTACTTAGCCACTCTAGCTCAAAAATCCTACCTTTCCAAGCTCCAAGGAAACCTAGTGGCTAATTAAGATATTTGAAGTGTTTTCCATGGATTTTTGTGATGTTTTACAAGGATTTGTGAAGAGGGAAGTGAGGGTTCAGTTTGGGAGTTGAGGGAACAACAAATAATTGAGATTGAGAGAGATTCAATTATGAGAGGTGAGTGTAGGGTGAGCATTATCCTTACACTCACTCTCCTCCCCCTCACCTCATTAATGCACCATTAAAGCATCCATGACTCACTATCCACCTCTCTCTCTCCCCCTCTACAAACAAGATATTTCCCCCACACAAATATCATGGAAAAGGTTAAGGCAAGATTAATTTGGACAAGGATTACTTAATATGTCATGGTTGCTAAATAAGGTTAACACTAATTCACATTCACATGCACTTGTGTGTGCAAGCCATAACAAATAATATAAAAATATTAATTAATTTCTATAATATGTGAGGAACACATTTTGGTAAACTTTTCCTTAAAAACCCGCATTATCGCTTAATTAACACTAATCGCATATGGTACGGTCCATGATGAATTATGCTGAGTTACCGCTTTCTTTTTGGGGACATGCATTGGAGACAATAATGTATCTGTTAAACAGGGTTCCAACTAAGACCGTGTATACCACTCCATATGAGATATGGTGTGGAAAGAGACCATCACTTAAAAAATTTAGGCTATGGGGTTGTCCGGCTTTTGTCAAAAAGCAGAATCCGGATAAACTCGGGACACGATCGGTCATGTGTAAATTTATGGGATATCCAAAACATTCATATGGATATCTATTCTACCACAAGGAGGAATAAAAGGTGTGTGTTTCTCAACATGCCACATTTTTAGAAAATGGAATTTTTACAAATAGTAATGATGGCAATGCGGTAGAACTAGAAGAGATTCTAGAGAAACAAATTACTCTGGACGAATTGGTTGAAACTGATGTTGCAGTAGAACTTCAAGAACCTCAGCCGCTCCGGAAATCTAGTAGAACTTCTCGCCCACCGGAGAGATACTATGGGTTTCTCGTTGATGGTAATAGATAAGATTACATCATGGATGATGATGACCCTATTAGTTTTCAACAAGCTATTACGAGTGGTGACTCAGTGAAGTGGCTGGATGCCATGAGATCTGAAATGGAGTCCATGTACACCAACAAAGTATGGACTTTAGATGTTGCACCTCTTGGGATAAAATCCATAGGGTGCAAATGGATTTTTAAGAGAAAGATTGGTGTAGATGGACAGGTAGAGACCTTTAAAGCAAGGCTTGTAGCGAAAGGTTTTCGTCAAAGACCAGGATTGGACTATGATGAAACTTTCTCTCCAGTAGCAATGCTTAAATCCATTCGGATCCTACTTGCTATTTCTGCTCACTACGATTATGAAATCTGGCAGATGGATGTAAAAATTGCATTTCTAAATGGTGATTTAGAAGAATGCGTTTTTATGGATCAGCCAGAAGGCTTCATTGATAGTGGGAGCCGCGGGAAGGCATGTAGGTTGCTTAAATCCATTTATGGATTAAAGAAGGCCTCATGGAGCTGGAACATCTGTTTTGATGATATAATCAAAGAGTTTGATTTTGTCAAAAATATAGATGAACCATGCATTTATAAGAAGATTGTAGGGAGTACTGTCACATTCCTCGTATTGTACGTGGATGACATTCTCATGATAGGAAATGATATTCCTATTCTATAATCGGTCAAACTATTCTTATCACAAAGGTTCTCCATGAAGGACCTGGGTGATGCCTCGTGCATTTTGGGCATTAGGATCTATAGAGATAGATCCAAGAGTTTATTGGGATTGTCCCAATCAAAGTATATTGACACTATCCTAAAAAGGTTTAGTATGGAAGATTCTAAGTGTGGTGCCTTGCCCGCTTGTCATGGAATCACTCTCTCTAAGGACTTCTGTCCGAAGGCAGATGAAGAGAGAGCTCGCGTGAGCATTATACCCTACGGTTCAGCCGTATGATCTATAATGTAAGCGAGGTTATGTACTCACCCTGATGTAGCTTATGCACTAGTTGTGGTAAGCAGGTATCAGTCCAACCCATGGGAGAAACATTGGATAGCAGTGAAGAACATTCTTAAGTACTTGCGAAGGACTAAAGAAATGTTCTTGGTGTATGGTAATGGGGATCTCTAAATGGAGTCCTTTACCGATTCCAGCGTCCAAAGTGATAAGGATGACATCAAATCCATATCAGGGTTTGTATTTACCCTCAATGGAGGGGCGATTAGTTGAAAAAGTTCCAAACAGGATATCGTTGCACACTCCACGATGGAAGCTGAGTATATTGCTGCAAATGATACCGCCAAGGAAGCCGTTTGGATGAGGATGTTCATAACGGAACTAGGAGTAGTTCCAATAATTGTTGATCCAATATCATTGTATTTTGATAACAATGGAGCTATGGCACTGGCCAAAGAACCAAGGTCCCATCAGAAGTCCAGACACATCCTGAGGCGATATCATTTTATCCGGGAGATAGTAGATCCCCACGAGATCGAGATTCGGAGAGTAGATACAAAGAATAACACCACAGATCCACTCACCAAGGCCCTCCCACAGATGCAGCATGAGCAACTTTTTGGGATGTTGGGTATGAGATACGACAATAATTGGCCTTAGTACAAGTCGGAGATTGTTGGATATATGTATACCCCAGAGTCCATTAAATGTATAGTGGATGCCTGGAAATGTATATATGTATATAGATGACTTTCTTGCTCGACATGATAGTATGCTATCTGGTTTACTTTATCTTGACATGCTCATTTGATCATGCATCTTACTCATTTGGTACATGTTGATAAAGCCCATAGGATATTTTCTTGACTACTGTGACCATGGTGTGGATCATACTAGTAGGACACATATAGTTTATGAGCATATCCTTGAACTGTTCCTAGTAGTCGGTGTATCGAGACGGGGCATTGATATTCCAAAGTAGACTAGCGTATACCATTCTTGTCCCATTTCATGGGCGATGGATGATCCCATATCCATCTTGTGTGATGACACTAAAGATTGTATGCGGGTGCTCAATGGAGACTGGGTACACTGAACGGACTCGCTGAGAACTACTATATGGTATTATATCTATCGTCGGATAGCAGTTCTCAGGTGACACTGGTACAGGTTAGTCTGTAGACCCAAGATCGTCATAGAGGCTTGTGTGTCCTCCCACTGTACTTTGATCTCCACCCTACCACGACTCTACTGAGCCATGCAAACAGGTGGATTTTGGGTACAGTCCCAAGGTATATGGAGGCAATGAGCGATAGGAGGGGTTTTGTCTCTCCCGGTATTGGTGGTTGATGTTGTGTTATGCTCGATTGGTTATAACAGGAATTCCCTGGCCAGGGCTGCTGAGATTTACTGATAAGTGTTATCAGTAGTTTCTCGATCTGTTATGAGCCATACACTGGCATGACTTATTGAGTTATTGGGGTCGACGATACCAACCCTAGACTCGATATGCAATATATCTGACGAAGAGACTGGGCAGTACGGTAAGTGTTGCCAGTTGGCTCGACGGGAGTTTTAACAGCTTCGCTTCTTTTCTTCTGATCGCTCAATTCCCGGGTGGCCGTTACGTTTAGCTGACCGCTTGCGGCTTGTGGGTGTTTGATATGATCATCACCTACTGCCGGCGTATTGACGAGTCTTAGAGTCCCATACAGGAGTCTCCTGACTCAAGCGAAACGATGAGGTGTGCATATGAGATATGCGCGATGACCCGATTAAATGCGTGTATGTGATACCGTATATTAATTGGGCGTTTTTCTATTGGTCGGGTCGTGTGTGATATGACCGGTTTGTTAAATCAAGTGTTGATTAACATTTGACTTTTATCTCAATTCTTTATTAAACCCTTTTCTGTAATGATGTATGCATGCATGTATGCACATGTTGATGTGTATGGACACATACATGCATACATAGTATCATAGTTGTTGATACACTTATAATGGCAATGCAAGACTCAAATGTAACTAATACATATATATATATATATATATATATATATTTGAGTTAAAGAAAAGAAAAAGAAAAATTGATTCATGGTTAATTATTTCTACACTCTTGTAAACTTGACCACACTTGACCTAATTTTTAACCATGGATTAATTTTCCTTTTGGCTTTTAACTCATTAAACCATGGTAACTAAAATATCTAGATAGTTTAGTTACCATGGTTTAATGAGAGTATGAAATGATTTATGTTTTCTATTTTCATTTATCTTTTATCATTATCACAAAAATTGAGCTCTTGAGTTGCCATCTTCTTCTTCCTCAATTCTCTTGCTTTCTTGAGTTCTCCATAGAGTGAGGTAGCAAAAAAGAAAGGGTTTTGAATAGAGAAAACAAACCACTTCATCATTCTACACTTCTCTTGCCTATTTGTGTACGGTGTTTGCTCCACTTCTTTCAAAGATCAAGTGAAGCAAGGAGCTTTGGGCAAAGGGGCTTCGGGTGGATCATCGTAGACTAAGAAGGCCTCTAGCGATCCGTTTCAAACTCTTAAAGGTCCAAGGAGTCACCAAAGGAAGTCTACAAAGGTTGGAATTTCTTCACTTAGTGATATATTGTTTGTAGTATATGATACTTTTATTGTTACCATAAATATTCTAGTTAAGATTCATGGTTAGTTTGCTTAGCACCTCTCTAAAATTTTAAAATGACATGTGTGATACTTCCAAACCCAAGATTAGGTGCTAGGGAAACCCGACAATATTGTTCTTAACGCGCCACAGTTTTAGTAAAATGGATTTTCTTTCAGAAAACAGTAGTGGGAGTATGGTAGAACTGGATGTGATTCCAGAACTACAAACGATCACTGAAAGTTTAATAGAACCTAAAGATTCAATCGGTTTTGACATTCCATTAGCCACTCCGCAGATATGGTGGGTAATCTCAGGCAGCCGAGAGGTACTCCGGTATCCTCAAGGACGGTGACAAGGAGGTTCTTGTTTACCCAGACTTGCCATTACTGCTGTTCTAGACTATAAACCCGGCAGGAGGATGATTATAGCGTCGTTCTAAACTAACTTTAGAAGTGCATGAGTATATGACTCTGCCAGAGTGTTGTTGTGGTCAGTGGGAGCTGCGGAAGCATAGTGGACAAGTAGCTTATGTTTATTTATAGACTAAAACAGATATAGCGGAGATAGATCATCTATTTTTAATGTGACAGTCATAGATTTTGACTTCATCAGAATAGGAGATGGATCTGTTAAGGTGGTAGTAGGGTGTGATGTCCTGGTATTTGGATGACATACACTTTGTAGGAAGTGAAATTCTTATACTACGATCAGTTATACTTTGGTTGTCACACAGTGGTTTCTCCACATAGGATATGGATATAATATCGGGCATTCTGGTAACTAGATCTATAGTTTTAGATCTATAATTGGGTAGTTTCCTAATCTGGGTACTTAGACAGTATTCTAATAGTGTTTTAGAATGGACGACTCCTGGCCTGGTGCTGTACCTGCTGGTGATGGAGTTACTCTCTCTAAAGTTGTCTTACAGACTAAAGAGGAGAGGGATGTGCATGATTGGTTTATCACTTGCTTAGGCAATTGTGTCAATCATAAGATGTCAAGTACCACACCAGATATTGTTTTTGCACTAGTTGCAATAAGTTTATATTAATCCAATCCTGGAGAAACATTTGGAAGAAGCTTATGAAAATATGTGAACGTTCTAAGGATATGATAACGGAAGACTCTTTTGGGAGACGGTTATCATTCCAGGCTTCTAAGATGACCTGGATGACAGAGTGACTATCAGAGTTATAGTCTTCCTTCTTTTAAGGGGCAGTAGTTTGGATAGATGGTCCAAGCGGATACCGAGGGAGGCATGGCGCAGGATACTAATTAAATTCAGTTGACGATACAGTCTAAGAAGTTTGCTGGATTTGGAGTTCATTTGTGAACTGGGTCCCATCAGATATCCAGTCATATTCTAAGACAGGTATTGCTCATTTCGGAAGATGGCTTTCTCCGCGAACTTGAGATAAAGAGAGATATAGAAAGAAACATTGGAGCGGATCCACTCACTGAGGCTATTTCTCGAACGCAATAGTTTCGCAAATGAGCTTTGTGAAACTTATCAGTAGAGAAGTTGGGTGTTCGGTATCACACGGGCTGTGAGTATGCAACTGTCACGACCCGAAGGCACGGAATGTGACTGACACATAAATTACGAAACGTCTAAAGGCGTAACGTAATCTAAATAAGCCAAAGTCCAGAAAACTAAACCGTTTAACAAATAGAGTGAAGGAAAACTTGTTTTAAAGCAAGTGGTTTTAAGTAAAAATAAATGGCATTAAACATTTAAAAGCAATATCATATTACGCCAAAAGTTTCGGCAGAGTCTCCTTTATAAATACTGGCCCACAAACGGGTACAACAGATGAAAATACATATAAATAATGAATAAGGCATCCCCAAGCGGGAGCTAGCTCTTCGCCAATGGTGGAATCACAACCACATGCAACATGTATATCAAAAGTGCACAATAAGCATCTGAAAGCAAGAAATGAGAAACACCACGTCAGCTCAAGTGAGCATCGACACCAAACATCACAAACACAAGTCCCACGAGTCTCACCATCTAGTAAAATATACAAGGGTAGATGGAGTATACTAGATACAAAATAATATACATGATGGATTAAATATCCTCGCAACCCACCTACGAGCAATGCTGTAAGTCCAAGCAAAAGGAACAAAAAAAGGAAGTGCGCCCGCCGCTACTGTGCTGACGGGTCGGACCTGCAGGATACTGTGGCACAATGGGGGTGAGTTGCCAACTCTTGAGTAGTAAGTAACATCTAATAAGGATATCGTAAGCATGCATGCCAATGTGTCACAACCCACGCATCTCAAAATGATACTATGAACTAGCATGAATACAACATGAATGCATAATTAAACACTGCACAAGTCTGGTATGAGAAAATCTTTATTCTTATCTTAAAAAAACCTCTGTGTAATAAACTGAAGTATCATCAATGAAATCAATAGAAAATCTATGTCAAGCATCGACAAAAAATATATATCCCAATATCTCAATGTCTCAATGTCTCAATATCTCAATATCTCGGGCTCCGTTAGTCCGGATCGGCCCATATCATCAAATCTCACGACTACGTCGGTATCCTCCGGGTAACCGCCGCATCATAAATAACCGGTCGGTAGTGCTCCCCTGCCGGGCTCAACGCCATCATCTGCGACCCTGTTGCCCCGAGGTACCGTACCGGGTCCACCATGCACCCGCAGACGGTCCCTCCCCCTACCTCGAATCGGGTGTATGATATCTCTCAAGAACCGAGAAAACCCATGGTGAACACCACACACATCATATCACGAGAAAACCGCAGCTTACAATTTTTAAATGGTAATACGTTCTTAAAATCCTTGCGGTTTCTCCAAAATCCATAAATCTCATAAATACTGAAATCCTCGAGAAGAATCACAATATATAAACATGTCGCTGATGATGGATGTCTATGGTACGATAGTATATATATATCATGCGAAGTACGGCCAGAAGCTATGCATAAATCATGATGCAATGAGGTATGTATATATGACTAACAATCCTGCGTATCCATCCTGATGAAATGACTATACAGGTACAAGTCTATAGATCATATATGATGCAATGCACAGATACCGATTCTAAGCAAGCTCTATAGTGTTCGTGACAAAGAAATTACCAAATGCGAGTGTGTACGCATGAATAGTGTTGGATATAGTGCCCTCACAGTCAATTATTGGATCACAGGCACGTGATTGCAATGATTGAGGTAGGACCTATACCGGTAGGACAGTCTTACTCAAGATGATGGTATGCTATCTGCTTTATCTTTATCATCGTGTACTGCTTTAGGTAACCTTACAGGTCCCTATTACACGTTGATAGAGCCCTTAGGATTCTTTCTTGACTACCAGCAGTATGATGGCGATCATATACATGAGAGCTGGGGTCTATAAGCACATACTTAAAGTGGTCCCTAGTTGTTGGAGTTTCGAGACTGGGCATCGATACTCCATTAGTAGACTAGTGTATACAATCGAGACCTCGACGTGGGGCGGTGGCCGGTCTCACAAGCTATTGGTGTCCGTTGGTTCACCTAAGAAGTATGCAGGTGCTCATTGGGTTATGAGTACACCGGATAGGACTCCCCGGGAATATGCTAGTTGGTATTATACCTGACGTCAGATAGCAGTTCCCTGGTGACATGTGTACAGGTTAGTTCATCGACCTGAGATCGTCATTTGTCTCGTGTGAGTTCCCACTGTACTTTGATTACTACCCTACCACGGCTTAAAGGAGTCGTGCAAACAGGTTTTAGTTGGGTACAGTCCCGAGCCACATGGAGGCAGTGAGCGGATCGGCAGGGGTTTCGTCTCTCCAGGTATTGGGGGTGAAATCGCGTTGTGTCTAGGAGAGCCATTACACGAAGTCCTTGGCCAAGGCAGGAGATTTACTGGTAGGTATTCCAGTAGAATCTCAGGGTGTTCTGGGCTACACTCCGACATGACTTGTACCGCTTTTAGGGGTCTGACTTTTACCAACCCCCTAGGCCCGCCATGTGATGCTCATAGACGAACGGACCGGACTGTACGGATATTGTCACAGACAGGCTCAGTAGGTTGTCAGGATGAGTTCGCTCAATGGCCCCCCTTTTGGTCAATACCTGGTAGCCCGTTATGTACAACTAGTACCATTGACGTGCTGGTGGTTAAATCCACAGCCAAAGTATTGACGAGTCTTTAGAGTCCCCCACAGACAGTTTCTCAAGTTTCGGGCGAAACGTTGTTGAGGTCGTATGATATATGGCAGGGTTCGATCATATACGTGCAGTAGTGAACAGATCATGATCGGACGGATCATACTAGTGGGCTTTGGTTTAAGCCAGATCCTAGTATTAGATTTGTTGGATTACTTTAGTCTCATCGCATTCGCATTCAGTCGGAATGCGGTTGCAGGTATGTATATGCAGGTGTGGGGTATCCTTGTGATCCGTCACGAGTTTACTTTAGATGTTGTCGTATCTTTTTATTGTTGTAAACAATTGGATTAATGTTTACAAATGGAAATTGTGAGCTTAATTCATCATTTTGAGCATTTAATGTGACATAGACTTCATTAGTGAATCATGGTCTCTTTTCTTGTGCTAATGTCACATTGTGTGATTGATTAGTGGATGAAATGAGAGGGAGAGAGAGAAAGGGCAGCCATAAGGGATGGTTAGCTGTTGTATTATTTTTTTCCCTTGCTCTCACTCTCATTATCATACAACACAAAAGGAACAAGGTTTGTTCTTCTTCTTCTTCCTCTAGCTCACAACCTCCATTGATGGCTTCATCTTCAACCTCCAGCCATGCAATGGATGCAAAGAGACAAAGTTGTCACACATATTCTCTACTTCTCCTTGGACACGTCGGCTAGCGAATTTCGTGCCCGAGTTGCTTCGGATGAAGCGAGAGCCCGTAAAAAGACTCGAAGATGTGGTGCCCTTTCTGACGAGGAGATCGAGATCGGAGAAGCCGCGAGGAGCTTGGGATGGTGGCCAAAGACCGAAGGACACGGATCGATCGGTATAGCCTTTCCAACGCTTTCTCTAGTTGCTAGTTGTAGGTTAATGGTTCGATCCGGATTTATAGTATACGATAGCGCCGGTTTCTAGTTTAGAAAAAGTTTTCGTTTCCGCATTTTGGCTTCGGATAGACGGCCGGGGCGCTACCTGGACTTACATGGTATTAGAGCCAGGTTATTAACCTTTACTAGCTTTCTCTAACGTGTTTAGAACTTCGATCGAACAAAATTTCCAAAACCGCAATTCCAATTTGTGCAGTCTCTGTTGAAATTTTTTTGTCGTCTAAAAATTATTTTGAGTATTGCAGAAAATCAGGCAGACTTTTCTTAGAACACTGAAGAAATTTCGTAGCCTGAGCCCACTGTAGCGCCACGGAACCGCGGCATGACCCATGGTGTGGCCGCGGTTCAGCCTCACTACTGTTGCATTAGGGCACCAAATTTTCTACAGTGGTCTCTGAGTTGGAATTAGGGTTTCTGGTATTTTTTGTTTGGGCCCAGATTTGTTTGAGTACTGGGAATATTTCTTGGGGCCCACTTCGGGAAATTTTGTCGATCGAAAATTTTAAACATGTTAGTTCATAGTATTTACATTATATCTGCGACCGTGAATGTCATTTGATAGGTAAATCTTGTCTAATTGCTATAGTTCTTTTAGACGGATTTGCGAACGTGACATTCACGTTGATGTTCTGTGTTGTGCTGTGATGTTGCGGATTTGTCGTGGTGGATATCCTGGATGCAATGTTAGTACAGTTTGGTTATATTTGTACATTTTATAATGCGGGGCGAGCGTCCGACAAGTGGACTGCCGTCACTGCCTGTTTGTATATTATTCTTTTGGGGTACGACCGGACTGAGGTCGATGTACCCATTGTATATATTTTACTTTCTGTACTAGGATTACCTCGCGGTAGGGTGCACGGATAGCCAGGTTCTAGAGGTAAATGGGCCCGCATCTCATGGCTTTGAGACGGAGGGGGATTCACTCTAGAATTGGCGGGCTATTCGCCGCACTCGTATGTAAGTCCACGTTGCCTACCCCGGTGCTTGCTGGGAGGCGGAAAACGGAATAAAAATCGGATTTTTATGAGCTTAGGCAACAAGGACTAGACTTTAAAGGATCTTTGCTAAACAAAAACTTGCTAAAGCTAACTAGAAACTAGCTAAGTGCTAGAAAGGTTATACCTTGGGCTTTATGTCCTTCTCTCCTTGCTCCTTAGAGTAGTGGAAGGAGGTCACCTTGTCGTCTTCTCCCGTCAAAGAAAGATCCACCCGAAAGCCTCAACCTTTGGCTTCAACTCCAAGCTAGAAGTAACTAGGGTTCAAGAAGTGCTAGTCCTTCAACCCTAGATGAGAGTAGAGATGATCAAGAGAGGTTTTTTCTCAAGCTCAAGTGTTTCTCAACACATGAGAGGGGAGAGCTTGAGGGAGAGGAAGAACAAGAGAGAGAAATGAAATGATAGAATGAGAATAATGTGAACCATTCTCACTAATATGTGTGAATTATTGTAATTAGAAAATTAGCTAGATAATTGTCATGGTTAATCAAGACATGACCATTATCATTTCAATTTGCAAGGATCAAAAAGCATCTTCCAAAAGAAATGATGATGGTCAAAGTGTCAACCTAGGTCAACAAGTCAAGGAGGTCAAATGGTCAACAACCATAACCATGCACAATTATTAAACTAATTATCAATTAACTATAATACACACATAAGCATTAGGGTTAATAAAATGATAATAGCCATTAACCCTAATCAAGGTCCTCTCCCTCTGTCTCAAACAACTGTGCATACGCACCAGCATTCGTGATCCGAGGAACACGAATACAATGAGAAAAACTAATCCCAAATCATATTCTAGGATCCGGCTTAAACCAAAGCCCGCTAGTATAAACTGTCCGGACAGCAAACGTGCACAAGTGCGCGGATGTGAACGAACCCTGTCGCAAAACCATGCGACCTCTACTCATTTTGCCTAAAGGCGAATAGCTCTCTGTGTGGGACTCTAAAGACTCGACACTACGCTGGCAGTGGGTTTAACCACAGACCGCAAGCGGCACTAGCTGTACGTAACAGTCCCCATGTAGATGTCGATAAGAAGACTGACGAGGTGAACCCCATCCGAACTCCTACTGAGCCTGTATGTGACAATCTCCGTACAGTCCGGTCTGTTCGTCTGATACATCGCATGGCGGGCCTAGGGGGGCGGTGAATGTCAGTCCCCTAATAGCGGTACAAGTGGTGTCGGAGTGTAGCCCAGAACACCCTGAGATAACACTGGAAACCTACCAGTATATCTCGCTTGCCCTGGCCAGGGACTACTCGTGTAATGGCTCTCATGGACACAGCGTGATGTCAACCCCAATACCGGGAGAGACGAATCCTGTCTAACCGTCACTGCCTCCAAGTGCTTCGGGACTGCACCTAAATACTACCTGTTTGCATGACTCCTTTGATCCGTGGTAGGGTAGTAATCAAAGTTCAGTGGGAACACACTCGAGGCGAAGTGACAGTGTCAAGTCAACGGACTAAGCTGTACTCATGTCACCTGGGAACTGATAACTGACGAAAGGTATAATACCAACCAACAGTTCCCGACGAGTCCTGTCCAGTGTACTCGTAACCTAACGAGCACCCGTATACTATCCCAAGTACGACGTACTAACGGCTGTGGGACAGACCGTCTCCCACACTGGGATGAGAAGCGCATACGCTAGTCTACTCCGGAGTATCGATGCCCTGTCTCGATAGTCCAACGACCAGGGACCTGTATAAGGATGTGCTTATAGATTACCAAGCTCCCACGAGTGCGAGCGCCATCACAACGCTGGTAATCAAGCAAAGATCCTAAGGGCTCTACTAATATGTATATCAGCAATATGCTAAAAGAAACACATGCACATATTAAAGCAGAGAAAAACCAAGTAGCATACTACCATTTCGAGCAAGATTGTATATACAACTGTGAATATCCCAAGCTTCCATTAAGTAATATACAAACTAGTATGATACAGTAATGGCCTCTAGGGCATATATACTAACATCGTATGGGGTATAGGTTGACCCAAGGAGGGGTGCTCAAGTTACCGGATTCCGTGAAGTGCTGGGTGGTCCATTCACTTTGTTGAAGGGGGCTGTCTCGCTTCAGGTTTTGGCGGGTAACTTGCCGCACCCGTAGCGGTCTTGGATTTCATTGCACAGGCTATCCACACGACCAAGGGAACGTCGGGTTTCAGTAGCGGCTCTATGAAACACGGGGATCCCAAATTATCTGTATTGTTCTGTGATGATTATTACATTTCTGTGATGTTGCATTTTATAACGCCTTGAGAGAATATTATATATTGATATATATACTAGTAGATGTTGTATATATTTTACACCCGCGCTAGTCCAATCCCCGCTCTGTCGTTACTTAAGTGACCTAACGGGTGATGACGGGACCCAGTGGCGAATGCGGATGGCATATACGTACCTCATATTTTCGTTCCTTTGTGGTGTGATTAATTGATAGGACTGCGTTGATTCGGATCAATGCAAGCTAAACAAATCTGTTCGATGTTGTTGGAACATTTTTCAAAAAGCTGTTATTACAAGGACGTTTTCTTTTGTTTTTCACAGTGGTATTCGGTTATGAATATCCAGCACCTCAGTCGACGAGGCAAGGGCCGAGATCCCTTCACCGGGAGTGACCCCTTGGACAGAAGTTTGCGTCAGGGTAATAACTTCACTATAGTCGATTACTTTTTGCTTTGCATCGTGGTATTCAGTTGGAATATCCCGCACCTCATTCTACGGGGAAAGAGCCGAGATCCCTTCACCGGGAGTGACCTCTTTAGCAAAGGTTTTCGCCACTATATTTTTATAAAAAGCTATCCAGTTCCTTCAACGATATCAAGTTCATTACGTTAAAGGTTTTTCGCCAAAAACCATTCGTTGCCCTCCGTCATTTCAGACGGGTAGCACTTAGTATTCATGCTATGTTTGTTGGTCATAGTCAAGGCATAGTGTATGGTAGCTATTTCTTACTTTTCTGCTGCATAGATAGATGCGTTGGTTTGGGACAGTCGTACAGCCTTGTTGGCCCTAGTAAAGGGCTTGTATGGGTGGGTTCAAATTAACCTGGACAATGACGGGTAGAACTTAACATGTGACTTATGATTTGTTGGCCTTAGTCAAGGTCATAAGAGCATGGGGTCAAAATCATATCGGGAGTTTCTAAAGAAACTGAAACTTGCCAGATATGTGCATACCTTCTGGAGTGTGATAACGTGAGTAGATTCCATCACGTTATCATGCGATGATAGTTGGATCCCGATTCCTACTGATGAGTTGGTTAACTCCTCGGGTGATCCCGACTAATTCTTCTTTCAGGTTTGGAGGAGAATTTGACGATACAGTGGGAGGTTTCCTGATTAGATAAAGTGATAACCATTCAGATCTAGGTTAGAGTACACGCAGAGTGTTTCTTTTCTCTCTCTCTCTCTGGCAGCGACCATGACCCGACCCTTGACTATGACTCAGTGACCAAGTTAACCGAACTCTCTTAAAACATTGGCTTTTAGATTGTCTGAGTTGCATACCTCATTGCCACTCCTACTTTTACTATTTTCTACAGAACACCCCGTATTATTATGAACATCCACTTCCATTGGATAAAACCGTCGTATGGTTATATACGAACTCGAAGGAATTTGTTCCAGATTCGAGGATGGTTTCCGGTTCTGGAGAAAATGAATAGGACTATTCAGTTGTCTTTTCCTTTTATCTTCTGTCAGGTTGCGAGTGTTCCTTGGATTAGGACGGTACACCTGTTATGCTTATTGGATAGTCTTCTTCCAAACCATAGGCAGGTGCCGAAAGGTGGGGAATGAAGAAAACCAATTAGCCTAACGATGGTGTACAGAAGGTATTAAGTAAAGAAAAATAAAGGGATTAGTAAGAGGGCAAAGTAAACTGCGACTGCTATTCACGACCAAACCAAGTATTTCATCGCCACTCCTACTTCACCTTTGTATTTCTCCATAACACTCCGTATCACTACGAAGATCCACAGTTATTTGGATACTCCATCGTATGGTTATATACAAACTCGAAGGAACTTGTTCCAGTTCGGAGATAGATTCTGGTTCAGGAGAAATAGGAATAAGGTTTATTCAGTTGTCTTTTATCCTCACTTTCTCTCAGGTTTCGAGTGCTCCTAGGATTAGGACAGTACACCTATTACGCTTATTGGATAGTCTTCTTCCAAACCATAGGCTGGTGCCGAACGGTAGGGAAGGAAGAAAACCATTTTGCCTAAGTGGGTGTACAGAAAGTAATGATTAAAGACATATAAAGGGATTTGGAGAGATGACAAACAAATACACGGTTACAATTGTGAATCTGATAATGGAAGAGGCATTACTAGGAATACCCGGATACCCCTTCGAAACATTTACATGTTTCAGTTTCACTGTGTACTGTTAAAAGAAAACTGATTTCCCAATTAGTCCTTGCTCCAGGGTATGTATTTACCAGGTTTGATTCTCACATCTGTATGGTTTTACAGATGATGTGTGGGAGTAAGTTATTGGGAATTGGGTGATCATCCTCATTATATCGGGATTCGTTGTAATTGGTGATATTAGAGGAAATCACCTGGGTTGTTTGCCGGACGACAAATATTTGGTTTTGAATATCCGTTGCTATGCACCAATTTCAAATTGATATATCTATATATTTATTTTTATAAAGTGAGATATAACTTTCTGAAATTATGTCTATGACATTTACCTATATCAGTGGATGATTAGGTAAGGAGTATTAAACAGCGGTGTAATTCTTCTTAACCATAAGTACAGTTTTCAACCTACGATACACAGGGAATGAGTTATTAGACTCAGGGGACTTATACAGAGAATTGTATGTTGTCCATTGTCCATTAGGACAGAGGGGTTGGTACTCATACTATATTCTGTTTACTTATGACTTCTCTAGTTCTTAGACATGTGTTTCATAGAAATACAAGATCCATGTTTTGAGAAGTTATAGGTATATGAATAAAGTAGAGAACCAGGTATTGCAAGTATCAGGATTCTTCAAGGAGATCGAAGATGTAGATACTTGTGTATGGTATTCAGTTGATAGTAATGATTATCAGAACTTGCTTCTTTTTCATGTTACTCATATCTGGATGTATTCCTGAGTTGAGTAATGATGATCGGCCTCTCTCCATTTAGTTGACATGCACTAGAGACAGCTGCATGATTTGAATATGGTTCCAATTAAATCAGTGCCTCTGTTTCTATATTGGATATAGAATAGTTCATATCTTAACAATGTTAAGGTACGGGGAGTTGTCCGGCTTATGCTTAAAACCAGACTCTGGATAACTCAAGGCACGTTTCTGTAATGGTTGTTTGTGGGTTGACCCGGGCTATGACGAGGGTTGACTTTCTACCATTTGGAAGATCAATAGTGATATTGTTCTTGACTCGCCACAGTTTTAGTAAAATGGATTTTTTCAGAAAACAGTAGTGGGAGTATGGTAGAACTGGAAGTGATCCCAGAACCGCAAATCGATTACTGAAAATTTGATAAGAACCTAAAGATTCAATCTGGTTTGACATTCCATTGGCCACTCCACGGATATGGTGGGTAACCTCAGGCACTCGAGAGGTACTTCGGTATGCTCAAGGACGGTTACAGGGAGGTTCTTGTTTACCAAGACTTGCCATTGCTGTTGTTCCAGACTGTGAGACCCGGCAGGAGGATGAGTATAGCATCGTTCTAAACTAGCTTTAGAAGTGTACGTGTATATGACTTTGCCAGAGGGTTATCGTAGTCAGTGGGAGCAGCGGAAGCATAGTGGACAAGTAGATTATGTTTATTTATCGACTAAAGCAGATATAGCGAAGATAGATCATCTATTTCTGATGTGATAGTCATAGGTTTGACTTCATCAGAATAGGGGATGGATCTGTTGAGAAGGTAGTAGGTTGTGATGTTCTGGTATATGGATGACATACACATAGTAGGAAGTGAAATTCCTATACTACGATCGGTTATACTTTGGTTGTCACACAATGGTTTCTTCACATAGGATATAGATATAATATCAGACATTCTGGTTACTAGATCTATGGTTTTAGATTTATATTTGGGTAGTTTCCCAATCTGGGTACTTAGACAGCATTCTAAAGGTGTTTTAGATGGACGACTCCTGGCACGGTAGTGTACCTGCAGGTGATGGAGTCACCCTCTCTAAAGGTGTCTTACAGACTAAAGGGGAGAGGGATGTGCATGATTGGCAGATCACTTGCTTAAGCAATTGAGTTGATCATGAGATGTCAAGTACCACACCAGATGTTGTTTTTGCACGAGATGGAATAAATTGATATTAATCCAATCCTGGAGAAACGATCGGAAGCAGTTTTAGAACATAAGTGGATGTTCTAGGGATCTGATAACGGCAGCCTCCTTCGGGAGACGGTTATCATTCCAGGCTTCCAAGGTGACCTGGATGACAGATTGACTGTCAGAGTTATAGTTTTCCCTCTGATGAGGGGCAGTAGTTTGGACAGGTGTTCCAAGCGGATACTGAGGGAGGCGTGGTGCAGGACACTGATTAAATTCGGTTGACGATACAGTCTAAGAAGTTTGGATTTGGAGTTCTTTTATGAACTAGGTCCCATCAGATATCCAGACAAATTCTAAGACAGGTATTGCTCTTTTCGGGAGTTGGCTTTCTCCGCGAACTTGAGATAGAGAGAGACATAGAAAGAAACATCAGGGCGGATCCACTCACTGAGGCTATTCCTCGAACGCAATAGTTTCACAAACGGGCTTTGTGAGACTGATTAGTAGAGGAGTTGGGTGTTCGGTATCACACGGGCTGTGAGTATGCGACATCGCAATAATTAGCCTTGAGTGCAAGTGGGAGAATGTTGGATATAGTGCCCTCACAGTCAATTATTGGATCACAGGCACGTGATTCCAATGATTGAGGGAGGACCTATACCGGTAGGACAGTCTTACTCAAGATGATAGTATGATATCTGGTTTATCTTTATCACCGTGTACTGCTTTAGGTGACCTTACAGGTCGCTATTACACGTTGATAGAGCCCTTAGGGTTCTTGCTTGACTGCCAGCAGTATGATGGAGATCATATACGTGGGAGCTGGGGTCTATAAGCACATCATTAAAGTGGTCCCTAGTCGTGGGAGTTTCGAGACTGGGCATCGATACTCCATTAGTAGACTAGTGTATACAGTCGAGACCCCGACGAGGGGCGGTGGCCGGTCCCACAAGACATTGGTGTCAGTTGGTTCACCTAAGATGTATACAGGTGCTCATTGGGTTATGTGTACACCGGACAGGACTCGCCGGGAACATGCTGGTTGGTATTATACCTGACGTCAGATTGCAGTTCCCTGGTAACATGTGTACATGTTAGTTCATCGACATGAGATCGTCATTTTTCTCGAGTGAGTTCCCACTGTACTTTGATTACTACCCTACCATGGCTCAAAGGAGTCGTGCAAACAGGTTTTAGTTGGGTACAGTCCCGAGCCACATGGAGGCAGTGAGCGGATCGGCAGCGGTTTCGTCTCTCCCGGTATTGGGGGTGAGATCACGCTGTGTCGAAGAGAACCATTACACGAAGTCCTTGGCCAAGGCAGGAGATTTACTGGTAGGTATTCCAGTAGTATCTCAGGATTTTCTGGGCTACACTCCGACACGACTTGTACCGCTTTTGGGGGTCTGACTTTTACCAACCCCCTAGGCCCGCCATGCCATGCTCATAGACGAACGGATCGGACCGTACGAATATTGTCACTGACAGGCTCAGTAGGGTGTCAGGATGAGTTCGCTCATCGACCTCCCTTTTGGTCAATACCTGGTATCCCGTTATGTACAGCTGGTACCACTGACGTGCTCGTGGTTAAATCTACAGCCAAAGTATTGACGAGTCTTTAGAGTCCCCCATAGACAGTTTCTCAAGTTTCGGGCGAAACGTTGTAGAGGCCGTATGATATATGGCAGGGTTCGATCATATACGTGCAGTAGTGCACGGATCATGATCGGACGGATCATACTAGTGGGCTTTGGTTTAAGCCGGATCCTAGTATTAGATTTGTTGGATTACTTTAGTCTCATCACATTTGCATTCAGTCGGAATGCGGATGCAGGTATGTATGTACAGGTGAGGGGTATCCTTGTGATCCGTCACTAGTTTACTTTAGATGTTGTCGTATCTTTTTATTGTTGTAAACATTTGGATTAATGTTTATAAATGGAAATTGTGAGCTTAATTCATCATTTTGAGCATTTAATGTTACATAGACTTCATTAGTGACTCATGGTCTCTTTTCTTGTGCTAATGTCACATTGTGTGATTGATTAGTGGATGAAATGAGAGAGAGAGAAAGGGCAGCCATAAGGGATGGTTAGCTCTTGTATTATTTTTTTCACTTGCTCTCGCTCTCATTTTCATACAACACAAAAGGGAAAAGGCTTGTTCTTCTTCTTCTTCCTCTAGCTCACAACCTCCATTGATGGCTTCATCTTCAACCACCATCCATGCAATGGATGCAAAGAGACAAAGTTGTCACACGCATTCTCTACTTCGCCTTGGACACGTCGGCTAGCGAACTTCGTGCCCGAGTTGCTTCGGATGAAGCGGGAGCCCGTAAAAAGACTCGAAGATGTGGTGCCCTTTCCGACGAGGAGATCAAGATCCGAGATGCCGCGAGGAGCTTGGGATGGCGGCCAAAGACCGAAGGACACTAATCGATCGGTATAGCCTATCCAACCTTTCTCTAGTTGCTAGTTGTAGGTTAATGGTTCGATCCGGATTTATAGTATATGATAGCGCCGGTTTCTAGTTTAGAAAAAAAATTTGTTTTCGCATTTCGGCTTCAGACAGACGGCCAGGGCGCTACCCTAGACTTACAAATAGTGCACGTGCAGCATGAACCAATGGCAATAGTGCAAGTGTCCTATGAGATAATATCATATATATCTATTATGATGCAATGCAGTGAGATGAATGAATAGAAGACTACACATATAATTACAAGCACTACTAGTAATTCTGACTATCGGGAGCCTCGCGCCATCCAGACGATTTCCCCATAGATATGTACATCTACTCACCGGGATGCCTCTCCTAATCTGATCCGATTTCAGCTCTGCCATTTCCGCGCCACAACCGACGCCTCTGCACCCGATCCTAAAAACGTACACAAATAAATGAGAGAATAAATATATAAATAGTCGCGAACAAAAAAGATACAAGTAAACCACGCGCACTAACTGGATGCGCACACACTTGGTGCACAAAACGTGCTCGCGACAACACCATAAACCACAACTAGGGTCGCTATACGTGGCAACTACCAAACCAAAAACCCAATCGCACCAATCGCGCATTCACAACACACTAAATTTTATATGAAACAGGTATCAAACCAACAAAACCTCAAACTTAAATCAAATCAATATATTCCAAAAACCTAGTAAGCAACCATTAACCGTTTTAATACTAATCTAGATATTTTAGCAATTCTAACGGCCACATAGCTCACTTAATATTTTAATTAGGTCACACCAATATTTACTAAAATTTAATGTCACCACTTTACATTAATCCTAAAAATCTAGTTTGCAAAATTATATAATTTGGACAATTTTAAAGTAACAATTAGCAAACTAGCAACTAGCTTAGATTTTGCATATCTTAAGATGTTAAACTATACATTGCAACCTTAATGATGTGATAAAAACCCTAACTTGAATTCAACCCTTCTTTTGAAAATTTAAATCTTGATATAAAAACCATAATTAAACACCTAATTATACTAGATTTAAGTAATTAATCGACAATTAACCAATGGGTTAGGATTTATACCTCACAATTTTTGTAGATCTTACTTGCAAATTGAGCCTCCAAAATCGTTCTCTTTCTCCAAGATCCTTGCTAGGTTGGAAAAAGGAAAAATGGGTAGAGGTTTAAATAGGAATTAGTGATCTTTTGTATTGATTTTTGAAGCAAAATGAGAAATTTTAGAGAGGAAATGAGATGAAGAAGTGGGGGAGGTGGGGCTGCAGTTTGGCTCGGCCAAGGTGAGGAGAAGTGGAAAATGAGTGAGGTGAGGAAAAATACCAAGTCAAGAAAACCCATACCTCACAAATTAACACCCATACTTCTTTCTTTATTATTTTATTTTTCCTTTGTTTTCTTTTCTTAATTTGGAGTGGGAAAATTGGGAATGGGGGCAGTCCAAGGCTCGGCCAAGAGAAGGAGAGAGAAGTGAGGGTGTGTGTGTGTCTTTAGTCAAGTCAAGAAAAGCCCCATTTTCACTTCTATTAATTAATATCTTAATTACATTATTTTCTACTTAACCCTAGAATAGTCTAGAACCATGGAGACAACTAGAGAAGAAAGGAGCTTGTTACAAACTAAATTTTGTGTTGTCATGGTGCACTAATGTGTGTTTAACCCATTCCAATTTGTAATTATCACTAATCAAAAGTATAAGTGAAAACTTAAAATAATATTAAAAATAATTAATTAAGGAAAATATTTAAGTAAACTAACAATTTATAAGCGACTAATTAAATATCAATACTAGGCATTACAGAGCTAGAATAGGTATAATTAAGTTTAAGTTGAAAATTAATTATATCTTGGTTTTTACGTAAAACAACAGTTATTTTACCGATTGTCGGAAAATTCCCCTAAACGATTTTCAAAACGTTACATCGACACCGTAATAATTAGCCTTAAGTGCAAGTGGGAGATTGTTGGCTATAGTGCCCTCATGAGAATTATTAGATCGCATGCACGTGATTGCAATGATTGAGGGAGGATCTATACCTGTAGAACAGTCTTACTCGAGATGATAGTATGCTATCTAGTTTGTCTTTATCATCGCGTGCATGCTTCAGGTGACTTTACAGATCACTATTACATGTTGATAGAGCCCATAGGATTCTTTCTTGACTCCCGGCAGTATGATGGTGATCATATACGTGGGAGCTGGGGTTTATAAGCACATCCTTAAAAGTCCCTAGTCGTGGGAGTTTCGAGATTGGCCATCGATACTCCAGAGTAGACTAGTGTATGATCGAAACCCCGACGAGGGGCGGTGGCCGGTCTCACAAGCTATTGGTGTCTGTTAATTCACCTAAGATGAATACAGGTGCTCATTAGGTTATGAGTACGCCAGACGGACTCGCCGGGAACATGCTAGTTTGTATCATACCTATTGTCAGATCGCAGTTCCCTGATGACATGTATACTGGTTAGTCTATCGACCTGAGATCTTCATTTTTATCGTGTGATTTCCAATTGTGCTTTGATTACTACCCTACCACGGCTCAAAGGAGTCGTGCAAACAGGTTTTAGTTGGGTACAGTCCCGAGCCACATGGAGGCAGTGAGCGGATCGTCAGGGGATTCGTCATTCCCGGTATTGGGGGTTGATGTTGCGTTGTGCACGTATGGCCATCAACAGAAATCCTCGGCCGGGGTAGACGAGAATTACTGATCTAGGATCGGTAGTTTCTCAGGTGGTGATAGGGCTTCATAGTGACACTGAATGTCAAGTTATTAGGGGTCTGACTTTATCTACCCCCTAGACTCGATATGCAATACTCATAGACGAACGGACCGGACTGTACGGATATTATCGCCGTCAGGCTCAGTAGAGGTTTCAGGATGAGTTTGCTCATCGGCCTTCCTTTCGCTCAATATCTGGGTAGCCGTTACGTACATCTAGTGCCACTGACGTGCTTGTGGTTAAACCCTCTGCCAGCGTAATGACGAGTCTTTAGAGTCCCACACAGAGGTTTTCCGTAGTTCGGGCGAAACGTTGTAGAGGCCGTATGGTTTTATGGCAGGGTTCGATCATATACGTGCACTTAATACTAGTAGGCTTTAGTTTAAGCCGGATCCTAGTATTATATTATTGGATTATTTTCGTCTCGTTTTATTCGTATTCAGTCGGAAAACGAATGCGGGTATGTATACACGGATGAGGGGTATTCTTCTAATTAGTTTCAAGATAACTTTAGGGTTGCCATTTCTTTTCACGCTTTAAACATTTAGTTTAATGTTTATTTGCATAGAAGTGTGACTCATGGCTTGGCATTGATTCATGCACATGGACTTGATGATACATGGTGACATGGGGGTTTCTGTTTTATCTAAGATATTTTGTGAGATGTTATTTATGAGCATGGCAGATCTTTTCTAGTGAGATGCTTTTCTTGAGTTGCTAAGAGCTCACAACATAATAACACACAAAAAAGTACTTAGCAAACACCACAAAAGAAAAAGGCAGACACATATTTTTCTTTACTTGCCAAAAACATGAGCTCACACTTCTTCTCCCATGGCAACTTCTTTCACCTCCACCCATACCCCTCATGAGTTGAGAATCCTTGGGTGTTTTGAGACAAAGTATTCACATACACTCTCTACATCATCTTGGATATCTAGGCTAGCAAACTGGATGCTCGAGTTGCTTCGGTTTTGAAGCGGGAGCACGTAATACAAACCCTCAACGTGGATCCTCTTCGACGTGGGGACACTGGAGAACAAACTTGATCGGGAAAGCCGCGAGGAGCTTGGGACAGAGGTTGAAGACTGAAGGACATGGATCGATCGGTATAATCACTTAAACTCCTTTATATAGAACTAGTATAGGGTTAAAGGTACGATTCGTCAATTAGGGTTCCGTTAGCACCGGTTTTTAAAGTTTTTGTTCCGTGTTTGGCCACGGATTGATGGCCGGGGCGCTGGCGTAACCTAAAAGGTTCCCATACTTCATCACATTCACTGACGATCTCTCTAGTTTCGGATATGTGTATCTAATGAAACACAAATTTGAAGCTTTTGAGAAATTCAAAGAATACAGATACAAAGTAGAGAACCGGACTGGTAAAAGTATCAAGATCCTCCAATATGATAGAGGAGGGGAGTACCGAAGCACGGAATTCCAGGACTTTCTAAAAGAGAATGGTATTCTCTCAGCTTACTCCTCCGTATACACTATAGCACAATGGTGTATCGGAGCGGAGGAATCGTACCCTATTGGACATGGTTTGCTCCATGATGAGTAGTGTTGAGTTGTTTCTTTCATTCTGGGGATATGCTCTTCAGACAGCAGCATACTTACTGAATTACGTTCCATCCAAATCTGTGCCTAAGACTCCATATGAAATATGGAGTGGACGGAATCCATATCTTAAGCGGTTTAAGATATGGGGTTGTCCATCCTATGTGAAAACACAGAAATCAGACAAACTTGTGGCACGACCAGTTCTATGTAAATTTCTGGGATATCCTAAGGATTCACTAAAATATTTGTTCTACCACACTGAGGAACAGAAGGTGTTTATATCTCACCACGCCGCCTTTTTAGAAAGGGAACTTCTTGCAAAATATGTTAGTGGGAGTACGGTAGAACTGGAAGAATTTTCTGAAAAACAAAATGTAACTAAAGACGTGGTGGAACAGCTAGATTCAATAGTCCCGGACGAACCTCGCCACTCCGCAGATCTGGTAGGATTTCTCATCCGCCCGAGAGATGTTAGTTATATGTATGCCCTAGAGGCCATTACTGTACATAGGATGTATATTGTAGTAGATGCTGGGACATATATAGGGAGGACTTTCTTGCTCGACATGTTACTATGCTATCTGGTTACTCTTACCTTAACGTGTATACTGATTGTCTCTCTGTTACATGTTGGTAAAGCCCTTAGGATGTGTACTTGACTACCTGGACTATGATGCGGATCATACTAGTGGGGACATGGTAGTCCATAAGTACATCCTTCAAGGTCCCTAGTCGTCGGTGTATCAAGACGGGGCATCGATATACCAGAGTAGACTAGTGTATACCTTCTCGACCCATACAGATGGGCGATGGATGATCCCATATCCATTGGTGTTTGAAATCAGAGATGATATACGGGTGCTCAGTGGAGACTGGGTACACTGGACGGACTCGCCAAGAACTCCCAGATGGTATTTTACCTTACGTCAGATGGCAGTTCTCTGGTGACACTGGTACAGGTTAGTCTGTAGACCCGAGATCATCATAGAGTCTTGTGTGATTCCCACTGTGCTTTGATTTCCACCTTACCACGTCCAAGAGGGCGTGCAAAACGCTGGCTTTTGGGTACAGTCCCGAATCACATGGAGGCAATGAGCGATAGGAGGGGATTCGTCTCTCCCGGTATAGGGAGTTGATGTTGCGCTGTGTTCGATTGGCTATGATCGGAAATCCCTGGCCAGGGTTGCTGAGATTTACTGGTAAGAATTACCAGTAGTTTCTTGAACTGTTTTAGACCTCATATCGACACGACTTATCGAGCTACTGGGGTCTGACGTTTACCACCCCTAGGCGAGATATGCGACATATCAGACGAACAGACCGGACTGTACGGTAAGTGTTACTGGTTGGATTCACAGGAGTGTGAGCGGGCTTGCTCGTCGATCTTCTGATCGCTCAATACCCGGGTGGCCGTTACGTTTAGCAGACCGCTTGCGGCTTGTGGGTGCTTGATATGATCATCATCTGCTGTCGGCGTATTGACGAGTCTTCAGAGTCCTACATAGAGGTTTCCTGGCTCAAGCAAAACGAAATAGGAGCGCATATGAGATATGTGCGGGACCGAGAATAATACCAGTATGTGATACTGTATTCTATTCTCGCGATTTGTATCATTGGTCGGTTATATGTGATATAGCCGGGTTACCGAATCAAGTGTTGATTCGAAACATTGATACACTTGATATTAGTCGGTTATATGCGATATGACCGTATCGTTAAATCAAGTGTTGATTTAATGATTTAATGTAAAATTATATATTTGATATATTACTTTACATTAACAAGTATTTGTTCACTTAAGATGGATTTTCTCACTTGATGTGCATATTATATATATGATATAGTTTTGTGCACTAGTTTGTATCATGTTTGATGATACATGCAAACTTGGGTGTGTATGATTAAACCATGGTTATGTTAATGGTTAGGGTTTTGATTTACTTATTTATTTATTCTCTAAATTCATTTTTGGCAAAAAGAGAAATGGTGGCTTGCTTTATTTTATAGTTGAAGCTTCATGAAGCTTTGAAAAAGTCTGCCATTTTTGTTTCATGCTAAACCTAACCATTCACCTAACCTTAGTTTATTCTCTACACTTAACCATGGTTGATAATATGATAAGAATGACTTATTTTCTATTTTCCAATAATTCTTATCATATTCTTCTTCTTCTTCTTCTTCAAGAAGAAAGAAGCTTGCTAGCTTCAATGGTGACTTGAGAAAAAGAGTGAGAAATCCAATTCTAAAGTGAACCCACTTCCTATTTATTCATCCTCTACCACTTGCCAAGTAGTATAGGGTGTTTTCTTCACAAGCTTCATGACTTGGTGTAGTTGGAGCTTGATCTTGTGTTGCCTCGACGTAGATCATCTTCGGCATCGAAGTCGACGACCTTGCCCGATCATTTCTTCGATGAAATCAACACTAGAGTCCGAGATCCGATGATCGCAGAGAAAGGACATCGTCACGGAGCTAAGGAAGTGGAGGACCGGATCTACAAAGGTTGTATTTCCAATCACTTAGCGGTTAAGTTGTTAACTTGCTCGTATTTTCGCCTTTGCTTCTAGTCAACGATCACATTAGGGTTTCTCGGCACCGGAAATTTTTGAAATTGGCATGGTTGATGCCTTGTGAGACCTCATTAGTGTGCCTAGGAACCCTACAGTGGTATCAGAGCCTAGCTAGAGCATTAGGCGATGTGTTCACGAAGTTAAAACCCCGATCGAACCCGGTATCGACAAAATAAATCGCTCTCTTTACATTTTTCAAAATCTGGGAGTTTTCCATATTAAAAATGCTTAAAAAATTCAGCACGGTTTTATATGAATTACCATAAAAATACTTGCCCCTAAATCCTCTACATGGCCACGGAACCGCGGCAATGACCACCTATTTCCGGCGGTTCCGCGGCAAGAATAGGGAATTACGGACGGGTTTCTGTACAGTAATATCAATAGTTATTCCTGCAGTTTTTTTGGGTATTTTTAATACTGACTCAAGTGTTGAGTATTTTGGGGTTTATTTTGTAGTCGTTGTTTCGATCGGAAATTTTAAATTCGTAATCTTTTCCGGATAATTTTAGAATATGTTAAAAAGTTCGACCGGATATAAATACCCACTTTTTCCCCTGTCGGGAAATTTCCAAGTGTTGGTTCTTTCCGTAGTTTAATGACGTTAAAACTAGTGCAAGTAACGCGATGGTCCCTCTAGAAGACAACAAACCTTAACTCGATTATGTGGCCGTCTTGAACTGCCCTTTGAACCTTAGGGTTTGGGGCAGTACGGCGTGCCACATGTGAGGCGTTGGATTGACCCTTCTACGGCTGGACCGTTGGTACTGAGGCATGAAATGGATGTCTTTGAACTTATTTCATGTGTTGAGCTGTTTCGGGAAAACTTGGGTGTTTGACTGTTCGATCGGAAAGTTTAACATTTTCCCTTTATCTGGAATGTGATACAATAATTGGAATCCACAAGTAGTTATGAGATAACTGAATGATTGTTATAAACACAGCAGTTTAGTCTCAAATGATCGGTTGCCACGGAATTTTGATGTGATCAAAAGTCCGTCGCAATCACGTAGCGTACGCGGATACTCGCCGGATAAACTTAATAGTCTGCTACACCCCATAGCCCCGACCAATTGACTGTAGGAGAACCCCGTCACCGAAAGTATCCGTTTGGGTGCTCGCGGCAGCGGTGTTTCGCCTTGGTGCACTTCGTCGACGGTATCGGGGGTGCGGCCGTCTACTGAAGTTTGCGACGAGCATTCGATCAGGATGTCGGGAATCTTGATGAATTGCCCGACTTGGTATTGAAAAGTGTTTTCGATTTTGAGACTAAAATGCGGGGTTTATAATTGTTAGGCATGCGATGTCTAAGTAATTCATTTGATTAGGCATGCGATGTCTATGCACGTTGCGGATTCCAACTGTTGTAGTTTTACGCTTTCTTTTCTGTGACCGTAAGTGTAATATGTGATATCGCCGGTTTCGTTGCTATATGTCAACGACAATTGGGATGCGCATATTTTCTTACGTTGATGACATATGATGTTATGTGCTGCTGGATATGTTATATTGGATCGTCGTGTTTGAATAGCCGGAGGTTTTTATGTGAGATGGGTGTTTTTCATTTTCATTCATGTAAAAACTTGTATGTAATATTCTTTTATTGGGGCACTTCTAGGTTGCGGAAGATGTCACCCATTGTATATTATTTACTTTTCCGCACTAGGATAAACCCAAGGAGGAGGGCACAAGTAACCGGGTTCTGGAGTCCAGTAGGAGACCAACTCGAGGAGCCGAGTCCGGGTCTCCTAACTCTAGAAATGGTAGGGTTGCTTTCCGCTCTCGTAGGGGTCTAGGGGTATGGGTTTGGCTATTCATCGCGACCGTGGAATCCGTGTTTTATACTGGCTCATTTTAAAAACACGGACGTCCTAGTATATGCAATATTTCATATGATTCTTCTGCCGCGATATCTGTGATGTGATCATTTGATATGTTGTGATGGATATTGTATATAGTATATATGATATTTTATATAGACGTTACTTATGTTTTACACCCGCGCTAGCCCTGCCGCATTCTGCCGTTAGTTACTTAACCTAACGGTGCACGAGAGGACATCGAGGCGAATGCGGATGGCATAAGTGTACGTCGTATTTATCTGTGATGTTTAGGTACTTAAATGATGGGACTTCATTAATGTGATTAATGAAAGAAAAGAAACCTAAGATGTTGTCAAATCGAATTTCTAAATAAAACAGGTAGCTACAGTTCTTGCTTTGCATCGCGGTGTTCCTTGTAGAATATCCAGCACCTTATTCGATAAGGAAAGGACCGAGATCCCTTCACCGGGAGTGACTCCTTTAGCAATAACTAGCAGATGCTACACCCCTCGGTTTGTCTTTTGATTGCTTCTATAGTTTTTTCTTTGCACAGAGATATATATGATATATCCTGCACCTCATTCGACGAGGAAAGGGCCGACGATCCCTTCACCGGGAGTGACCCCTTTAGCAAAACTAGAAAAGCCTCAAAAGCACTCCATTTTAAAAATCATTTGATTCTACAACGATATAAAGTTCATTACGCAATAGGTTTTCAGAAAAAACTGTCGTAGCCCTCAGTCATTTCAGATAAGTACTAGTTAGTATTCATGCTGCGGTTGTCTGGCATGCGTCAAGGCGTAGTGTACGGTAGCTAACTAGTGCTTATCTGCTAGCATACGATGCGATTGGATTAGGGTATTCGCACGGCGTTGTTTAGCATGCATCAAGGGTCGTGCGGGTGGGTTTAATTCAATCAAGAAATGTATGGGTTGAACTTGACTAGCGGACTATGGGTTGTTTGGCATGCGTCAAGGTCATAGCACGCTAGGGGCAAAATATTATCGGGAATTTCAAGTGTTGAAATTTGCAATGAGATTGCATACCTTCTATGAGATAGTTGGATCCCGATACCCACTGCGAGTAATTGTTACTCCTGGGAGAGTTTTACACATTACAATTAGCCGATCAAGTAGGTGTCTAGAAAGGTGTCAACGGGGTTACGCCTCTGGGAAAACGAGGTTTACATTAATTAGGTCCGTGCGAAAGCACGGGGAACCTCCCTCAAAGTACCGACACTGGCCTGGCTGAAAGATTGGCGAACTTGTAGCGTGTAATTAATCCCGGCTAGTCTTTCCTTTTAGGGTTTGAAGGAAGATTTGATAAAAACAGTGGGAGCCATCCTGATTAGATAAAATAATAACCAATCTGATCTTGCAAGAGCACACGCAGAGTGTTTTCTTCTCCTCTCTCTAGGTAGCGACCATATAACGCCTTAATCAAGATAATAATACGGATGTATTGACCGAACCCGCTTGTTATACTGAGCTGGGGAACGTTGGTCCCGCTCCAACTTATAATTGTTATAAGACAGAGCAGGAAATTGGGGATTACCAGAATTCCCATGCCACCCAAACGAAGAGAGTGCATGCTGATGCATCATCTTTGGGTGTGTTCATTATACAGAACTGTTTCTCAGTATTCTTTACGTCCTGGATATGAGATACCGGATCAGGATCCCGCATGTGTAATTTGTTACATGGGGTACAGATAGGTAAAGAACTGAGAACGGGTGATAAGTTTCATGAGACAGAAAATGGGGCAAGTGTTGCAGCCAAGTCTGTTGGTCACTGTCACCCTGTATTACCAATACATTGATTCTGAACAAATGCTATTAGATACCGAACCTGATATACAAAATCATATCAATCTCTTTATTAGTAAGGAAATTATAAAATTTTGTATTGTTGGATAATGTTTTGAACATTTCCTATATCAAAAGTTGATCAGTTCAGGCACGTTATCTGAAAGCATTGATGTTCTAAATCAAACTACAGTTCTTAGTATACGGAACACACACAAGAGGAAGAGTTCAGAAATGAACGGATCTTTCTTGAGGTATTGTAGACTAGGTCATATCAATGCCACCCGACTAGCTAAGTTGCACTGAGATGCATATTTAAATCTGTTTGAATTTACATCTTGTGAAACTTGCCAGTCATGTGACAGAGATAAGATGACCATAGCTCTGTTTACTGGAAACAGAGAAAGAGTTAATGAACTCTTGGGATGATACATGTTGATGTATGAAGGTCCCCTGTCTACACATGCCAATACTGGTTCTTTGTACTTCATTACATTCTCTGATGATCTCTTTAGATTCAGACATATGTTCCTGTTGAAACACAAGTCCGAACCTTTTGAGATATTCACAGAATATAAGTTAGAAGTGGAGAACCAAAACGGGTATAAGTATTATGTCCTTTGATGTGATCGAGGAGGAGAATACTTGAGCACGGAAATCCTGGACTATTCTAAAGGAGAATGAGATTCTCTCTCAGCATTACTCCTCCGTATACACCATATCGGGGAGGAGCAATAGCACCCTATGTGATATGGTGTGCTCTATGATGAGTACTGCTGAGTTTCCTATTTCCTTTTGGGAATTATGCGCTTGAGAAGCTTCATACCTATTGAATAGGGTTCAAATCAAAACAGTTGCCTACCGCTTCATATGTGATATGGAAAGGGAAGAGCCCATATCTTAAATTGGTTAAGATTTGGGGTTGTCCGGGTTATGTCTAAAAGCATAATCCGGACAAGCTCAAGGCAAGGTCTGTTATGTAGAACTGGAATGGTTCCAGCTATACAAACTGCAGATGATGATTTGATAGAACCAAAGAATTCAATAGTAACCAACGAACCTCAGCCTTTCCTCCGATCTAGTAGGGTTCCTCACCCACCTGAGAGATACTTTGGTTCCTCTATGACAGTGGGAGCGAGGATTGCATCATGAGATGATGACCCAACTAATTTCGAGCTGGCCATCAGTAGTGGGACTCTGTAAGAATGGCTGGATGCTTAGCGATATGAGATGGAATCCTTATACACCAACAAAGTATGGACTTTGGTTGCTTTATCTGAAGGGTTAAATCCCCATCAGGAGCAAGTATATCTTGATAAGATTACTTGGTGTACATGGAAAAGTTGAGATTTTCAAAGCTAGACTTGTTAATGGTTTTCGTCATCGACCAGGCGTGGATAATGATGAAACCTTTTTCCAGTGCCTATGCTTAAGTCCATCCAGATCCTACTTGTCACGGCTACATACCATGACTACGATATCTGGCGGTTGGGTGCCATGACTGCTTTTCTAAATTATATTTTAGAAGAGAACGTCTATAAGTACACAGCCAGAGGGCTTCGTAAATAGTGGGAGCAGCGGAAACGTGTGCAAGATGTTTTATGTGATGAAGCAGGCATCGCGGAGTTAGAACGTCTGTTTTGATGTGTTAGTCAAAGGGTTTGACATCATTAAAATGGTAGATGAACCTAGTATGTACAAAAAGGTGGTAGGGAGTATGGTGGTGATCCTCGTAGAGTACGTGGATGACATACTCTTGATAGGGAAGGAGTTTCCTATGCTACGCTCGGTCAATCTCCGCTTATCACAATGATTCTCCATATAGGATCAAAGAGATACCTGCTAAATCCTGGTTTTGGATCTATGAGATAGATCTAATTGGATATTAGGATACTCACTAGTTGTAGTGAGATGGTATCGATTGGTCCTGGGGAGAATCACTGGAAGGTTTCCAGGGTGATAAGAACGACTGAAAGTCAGTCACAAGCATTGTCTTTACCCTCAGTAAAGGGACGGTATGTTGGAAGAGTTCCAAGCTAGATACCGTGGCAAACTAGACGATAAAGGCTGGATACATCGCTACTTAAGATGCTACCAAAGAGGCAGTCTGGATGTATATTTGTTCATGAGATGAACTTAGTTCCTCCCATTGTGTGACAATGGAGTTATGACTTATGCCTGTTAGTGTATATGCCCTAGAGGCCATTACTGTATCATACCAGTTTGTATATTACTTAATGGAAGCTTGGGATATTCACCTTGTATAAACAATCTTGCTCAATATAGTAGTATGCTACTTGGTTTGTTTCTACTTCAATGTGTACATGTGTTTATTTTAGTATATCACCTATACACATTAGTGGAGCCCTTAGGATCTTTGCTTGATTACCAGCATTGTGATGGCAGTCACACTAGTGGGGGCTGGGTAATCTATAAGCACATCCTTATACAGGTCCCTAGTCGCAGGACTATCGAGACAGGGCATCGATACTCCGGAGTAGACTAGCATATGCGCTTCTCATCCCAGTGTGGGAGATGGTCTGTCCCACAGCCATCAGTACGTCGTACTGGAGATAGTATACGGGTGCTCGATAGGTTACGAGTACACTGGACAGGACTCGTCGGGAACTGACCGGTTGGTATTATACCTATCGTCAGTTATCAGTTCCCAGGTGACATGAGTACAGCTTAGTCCGCTGACTTGACACTGTCACTTCGCCTCGAGTGTGTTCCTATTGTACTTTGATTACTACCCTACCACGGCTCAAAGGAGTCGTGCAAACAGGTGGTAGTTGGGTGCAGTCCCGAAGCACTTGGAGGCAGTGACGGTTAGACAGGATTCGTCTCTCCCGGTATTGGGGGTTGACATCGCGCTGTGTCTAGGAGACCCATTACACGAGTAGTCCCTGGCCAGGGCAATCGAGATATACTGGTAGGCTTCCAGTGTTATCTTAGGGTGTTTTGGGCTTCACTCCGACACGACTTGTACCGCTATTAGGGGACTGACGTTTACCGCCCCCTAGGCTCGCCATGCGATGTATCAGACAAACAGACCGGACTGTACGGAGATTGTCACATTCAGGCTCAGTAGGAGTTCAAATGGGTTTCACCTCGTCAGTCTTCTTGTCGGCTTCTACCTGGGGACCGTCACGCACAGCTAGTGCCGCTTGTGGTCTGTGGTTAAACCCACTGCCAGCGTAGTGTCGAGTCTTTAGAGTCCCACACAGAAAGCTATCCGCCTTTAGGCAAAAGAGTAGAGGTCGCATGGTTTTGCGACAGGTCGCATGGTTTTGCGACAGGGTTCGGTCACATCCGTGCACTTATGCACGTACAGTGTCCGGACAGTTAACACTAGCGGGCTTTGGTTTAAGCCAGATCCTAGTGTACGTTTTGGGATTGGATTTATCCAGTATGTATTCGTGTTCCTCGGAACGCGGATGCGGGTGTGTAAGAACAGTTGACGGGGAGACAGAGGCAGAGGATTCTCATTAGGGTTGTTGACCGTTGACCGTTGACTATTGATTTTTTGCTCAACCCTAATGAGAATATGATATATGGTTAAAAATAATATTAATTAAGTATTATGGTGACATGATTGTTGAGGGGTTGACTTGTTGACTTTGTTGACCGGTTGACTAGGTTTGACTAGTTGACCATCATGATGACAATGGCTATCATTTCATGGCAAAGACTTTTTACTTGCTTGTTTCTCTTGTGAGAAATGAGTGCATGAAATGATATGGCTATTGTAGCTTAAACCATTTACACAATACTTGATTACTATTTTTGTGATGATGGCTTTGGATTATGAGAAGCCAAGAGAGAAAAGTCTTTCTCATTCTATCATTTCCATTCTCTCTCTTGTGTTCTTGAGCTCTCATCTTCTTCCTCTTGCTCTCCCTCTCTTTAGTCTATGGTTCACTTGTCTCATGTGTTGAGAACCAAGAACCATAGAGAAAATCCCAACACACTCTTCTCTACTCACTCTAGTTCACAAGGTTTGGCAAACCAAGTGAACTGGTTTCTTCAAAGATCGAAGAAGAAGCCAAAGGTAGAAGCTTTCGAGGTGGATCTATCTTCGGCGCAAGGAGACGACGGAGTGAAGCCGATCCGGACAACCATCGAGGCTTGAAGACGAAGGAGTTCAAGAAAGAAAGGTATAACCCCCTAACCGAGTAGTTAACAACTCCTAGTTAGGTTGTTAGTTAGATGTTTAACAAAGATCCGGTTTTGAGTCCATGTTACCACCTCTAGAAAATTGTTTTTCATCAAATTCCGCATGCCCGAAAGTACCGGGAGAGGTAGCATGGACTTACAATGCCTAGGAACGTCCGTCCCATCAGTGATCCAGATATATTCTATGGCAGTATCACCTGATCATGGAGATGGCTGATCTCCAAGGTGATCAAGGTTAGGAGAGTAGACTCAGAGGACAACACGGCGGATCCACTCACAAAGGCATTTTCCCAGAGAGAGACTTTTATGGGATGGTTGAGTATGAGATACTACAGCTACTCCTATAGATGGCCCTAGTGCAAGTGGGAGATTGTTAGTTATATGTATGCCCTAGAGGCCATTACTGTACATAGGATGTATATTGTAGTGGATGCTGGGACATATATAGGGAGGACTTTCTTGCTCGACATGATAGTATGCTATATGGTTACTCTTTACCTTAACGTGTATACTGATTGTCTCTTTGTTACATGTTGGTAAAGCCCTTAGGATGTGTACTTGACTACCTGGACTATGATGCGGATCATACTAGTGGGGACATGGTAGTCCATAAGTACATCCTTCAAGGTACCTAGTCATGGGTGTATCGAGACGGGGCATCGATATACCAGAGTAGACTAGCGTATACCTTCTCGACCCATACAAATGGGCGATGGATGATCCCATATCTATTGGTGTTTGACATCAGAGATGATATACGGGTGCTCAGTGTAGACTGGGTACACTGGACGGACTCGCCGAGAACTCCCAGATGGTATTTTACCTTACGTCAGATGGCAGTTCTCTGGTTACACTGGTACAAGTTAGTCTGTAGACCCGAGATCGTCATAGAGTCTTGTGTGATTCCCACTGTGCTTTGATTTCCACCTTACCACGTCCAAGAGGGCGTGCAAAACGGTGGCTTTTGGGTACAGTCCCGAATCACATGGAGGCAATGAGCGATAGGAGGGGATTCGTCTCTCCCGGTATAGGGAGTTGATGTTGCGCTGTGTTCGATTGGCTATGACCGGAAATCCCTGGCCAGGGTTGCTGAGATTTACTGGTAAGTGTTACCAATAGTTTCTTGAACTGTAATAGACCTCATATCGACACGACTTATCAAGCTACTGAGGTCTGACGTTTACCACCCCTAGGCGAGATATGTGACATATCAGACGAACAGACCGGACTGTACGGTAAGTGTTACTGGTTGGATTCACAGGAGTGTGAGCGGGCTTGCTCGTCGATCTTCTGATCGCTCAATACCCGGGTGGCCGTTACGTTTAGCAGACCGCTTGCGGCTTGTGGGTGCTTGATATGATCATCATCTGCTGTCGGCGTATTGACGAGTCTTTAGAGTCTTACACAGAGGTTTCCTGGCTCAAGCGAAACGAAATAGGAGCGCATATGAGATATGTGCGGGACCGAGAATAATACCAGTATGTGATACTGTATTCTATTCTCGCGATTTGTATCATTGGTCGGTTATATGAGATATAGCCGGGTTACCGAATCAAGCATTGATTCGAAACATTGATACACTTGATATTAGTCGGTTATATGCAATATGACCGGATCGTTAAATCAAGTGTTGATTTAATGATTTAATGTATAATTATATATTTTATATATTACTTTACATTAACTAGTATTTGTTCACTTAAGATGGATTTTCTCACTTGATGTGCACATTGTATATTTGATATAGTTTTGTGCACTAGTTTGTATCATGTTTGATGATACTTGCAAACTTGGGTGTGTATGATTAAACCATGGTTATGTTAATGGTTAGGGTTTTGATTTACTTATTTATTTATTCTATAAATTCATTTTTGGCAAAAAGAGAAATGGTGGCTTGCTTTGTTTTATAGTTGAAGATTCATGAAGTTTTGAAAAAGTCTACCATTTTTGTTTCATGCTAAACCTAACCATTCACCTAACCATAGTTTATTCTCTACACTTAACCATGGTTGCTAATATGATAAGCATGACTTATTTTCTATTTTCCAATAATTCTTATCATATTCTTTTTCTTCTTCTTCATCTTCAAGAAGAAAGAAGCTTGCTAGCTTCAATGGTGACTTGAGAAAAAGAGTGAGAAATCCAATTCTAAAGTGTACCCACTTCCTATTTATTCATCCTCTACCACTTGCCAAGTAGTATAGGTTGTTTTCTTCACAAGTTTCATGACTTGGTGAAGTTGGAGCTTGATCTTATGTTGCCTCGACGTATATCATCTTCAGCATCGAAGTCGACGACCTTGCCCGATCATTTCTTCGATGAAATCAACACTAGAGTCCGAGATCCGATGATCGCAGTGAGGGGACATCGTCACGGAGCTAAGGAAGTGGAGGACCGGATCTACAAAGGTTGTATTTCCAATCACATAGCGGTTAAGTTGTTAACTTGCTCGTATTTTCGCCTTTGCTTCTAGTCAACGATCGCATTAGGGTTTCTCGGCACCGGAAATTTTTTAAATTGGCATGGTTGATGCCTTGTGAGACCTCATTAGTGTGCCTAGGAACCGTACAAGAGATAATGCGGTTTTCTCATAGACGGGGATAGAGAGGATTGTATCTTGGAAGAAGATGATCCTACTAGTTTCAGGCAGGCTATTATCAGTAGGGACTCTGATAAATGACTGGATGCTATGCGATCCGAAATGGAGTCTATGTACACCGATAAAGTGTGGACCTTCTATATTGCTCCACCTAGGGTAAAACCCGTTGGATGCAAATGGATCTACAAAAGGATGTTTGGTGCAGATGGGTAGGTGGAAACCTATAAGGCCAAACTTGTTGTAAGGCTACGGCAGCGCCTCGGCCATCAATCCATAACCAAATGCGGAACAAACACTTTTCAAAATCGGCGCTAACGTAACCCTAAATCCCAGATCGTGCCATTAACCTTATACTAGTTAACTGTAAAGAGTTTAGAGAGGTTATACCAATCTATCCATGTCCTTCGGTCTTCAACCTCTGCCCAAGCTCCTCGTGGCTGCCCCGATGTAGTTCGCTCTCCGGTCTCCCTCGTCGAAGACGATCCACGTTGAGGATTCTTAATACGGGCTCCCGCTTCAAAAACCGAAGCAACTCGAAAAACAAGTTTGCTAGACTAGGTGCCCAAGATGAAGTAGAGATAGTGTGTGAATACTTTGTCTCATAACACCTATGGATTCTCAACTCATGAGAGGGATGGGTGGAGGTTGAAGAAGATGCCTATGGAGGAAAGTGTGAGCTCAAGAAAGAAGCTCATGAAAAAAGATGAAGTGGCTGCCCTATATTTTTAAGTTAGTGTTTAGATATTATTGTGGTGAGAAAATGAGTCACACACACATAAAAAAAATCTCTACACTCACATGCTCACCACAAATATCTTAGCTCACATACAAATATCTTAGGTAAGACAAATGCCATGTCATGCCAAGAATGAGTCACACTTTCCACCAAATTAAACATTTAATCTAAATGTTTAAATCAATAAAAGAACATGGCATCAACTAAAGAAATCTAGTAACGAATTAAAAGAAAACCCCTCATTCGTATATACATACCCGCATCCGTATTCCGACTGAATACGAATACAACGAGACGAAAGTAATCCAACAATCTAATACTAGGATCCGGCTTAAACCAAAGCCCACTAGTATGATCCGTCCGATCATGATCCGTGCACAAGTGCACGTATATGATCGAACCCTGCCATAAAATCATACGGCCTCTACAACGTTTCGCTCGAACCAGGGAAACCCTCTGTGTGGGACTCTAAAGACTCGTCAATACGCTGGCAATGGGTTTAACCACAAGTACGTCAGTGGCACTAGCTGTATGTAACGGCTACCCAGGTATTGAGCAAAAGGAAGGCCGAAGAGCGAACTTGTCCTGAAACCCTAATGACCCAGACAATGACAATATCTGTACAGTCTGGTCTGTTTGTCCATGATTATCGCATATCGGGTCTAGGGGTGGATAAAATCAGACCCTTAATAACGCGATATTTAGTGTCGGTATGAAGCCCATCACCACCTAAGAAACTACTGATCCGAATCATTAATTCTCAACTACCTTGGCCAAGGATTTCTGGTGATGGCCACCCATGCACACTGCGAAATCAACCCCCAATACCGGGAGAGACGAATCCGCTGACGATCCGCTCGCTGCCTCCATGTAGCTCGGGACTGTACCTAACTAAAACCTGTTTGCACGACTCCTTTGAGCCGTGGTAGGGTAGTAATCAAAGCACAGTGGGAACTCACACGAGACAAATGAAGATCTCAGGTCGATAGACTAACCTGTACACATGTCATCAGGGAACATCTATAAAAAAATAGGTATAATACCAACTAGCATGTTCCCGGCGAGTCCGTCCAGTGTACTCATAACCTAATGAGCACCTGTATAGTATCTTAGGTGAACCAACTGACACCAATGGCTTGTGAGACCGGCCACCGCCCCACGTTGGGGTCTCGATCCGTATACACTAGTCTACTCTGGAGTATTGATTCCCAGTCTCGAAACTCCTTCGACTATGGACACTTTAAGGATGTGCTTACAGACTATCCAACTCTCACGTATATGATCGCCATCATACTGCTGCTAGTCAAGCAAGAATCCTATAGGCTCTACCAACATGTAATAGTGATCTGTAGTCACCAGAAGCATGTACATGATGATAAAGGCAAACCAGATAGCATACTATCATCTCGAGTAAGACTGTTCTTCCGATATTGGTCCTCCCTCAATCATTGCAATCACGTGCTTGCGATCCAATAATTGACTTTGAGGGCACTATAGCCAACAATCTCCCACTTTCACTTAAGGCTAATTATTTGGTGTCGCATACTCATAGCCCGTGTGATACCGAACACCCAACTCCTCTACTAATCAGTTTCACAAAGCTCGTTTGTGAAACTATTGCGTTCGAGAAATAGCTTCAGTGAGTGGATCCTCTCTGATGTTTCTTTTTATATCTCTCTTTATCTCAAGTTTGCGGAGAAAGCCATCTCCCGAAATGAGCAATACCTGTCTTAGAATATATCTGGATATCTGATGGGACCCAGTTCACAAATGAACTCCAAATCAAGAAAACTTCTTAGACTGTATCGTCAACTGAATTTAATCAGTATCCTGCGCTATGCCTCCCTCGGTATTCGCTTGGACCACCTGTCAAAACTACTACCCTTCGTCAAGAGCGAAAACTATAACTCTGGCAGTCCCTCTGTCATCCTGGTCACCTTGGAAGCCTGGAATGATAACTGTCTCAAGAAGGATGCTTTCGTTATCATATCCCTAGAACATATCACTTATGTTCTAAAACTGCTTCTCAAACGTTTCTCCAGGATTGGATTAATACATCAACTTATTGCAGCTAGTGCAAAAACAACATCTGATGTGGTACTTGACATCTCATGATCAACTCAATTGCCTAAGCAAGTGATATGCCAATCATGAACACCCCTCTCCCCTTTAGTCTGTAAGACACCTTTAGAGAGGGTGACTCCGTCACCTGCAAGTGCACCATAATGCCAGGTGTCGTCCATTCTAAATACCTTTAGAATGCCGTCTAAGTGCATAGATTGGGAAACTACCCAAATCTAGATCTAAAACCATAGATCTAGTAACCAGAATGCCTGATATTTTATCCAGATCCTATGTGGAGAAACCACTGTGTGACAACCACAGTATAACCGATCATAATATAGGAATTTCACTTCCTACTCTGTGTATGTCATCCAAATACCCGGACATCACACCCTACTACCTTCTTAACAGATCCATATCTTATTCTGATGAAGTCAAAAACCTATGACTGTTACAACAAAAATAAATGATCTTTCTCCGCTATATCTGCTTTATTTTATAAAGAGACACAAGCTACTTGTCTACAATGCTTCCGCTGCTCCTACTGACTACAACAACCCTCTGGCAGAGTCATATACACGTGCACTTCTAATGCTAGTTTAGAATGACGCTATACTCAAGCTCCTGCCGGGACTCATAGTCTAGAACAACAGTAATGGCAAGTCCGGGTAAACAAGAACTTCCCTGTCTCCGTCCTTGAGGATACCGGAGTACCTCTCGGGTGCCTGAGGTTACCCACCATATCCGCGGAGTCGCTAATGGAATGTCAATCCTGATTGAATCTTTAGGTTCTATTAAATTTTCAGTAATCGTTTGTGGTTTTGGAATCTCTTCCAGTTCTACCATACTCCTACTACTGTTTTCTGAAAAAATCCATTTTACTAAAACTGTGGCGAGTCAAGAACAATATCACTATTGATCTTCCAGATGGCAGAAAGTTAACCCTCGTCATAGCCCGGGTTAACCCACAAACTTCTATTACAGAAACGTGCCTTGAGTTATCCTGAGTCTGGTTTTAAGCATAAGCCGGACAACTCCATATATTTTAATATCGTTAAGATATGAACCATTCTATATACAATATAGAAACAGATGCACTGATTTAATTTGGAACCAGATTCAAAATCATGTTGCTGTCTCCCGTGCATGCCAACTAAATGGAGAGAGGTCGATCAACATTACACAACTTAGAAGTGCATCCAGATATGAGTAACCTGAAACAGAAGCAAGTTCTCAAAACCATTACTATCAACTGAATACCAAACACAAGTATCTACATCTTCGATCAACTTGAAGAATCCTGATACTTGCATCACGTGGTTCTCTACTATATTCTTGTACCTATAACTTCTCAATACTTGGACCTTGTATTTCTACGAAACACTTGTCTAAAACTAAAGAATTTACAAGTAAACAGAATATAGTACAAGCACCAACCCCTCTTTCCTAATGGACACTGGACAACATACAATACTTTGTATAAGTCCCCTGAGTTGAATAACTCAAACCCTGTGCGTCGTAGGTTGAAAACTGTACTCTGGTTAAGAAGAATAACATCGTTGTTTAATGCTCCTTACCGAACCATCAACTGATATAGGTAAATTTCATGGATTTAATTTCAAAAGGTTATATCTCTCTTTATAAAATAATGTATAGATATATCGGTTTGAAATTGGTGCATAACAACGGATATTCAAAACAAAATATTTGCCGTCCGGAAAAAACACAGGCGATTTCCTCAAATATCACAAATTACAACGAATCCCGATATAATGAGGATGATCACCTAATTCCCAATAATTTACTCCCACTCATCATCTGTAAAACCATACATATGTGAGAATCAAACCTGGTAAATACATACCCTGGAGTAAGGATCTAATTGGGAAATCAGTTTTCAATTAACAACGCATAGTGAAGCTGAAACATGAAAATGTTTCGAAGGGGTATCCGGGTATTCCTAGTAATGCCTCTTCCATTATCAAATTCATGACTGTAACCGTATATTTCTTTGCCATCTCTCCAAATCCCTTTATTTGTCTTTACTCATTACCTTCTGTACATGATTGAAACGATTTCGGATTGTGTAGTTGGAAAATTTGTATAGAAATCACAGCCAAAAAAATATTTTGACCGCAATCAATAACGGTGTCGTATATAGCTCGTTAGTAAGTGCGGATCGTCCACAGGGATTGTGCGATTCGTTCGTATTTGTTTTGTTTGAATTGAAAATTTCTGATAAGAGAAAAGAAAACTTGATTATATGATTTTATATCAATGAATTTCAAGAATTATCTAGATCTCATCAAAAATCAAGAAAGCATTAAAAAATCAAGAAACAAGAATTGATAAAATTCCAATCGATTAAAGTTTCAAGAATTGAAATGTAGCTCGTAGGAGTCGATCAGATCATAGATGTGAAGAAGATTAGCAATTACCTTTTCTCATCCATTAACGAATTGATGATAGGTCGATGTCAATTTATCAAGGATTAAGGATCTTGCGAAGAATTAGGGTTTCCTCATCTTATCCTTTTTCCTTTCGATGAATCACATTCACAAGATAGCTTCTAGGAAATCAAATGATCGATCGTTGATCTCTAGTTCCGTGCGAAAATAATCAAGAACGCATTTCGCATCGAAACTAGATCATCGATCATTCGATTTTCAAGAATTTACAATCATTATAGGATTTAAGAAAATGTTTAAAGTTTCGTCAACATCATCATTCTACCGATCGTCTCGACTCCTCCACGAGCGGAGTTTTACTCAAGCATCATCATAAAGAATACATTCAAGAATCGAAAATGAATCATAATGCTTGAATTGAAAGATAAGCAAGTTAAAAGAATCACACCTTTATTTATTCAACAATTTGTTTCACTTTGCTCAAGAACTACAAGAATTTGATAAGGGAATAAGATCGTCGAATCTAGCGTTGCATCGGCTCCTTGAGTCACGGATCGGCTTGGATCTCATGCTCCGATGATGTCCGGCTTCGCTTCTAAAGGATGGTTGAAGGCTTTCTTTGCTTGAACTCAAAGAATCTTGAACTTTGGCTTCTTGATTGGATTAGGGTTAGGGTTTGGAGGTGACAAGTGTTGGGGTTGAAGAGATGATAGAATTTCAACAACAATCAACTTTTTCATGTGAGGCCTAGGGTCCTTTTTTATAGGTTTAGGAATGATTAGCTTCCTTAAGACGCTTGGACTAGGTTAGCTTCCCTTTTAAGCTAGTTAGTTAGGTAGAATCCTCTAGAACTAGTTAGTTAGGGTTTAGCTTCTACCTTAAGCTAGGAGGTTAGGGAGAAGGTTCTAGGCTTTTAAGATAGTTAAGGTGAAGCTTGCTTTGGAAGCTATGAGTGTTTAGCTTTGATCAAGGAGCCTTGTTGATCTGGCAGAATGTTCTGGAGTGTTCTGGAAATTGTAGTAGCTTAAAGGGGTACTTGACTTGAGAGAAGAGAGCTGAACTGAAGAACTTCTGCTGACGTGTCATACCCACCGCGGATCCACGGCGCAAGCTGGCTCCAGCTGCGGCTCAATAGGAGGGCTAGGGCTTGAGACTTCATATAATTTCTTCTTCTATCTTCAGGTGTACTTTATGATATGTTTATTCCCTGAATACCTTCTAGATCATTGCCAGATTTCAAATATTTGAGTTGGCGTATTATTTTCACAGATTTGGCCTTTCTCCTGGAATTTCCTGCACAGACTTCGAAACAAGTATTGCCCAATACAAGAATGATGTAATGCCATGATAAACAGTCAATTTCCCTAAAAATGTCGGTTTTAGTATACAGTACAGGTAATTCAGTATTTTACAGGTGTTTTGCTAATATGTGCAGTATGAATACCGAACACTTCTAGATGAATGCAAAAGGTAGGGAAATTGCCGTGTTAAAAATGCAGCGTTTTCGACTGATCAAATTCCCCCAAACTTATTTTCGGTCGTCTCGAGCGAATTTTTTTATTAAAAAGAGAAGGAGAAAATAAAGAAAGAGAAAAACTAACTAGCACACTTTCGTAGGCATCACGATTGCACTGAGCACGTGCAACAAGCCTTTAAACCTCTAGGTGTCCCTAGTAGGAGAAGTGTTGTCTCCTGAGGGTTTTCAGCGAATTGCACCCACAAAATCCAATAGTAAAAGAAAGATCATGAATATTACATTTAAAGACAAGAATTGTAAAAGAAAAGCCTTGAAAGTTAGGGTTTCCAACTAAGCTAGTTTTTCGGTTGTCATGAGCCCTACCTTAATAGTCATGAAAAGATGTCAGAAATCACATCCTCCCTCAATAAAAATTCGTCTTATTCTTAATTCCTATCTTTCTTCCAAACATCGATCATATAACACTACGTGTGTGTAAAGAACATCCCTACACCCGGAGAATTCAATTCAAGCTATCATACTCTTGCCCATCAGCCTCAGTACTTTTTAATTAATGAATATTTAGATGAGATTGCTCAAACACTTTAATGCGACCATTAATACTTCTTGAGGTACTAACCGACCGATTACTCATGTGCTTGCTTATTTGGTGTTTTTCCTCGTTTTACACCATCTAAGGCTTAGCAGTGACTCCCAGACCAGTTGGCCTTAGGGCACTAGGTGAAGATGCACCCTCGCTATATTTTTTTATTGCTGCCTTGGCGATAACAAAACCATTGTTTATTTTTCTCACCATTTTATATTTTATTCAATTTTTTATGTCCTTCATACTTTGTCTTTTACACAAGAGCATTTCAAGGTATCCTCTACTATCCCGAGTTTCAAGACGTGTGTAAGTATGAATAGCAGGGTATCAACGTTCAAAATGTTTGGCTTCCAGAATAGAAACTATTTTTCAGACTTATTTTTATCATCAGATAAGTGACTTCCTTCATCTTACTAACCCTTGGGACAACGGCTCATAACTACTTATTACAAGTTCGTATAAGAAAACTTCTAATTTTCTTTGTTTTCTTAAATTTTTCTAATCTCATGGATGTAATTTTTCACTATCTAATCTATTATTATCTTATTTATGTACAAAAAATATTTTTATTTTTTTTGATTTTTTAAAAATCTTTATAGGTTTTCAAAATAGTTTTGTGCTTATGCAAAGTATGATGCAAATGATGCGAAAATAAGCACAAACCTCCCCCAAACTTGTTTTCAACAGTGTCCTCACTGTTGCCATCCGCTATATCTCGAAAAACCTGTAAGCCTGGGAGGAAATTTATTAGTGGGTGCAAAATGTATAAGTGAAGATCCTCCCCCAAACATATTCTTTTTCACTCACCTCTATTCAAAAAGTTGATGCTGTAATATACAGGACATGGAGGTGAGACGGAGGAATTTTACTCAAGATAAAATGGCTCCTGTAAGAACAGGAGCTCCTCCGTGGGGTCAGTGGAAAAATACGGCTTTAATCTTTGTCCATTCACTTTGAAAAATGTGCCGTTTTTAACATTTTCTACCTCTATTGCCCCGTGCGGGTATACAGACCGCACAGTAAAAGGTCCCTTCCACCGAGATCGAAGCTTACCCGCGTGAAGGTGTGGTCATGAATCATAAAGAAGGACTTGTTGACCAGGTGTAAATGTTTTACTCAAAATGTTTTTATCATGAAAAACCTTAGTCCTATTCTTTACTATTACAGCGTTATCATAAGCTTCATCGCGGAGTTCGCTTAGCTCATTTAATTGCAGCTTCCGAAAGTTGCAGGCTTGGTTTAAGTCAAAGTTGATTTCCTTAATAGCCCACAATACTTTATGCTCAATCTCGACTGGCAAGTGACATGCCTTCCTAAACACTAACCTATATGGTGACATCCCTAGATCGGTATTAAATGCAGTTGGGAATGCCCAAAGAGCATCCGTCAGTTTGGTCGACCAATCTTTTCTATTCTTCGCAATAGTTTTCTCCACGATTCGTTTGATCTGTCTATTCGAAATCTCAGCCTGCCCGCTCGTTTGGGGATGATAGGGTGTACAAAGTCTGTGGTTCATTGCGTATTTCCGCATCAAAGTCTCGAAAGACTTGTTGCAGAAATGTGTCCCGCTATCGCTGATGATAGCGCGTGGGTGTCCAATTCGCGAAAAGATGTTTTCTTTTAAGATCTTAATGACAACCTTTTTGTCATTAGTGCGACATGGAATGTCTTCAACCCACTTCGAGACGTAATCAACCGCAAGCAGTATGTACAAATTCCCAAAAGAGTTGGGAAAGGGACCCAAAAAGTCAATGCCCCAAACATCGAAAATTTCAACCACTAAGATGGGTTGCTGTGGAATTTCATTTCTCCGGGAAATTCTACCCGTGTGTTGACACTGTGTACAGGTTTTGCAATAATCAAATGCGTCCTTGAATAAGGTCGGCCAATAAAAACCGCATTGCAAAACATTCTCCGCCGTCTTTTTAGGACCGAAGTGACCCCCACAGGCCTGATCATGACTAAAAGATAGAACACTCTTGAACTCCTAATTTGGGACACATCGACGAATGATCTGGTCAGGACAATAGTTAAACAGATATGGTTCATCCCAGTAAAAGTATTTTACTTGGGATAGAAAACGATATTTGTCCTGTTTTGACAAATCGCTGGGTATCAGTCCCGTGGCAAGATTGTTCACAATATCCCTGAACCAAGGTTCCTCGGATACGTTCAAGAGTTGTTCGTGTGGGAAAGAATCATTGATCGGCAGGGTCACAGGGGAAGAAGAGATGCGTGAAAGATGGTCGGTTACAACGTTTTCACATACTTTCTTATCTTTAATAACAAGATCAAATTCTTGTAATAGAAGGATCCAACGTATTAGCCTACCTTTTGCATCTTTCTTCGCCAAAAGGTATTTCAAGGCGGAATGGTCAGTGTACACAACTATTGATGAGCCAATCAAGTAAGGCCTGAATTTTTCTAATGCAAATACAACCGCCAAAAGTTCTTTTTTGGTAGTTGTATAGTTAATTTAAGCATCGTTCAGGGTCTTACTTTTTAGTGTATATGCCCTAGAGGCCATTACTGTATCATATTAGATTGTATATTACTTAATGGAAGCTTGGGATATTCACAGTTGTATAGACAATCTTGCTCAAAATGGTACTATGCTACTTGGTTTGTTTCTACTTCAATATGTGCATGTGTTTCTTTCAGCATATCGCTTATACATATTAGTAGAGCCCTTAGGATCTTTGCTTGATTACCAGCGTTGTGATGGCAGTCATACTTGTGAGGGCTGGGTAATCTATAAGCACATCCTTATACAGCTCCCTAGTCGTAAGACTATCGAGACAGGGCATCGATACTCCGGAGTAGACTAGCGTATACGCTTCTCATCCCAGCGGGGGAGGTGGTCTGTCCCACAGCCATCAGTACGTCGTACTGGAGATAGTTTGCGGGTGCTCGTTAGGTTACGAGTACACTGGACAGGACTCATCGGAAACTGTTGGTTGGTATTATACCTATCGTCAGTTATCATTTCCCAGGTGACATGAGTACAGCTTAGTCCGCCGACTTTACACTGTCACTTCGCCTCGAGTGTGTTCCCACTGTACATAGATTACTACCCTACCACGGCTCAAAGGAGTCGTGCAAACAGGTAGTAGTTGGGTGCAGTCCCGAAGCACTTGGAGGCAGTGACGGTTAGACAGGATTCGTCTCTCCCGGTATTGGGGGTTGACATCGCGCTGTGTCTAGGAGAGCCATTACACGAGTAGTCCCTGGCCAGGGAAAGCGAGATATACTGGTAGGTTTCCAGTGTAATCTCAGGGTGTTTTGGGCTCCACTCCGACACGACTTGTACCGCTATTAGGGGACTGACGTTCGCCACCCCCTAGGCCCGCCATGCGATGTATCAGACGAACAGACCGGACTGTACGGAGATTGTCATATACAGCCTCAGTAGGAGTTCGGATGGGTTTACCTCATCGGCCTTCTTATCGACATCTACCTAGGGACCGTTACGTACAGCTAGTGCCGCTTGCGGTCTGTGGTTAAACGCACTGCCAGCGTAGTGTCGAGTCTTTAGAGTCCCACAGAGAGAGTTTCCCTGCATTAAGCGAAACGTGTAGAGGCCGTATGGTTTTACTGTAGGGCTGCGATCACTTGCGTACACTTGTGTGCGTATGTTGTTCGGGCAGGCAATACTAGTGGGCTTTGGTTTAAGCCGGATCCTAGTATTGCACGGATGGATTTGTTTTGTCTTCAGTGCATTCGCATTCTACGGAATGCGGACACGGGTGTGTATGCACAGTTTTGAGGAGTGATGAAGGAGGAGGTGCCACATTAGGGTTTTGGCAGTTGGTTCGGCCAAAACCATTATGTGGCAGGCTCATTAGGGTTTTGGCAATTTGTTCAGTCAAAACCATTATGAGTCGGAGACATTGTTTACTAATCCTATTAGTGATAATTATATGATGGCTAATTGCTTTGACCATTTGACCTTCTTTGACCACACTTGACTTTATTGACCGTTTGACCAAAGTGGACTTTTGACCTTCATGAGAGGTCTAGAGTTTTCTTTGGATTTCTTTTTATTTCTTGAGTTATGAAAATGGTCATGTCATTAGTGCCATCAACTTTATCATGATAAGATTAGTAATGATGATATTTGAGTATTATTGCAACCATGGTTGTTTTTCTCTTGGTTAAGCTTTTTCATTTCTTCATTCTCATTCTCTCTCTTAGAAAAGAAATGAGAAAGAGTTCCATGGTTGCTCCTCCTTCTTCCTCCTCTTGATTCTTCCTTTGATCTCATGTGTTGAGAGAAAAATGATTCCACTTGACAAAACTATCCCTCTACCACTTCTACACAACTTAGGGCTTCTAGATTAGCGATCTCGTCGCCCTAGTTGCTTTGGCTCGAGGTGGAGCACGGTGTACAACTCTCGGGTGGATCGTCTTCGACTCAAGAAGGCCGTGGAGGTGCCCAAGGTCCAGATCGACACTTGGAGCTTGGATGGACGAGCGGGACAGTGGAATGAAGACCCGAAGGATCGGTTTCGTGAGGTATACTTTCTACATCATAGTAGTTAATGCCTCTAGTAGTTTACTAGTTACTAGTTTAGCAAAGATCCGTGCTTTAAGTCCATGTTGCCTTGCGCCAAATCATTGTTTTTCGTCGTTTCCGCCTCCCCGTAAGAACCGGGATGAGCAACGTGGACTTACAGTGGTATCAAAGCCTAGCTAAATATAAACTAGTAAGTTAGCAAAGTGTTTAGAATATCGATCGGAAAAAAGTTGCAAAACACGTCCGCAAAAACTCAAGTTTCTGTCGATTTTTATACTGCTTAAAAAGTGATTTAAAATATATGAAAAATCGTCTCAGGGTTTTGTAAAAACACTGCAGAAAAACGTTCCAGTCATTCGATCAAACAGCCGCGGTTCCGCGGCAATAACATGCTTATTGCCGCGGTTCCGCGGCCGATTTAACTCGGCAGTGGATCGGGTTTTGTGCAGTGTTTTAGTTTGGCTGTTTTGGGATTTTTAAGACATGTTTTTTCTACCCAGATTTTCCAGAGAGCAAATTGACTTTTGGGGTGGTTAAAAATCCGTTTTTTGATCGATATTCCGTAGACTTTGGCAAATGGATATTATCTGTGATGTGATATATGTATTGAACGTCTACTAATCGCTATAAGTTGATTAGTGGTGGTTATACATATCTGTGATCTGTAATGTTGATGGTTTGTGTATATGAACTCGTTGGATTGTCGCGGATGAATAGCCGGGAAAGGATGTGAGATGAGAGTTTCTTTTTCTTTCATTCATTGTAAAATTTGTAAATTGATGTGATATTATTTGTTTGGCCGCACAACCGGCTCGAGGTTGTAGCCGTCATTGTATAATTTCTTTTTACTGTTTTTGCTCCTAGGATAGACCCAAGGTGGGGTGAACAAACTACCGGGTATCTCGAAGTGCCGAGTGGCCTACTCACGGGTTGAGGGAGGTTGCTTCGCTTCGGGTACTTGGCGGGTAGTTTGCCGCACCCGTTGGGGTCTAAGATTGGGTTTGGCTATTCATCGCGACCGTGTAATCCGCTTTTCGTTGCAGGCTCGAACGAATCGTGGATTCCTAGTTATCCAAAGTGTTCATCTGTGATCTGGATTGCCTATCATTGCTATATATCTATATATGATATCTATTTAGGCGTTGCTTATGTTTTTCAGCTGCGCTAGCCCAGCCCCCGCTCTGTCGTTAGTTAAGTAACCTAACGGGTGATGACGTGGCCCCGTGGCGAATGCGAATGGAATAAGCGTACGTCATATTTTGGTTGTTTTCTGCAATGGTAGGATTAAATGATGGAACGCATTAAAAGAACTAATGCAAGAAAAATAAACCAAGTAAAAATCGTTGGAACACTTTTAAAACCACTCGGTTCTTTTAAAAAAAAACCATCTTTTTAAACGCGGAGCTTGAACCACTCCTTTTAAAAGCTATCTCGTTCCATCGATTATATCAAGTTCACTACGTTCACAGTTTCGCCAAAACCATTCGTAGCCCTCCGTCATTTCAGTTAAATATTCAGTAGTATTCAAGCTATGTATTTTGACCTTCGCCAAGGCATAGTGATTGGTAGCTGCTGAATATTTATCTGTAGCATAGATAGATGCGTTGGTTTGGGACAGTCGTACTACTATTTTGGCCTTCGTCAAGGGTATGTACGGGTGGGTTCAAATTAACCTGGACAATGATTGGTAGAACTTGACATGTGACTTATGATATGTTGGCCTTCGTCAAGGTCATAAGAGCATGGGGCAAAAATCCACATCGGGAGTTTCAAAAGTACTGAAACTTGCTAGTATTGCATACCATTTAGAGTGTGATGATTCTGGTAGGATTCCTTCAGTTTTGTCACGCGATGATATTTGGATCCCGATCCTACTGTGAGTATATGCTACTCCTCGGGAACTTTCTCGCTTAACGATAAATGCTATAAACCAAGTAGGTGTCTAGAAAGGTGTTAGCGGGGCTACGCCCACAGGGAAAAGAGGTTACTTAATTAAGGAACTTCGCGAAAGCGTTGGAAAACCTCCCTCGAAGTACCGACACTGGCGTGGCTGAACGGTTAAGCAAGTATTGTACGGTGAGATTGATCCCGACTAATTCTTCCTTTATGGTTTGAGGAGGGATTCGAGAGACATTGGGAGCCATCCTGTTTAGATAAATTAAAAACTAATCTAAACTTGCTAGAGCATCATGCTGAGTGTTTTCTTCTCTCTCTCTTAACAGCAGCGACCCAGTGACCGCACCTAGGTTGTATCTAGATAATAAAATGACTGAACCTGACTGTTATGACTGGCAAAGGTCTGTCCAGATGTCCATTGCCCATGACAAGCTGGGACACCTCTTGACTGATCCAACCCCTGCCGTCTCAGGTCCAGTTTCCCCTGTCACGGATGTTGATATCCATAGGACATCGGAAGAAGACTGTACGAAAGCCAAGTTTAGCCTCAGTTGATGGTACATAACAAACGCAGCACGAGAAGATGGACTCAGCTTCTATCTTCCTCCATAACAAAGTTTTATATGGAGAGCAATCTCGTATCGCAAGATATGAGACCTCGAACGAATTGCTTCCAGCGAGGTTGGCTATCGGGTCATCTGTAAGGGGCAATGTCCTTACAGAGACCAGCTCTTTCGAGCTCACGGACCTGAAGACCACATTGAAGAACGGGTCAGATGCTGACTTAGTTCAACAGTCTCTACCTACTACCCTGAAGGAAACCAGGGAAGTAGAAAGAAAGGGAAGGGCAGAAGTTTCGGGAATGGATATAGCAAAAGAGGGATGTTCATATTGTTGCGGGAATGAACATGGGCAGAAGGATTGCAAGGCTTGCAAAGCCAGTAGCCAGAATTCGAAGCATGTTGTGGCTTCAGCTTCGGGTGTGTTTGTAATAGAGAACTGTATGTCAGTTAACCCTACTTCCTGGGTATTGGATACCGGATCAGGATCTCATATCTGTAATTCGTTACAGGCTCTGAGAAACCGTAGGGTTATCAAGAAAGGTGATATGACTCTCAGGGTTGCTAACGGAATGAGCATGTATGCTGAATCCGTAGGGGAATATCATCTAGGACTGACAACTGGGCAGATATTGATTCTGCGTGACTGTTTTTATGTACCGGGTGTGACTTGTAACATCATATCTGTATCCTTACTTTCTAAGGAAGGATATGATTTTACTTTTGTAAGCGATGTAGTAAACATCCACCTAAATCAAGTACTGATTGGGTCAGGTACATTGAAAAACGGTATATACGTTTTGAATCAAGCTCAGGTCTTCAGTGTCCAGAACACACTTAAAAGAAAGTCTCTGGTATTAAATCAGGCTTTCTTATGGTATTGTAGACTGGGTCGCATTAATGAGACACGGTTGAAAAAGTTACATAAAGAAGGATACTTGGATCCGTTCGAGTATCAGTCTTATGCCACTTGTGAATCTTGTCTCATGGGAAAGATGACAAAGACTCCGTTCACTGGACACGGAGAAAGAGCAAGTGAGCTCTTGCGACTCATACACAGTGATGTGTGTGGTCCAATGTATACACATGCGCGAAGTGGTTATTCATACTTCATTACTTTCACAGATTATTTCTCTAGGTATGAGCATGTCTTCTTGATGAAGCACAAATCCGAGGCCTTTGAGAAATTTCAGGAATATAAGAATGAAGTTGAAAAACAAACAGGCAAAAGTATCAAGACACTGAGATCTGATCGAGGTGGTGAATACTTGAGTGCCGAGTTTCTGGGCTACTTAAAAGAGAATGGAATTCTCTCTCAGCTTACTCCTCCATACACACCACAACACAACGGTGTATCGGAAAGGCGGAATCGAACCCTATTGGATATGGTTCGTTCCATGATGAGTAAGGCTAGGTTACCGCGATCCTTCTGGGGTTATGCACTAGAATCAGCTGCATATCTTTTAAACAAGGTTCCCTCCAAGACTGTGCCTACCACACCATATCAGATATGGTGTGGGAAGAAACCCTGTCTCAAGTATCTGAAGATATGGGGATGTCCATCTTTTGTAAAAAAGCAGCATGCGGACAAGCTCGAAGCAAGCGCGGTACTGTGTAAGTTTGTGGGATACCCAAAGAACTGTAAGGGGAATTTTTTCTATTACGCAGAGGAACAAAAGGTTTTTGTTTCTCGTCATGTCCACTTTCTGGAACATCAGTTTTTAGAAAAAGAAGCAAGTGGGAGCGTAGTAGAACTGGAAGAAATTCCAGATCCACAAGCTATTACTGAAAGCTTGGATGAAACAGAAGTTTCAAGAGAACCGGACATCCCAGCGCCACTCCGCAGGAGTAGTGGGCAGTCTCATCTACCGGAGAGATACTACGGTTTTCTCATAGACGGGGATAGAGAGGATTGCACCATGGATTATGGTAAGCCTACTAGCTTCCAGCAAGCCATTCAGAGCGGTGACTCGGTAAAATGGCTGGATGCAATGCGGGCCGAAATGGAGTCCATGTACACCAACAAAGTTTGGACTTTGGACTTTGCTCCAGAAGGGGTAAAACCCGTAGGCTGCAAATTGATCTTCAGAAAGAAGATTGGTGTAGATGGGCAGGTTGAGACCTATAAAGCTGGACTTGTTGCAAAGGGTTTTCGTCAAAGACCTGGTTTGGACTATGACGAGACCTTTTCTCCAGTGGCTATGCTGAAATCCATTCGGATCCTTCTTGCTATTGCTGCTTTCCACGATTATGAAATCTAGAAGATGGACGTAAAGACGGCTTTCCTAAATGGAAATTTGGAAGAGTGCGTCTATATGGATCAGCCGGAGGGATTCATTCAGAGTGGGAGCAGCGGTAGAGTGTGCAAGTTGCTCAAGTCCATTTATGGAATTAAGCAGGCATCGCGGAGTTGGAACATCTGCTTTGATGATACTGTCAAGGAATTCGACTTTATCAAAAACCCAGATGAACCATGCATTTACAGTAAGATTGTAGGGAGAACTGTGGTATTCCTCGTCTTGTACATGGATGACATTCTCCTAATAGGAAATGATATTCCTATGCTACAGTCATTCAAAGGATTCTTGTCGCAGAGGTTCTCCATGAAGGACCTGGGCGATGCCAACTGCATTTTGGGGATCCAGATCTATCGTGATAGATCTAAGAGGATGTTGGGACTTTCACATTCAAGGTACATCGACACCATACTGAAAAGATTCAGGATGGAAGATTCCAAGCGCGGTAATTTACCGGCTTGTCACGGGATCACCCTCTCCAAAGAGATGTCTCCCAAGACTGATTTGGAAAAGGATCGCATGTCTATTATACCCTACTCTTCTGCGGTAGGCTCTATAATGTATGTGATGTTATGAAAAAGACCAGATGTAGCATACGCATTGAGCGTTGTAAGCCGGTATCAGTCGGACCCAGGGGAGAAACACTGGATAGCGGTAAAGAACATTCTCAAGTACCTGAGAAAGACTAAGGAGATGTTCTTGGTGTATGGCGGAAAAGACCTCCAGCTTGAGGCCTTTGCTGACTCCAGCTTCCAGAGTGGCAAGGATGACTCCAAGTGCATATCGGGTTATGTCTTTATCCTCAATGGAGGGGCGGTTTGCTGGAAGAGTTCCAAGCAGGAGACCGTTGCAGACTCAACTATGGAAGCGGAGTACAAAGCTGCTTGCGATGCCGCAAAGGAAGCTGTCTGGATGAAGTAGTTCTTTACGGAGCTTCAGGTGGTTCCTACCATTGTTGATCCAATACCGCTGTATTGCGACAACAACGGCGCTATAGCTTTAGCGAAGGAACCCATGTCCCATCAGAAGTCCAGGCACATTTTAAGGCGGTACCACCTGATCAGGGAGATCGTAGATCGCCGAGAGATCGAGATGAAGAGAGTAAATACGGAGAACAACACTGCAGATCCACTCACGAAGACCCTACCCCAGACTCAGTTCGAGCGGCTGATCGAGATGATAGGTCTTCGATACGCCAGTACATGGCTTTAGTGCAAGTGGGAGATTGTTAGTGTATATGCCCTAGAGGCCATTACTGTATCAAACTAGATTGTATATTACTTAATGGAAGCTTGGGATATTCACAGTTGTATAGACAATCTTGCTCAAAATGGTAGTATGCTACTCGGTTTGTTTCTACATCAATATGTGCATGTGTTTCTTTCAGCATATCGCTTATACATATTAGTAGAGCCCTTAGGATCTTTGCTTGATTACCAGCGTTGTGATGGCAGTCATACTTGTGGGGGCAGGGTAATCTATAAGCATATCCTTATACAGGTCCCTAGTCGTAGGACTATCGAGACAAGGCATCGATACTCCGGAGTAGACTAGCGTATACGCTTCTCATCCCAGCGGGGGAGGTGGTCTGTCCCACAGCCATCAGTACGTCATACTAGAGATAGTATGCGGGTGCTCGTTAGGTTACGAGTACACTGGACAGAACTCGTCGGGAACTGTTGGTTGGTATTATACCTCTCGTCAGTTATCAGTTCCCAGGTGACATGAGTACAACTTAGTCCGCCGACTTGACACTGTCACTTCGCCTCGAGTGTGTTCCCACTGTACTTTGATTACTACCCTACCACGGCTCAAAGGAGTCGTGCAAACAGGTAGAAGTTAGGTGCAGTCCCGAAGCACTTGGAGGCAGTGACGGATAGACAGGATTCGTCTCTCCCGGTATTGGGGGTTGACATCGCGCTGTGTCTAGGAGAGCCATTACACGAGTAGTCCCTGGCCAGGGCAAGCGAGATATACTGGTATGTTTCCAGTGTTATCTCAGGGTGTTTTGGGCTACACTCTGACACGACTGGTACCGCTATTAGGGGACTGACGTTCGCCACCCCCTAGGCCCGCCATTCGATGTATCAGACGAACAGACCGGACTGTACGGAGATTGCCACATACAGGCTCAGTAGGAGTTCGGATGGGTTTACCTCATCGGCCTTCTTATCGACATCTACCTGGGGACCGTTACGTACAGCTAGTGCCTCTTGCGGTCTATGGTTAAACCCACTGCTAGCGTAGTGTCGAGTTTTTATAGTCCCACACAGAGAGTTTCCCTGCATGGAGCGAAACGTGTAGAGGCCGTATGGTTTTACGGTAGGGATGCGATCACTTGCGTACACTTGTGTGCGTATGTTGTTCGGGCAGGCAATACTAGTAGGCTTTGGTTTAAGACGGATCCTAGTATTGCACGAATGGATTTGTTTTGTCTTCAGTGCATTCGCATTCTACGGAATGCGGATGCGGGTGTGTATGCACAGTTTTGAGGAGTGATGAAGGAGGAGGTGCCACATTAGGGTTTTGGCAGTTGGTTCGGCCAAAACCATTATGTGGCAGGCTCATTAGGGTTTTGGTAATTTGTTCGGTCAAAACCATTATGAGTCGGAGACATTGTTTACTAATCCTATTAGTGATAATTATATGATGGCTAATTGCTTTGACCATTTGACCTTCTTTGACCACACTTGACTTTGTTGACCGTTTGACCGAAGTGGACTTTTGACCTTCATGAGTGGTCTAGAGTTTTCTTTGGATTTCTTTTTATTTCTTGAGTTATGAAAATGGTTATGTCATTAGTGCCATCAACATTATCATGATAAGATTAGTAATGATGTTATTTGAGTATTATTGCAACCATGGTTGTTTTTCTCTTGGTTAAGCCTTTTCATTTCTTCATTCTCATTCTCTCTCTTAGAAAAGAAATGAGAAAGAGTTCCATGGTTGCTCCTCATTCTTCCTCCTCTTGATTCTTCCTTTGATCTCATGCGTTGAGAGAAAAAGGATTCCACTTGACAAAACCGTCCCTCTACCACTTCTACACAACCTAGGGCTTCTAGATTAGCGATCTCGTCGCCCTAGTTTCCTCGGCTCGAGGTGGAGCTCGGTGTACAACTCTCGGGTGGATCGTCTTCGACTCAAGAAGGCCGCGGAGGTGCCCAAGGTCCGGATCGACACTTGGAGCTTGGATGGACGAGCGGGACAGTGGAATGAAGACCCGAAGGATCGGTTTCATGAGGTATACTTTCTACAGCATAATAGTTAATGCCTCTAGTAGTTTACTAGTTACTAGTTTAGAAAAGATCCGTGCTTTAAGTCCATGTTTCCTTGCGCCAAATCATTGTTTTTCGTCGTTTCCTCCTCCCCGTAAGAACCGGGATGAGCAACGTGGACTTACATTACTCACATAATAGATCACGTGTGGCATCTTTTCAATGTGCTGTCCTAAGCCTGCACCAACTGCAAAATCTGATGCATCACACATAAGCTCAAAAGGGTGGTCCTAATCTGGAGACGATAGAACGGGGGCTGTAGTGAGGGAGTGTTTGAGAGAGTCGAATGCTGCCTCACAATCCGAGTCAAAGTGGAAGGTCGTATCCTTGGCCAAGAGGAGAGTTAAAGGTCTAGTAATTTTTCTAAAATCCTTAATGAATCTCCTATAAAAGCCCGCATGGCCAAGAAATGATCGGATAACCTTGACGCTTTTGGGATGAGGAAGGTTTTGAATGAAATCTATCTTAGCTCTGTCAACCTCAATGCCTATCCGTGAAATAACATGTCCAAGCACAATTCCCTCTTGGACCATGAAATGGCATTTTCCCCAATTCAAGGTTAAGTTCTTCTCTTTGCAACGAGTAAGAACTGCGTCAAGATTAGATAGGCAGTCAGAAAAAGAGTCTCCGAAAATCGAGAAATCGTCCATAAAAATCTCCAAAAAATTCTCTACCATGTCATAGAATATCCCCATCATACACCACGGAAAGGTAGCGGGAGCATTGCATAACCCAAAGGGCTTGCGTCTATAAGCAAAGGTAGCAAAAGGACAAGTAAATGTGGTTTTATCGTGATCCTTTTTAGCAATGGGGACCTGATTATAGCCTGAGTATCCGTCCATAAAGTAATAATACTCACGTCCAGCTAAGCGTTCCAGCATTTGATCAATGAAAGGTAGAGGAAAGTGTTCTTTCCTCGTAGCGGCATTGAGTTTTCTGTAATCAATACATACACGCCACCCATTTTGGGCGCGTGTCTGAATCAACACATTTGGCTCATTGGTAATAACCGTGATGCCAGATTTCTTAGGGACGACATGAATTGGACTCACCCATTGGCTATCGGAGATTGGGTATATAATACCATTATCAAGGCATTTGACGATCTCTTTCATCACCGCTTCCTTCCTGACGGGGTTCAACCGTCTCTGTGGTTCTCGGGTTGGTCTGTCATCATCCATCACATGTTTATGATGTTCTACAATCAAGGGACTAATCCCTTTGATGACCTCCATGGTCCAACCAAACGCCTCCCTATTAGATCTCAATACCGACAAAAGTGCATTCTCTTGCTCTGTTGCTAGAGAAGCGGATATGATAACCAGTAAACACTCATTCTCACCTAAATATGCATATTTAAGATGAGAAGGTAAAAGTTTAAGATCTAATGCTGGCGGAGAAATAATAGAAGGTGGGATCATCGACTGATTTTTGGAGTCACAAAGAAGCTCATAGCCTGTAAAAGATACAGACTCGGATGGTGATGAGTCAGGAGTGTCGGACTCAAGTGTGGAAATGGTGTCCTCACTAAGATAGTGTGCCGGATCAAACAGTGATGTGGTAGTGTCGTCGAGATCTTCAAAGCAAAGTTCCTCAACTCCGCAACTTTCGGGAGCAATCTCGTGGACAGAGCACACATCAAGGATATGAGCAGAGGATTCTGATGGCTGACTTCCAATTTTGTAGATGTTCAATTCAATGGTCATATTTCCAAATGATAAGTTCATTGAACTATTTCTACAGTTAATGACAGCATTGGAAGTGGCAAGGAATGGTCAACCCAAAATCACCGGAATTTGGCTCCGGGGTTTGCTACAAGTTGTGTATCGAGAACAATGAAGTCCACAGGGAATACAAATTCCCCGAACTTTATCAACACATCATCTAGTTTACCCCTAGGTTTGGTGATTGAACGGTCTGCCATTTGGAGAGTGCAGTGAGCTGGTTTCAACTCTCCAATCCCTAGCTGCTCATAGACAGAATATGGAAGTAGGTTAACACTTGCGCCAAGGTCTAAAAGAGCACGGTTTATGTTTTTACCCCCAATAGAAATCGATATCGTAGGACATCCTGGGTCCTTACGTTTCTTTGGTAGCTGTGGGATAAAAGCAGTGCTAATATTATTAGACATGAAGACCTTCTTCGGCACTTGAGTCTTCCTCTTCCTAGTGCACAAGTCTTTAAGAATTTTCGCATAAGCGGAAATTGTTGAATCGCATCTAGGAGAGGGATGTTGATGTTAACCTGTTTGAACATTTCCATAATTTTCTCCATATGTGGACTCGATTTGTTACCCCTTAACCGATTCGGATAAGGTGCTTTAGCAATAAGCGCTGGGTCCATCATAGGAGAAGGAAGTGGGGGTAGACGTGATCCCAAAAGAGGAGTGGGGATCATCTGTAGAGAACTAGAAGAGGGTTGCTGAGGTGTCAAGCCTAGAGGGAAACGGAGAATAGGCTCGTGAGAAGGCGGTGGGGTAGAAGAACAAAGATCAGAAGTAGAAGTGTGTGTGTGAGGAAAGGTCTCAGTCGGGGTGTTATTGATAGGATTTTCAACATCATCAATTTCTTCCCCAACATGGTTATTCAGCACTCTTCCTGATCTCAACGTTGTGACGACATTTACATTGTAATGCCCAGGATTCGGTAGGGGTTGAAACGGAAGTTTCCCTTTTTCTCTCGCACTCATTTCGGCTTTAAGTCGTGCAATTTCTGCTTCCATCGTTCTGATACTCTCAGCTTGGGACGCTGAGTTTTTCTTTATCTCACTGACGGAAGACCTAACCTCAGCCGACACTTCCATGAAATTTGACAAGAGTGACTTCATGGTTTGTGTAAATTGAGTGAACTCGTTAGAACAGGTCAACTGCATATGATTAGAAGGTGTAGAAGGGTTGACCTGGTTTTGAAAATTTTGTGACTGATAGGGGTGCTGAGTGAGTTGAAGTGGTTGCTGTTGTGGTGGAAGAGCCCTTTGGAAATGATTCTGGTTTCGAACCGTGTTTTGATTATGTTGTTGGTTCCAAGTAAAATTAGGGTGATTCCTCCAACCCTGATTATACGTGGAAGAATATGGATCGTTTCTAGGTCTTTGAAATGCGGCATTGGTATGCTCTTGACCTTGAAACGGAGAATTCAATGGACATTCTTCCGTAAAATGAGAAGGATCAGAACAGCATCCACATACAGTTTTGGAGAGCAGTATCGGATTTAGGGAGGCTGCTAAAAATTTGTGTTCCATAGCCTCGAGCTTCTTTTGCATTGCTGCCATTTTAGCTCGAACACCTATGGACAAATCAATTTGGTGTACGCCACCCCTAGACGATGACTGGGTTCCACTCTCCCACTGTAAGGATTTTTCAGCGAACTCTTCTAAAAATTTCCAAGCTTCCCCATCATCCTTGGTCATAAAGGTGCCTTGACACATGTTTTCAAGGTTTTGTTTAGTGGTAGGGTTAATGCCCTCATATATGATTCGGCAAAGATCCCATCTCGGGATGCCGTGATGTGGACATTGAACCAAAAGATCCTTGAAGCGTTCAAAGCATTTCGAGAATGGTTCAGTCGGAAGCTGGGTGAATTGATTTAGTTCTCTACGGACTCGAGCTGTCTTTTGTATAGGGTAGAATTTCTTAAGGAATGCCGCAACGAATTCTTCCCAATTCATAATGGAATGTGTGGTAGTGTTATACAGCCACTTCTCGGCTATATCGCACAAGGTAAATGGAAGAAGACGTAGACGCATAGCATCCACTGAAAGTTGTGACGTACCCATCATTGCGCATACATTTTCAAATTTGGTAATAAAGATGTATGCGTCTTCAGTCTCGAGACCATGGAATTTGGGTAGAAGGTTGATGTATTGGGGTTTAATCTCAAAATTATCCCCGTTGGCTGGTGGAATGGATAAGCAGGTTGAAAGAGGACCTCGCAAATGATAGCACCTCTCTTGGAGAGAGATGCGGGGTGGATTCTGCGCACCAACGGACGACGGCAGAGTAGTGGTAAAGAGGTTCGATGGAGACGGATCCATAGGTGTGGGTGTGGTGGTGGGTAAAGAAGAAGTAAATGTAGAAATACCGACTTCGAAGTCGATCGGGGGGACGCGGACTAAACGGGCACTAGAATCCCGTGTTCAGCCTATCTTGCACTAAAAAGGGTTAGTACAAGTGGCAGCGTGACTTATAATTAGGGGAAATGAATGAATGTGGTGTTTGTTTTGAAAAAATGATACGGATTTTTGAAAAAATGATGCAATCACAACAAATGCAACAAGCAACCCTAAAATCTAGTGGTCACCTAGGTCAAAGCTCTAGACCGCTCCTAACTGCCAAAAGACAAGTCGCAGGATAAATCCTCCACTGCCTCTTTGTCTCTCCTGTGGCCAGGTAAGTGCCAGGTAAGTGGGAGGTTCTCCACAACGTAAGTAGTGGGCCTAATTAAGTAACCACTACCCTTCGACACACTTGCCTTAGACACCATAAAAAAAACGCGGATAAGCAATGAATTACCCACGGCCTTCTTCTGTCCTAAGTGAGCGCGACGGTCCTTAGAGTCATCTCTAGATATTTTTTAGTTAATGAGGGTAATGAGGATGCAAGTTTTATGATTTTTGGGGCTTAGGAATGGTAATGAACTCCCTACCTAATCTCGATTTGGTCTTTGCCCCTTAATTTCCGTATTAATATGCAAACAACCAAAAATCAAAAACACGTACAATTTTTTATTGCATTTTGCGGCGCTGCGAATTTTGCAAAGAAGCCTGCAGAAAATTGTTAATTGGAGCAGGCAGAGGAGGAGATAAGAAAGCACCTGAGTGAATTTTGTAAAGAGAAGACTCCACAAAGCCACGGAACCGCCGTAGGAGTCGCTTGATGCCGCAGAAACGCCGCGGTTTGAACAGTAACCTGCACAAAAATTTTACAGAGAGCTTCCTTCTACTCCCTCAGTCCTCTGGTATATTCTGAAAAAAAATTCAAATGCTCCACAGCTTCCAGATTTCCTCGCAACGAATTTTGATCTCAAGATTATAATGGAATAAATCTTTTCAACTCAAATTTCAATAAAGAACGAATTAGCGCACGATCCCCGGCAACGGCACCATTTGATTGAAACGATTTCGGATTGTGAAGTTGGAAAATTTGTATAGAAATCACAACCAAAAAAATATTTTGACCGCAATCAATAACGGTGTCGTATATAGCTCGTTAGTAAGTGCGGATCCTCCATAGGGATTGTGCGATTCGTTCGTATTTGTTTTGTTTGAATTGAAAATTATGATAAGAGAAAAGAAAACTTGATTATATGATTTTATATCAATGAATTTCAAGAATTATCTAGATCTCATCAAAAATCAAGAAAGAATTAAAAAATCAAGAAACAAGAATTGATAAAATTCCAATCGATTAAAGTTTCAAGAATTGAAATGTAGCTCGTAGGAGTCGATTAGATCATAGATGTGAAGAAGATTAGCAATTACCTTTTCTTATCCATTAACGAATTGATGCTAGGTCGATGTCTATTTATCGAGGATTAAGGATAATGCGAAGAATTAGGATTTCCTCATCTTATCTTTTGTCCTTTCGATGAATCACATTAACAAGATAGCTTCTAGGAAATCAAATGATCAATCATTGATCTCTAGTTCCGTGCGAAAATAATCAAGACCGCATTTCACATCGAAACTAGATCATCGATCATTCAATTTTCAAGAATTTACAATCATTATAGGATTTAAGAAAATGTTTAAAGATTCGTCAACATCATCAGTCTACCGATCGTCTCGACTCCTCCACGAGCGGAGTTTACTCAAGCATCATCACAAAGAATACATTCAAGAATCGAAAATGAATCATAATGCTTGAATTGAAAGATAAGCAAGTTAAAAGAATCTCACCTTTATTTATTCAACAATTTGTTACACTTTGCTCAAGAACTACAAGAATTTGAGAAGGGAACAAGATCGTCGAATCTAGCGTTGCGTCCGCTCCTTGAGTCGCGGATCGGCTTGGATCTCATGCTCCGATGAAGTCCGGCTTCGCTTTTAAAGGATGGTTGAAGGCTTGCTTTGCTTGAACTCAAAGAATCTTGATCTTTGGCTTTTTGATTGGATTAGGGTTAGGGTTTGGAGGTGGCGAGTGTTGGGGTTGAAGAGATGATAGAATTTCAACAACAATCAACAACCTTTTCAAGTGAGGACTTGGGTCCTTTTTTATAGGTTTAGGAATGATTAGCTTCCTTAAGAAGCTTGGACTAGGTTAGCTTCCCTTGTAAGCTAGTTAGTTAGGTAGAAGTCTCTAGAACTAGTTAGTTAGGGTTTAGCTTCTACCTTAAGCTAGGAGGTTAGGGAGAAGGTTCTAGGCTTTTAAGGTAGTTAAGGTGAAACTTGCTTTGGAAGCTAGGAGTGTTTAGCTTTGATCAAGGAGCCTTGCTGATCTGGCAGAATGTTCTGGAGTGTTCTGGAAATTGCAGTAGTGATTGAATGATTTTCTTGGATGTGTGTATCAAATCAAATGATCCCCGGCAACGGCGCCATTTGATTGAATGATTTTCTTGGATGTGTGTATCAAATCAAATGATCCCCGGCAACGGCGCCATTTGATTGATCATAAATTTTCGATTGTGTAAGTAACTCAAATGGTCCCCGGCAACGGCGCCATTTGATTGAAAAGAAAAATTCGAGACTGTGTAATATCGAATCAAATATTTCCCGATAATAGTTTCATTTGATCGATAAGAGTTTCTTTGTGTCGGTAATTAGAAAATTGAATGAAATTCACAATCAAAGAATTATATTTGACCGCAATCAATTACGGTGTCGATTGTAGATCGTAAGCGAGTGCGGATCGTCAACAGGGATTGTGCGATTCGTTTTTATATTTAATTTGTTTGAATTGAAAAGTTAATCAAAAAGAAAAGAAAATTTGATTCAAGATTTTATCAAATGTTTCAAGTGTCACTATTATAATCAAGAATCAAGAAAATGATAAACAATCGAGAATCAGGGTTTCGATGATATTTCCAACCAAATGTCAAGAATCTAAATGAGGCTCGTAGGAATCGATCGGATCTATAGACGTGATGTAATCTCAAGATATCGTGTTCTTGTCCTTCGAAGGATTGATACTTGATTAATGATGATCGATGAGAGTTAGGGCTTACTCGTGAAACTAGGGTTTCATCGTTTAACCCTTGTTCTTTCGTCGATATCATTCACATTCTAGCCTCTAGCAATTTCAAGAAACGATCGTAACTCCCCAATTTCGAGCGATATCGATCAAGAAAGCAGCGCAACGAATTGGGTCGTCGGTTCTTGAACTTGCTAGGGTTTACAAAACTCGTAGGACTCAAGAATCGATTTAAGATATGTTACATCATCATTCTATTGATCGTCTCAACTCCTCGACGAGCGGAGTATTACTCAAACATCACAACAAGAATTGCAACTAGAAATTTAGATTGAATCATGATGCAAGAATTTAAAGAAAACAAGATAAAAGAATATCACCTTTTATTTATATAAACAATTTGATTACAGTCGCTCAAGAACTACAAGAGGAAGAACTAAATTGTCGATCTGGCGTCGCTTTTCTCCGTGAGTCGTGGGTCGGCTTGGACCACTTGCTCTGTTGAAGAACGGCTCGGCTCATAAAAGGTTGCAAGGCTTCTTGCTTGATGGGGTACTCGGGATCTTGGCTTTTGATTGGAATTAGGGTTAGGGTTTCACACAAGCCTTGTCACTAGACTTGTGGAAGAAGAAGATGAGGTAAGAGATAGAATGGCTCTAGTTTGATACTAAAATTGGCTAAAGATCATTTGATTCATAACCCTAGGTCTAGGCTTCTATTTATAGACTTCCCAAACCCTAGGTCTAGGTTTCAAATTACAATTCCCTCCAAATGTTTGTTGAGGAGTTTCTAGAAAGAGTTTGTTAGGAGCTAGCTTAGGTTTTAAGCTAGGATTAATTAAGCTAAGAAAACCCTAGTTTGCTGATCTGGCAGAAGTCTCTGGAGTCTTCTGGAACTTGAAGTACATGAGCTGAATGTGGGCCCTGAATGAAGAATTTTGATGCAAAGCTTAGGTGCTGACGTGGCAAGACGGCCGCGGAACCGCGGCGCAAGCCGGCTTAGGCCGCGGTTCCGCGGCCATGTTGGCTCCTTGGGGCTTGATTCTTCTGGTGTGGTCTTGTGATGATATTTGGGGCTTCTTCTGATATGTTAAATTGTATTTTGCCTTTTGGATTGCGACCAGAACTGAAATCATTGAGTTGGCGTAATGTTTTAGCGGTGTCAATTTGCGCAAGCTTCTGATTTTCCTGCACAGGCTTCGAAACACGGGTTGCGATATGTAGAAATGATGTCATGCAATGAAATGCAGTCAATTTCCCTAGAAATGCCGGTTTTAAGGCCTAACACATGTAATCTGATATTCTGCTACTATTTTACTAATATGTGAAATATGAATACCGTACACTTTTAAATAAATGCAAATGATAGGGAAATTGCCGGCTAAAAGATGCAATATTTTCGACTAATCAAATTCCCCCAAACTTAATTTCGATCGTCTCGAGCGAACTTTTATTAAAAAAAAGAAGGAGAAAATAAAGAAAAAGAAAAAACTAACTAGCTCACTTTCGTAGGCAACACGATTGCACTGAGCACGTGCAACAAGCCTTTAAACTCTAGGTGTCCCTAGTAGGAGGAGTGTTGTCTCCTGAGGGTTTTCAGCGGATTACACCCACAAAATCCAATAATAAAAGAAAAGATCATGAATATTACATTTAAAGAAAAGATTTGTAAAAGAAAAGCCTTGAAAATTAGGGTTTCCAACTAAGCTAGCTTTTCGGCTGTCATGAGCCCCATCTTAATGGTCATGAAAAGATGTTAGAAATCACGTCCTCCCTCAATAAAACATCGCCTTATTCTTCATTCCTATCTTTCTTCCAAAACATCGATCATATCACCCTGCGTGTGTGTAAAGGACATCCCTACACCCGGAGAATTCAATTCAAGCTATCATACTCTTGCCCATCAGCCTCAGTACTTTTTAATTAATGAATATTTAGATGAGATTGCTCACACACTTTCATGCGACCGTTAATACTTCTTGAGGTACTAACCGACTGATTACTCCTGTGCTTGCTTACTTGGTGTATTTTCCTCGTCTTGCACCACCTCAGGCATAGCAGTGACTCCCAGACCAGTTGGCCTTAGGGCACTAGGTGAAGAAGCACCCTCGCTATATATTTTTTATTGCCCTTGGTGATAACAAAACCAGTGTCCATTTTTCTCACCACTTTATATTTTCGTTATTCACTTTTTTTTTCTTTTTATTTCCTTCATACATCGGCTTTAAGACGAGCATTTCAAGGTATCCTCTACTATCCCAGGCTTTAAGACGTGTGTAAGTGCGAATAGCAGGGTACCAACGTTCAAAATGTTTGGCTTCCAGAATAGAAACTATTTTTCAGACTTATTTTTATCCTCAGATTAGTGACGTCCTTCATCCTACTAACCCTTAGGACAACGGCTCATAACTACTTATTACTAGTTCGTATAAGAAAACTTCTAATTTTCTTAGTTTTATTAAATTTTTCTAATCTCATGGATGTAATTTTTCACTATCTAAACTTTTATTATCTTATTTATATACAAAAAAGTGTAAATATTAAAATTATTTTTATACTTGAAAATTTTTAAATTTTTATGGGTTTTGAAATTTTTTAAATTTTTATGGATTTTAAAAGAAATGTTTTGTGCTTATGCAAATGATATGCAAATGATATGCACATGATGCAAAAATAAGCACAAACCTCCCCCAAACTTGTTTTCAACAGTGTCCTCACTGTTGCCAACTGCTAGATCTACAAAACCTGTAAGTCTGGGAGGAATTATTAGTGGGGCAAAATATATAAGTGAAGAACTTCCCCCAAACTTACTCTTTTCACTCACCTTCATTCAAAAAATGATGCAATGATATACTGGATATGAAGGTGAGACGGAGGAATTTTAATCCAAATAAACTGGCTCCTGTAAGAACAGGAGCTCCTCCGTGGGGTCAGTGGAAAAATACGGCTTTAGTCTTTGACTATTTACTTTGAAAATTGTGCCGTTTTTAACATTTTCTACTTCTACTGTCCCGTGCAGGTATACAGACCGCACAACAAAAGGTCCCTTCCATCGAGATCGGAGCTTACCCGCGTGAAGGTGTAATCGTGAATCATAAAGAAGGACTTGTTGACCAGGTGAAAATGTTTTCCTGAAAATGTTTTTATCGTGAAAAACCTTAGTCCTATTCTTTATGATTACAGCGTTATCATAAGCTTCATCACGGAGTTCGCTTAGCTCATTAAGTTGCAGCTTTCGAAAGTTGCAAGCTTGGTTTAGATCAAAATTAATTTCCTTAATAGCCCACAATGCTTTATGCTCTATCTCGACGGGTAAATGACATGCTTTCCCAAACACTATCCTATATGGAGACATCCCTAGGTCGGTCTTATATGCAGTTCGGAATGCCCAAAGAGCATCCGTCAGTTTGGTCGACCAGTCTTTTCTATTTTTAGCAACAGTTTTCTCCAGGATAAGTTTGATTTGTCTGTTTGAGATTTCAGCCGGCCCGCTTGTTTGGGGGTGATAGGGTGTAGAAAGTCGGTGGTTGATTGAGTATTTCCGCATCAGAGTCTCGAAAGATCTGCTGCAGAAATGTGTCCCATTATCGCTAATAATAGCACGTGGGTGTCCAAATCGCGAAAAGATATTCTCTTTCAAGAACTTAATGACAACTTTCCTGTCATTAGTGCGACATGGAATGGCTTCTACCCACTTTGAGACATAATCAACCGCCAGCAGTATGTACAAATTACCAAAAGAGTTGGGAAAAGGACCCATAAAATCAATGCCCCAAACATCGAATATTTCAACAACCAGAATGGGTTGCTGAGGCATTTCATTCCTCTGGGAAATTCTACCCTTGTAGTGACATTGTGTACAGGTTTTGCAATAGTCAAATGCGTCCTTGAATAAGGTCGGCCAATAAAATCCACATTGCAAAACCTTCTCCGCCGTCTTTTTAGGACCGAAGTGACCCCCACAGGCCTGATCATGACAAAAAGAAAGAACACTCTTGAACTCTTAATTCGGGACACACCGGTGAATGATATGATCAGGACAATATTAAAAAAAATAAGGCTCGTCCCAGTAAAAGTGTTTTACTTGGGATAGAAAACGGTATTTGTCTTGTTTTGACCAGTCACTGGGTATCAGTCCCGTAGCATGATAGTTCACAATATCCCTGAACCATGGTTCATTGGATACGCTCAAGAGTTGTTCGTCAGGGAACGAATCATTGATCGGCAGGGTCACAGGGAAAGAAGAGATGCGTGAAAGATGGTCAGCCACTACGTTTTCACATCCTTTCTTATCTTTGATAACAAGATAGAATTCTTGTAACAGAAGGATCCAACGTATTAGTCGACCTTTTGCATCTTTCTTCGCCAGAAGATGCTTTAAAGCGGAATGGTTAGTATACACAACTATAGGTGAACCAATTAAGTAAGGCCTGAATTTTTCTAATGCAAATACAACCGCTAAAAGTTCCTTTTCGGTGGTTGTATAATTGATTTGCGCATCATTCAGGGTCTTACTTGCATAGTATATCACGTGTGGCATCTTTTCGATGTGCTGTCCTAAGACTGCACCTACTGCAAAGTCGGATGCATCACACATTAGCTTAAAGGGGTAGTCCCAGTTTGGTGATGGTAAAACGGGGGCTGAAGTGAGTGAGTGTTTAAGTGAGTCGAAAGTTGTCTCGCAGTCCGAGTCAAAATGGAAGGTCGAATCCTTGGCCAGGAGAAGAGTTAAAGGTCTAGCAATTTTGCTAAAGTCCTTAATGAATCTCCTATAAAAGCCCGCATGGCCAAGGAAAGATCGAATATCTTTGACGCTTTTGGGATGAGGGAGGTTTTGAATGACATCTATCTTAGCTCTGTCAACCTCAATGCCTTTCTGTGAAATAACATGTCCAAGAACAATTCCTTCTTGGACCATAAAATGGCATTTTTTCCAGTTCAAAGTCAAGTTCTTCTCTTTGCAACGAGTAAGAACAGCGTCAAGATTCGCTTGGCAATCAGATAAAGAGTCTCCAAAAATCGAGAAATCGTCCAAAAAGATCTCCAGAAAATTCTCTACCATATCAGAGAATATCCCCATCATACACCGCTGAAAGGTAGCGGGAGCATTGCATAGCCCGAAGGGCATGCGACTGTAAGCAAAGGTACCAAAAGGACAAGTAAAAGTGGTTTTATCTTGATCCTTTTTAGCGATGGGGACCTGATTATAGCCTGAGTATCCGTCCATAAAACAACAATACTCTCGTCCCGCTAAGCGTTCCAGCATTTGATCAATGAATGGTAGAGGAAAGTGGTCTTTCCTCGTGGCAGCATTTAGTTTTCTATAATCGATACATACACGCCACCCAGTTTGGGTGCATGTCTGAATCAACTCATTTGCCTTATTGGTTATAACAGTGATGCCAGATTTCTTAGGAACGACATGTATAGGACTCACCCATTGGCAATCGGAGATGGGGTATATAATTCCATTATCTAAGCATTTGACGATCTCTTTCATGACCGCTTCCTTCATGACAGGATTCAAGCGTCTCTGTGGTTCTCGGGTTGGTCTGGCATCATCCATCACATGTATATGATGTTCAACTATCAAGGGACTAATCCCTTTGATGTCCGCCATACTCCAACCAAACGCCTCTTTGTTAGATCTCAACACCGATAAAAGTGCATTCTATTGCTCTAATGCTAGAGAAGCAGATTTGATAACCGGTAAAGACTCCTTCTCACCTAAGTAAGCATATTTCAGATGAGACGGTAAAATTTTGAGATCTAATTCGGGCGGAGAAATGATAGAAGGAGGGATCATTGAGTGATTTTTGGATTTACAAAGAAGCTCAGAGCCTGTGAAAGATACAGACTCGGGTGGAGAAAAGTCAGAAGTGCAGGACTCAAGTGTAGGTAAAGTGTCCTCACTAAGATCTTGTGTGAAATCAAACAGAGATGTGGTAATGTCGTCGAGATCAGTAAAGCAAAGTTCCTCAGCTCCATAACTATCGGGAGCGATCTCATGGACTGAGCACACATCTAAAATATGAGCAGAGGGTTCTGATGGCTGACTTCCAACTTTGTAGATATTTAGTTCAATGGTCATATTTCCAAATGATAAGTTCATTGAACCGTTTCTACAGTTTATAACAGCATTAGAATTGGCAAGTAAAGGACGACCCAGAATCACCGGAATTTGGCCCCGGGGGTTTGCTACAGGCTGTTTGTCGAGCACAATGAAGTCTACAGGGAAAACAAATTCCCCGACCTTTATCAACACATCCTCTAATTCACCCCTTGGTTTGGTGATTGAGCGGTCTGCCATCTGGAGAGTGCAGTGAGCAGGTTTCAGCTCTCCAATCCCTAATTGCTCATAGACAGGATTTGGAAAGACGTTAACACTTGCGCCTAGGTCTAAAAGAGCACGATTTATGTTTTTACCCCCAATAGAAATCGATATTGTAGGAAATCCTGGGTCCTTTCGTTTCTATGGTAGCTGTGGGATAAAAGCAGTGCTGATATTATTAGCCATGAAGACCTTCTTCGGCACTTGAGTCTTCCTCTTCCTAGTGCACAAGTCCTTAAGAATTTTAGTATAAGCAGGGACTTGTTGAATTGCATTTAGGAGAGGGATGTTGATGTTAACCTGTTTGAACATTTCCATAATTTTCTCCATATGAGGACTCGTTCTATTACCCCTTAACCGATTCGGGTAAGGAGCTTTCGCAATAAACGCCGGGTCCATCATAGGAGAAGGAAGAGGGGGTAGAAGAGGTCCCAAAAGAGGTGTGCGGACCGTCTGTGGAGAACTATAAGGGTTGGGTTGAGGTGTTGAGCCTAGTGGGAAATGGAGAATAGGCTCGCGGGAAGGTGGTGTGGTAGAAGAAGAAGGATCAGAAGGAGAAGTGTGTGTGTGTGTGGAAGGGTCTCAGCCAGGGTGTTGATATGATTTTCAATATCATCAATACCTTCCCCGACATGATTGTTCAGCACTCTTCCCGATCTCAACGTTGTGATGGCATTTACATTGTAATGCCCAGGATTCTGTAGGGGTTGAGAGGGAAGTTTCCCTTTTTCTCTCGCACTCATTTCGGCTTTAAGGCGTGCGATTTCAGCTTCCATCGATCTGATACTCTCATCTTGGGACGCTGAGTTTTTCTTTATCTCACTGACGGAAGATCTAACCTCAGTCGAAACCTCTATGAAATTTGATAAAAGTGATTTCATGGTTTGAGTGAATTGAGAGAATTCGTCAGAACAGGACGACTGCATAGGATTAGACTGTGCAGGAGTGTTTCCCTGGTTTTGGAAATTTTGTGACTGATAGGGGTGCTGAGTGAGTTGAAGGGGTTGCGGTTGTGGTGGAGGAAGAGCCCTTTGAAAATTATTCGTGTTTGGAACCGTGTTTTGAGATTGGTTTTGGTTCCAAGCGAAATTCGGGTGATTCCTCCAACCCTGATTGTACGTGGAAGAATATGGATCGTTTCTAGGTCGTTGAAATGCGGCATTTGAATGCTCGTGACCTTGAAACGCAGAGTTTAATGGACATTCTTCCGTTAAATGAGACGGATCAGAACAGCACCCACAAACAGTTTTGGGGAGCGACATTGGGTTTAGGGAGGCTGCAGAAAATTTGTGTTCCATAGCGTCGAGCTTCTTTTGCATTGCTGCCATCTCAGCTCGAACACCTATGGACACATCTATTTGGTGTACGCCACCCCTATTCAATGGTTGGGTTCCACTCTCCCACTGTAGTGATTTTTCAGCGAACTCTTCTAAATACTTCCAAGCTTCCCCATCATCCTTAGTCATAAAAGTACCTTGACATATGTTTTCAAGGCTCTGTTTAGTGTTTGGGTTAATGCCCTCATAAATGATTTGGCAAAGCTCCCATCTCGGGATGCCGTGATGAGGACACTGAACCAATAGATCCTTGAAACGTTCAAAGCATTTAGAGAATGGTTCAGCAGGGAGCTGGGCAAATTGATTCAGTTCGCTACGGATTCGAGCTGTCTTTTGTATTGGGTAAACTTTCTTAAGGAATGCAGCGACGAATTCTTCCCAATTCGTAATAGAATGTGCGGTAGTGTTATATAGCCACTTCTCGGCTATATCGCACAATGTAAATGGAAGAAGTCGTAGACGCATAGCATCCACTGAAAGTTGTGACGTACCCATCATTGCGCATACGTTTTCAAATTTTGTAATGAAAACGTAAGCGTCCTCAGTCTCGAGTCCGTGGAATTTGGGTAAAAGGTTGATATACTGGGGTTTAATTTCGAAGTTATCCCCATTGGCTGGTGGTGTAGATAAGCAGGTCGAAAGAGGACCTCGAAGTTGATAGCACCTCTCTTGGAGAGAGATGCGGGGTGGATTCTGCGCACCAACGGACGGTGGCAGATTAGGGTTAAAGAAGTTTGATGGAGGTGGATCCATCGGTGTGGGTGTGGTGGTGGGTAAAGAAGAAGTAAATGGAGAAATATCGACTTCGGAGTCGATAAAGGGTACGCGGACTAAACGGGCACTAGAATCCCGTGTCCAGCCTATCTTGTACTAAAAAAGGGTTAGTACAAGTGGCAGCGTTGGCTTATAATTAGGGGTAATTGAATGAATGCGGTGTTTGCTTTGAAAAAGGGCGAATTTTTTGAAAAAAAAATGATGCGACACAACAAATGCAGCACACAAAACCTAGAATCTAGTGGTCACCTAGGTCCGGCTCTAGACCGCTCCTAACTGCCAAAAGACAAGTCGCAGGATAGAATCCTCCACTGCCTCTTTGTTCCCCTGTGGCCAGGTAAGTGCCAGGTAAGTGGGAAGTTACTCCACTACGTAAGTAGTGGGCCTAATTAATAACCACTAGCCTTCGACACACTTGCCTAGACACCACAAGAAAACGCGGATAAGCAATGAATTAACCACGGCCTTCTTCTGTCCTAAGTGAGCGCGACGGTCCTTAGAGTCATGTCTAGATATTTTTTAGTTAATGTGGGTCAATGCGGATGCAAGTTTTGCGATTTTCGGGGCCTAGGATGGGTAATGAAATCCCCACCTAATTTGGATTTGGCCGTGCCCCTTAATATCCGTATTTAGAATGCAAACAACCAAGAAACAAAATCACGCACAAATTTACTTTTGCAATTTGCGAGCTGTGATTATTTGCAAAGAATCCTGCAGAAATTTGTTAGTTGGAGCTAAAAAGAGGAGAGAGGAGAAGGTAAAGAGTCACCTGAGGAATTTTGGCACAGAGAGGGCTTCACCAAGCCGCGGAACCGCCGCAATAAGGGGGCTCCCACCGCAGAATCGCGGTCTTCTATGCAGATCACTGCACCAAAATTCAACAGGGAGCTTCTGTAGACTCCCTCAACTCTCTCGTATTTTCAAAAATATTTATTCAATTGCCAAACAGCTCCAGATTTCCTTGCAATGAACCACAACAAATCGTTTAGGGTTTGCACGAATTTTGATCTCAAAATAACAATGGAATAAATCTTTCAATTCAAACTTTAATATGAAACGAATTAGCGCGTAATCCCCGGCAACGGCGCTATTTGATTGAATGATTTTCTTGGATGTGTGTATCAAATCAAATGATCCCCGGCAACGGCGCCATTTGATTGAATGATTTTCTTGGATGTGTGTATCAAATCAAATGATCCCCGGCAACGGCGCCATTTGATTGATCATAAATTTCCGATTGTGTAAGTAACTCAAATGGTCCCCGGCAACGGCGCCATTTGATTGAAAAGAAAAATTCGAGACTGTGTAATATCGAATCAAATAGTTCCCGATAACGGTTTCATTTGATCGATAAGAGTTTCTTTGTGTCAGTAATTAGAAAATTGAATAAAATTCACAATCAAAGAATTATATTTGACCGCAATCAATTACGGTGTTGATTGTAGATCGTAAGCGAGTGCGGATCATCCACAGGGATTGTGCGATTCGTTTTTATATTTAATTTGTTTGAATTGAAAAGTTAATCGAAAAGAAAAGAAAACAAGATTCAAGATTTTATCAAATGTTTCAAGGGTCACTATTCTAATCAAGAATCAAGAAAATGATAAACAATCGAGAATCAGGGTTTCGATGATATTTCCAACCAAATGTCAAGAATCTAAATGAGGCTCGTAGGAATCGATCGGATCTATAGACGTGATGTAATCTCAAGATATCGTGTTCTTGTCCTTCGAAAGATTGATACTAGATTGATGATGATCGACGAGAGTTAGGGCTTTCTCGTGAAACTAGGGTTTCGTCGTTTAACCATTGTTCTTTCGTCGATATCATTCACATTCTAGCCTCTAGCAATTTCAAGAAACGATCGTAACTCCGCAATTTCGAGCGATATCAATCAAGAAAGCATCGCAACGAATTGGGTTGTCGGTTCTTGAACTTGCTAGGGTTTACAAAACTCGTAGGACTCAAGAATCGATTTAAGATATGTTACATCATCATTCTATTGATCGTCTCGACTCCTCGACGAGCGGAGTATTACTCAAACATCACAACAAGAATTGCAACTAGAAATTTAGATTGAATCATGATGCAAGAATTTAAAGAAAACAAGATAAAAGAATATCACCTTTATTTATATCAACAATTTGATTACAGTCGCTCAAGAACTACAGGAGGAAGAACTAAATTGTCGATCTGGCGTCGCTTTTCTCCGTGAGTCGTGGGTCGGCTTGTACCACTTGCTCTGTTGAAGAACGACTCGGCTCATAAAAGGTTGCAAGGCTTCTTGCTTGATGGGGTACTCGGTATCTTGGCTTTTGATTGGAATGAGGGTTAGGGTTTCACACAAGCCTTGTCACTAGACTTGTGGAAGAAGAATATGAGGTAAGAGATAGAATGGCTCTAGTTTGATACTAAAATTGGTTAAAGATCATTTGATTCATAACCCTAGGTCTAGGCTTCTATTTATAGACTTCCCAAACCCTAGGTCTAGGTTTGAAATTACAATTCCCTCCAAAAGTTTGTTGAGGAGTTTCTAGAAAGAGTTTATTAGGAGCTAGCTTAGGTTTTAAGCTAGGATTAATTAAGCTTAGAAAACCCTAGTTTGCTGATCTGGCAGAAGTCTCTGGAGACTTCTGGAACTTGAAGTACATGAGCTGAATGTGGGCCCTGAATGAAGAATTTTGATGCAAAGCTTAGTTGCTGACGTGGCAAGACGGCCGCGGAACCGCGGCGCAAGCCGGCTTAGGCCGCGGTTCCGCGGCCATGTTGGCTCCTTGGGGCTTGGTTCTTCTGGTGTGGTCTTGTGATGATATTTGGGCTGATATGTTGAATTGTATTTTGCCTTTTGGATTGCTACCAGAACTGAAATCATTGAGTTGGCGTAATGTTTTAGCGGTGTCAATTTGAGCAAGCTTCTGATTTTCCTGCACAGGCTTCGAAACACGGGTTGCGATATATAGAAATGATGTCATGCAATGAAATGCAGTCAATTTCCCTAGAAATGCCGGTTTTAAGGTCTAACACATGTAATCTGATATTCTGCGACTGTTTTGCTAATATGTGAAATATGAATACCGTACACTTCTAAATGAATGCAAATGATAGGGAAATTGCCGGCTAAAAGATGCAATATTTTCGACTAATCAAGTAGCTTAAAGGGGTACTTGACTTGAGAGAAGAGAGCTGAACTGAAGAACTTCTGCTGACGTGTCATACCCACCGCGGATCCACGGTGCAAGCTGGCACCAGCCGCGGATCCATGGCTCAATAGGAGGGCTAGGGCTTGAGACTTCATATAATTTCTTCTTCTTTCTTCAGGTGTACTTTATGATATGTTTATTACCTGAATACCTTCTAGATCATTGCCAGATTTCATATATTTGAGTTGGCGTATTATTTTCACAGATTTGGCCTTTCTCCTGGAATTTCTTGCACAGACTTCGAAACAAGTGTTGCGCTATACAAGAATGATGTAATGCCATAATAAACAGTCAATTTCCCTAAAAATGCCGGTTTTAGTATACAATACAGGTAATTCAGTATTTTACAGGTGTTTAGCTGATATATGCAGTATGAATACCGAACACCTCTAGATGAATGCAAAAGGCTGGGAAATTGCCGTGTTAAAAATGCAGTATTATCGACTGATCAGTACACCACCGTTAGGATAAATGGTTTTCTTTCTTCCCTACCGTTCGGCACCAGCCTATGGTTTGGAAGAAGACTATCCAATAAGCGTAATAGGTGTACTCTCCTAATCCTAGGAGTACTCGCAACCTGAGAGAAGGTAAAGATAAAAGACAACTGAATAATCTTTATTCTATTTCTCCTGAATCATAATCCATCCTCGAACTGGAACAAGTTCCTTCGAGTTAGTATGTAACTATACGACGGATTATCCAATAACTGTGGATCTTCGTAGTGATACGGGGTGTTCTGGAGAAATACAAAGGTGAAGTAGGAGTGGCGATGCAATACGTGGTTTGGTCGTGAATGTTAGCAGTCGCAATTTACCTTTCTCTCTTTCTAATCCGTTTATTTGTCTTTACTTATTACCTCATGTATGCAACACTTAGGCTAATTGGTTTTCTTCTTTCCCTACCTTTCGGCACTTGCCTATGGTTTGGAAGATGACTATCCAATAAGCGCAATAGGTGTACTCTCTCCTAATCCTAGGAGCCCTCACAACCTGAGAGAAGGTAAAAGGAAAAGACAACTGAATGGTCCTATTCATTTTCTCCAGAATCGGAAACCATCCTCGAATCTGAAACAAGTTTCTTCGAGTTTGTATGTAACTATACGATGGTCATGTCCAATAAGTGTGGATATTCGTAGTGATACGGAATGTTCCGGAGAAAAGAAAAGGGTAAAAGCAGGAGTGACAATAAAGTATGCAACTCTGACAATGTCACGACCCGAAATGGCACGTGACTGGCACTTGGATCATATGAAGTCTATACGACCCCATCTATTTCAAGTAAGCCAAGATATCCCAGAAATTTAAACCATTTAAAGAAAGAAGTGAAGAAAACATGTTTTAAAACAAGGGGTTTTAATAACATAAGCCGAAGTATGCATTTCTAAAAGTCTCTAGTCTTTTCTGAAAATTTCGGCAGAGTTTCCTTTGTAAATACTGGCCCCAAACGGGGTACAACATGAATAATACATGCACAATGATAAAAGGCATCCCCAAGCGGGAGCTAGCTCTTCTTCAATCGACAGTCACAACCACGCAAGCAATATAACATACAACGCCGAAGGGCGAGGATCAAAACTCAAAAGGAAAATCAAAATCATCAAGAAAACCATACTAATACAACGCGCGACTCTAAGATCGAAAGAATATACAATTGGTTTTCTATGTCTGAAATAATATACAAGTCTGGTTGATGGAGTTTTACTAAATACAACTGAATATAAATAAATGTACAATGGTGGTCACGATGCAAGTGAACCCACCTACCAAAGCAATCATCCGGAAGGAAAGCAGTGTGCCAGCAAAGTCGCAACGAAACCTGTACGGCAAAACCTGCAAGAAACTGTGGCACAACGGGGGTGAGTTGCCAACTCGTGAGTAGAAAACATCACAGAGCAGAAATCGTATGTATGACTAAGTCCTAGGTCAAACGATCAGTAATATATATATCCTCAATATGATAAAGTCTGAAGCATAATAAAAGGCAAGGTTAAACATCTAAACATAAGTGTAATCCTATGCTCATGTCAGTGCCTCAGGTAGCAAAATATCATAAATATGAGGTATGAATGCGGTAAAATGAAAACAGAAGACATCATGAATGAGAAAACTGTTTTCTTAATATAGTGAGATCTTTTAATAAACATTCAAGTATCATCAATGAAATCATCAGAAAATCAGTGTCAAGCATCGACACAAAATATATATCTCAATATCCCAATATCCAGTAAATATCATGTATCCAATATCCAATATCGAGCACATAGGCCCCTCACATATCGACCATATAGGCCCCTCACATCGAGCACATATGCTCCGAGCACATAGGCCCCTCTCATCGACCATATAGGCCCACACATCGACCATATAGGCCCCTCATATCGAGAACATAGGCCCCGAGCCTCTCATCGACCATATAGGCCCACACATCAACCATATAGGCCCCTCAAATCGTGTAACGCCTCGAAAAGTCGTTTTGGTGTTTTCCCGAAAATCGGTGAAAATTTGGTATTTTTCCGTAAATCGTCTTTTTTGTTATTTTGCAGTTTAGGCCTAATTATACCTAATTTGGATAGGTAATTGCTAGTTTTTAGTAGCTAATGAGTTACTTATAAATTTTTGGTCATTTAAAAAAATTTCCCTATTTTTCAATTTTTAATATTATTTTAAGCCGGTAAAAATACATTAAATTAGCGATAAATACAAATTTAAATGGGCTAATTTTAAAATTTAAAATCATGTTAATTAAAATCTAGTTGTAATATAATTTTTAGTATTTTATTTCAAGTTTTAATGGGTTTTTATTATGGAAAACAAAAATATGTTTATTTTGAACTAAAACTTGCAATTTTGGACATGGGGGGGCGGGGGGGGGGGGTCTTTTTGCATAAAAAATTTTGTGCACTCTCTCACACTCATCCTCACACCCTCTTGGCCGGCCCCACCTCAGCAGCAAGCCCACAAAATTTTTCCCGAACTCATTTGAACAAAATGATATGATAAGGGTTTTAATATATTAAATTGGGTATGGGTTTTTGGTTGATTGGTATGGCTTTGACCTTACCTTTTCCCACAGTTCCCTCACTTTCTCCAACCCCTCCCAAATCTGGCTGAAACCCCACTTGGTGCAGCTCCTCTCATTTCCTTTCTCTTTGCTACAAAAAATTCCATCAAAATCCATTAAAATTCAACAAAAATCAACAATTTCCTTTACAATTTCCAAGCAAAACCTTATTCTATCTCTTTTCAAGCCCAAATTGGTTTAAATCTTGGAGAAAGGAGGTGTCTTGGGAGGCTTGAGCAAGCTTAGGATTGAACTTTTGAGGTATAACTTCTAATCAAATGGTTACATTGTTGCTTATGTGTGCTAATTAGAACCTTGAAATTGTTTAGTGTTAAATCTTTTGTTAATTTCTAATCTAGTTTTTTTAAAGAGGGTTGTTTGATATGAACTTGGGTTTTAGCACACCATTACTAGGCTAATTAAATATATTTTTCTATCTATTTATTTTGCTAACCTATTCTAAGAGGTTAATTTTCTTATGTGGGATTTTATTTGTGTTAATTTAAATATTCAAGTGTGGAATTGGATTTGGAATTGCTAGGTTATGAATTCAAGAAAAGGTTGTGTTTAGATAATGGGTTTTGTAGCATGGTAATTTGGTTAAATTAATTGTAGTGGCTTTCTAATGGTTATCTTGGGTGGTTGTGCGATGATGTGTGCACTTTATCGCAAATCGGCGATGTTTGCACCGATTTTTGAAATGTAAATGCTTACTAGTTTTTATATAAAATTATGTGATAAATTATTTGTGATAACTTGATTATATTTTTAGCATATCCGATGACATTTAGGTTGTGTGAGTACGGAATTTTGTGTGATCGGGTTTTAGTTTTGCCGGGCATCCCAAAACGACGATTATAGCTAGTTTTTGTGATTTTCGTGTGTGTTCCGCGCACCTTGTGCACGTTGTGCCTAACCCGTGAACGTTGATGTTTTCGTTGGGATTTGTGTCGTTTCATGATATGTAACCTTATGCTTTGTATTGGTGCAAATTCCTGGTTCGGTCGCGGAGACTTCGGACGCGGCACGTAAAGGAAAGGCGGTGATTGGACAGAGCTAGCTGGGGATTCCTGTGAGTAGATTTAACATCTACGGGGGACTATCGTTCGGATGGCGCAAGTCGCCCGATAGTTTAAGTAGTTTAAAGATTTCTAGTGATATTAGTAATTAGGAGTAAATGCTTGCGTAACATCTTGCTACATCCATGCTTTATATTGTCAGACATATGCGAACCCATTCTATAGGACACCTGCACCATTGCCAGGGTTTTTATATGCAGCATGAGCACTATTCATGAGAACACACACGCTCTGGTAATTGCCATGCCACAACACTAGATAACTTATAATCTAGAATGTTGTCACCATATTTGATACTTAAACATGTACTATTGCAATAAATCCTTAAAATAACATTGTAGAATTGCTATTAATGTGCATGTATACCATTACATCAATTGTTCATGCCTAGTTTATTAATCATACATTGCAACTTGGTTATTGATACCATATGCATTCATTATCATTGACATATGCACTTATGATGATTTATTAAGATTTATGATATTTCTAGATTTCGGGAAAAGCCGCAAAATTTACAACTTATGATCTTTTAAAATATAAAAAGTTGCGGTTTTCTAGTGATGTAAAGTGTCGTCCACCATGAGTTTGCTGTGGTTTTCGAGATCCGTGTCGAGGAGTGGAGGAACCGTCACGGGTACATAGTGGGCCCGGTACGTTACCCCAGGGCAAGAGGATCGTGTTGTTGACGTTGAGCCTGGCAGGGGATGGATTACCTACCGATGACTTCATTTGGCACGGCGGATATCCAGAGGATACCGACCGTGGCCGCGAGATGATGAGATATTGATATTTGAGATGGGTCAGCCGGACGGCTGAGGCCAGAGATACTATGATACGGATACATGAGATTGAGACAGTTTTGAGGTGTCGATGCTGGACACAGATTTTTGTTGATTCTATTGGTATTGTGCTGATATTTCAAAAGAGATTCCTAAAGGAAAAATATGATTTCTTATACTTACACATTCAGATCACGAGTTGATTCATAATTGCATACATACCTGCTAGTACATTCATGTTGCATACATACCTGCTAGTATATCCTGCCATACCTGTATTATAGATGCTAGGATGCTTGTGTGCATTCTTGCGATAGCCTATATAGATGTTATTTATTACTCACGAGTTGGCAACTCACCCCCGTTGTGCCACAGCCTTTTGCAGGTCCGCTCCGTCAGTACAGTAGCGGCGGACGCACTTGCTTCTTTTGCCCTTTTTGCCTGGACTCGAGGCTTTTGCTCATAGGTGGGTTGTATCATTATTTTGTACCACCTTGTATATTATTTGTATCTAGAGTACTCCATCTGTTGTATCTACCAGTATTGTTGTATATTGACCTAGAGACGAGACTGTGAGATTTGTGGACTTTTTATGCTGTATTTTGGGGTCGAGCTCACTTGAGTCGACATGATGTTTTACTTGTGCTTCTTATGTTTATTTATGCACATTGCTGATTTACATTGCATGGGATTTGTGACCGCCTTGTGGCGAAGAGTTAGCTCCCGCTTGGGGATGCCTTATTTGTTGTATTCATCTATATTCTTGTTGTACCCATTTTGGGGGGCAGTATTTACAAAGGAGACTCTGCCGAAATTTTCGGAAAAATTGATATTGTTTTTAAAAAGGCTTGAAATGACTTATTTGATAAACTCGCTTTCAATTGATTAGTTTTCCTTCACTCTTCTGCTTATTTGGTTTTGATTTCTGGGCTTTGGATTACTTATTTTACGGACGCCTTGAGACGTTTCGTAATTTAAGTGCCAGTCACGTTCCGTACCTTTCGGGTCGTGACAAAGTTGGTATCAGAGCGATAGGTTTTACCTTTTTGAGTGTAGGATGACCCTTGGTAGATGGAGTAAGTGACTTAAGCAGGGTAACGTAACGTGCGTATGTCCGCGGCTTACTTGCGATACGGTACTCCGCCTAGGTGACTTTAGGATATACTTGCTTGAAATCCCTTCTTCAATTCCGTGTATCTTATGATTCTATTGCGCTGTTCTTATCATCCTGTTCTTGTAACAGCCACTATGCCGCCGAAGGCTACGAGAGCGCAGCGGGATGCTGCCCGAGATGAGATCCGAGCAGGCTTGTCCGAGACGAGGACCGAGCAGGGGGGTATACCTACGCCTCAGGGACAGACTGATCCGCATTCCCCAGCTCGCATGGACAGGCTAGAGTCTGGTATGGAGGAGCTACGACAGATGATGGGAGGTATGCAGGAGCTACGACAGATGGTGGGATCCTTAGTAGAGGTCAATCGAGCGCAGAGATCGGATACTACTCCCCCTATGGTCGTTTCAAGACCGAGTCGGATTCGCACTGATATGTTAGCACCTAGGCGTGTTCGCAGAGGCCGTGGTGGATTCTTTAGGGGCCAGTTGTATCGCCTTCACCCATATGGTCAGCAGCCATGGTTAGGATGTTTTTGGTGTGGTAGCCTGCATCATCGTATCAGAGACTGTCCGGTGAGACGACAGGGAGCGACGAAAGTTCCACATGTTACCCTACCACCATCACCACCTCCTCCTCAGAGAGCCCTACTTCCTACCACTGGCGATGCTCTACGTCAGATAGGTGCACCCAGAGGCCGTGGACGCGGCGGTCTTATCCAGAGGGGACGAGGAGGCAGTGGCCGAGGCCGAGGACAGCCCACTATCGGTGGGGGACAGGCCCGAGTGTTCACTTTGACACCGCAGGATGCGCAGGCATCCAACGCCGTTGTGACAGGTACCTTGCCAGTTTGCTCTTTCGACGCACGGGTATTATTCGACCCAGGTTCCACACATTCGTACGTATCTACACATTTTGCACCAATGTTGGGCCGTGAGTCGTCGTCGTTAGATCAGCCGCTTGTTGTTATTATCCCGGTAGGCGAGTCGTTTGTCGCTCGTTTTGTGTTTCGATTGTGTTCCGTTTGTATCGGGGAGAGGGATTCGTCGGTTGATTTGATTCTCCTCGATATGTTGGACTTTGATGTGCTTTTGGGCATGGATTGGCTAGCCACTTGTTATGCTTCAGTGGACTGCCGTGAGAAAGCAGTCAGATTTAACTTTCCGGGAGAGGCAGTCCTTGTTATTCAGGGAGACCGCAGCGTCACCCTTTCCCAGCTTGATTTCATCTCTTCGCGCTGGTCAGCTCTTGAGGAAGGGATGTCAGGGATTCTTAGCGTATATTTATGATACTCGAGCTGCAGAGGTTCATTTGGACCGGGTCCCGATTGTTTGTGAGTTCCCTGATGTTTTCCCTGACGAGCTGCCTGGGCTACCGCTTGAGCGCGACGTTGAGTTCTGCATTGACTTGATTCCCGGATCGGGGCCTATTTCTATACCGTCTTATCGGATGGCCCCAGCAGAGCTTAGAGAGCTGAAGCATCAGTTGCAGGATTTGTTAGATAAGGGGCTTATTCGACCTAGTGTTTCTCCGTGGGGTGCTCCGGTCCTGTTGTCAAGAAGAAGGACGGAAGTTTGCGCTTATGTATCGACTACCGCCAACTGAACAAGGTTACCGTACGGAACCGGTATCCCTTACCACGTATCGACGATTTTTTTTCCGACCAGCTTCAGGGGGCAGGATATTTCTCGAGGATCGATTTGCGATCAGGTTACCATCAGCTACGAGTTCGACATGAGGATATACCGAGGACAGCTTTCCGCACGCGCTACGGCCACTATGAGTTTTTGGTGATGTCGTTCGGACTCACCAACGCCCCAGCAGCATTCATGGAGTTGATGAACCGTATATTCAGGCCGTATCTCGACTTGTTCATCATAGTGTTCATTGATGACATTTTGGTGTATTCCCGGAGCAGAGAGGAGAACGAGCAGCACTTGCGGATTACGTTGCAGACTTTGAGGGAGCACCAGCTTTTCGCAAAATTTTCCAAGTGTGCATTCTGGTTGGACAGCATCGGATTCTTGGGTCACGTGATTACGAGAGATGGCATATGTGTGGACCCGAAGAAGATTGAGGCCGTTCAGCTGTGGCCCAGACCGACATTAGTTACGAAGATCCACAGTTTCCTAGGCCTGGCTGGCTACTACAGGCGATTCGTTCAGGACTTCTCCCGTATTGCTGCACCTTTGACCAGATTGACCCGGAAGGGAGTTCCTTTCGTTTGGACGGAGGAGTGCGAGCACAGTTTTCAGCAGCTACGGACTTGTTTGACTACGGCGCCGGTACTATCTTTGCCTTCAGGATAAGGCGGATTCGTGGTTTATTGTGACGCTTCACGAGTGGGGCTAGGGTGCATGTTGATGCAGCATGACAGGATGATCGCGTATGCTTCACGACAGTTGAAGAAACATGAACAGAACTACCCCACTCACGATTTGGAGATTGCTGCAGTCGTCTTTGCACTTAAGATCTGGCGACATTACCTATACGGTGAGTCGTGTTAGATATTCACTGATCACAAGAGCTTAAAGTATATATTTCAGCAGCGAGACCTGAATCTCAGACAGCGCCGTTGGATGGAACTAGTAAAGGACTACGATTGCGAGATTTTGTATCACCCGGGCAAGGCTAATATAGTGGTGGAGGCTTTGAGCAGGAGGCCCGGGGGTAGTCTATCTTGTTTGCGCGCAGTGCAGAGGCAGTCGTCAGCAGATTGGCTGATTTTATGCGACAGCCGGGTTGAGTTCGAGTTCACTCCGACAGGGGGGCAGCTTGCGCATGTTCGTGCACGTCCGCAGTTACTTGACCGTATTCGAGAGGCACAGCCCAGCGATGACCGTCTTTCAGAGATCATGGAGCAGATTAGGCTGGGCAGAGATTCCGAGTTCGTGATCGATGATCAGGGAGTACTGCGATTTGGGACTCGACTTTGCGTACCAGATTCTGAGGGACTGCGGCGTGAGATTCTTGAGGAGGCGCATCGATCAACATACAGCGTTCATCCGGGTTCCACCAAGATGTACCACGATTTGCGAGATGTTTACTGGTGGGATGGGATGAAGAGGGACGTCACAGACTTCGTATCGAGATGCCTGACTTGTCAACAAGTCAAGGCCGAGCACCAGAGGCCGGCAGGAGAGTTGCAGCCCTTGCCCATTCCGAAATGGAAATAGGAGCAGATTTCGATGGACTTTGTGGTGGGTCTACCCAGGACCAGTCGAGGGTACGACTCCATTTGGGTGATCGTGGATCGATTGACGAAAGCGGCTCACTTCCTGCCAGTGAAGACCACTTTCGGTTTTGCTCAGTATGCCCAGATATACATCGACGAGATTGTACGACTGCATGGAGTCCCGACGTGTATCGTGTCCGACAGAGGCACCCAATTTACCAGCCGACTATGGCAGAGACTTCAGGAGGCATTGGGAACCCATTTGAGTTTCATCACAGCATTTCATTCGCAGACCGACGGCCAGTCAGAGCGGACCATTCAGACTCTTGAGGACATGCTCCGAGCGCGCGTTTTAGACTTCGGAGGTAGCTGGGATCATCATTTACTGTCACTGGAGTTCTCCTACAACAACAGCTTCCAGGATACTATTCAGATGGCACCTTTCGAGGCATTGTATGGGAGGAGATGCAGATCACCCGTCTATTGGACAGAGCTCAGTGAGGGCAGTATTTTGGGGCCGCAGCTTGTTGAGGAGACGACAGCAAAGATACAGTTGATCCGAGACCGGATGAGAGCGGCTCAGAGTAGGCAGAAATCGTATGCAGATAGGCGTCGTCGCAGGCTAGAGTTCGCTGTTGGCGATCATGTTTTTCTGAGGGTCTCTCCGATGAAGGGCGTGATGCGTTTTGGGCGAAAGGGAAAGCTTAGTACCAGATTTGTGGGTCCCTTCGAGATTCTCGAGCGTGTCGGCGCAGTTGCGTATCGTTTGGCTCTTCCACCCAGCTTTCCCGATGTTCACCCCGTCTTCCATGTTTCGATGCTTCGCAAGTACCTTCACGACCCTTCGCATGCGATTCAGCACCCGACAGTCCAGCTAGAGCGCGACCTTTCTTTTGCAGAGCAGCCGGTGGTCATCCTGGATCGGCAGGTGAAGAAATTAAGATCGAAAGTTATACCGACCGTTAAGGTCCTTTGGCGTGGCCCGAGCCGCGAGGAGGTCACCTGGGAGACCGAGGACGAGATGAGGAAGAAATATCCCCATCTCTTTGAAGGTACGCGTAGCTAGATTTTTAAATTCGGGGACCGAATTTCTTTAAGGGGGGAAGATTGTAATGCCTTGAAAAGTCGTTTTGGTGTTTTCCCGAAAATCGGTGAAAATTTGGTATTTTTCCGTAAATCGTCTTTTTTGTTATTTTGCAGTTTAGGCCTAATTATACCTAATTTGTATAGGTAATTGCTAGTTTTTAGTAGCTAATGAGTTACTATCACGAACCGAAAGTACGGAACATGACCGGCACTTAGACTACGAAACGTCTCGAGGCGTACGTAATCTAAGTAAGCCGAAAACCCAGAAATCCAAACCAAGAAAAATAGTAGAGTGAAAGAAAACCAATTTAAATCAAGTAGTTTTAATAGCATAAGCCGAATTATGCGTTTTTGAAAACATCAAATATTTCCTGAAAATTTCGGCAGAGTCTCCTTTGTAAATACAGGCCCCCAAACGGGATACAACATGAATAGTATACGAAATCAATAAAAAGGCATCCCCAAGCGGGAGCTAGCTCTTCATCAATCGACGGTCACAACCACACAAGCAATATAATATACAACGCCAACGGCGAGGATCAAAACTCAAAAGGAAACTCAAAACCACAAGAAATCCACAGAAATATAACGCGCGACTCTAAGGTCGAAAGAATAACATCACTGGTCTCTATCTCAAAAATAAATACATGTTTGGTTGATGGAATTTACTAGATACAACTGAATAATAATATATAATGTATAATGATGGGTACGATACAAATAAACCCACCTACTAGAAAGTCACCCGAAAGAAGCAGTGCCAGCAAAGCCGTAATGAAACCTGTACGGCAAAACCTGCAAGAAACTGTGGCACAACGGGGGTGAGTTGCCAACTCGTGAGTAGAAAAACATCTACGAACAGAAACCGCATGAAAAACGCAATCCTAGGTCAACGATCATAATATATCCTCAAATATAAATAACATGCAGCCTAACAATGATTAGGGTAAATATCTAACCCGAGTGTAATCTCATGTGCCCGTGTCAGTGCCTCAGGTAGCAATATATCATATGAATGAGGTATGAATGCATGAAAACAGAATACATGTAAATGAAGAAACTGTTTTCATAATTTAGTGAGATTTCCTTTGTATTTTTAAAATGAGGTATCATAATGAAATCAGCATAAAACAGTGCCTAGCATCGGCACAAAACGTAATCCCAATATCTCGATATCTCTGTATCACAGTCTCTATACCTCAATATCTCGAAATCTCAATGTCTCAATCACAATATCTAGGGCGCCGTCAGTCCAGACCGGCCCCTACCATCCATCTCAAGACCACGACGGTATCCTCCGGATATCCGACGCGTCGGGTAATATCACCGGTCGGTAGTGCTCCCCTGCCGGGCTCAACGTCAACAACACGATCCTCTTGCCCCGGGTTGCCGCACCGGGCCCACCATGTACCCGAAACGGTTCCTCCACTCCTCGAATCGGGTCTCGAAATCCATCTGCAAACTCATGGTGGACGACTCATACATCATGGGAAAACCGCACTTTTTATTTAAAAGAGAGGGAAGAAGCTTATACAAGTTTTGCGGTTTTCCCCAAATCCAGAAAATTTCATAGAAATCCGAATCCAAATCATCAATAGCATATAAATCCATGAATATAGGCATAAGAATCCATGAATACGGCATAACAATGAATAACAGTATGCATGAAGTGACAAGTAATAACTACAATATCTAAGCTGGCATATAAGGTAAGTACACTAATATTATGTCAAACTACTAGCTATCAAGCTAAGTTAAGCAATAATATTTTCTAAGGTGTACGTGACATGGCAATTACCGATGAAGATGTGCGTGAGCCGGCAAGTAAGTGTACGTGGTACATACGCATCATCGGTAATGGTGCTGGTGTCCTAACAGCATAATGTCAACAATGCAATATGAAATAACAATGTAAGTATGCGATGCGGAGCGAGCAACCAAAATGAGCGGGAGCTAAATATTAAACAATGGTGCCATTTGAAATAACACGAATCGCGGGGTTTTGAAAATAGGGGATACGGTGGTTTTTAAGAAAGGATACGTTTTTTGAAATATCCGTAGATCCCTTGACCTGTCTTTTAAAATACCCACGATCCGCTAGTTTTGAAATAGGTATGAGTCTAATCTAATCTAACAACTACACCAAACTATACGGCTGAACTAACAAACTGAACTACAGGTAAGGAAACCGCCTATCATCTGAGTCGATACATATACATACCTGTATATGTATAGTCGGTGATCCCGCCTCAATAATATCATATCCGATACTGTATCTATAATCAGACATCCCAAGTCAAGAGTGCGGATCAATCATCAATATAAAGCTCGTACGTAGATCCGTCGTACGGCATCCCAAATCTGGGTATGGGTCAATATCACATTCATCATACTATTCATATGGTATCCTCTTTATCAAATATCATTGTCTAGGGTACTGACCTATGTCTAGTACAATACTAATATCATCAACACATATCATCATCAAGGGGTACACATTGCCCAATACAGCCTAGGATCAATATCCTGGCATACCATATCTCATATCATGATCACATGTCGACCATTAATTAATAACACTTTTCACCCGTATCGTCGTCCTAAGATCCGCTATAACACCAGGACGTACCTCAAGTATGAATCCTGCCATATCACCGAAATCACAATCTCAACACAAAACTCATCGACTAATCTCAATCCCAAGTACTATCCTCATCATCCATGCATGTGTATATGAATGTACATATGCATAGTCCCATACCCACGCATATATACATATATACACATCCCAATCTGCTCACAAGAAAGTAAAGTATGCAAGTCTGTGTGTGCGTATGTGGGTATAACAACTACTCTAGGGTTTCGCAACTAACCCAAAGGTACTCCATGAACACATAAACATAACATGAATGAACATTCTCGTATCATAAAACACATATATAAACATATATATATGAGCTACACTACGGACTGCGGGGGTGCTATACGCCATCCACCCGACTTCTCCCCGTAGATATAAATCTACTCACCTGGTCCTCGTTCGCCGGTGCCGACGTCGCCACGCGCTTGCTTGTCGTCTCGAAGTCCATATGGGGTACCTACATATCATAACGCACCGTATCATACTAAAAAGCAAATCCGAAATCGAAACGGTATATGAAAACCAATTCGGCACGCGTATCACGCAGAGGTCAAAACTTATCGGCTACGCATGCAAGAATAGCTAAAGCAACCCTCGAAGACGATGTACAAACGTCAAACCATCAAGAAAAAACCCAAACACACCCATTTACGCATTCACAAACACTAATTATAATATGAAATAGGTTAAAATTCACAAAAACCCCAAATTCACCTTAAAAGTCATTTTTCTGAAAATCTAGCAAGCAAAATTAACCGTTTTAATACAAAACTCGATATATAAACGAATCTAGCGGCCAAAATATCCACTAAATATCATAACAAAGTCATATAAACCATTCCTATAATTTATTCTCATCAATTAGCATAAATTCCAAAATCCTAGTTTGCAAAAATATCAATTTTTAACACCTTTTAAGGCAAAATTCACAATTCAACCATTAAGCTTAGTTTTGCATAACCTAAGATATTAAACCACTCATTATAATATTAATAATAACATGAAACCATAATTATATTTTAATCTAAGTCATTTAATAATTTTCCAAAAACCCCAGTTAGCAAAATAGCTTAATTAGTAAAATTTAAAAAAAACAATTAACAAACTAGTTACTAGGTAAGGTTTTACAATTCCACAAGATGATAATCTACACTTGATTATCCTATTAGTGATGGTTAAACCCAAATTAGCTTCAAACCATACTCTTGAATTCTCAAATTAGCAACAAGAACAAAATTAACACTTTAATAACTTAGCTTTAAGAAATTAACTAACAAATTAAGCAAAAATGGTTAGAATTTATACCCAATAAATTGAAGATCCACAAGCACACACATAGCCTCCCAAATTGGAATCTTGTTCCCTAGATCCATGCAATTTTGGCTATAGAGAAATGGGTAGGAGTCGGATTTTGATTTTGTGAGGGTTTGTGTTGATTTTTGTTGATTTTTTGAGGGAAAATGGAGGTGAAGGAAGATGGATACTTGGAGAAAATGGGGGGGGGGGGGGGGCTGATTCTGGCCGAGAGTGGGGAGGGTGAGGTGAGTGGGAGAGTGAGAGAGAGAGGGTGTTGGTTTCAAAGTCAAAGAAAAAGTCAAAAGCCCATTCTTATACATTCTTTTATCCTTTCTTTTCCTTTTCTTTTCTTTTGAAATTCAAGTGGGGAAAATTGATGGAGGCTGCTGAATTCAGCCAAGGAAGAACTAAATGGGAGTATGTGAGTGTGGGTATGGGTGTGGGGTGATGGAAAATGACAAATACAATATCCCAAACATCCATTTACACTAAAAAAAGCCTTTTTTCTTCAATAATTTCTAAACCGTTTTAGCAAACGATTTCATTTCAAAAACCACATGATAAAATTTTATTTAAAGTTTTATGATGCAAAAAAATTGTTTCAACTCATTCCAATTTGTAATTTTCCCTAATTAAATATATTAGTGACGGCTTAAAATAATATTAAAATAATTAATTTCGGAAAAAATTTCAGAAAATTTGAAATTTCACCAATGGGTCAATAAACACCAAGTACTAGCAATTACATAGCTAGAATATGTATATTTAATTTTATAATGAAGATATTTGTATTTTGACTTTTTACAGAAAACCCCCTTATTTTACCGTTTTTTCGAAATTTCACCGAAACGATTTTCAAAATGTTACAGTTACTTATAAATTTTTGGTCATTTAAAAAAAATTCCCTATTTTTCAATTTTTAATATTATTTCAAGCCGGTAAAAATACATTAAATTAGCGATAAATACAAATTTAAATGGGCTAATTTTAATCTTTAAAATCATGTTAATTGAAATCTAGTTGTAATATAATTTTTAGTATTTTATTTCATGTTTTAATGGGTTTTTATTATGGAAAACAAAAATATGTTTATTTTGAACTAAAACTTGCAATTTTGGACTTGTGGGGGGGTCTTTTTGCATAAAAAATTTTGTGCACTCTCTCACACTCATCCTCACACCCTCTTAGCCGGCCCCACCTCAGCAGCAAGCCCACAAAATTTTTCCCCAACTCATTTGAACAAAATGATATGATAAGGGTTTTAATATATTAAATTGGGTATGGGTTTTTGGTTGATTGGTATGGCTTTGACCTTGACTTTTCCCACACTTCCCTCACTTTCTCCAACCCCTCCCAAATCTGGCCGAAACCCCACTTGGTGTAGCTCCTCTCATTTCCTTTCTCTTTGCTACAAAAAATTCCATCAAAATCCATTAAAATTCAACAAAAATCAACAATTTCCTTTACAATTTCAAAGCAAAACCTTATTCTATCTCTTTTCAAGCCCAAATTGGTTTAAATATTGGAGAAAGGAGGTGTCTTGGGAGGCTTGAGCAAGCTTAGGATTGAACTTTTTAGGTATAACTTCTAATCAAATGGTTACATTGTTGCTTATGTGTGCTAATTAGAACCTTGAAATTGTTTAGTGTTAAATCTTTTGTTAATTTCTAATCTAGTTTTTTTTAAAGAGGGTAGTTTGATATGAACTTGGGTTTTAGCACACCATTACTAGGCTAATTAAATCTATTTTTCTATCTAGTTATTTTGCTAACCTAATCTAAGAGGTTAATTTTCTTATGTGGGATTTTATTTGTATTAATTTAAATTTTCAAGTGTGGAATTGGATTTGGAATTGCTAGGTTATGAATTCACGAAAAGGTTGTGTTTAGATAATGGGTTTTGTAGCATGGTAATTGGGTTAAATTAATTGTAGTGGCTTTCTAATGGTTATCTTGGGTGGTTGTGCGATAATGTGTGCACTTTATCGCAAATCGGCGATGTTTGCACCGATTTTTGAAATGTAAATGCTTACTAGTTTTTATATAAAATTATGTGATAAATTATTTGTGATAACTTCATTATATTTTTAGCATATCCTATGACATTAGGATGTGTGAGTACGGAATTTTGTGTGAACGGGTTTTAGTTTTGCCGGGCATCCCAAAACGACGATTATAGCTAGTTTTTGTGATTTTCGTGTGTGTTCCGGGCACCTTGTGCACGTTGTGCCTAACTCGTGAACGTTGATGTTTTCGTTAGGATTTGTGTCGTTTCATGAAATGTAACCTTATGTTTTGTATTGGTGCAAATTCCAGGTTCGGTCGCGGAGACTTCGGACGCAGCACGAAAAGGAAAGGCGGTGATTGGACATAGCTAGCTGGGGATTCCTGTGAGTAGATGTAATATCAACGGGGGACTATCGTTCGGATGGCGCAAGTCGCCCGATAGTTTAAGTAGTTTAAAGATTTCTAGTGATATTAGTAATTAGGAGTAAATGCTTGCGTAACATCTTGCTACATCCATGCTTTATATTGTCAGACATATGCAAACCCATTCTATAGGACACCTGCACTATTGCCAGGGTTTTTATATGCAGCACGAGCACTATTCATGCGAACACACACGCCCTGGTAATTGCCATGCCACGACACTAGATAACTTATAATCTAGAATGTTGTCACCATATTTGATACTTAAACCTGTACTATTACAATAAATCCTTAAAATAACATTGTAGAATTGCTATTAATGTGCATGTATACCATTACATCAATTGTTCATGCCTAGTTTATTAATCATACATTGCAACTTGGTTATTGATACCATATGCATTCATTATCATTGACATATGCACTTATGATGATTTATTGAGATTTATGATATTTCTGGATTTCGGGGAAAGCCGCAAAATTTACAACTTATGATCTTTTAAAATATAAAAAGTTACGGTTTTCTAGTGATGTAAAGTGTCGTCCACCATGAGTTTGCTGTGGTTTTCGAGATCCGTGTCGAGGAGTGGAGGAACCGTCACGGGTACATGGTGGGCCCAGTAAGGTACCCCGCGGCAAGAGGATCGTGTTGTTGACGTTGAGCCTGGCAGGGGATGGATTACCTACCGGTGACTTCATTTGGCACGGCGGATATCCAGAGGATACCGACCGTGGCCGCGAGATGATGAGATATTGATATTTGAGATGGGTCTGCCGGACGGCTGAGGCCAGAGATACTATGATACGGATACATGAGATTGAGACAGTTTTGAGGTGTCGATGCTGGACACAGATTCTTGTTGATTCTATTGGTATTGTGCTGATATTTCAAAAGAGATTCTTAAAGGAAAAATATGATTTCTTATACTTACACATTCAGATCACGAGTTGATTCATAATTGCATACATACCTGCTAGTACATTCATGTTGCATACATACCTACTAGTATATCCTGTCATACCTGTATTATAGATGCTAGGATGCTTGTGTGCATGCTTGCGATAGCTTATATTGATGTTATTTATTACTCACTTGTTGGAAACTCACCCCCGTTGTGCCACAGCCTTTTTCAGTTCCGCTCCGTCAGTACAGTAGCGGCGGGCGCACTTGCTTCTTTTGCCTCTTTTGCCTGGACTCGAGGCTTTTGCTCGTAGGTGGGTTGTATCATTATTTTGTACCACCTTGTATATTATTTGTATCTAGAGTACTCCATCTACTGTATCTACCAGTATTGTTGTATATTGACCTAGAGACGAGACTGTGAGATTTGTGCACTTTTTATGCTGTATTTTGGGGTCGAGCTCACTTGAGTCGACATGATGTTTTACTTGTGCTTCTTATGTTTATTTATGCACATTGCTGATTTACATTGCGTGGGATTTATGACCGCCTTGTGGCGAAGAGCTAGCTCCCGCTTGGGGATGCCTTATTTGTTGTATTCATATATATTCTTGTTGTACCCATTTTGGGGGGCAGTATTTACAAAGGAGACTCTGCCGAAATTTTCGGAAAAATTGATATTGTTTTTAAAAAGGCTTGATATGACTTATTTGATAAACTCGCTTTCAATTGATTGCTTTTCCTTCACTCTTCTGCTTATTTGGTTTTGATTTCTGGGCTTTGGCTTACTTATTTTACGGACGCCTTGAGACATTTCGTAATTTAAGTGTCAGTCACGTTCCGTACCTTTCGGGTCACGACACATCGAGCACATAGGCCCTTCTCATCGACCTTATAGGCCCACACATATATAATGAATAAGTATATTTGCATATATCATTATGATGATATATATTGTAGATGTATATGTGTGTGTGTGTGTGTATATATATATATATATATATCAACGTCCTATACCACTGATATATATATATATATACACGATGGGTATACATATATATATCAGCGTCCCATACCACTGATATATACACAGGAGTAAAACAATCCAGAAAACATCATATGAAAACCATATCTCAATGCGAAACCCATGAATATAATGTATGCAATACGAAACAGTAATATGAGCATATAAGGAAAAATAGCTATTTAACTGCAACAAGTTATAAAATATATCATGCGGTTCCTAAATTCTCCAAATTCATACAGCATCAATAAAGGTGAACATGTAACTATATAAAGGCATATGTGTAAGCATGTAGGTATACAAGTATGTTATATGTCATATGCACAATGAAATATGAATCAATAACATAAAAGCATGCAATACAATGCGAGCAGCAGAAAAATGGTAAATGAATAATAATGAAGCAATAAAGAAATATACATTCCTATATACGAGTCATACAGTCTTTGGTATTTGAAAGTTGCACGAATCGTGGTGTTCAGAAAATAGGGCTACGGTGTTTTTATGAAAAAGTACATCCTTTGAAAATATCCGTAGTATCCCTTGACCTGTCTTTAAAATACTCACGATTCGTTGGTTTTTGAAATAGGTATGACTCAAGTCTAGTCTAACATCTACAAGTAAACTACATGACTAAACTAACTGGCTAATCGAAAAGATAAGGAAACCACCTAAATCTGAGTCGATACATATAAATATAATAGTCGGTGATCCCGCCTCAATAGTATCACATACGATACAATATATATTATGACATCCTCGAGTCAAGAGTGCGGATCTATCATCAATATAAACTATATATATATACGCCAAAAGTCCCTTTATAATCTCATGTCGTATCTCCTAATACGAATCAAAACATATCACCGATCTCATAGCATCATGCCCAATCTCATCGACTCATCTCCAACTATCATCCACTATCCTCATTATCCAGGTATAGGTATACGTGTGTATGTATATATATATATATATATATATTTATATATGCCTAGTCCCAAACCTGTGTGTGTGTATATACGTATCCCCATATACCCACAAGTAATAATAATAATGCAAGCAAGGATGTGTGTGCGTGTGTGCAAACCTATTCTATGGTTCGCGACTAAGAAAGCAACCACGACACTATCATCCAAATTCACAACACATGTAAATATATTACATATCATCAACTACACTACGAACTGCGGGGGTGCTATACGCCATCCACCCGACTTCCCCCGCAGATATATATCTACTCACCTTGATCCTCGCTTGATGATGCCGATGACGCCACGCTCATCCTCGTCGTCTTGAAATCACGTGGGGGTACCTACAACCAATACATAATCGCAAATGCGTATTAAAATCATGTTGGAAAACCAAAATGGCGCACGTTTCGCTCATAGGTTAAAACCTATAGCCTACGCCTGCAAAACCATCAACCAACCCTCGTCGCTGACGTACAAACATCAGACGACGGAACAAAAAATAAAATACCAAATCCCAAATTAAAATGAAGTCGTAAAACAATGCAGCAACTCAAGAAAAAGGTCCCAGATTTTACCCAAAGTGAAATTGGCCAATTTTGCATATATGGAGGGTCTAATTTACTAGAGATAAAACCCTGGACAAAACACGGATCATTTCCATTCTACCCAGGCCGCAAATTGCGGCCAAACTGAGTAAATTTCCGGCCATTACTTGGAGTGGGGGTCTCATGTTTTGGGTATAGGTTCTAGGTTTCCTGCACATCTCTCAGTCTTCGCTAAATATTTTTCAGGTCACCCGGGTTATAGCAGATCACAAAACTTCATCACAGCAGTTATCAAAATACAATATCGGAGTTTCTAAGTTTAGGAATTTGGGATTTACTCTATGGTTTAGCCAACTATACCATCCCTACAGGGGTCGTAGTCCCTAATTACACCTCAATTGCACTTTTGGAACCAATTCAAACCCTAATCCCTAACTTGGAATTTTCAAAGTTCGCTAAACTACACAATATCGATTCTAAACTTGTATGGATGCTTAAGGAATTTAAATATTATTCTAATGGTGCAGAAATTACCTCATTTGGCAACTCAAGAATTTTCTTGAGTTGCCCCAAGTGATCAAAATCGGATTTTTCTTGGTCCAAGGTGCTTGTGAAGAGCTTGTGCATGTTTTTTGTGAAATGGAGGTGAACTTTTGAATTGTTTTTTGTGTTGTGTGATGAGGTAGAGGGGGATGGAGGAGAGGGCAGCAACCATGGTGAAGGAGGAAGGGGAAATGATGAAGTGAAGATGAGAAGAGACCAAGTCAGGGGAACCCCTCACCTCACTCTCTCTCATGCCCATCCTTCCCTTTGTTTATTCATTTCTTTTTCTTTTCTTTTATTTTCTTTTCTTTGTAAACCCAAATGAAAATCCAAAAGCAAAATGTCATGGTTAAACAAATGCACAAGTATAAAAATGTGATATGGTGCATGCCATGTGCATAAAACCGGCTTAATGCGCGATTAGCGATATTTAATCACGATTAGCTTTAAAAATGAATATGATTAATCATAAAAAGTTATAATTTGCTTAAATCACATAAAACATCCTCATTTCAGTAATTTCTAAAATTTTCCCAATATTTTCCGATTTATCGGTATTTAATCATACAGCATTAATAAAATATTCAATATATTTACTATTTAATTATAAAAATTCCCAAAAATAATATTTTATTTTTCTGAAATGTTACAGACAGTCCAAAAACCAGTATTTTAAGAAAGTTTAGTTAACTTGGTTACTAAGTTATAGTCTAGGGTTGTGACATGGTCGCTGCCAATGAGAGAGAGAAAAGAAACACTCTGCGTGCACTCTAACCTAGATCAGAATGGTTAATCACTTTATCTAATCAGGATGTCTCCCACTATATTCTCAAATTATCCTCCAAACCTGAAAGAAGAATTAGTCGAGATCATCTAAAATCACCTAAGGAGTAAGCCAACTCATCAGTGGGTATCGGGATTCAACTATCATCGCATAATAACCTGATGGAATCCATTCACGTTATCACACTCCAGAAGGTATGCGCATGCCTTGCAAGTTTCCTGTATGTTTGAAAGTCCCGATGTGATTTTACCCAATGCTCTTATGACCTTGACGAAGGACAACAAATCTTAAGTCACATGGCATGTTCTACCCGTCATTGTCCAGGTTAATTTGAACCCACCCGAACTCGCCCTTGACGAAGGTCAACAAGGCTATACGACTGTCCCAAACTAACGCATCTATCTATGCAACAGAAAAGTAATAAACAACTACCATACACTATGCCTTGACGAAGGTCAACAAACCTAGCATGAATACTAAGTGTTACCCGTCTGAAATTACGGAGGGCTACGAATGGTTTTTGGCGAAAAACCTTTAACGTAATGAACTTGATATCGTTGAAGGAACCGGATAGCTTTTTACAAATGTATAGTGGCGAAAACTTTTGCTAAAGAGGCCACTCCCGGTGAGGGGATCTCGGCTCTTTCCCCATAGAGTGGTGCAGGATATTCCACTGAATACCGTGATGCAAAGCAAAAAGTAATCGACTATATTGAAGTTATTACCCTGACGCAAACTTCTGCCCAATGGGTCACCCCCGATGAAGGGATCTCGGCCCTTTCGTCGTCGAATGAGGTGCTGGATATTCATAACCGAATACCACTATGAAAAACAAAACAAAATGCCCTTGTAATAACAGCTTTTTGAAAATTGTTCCAACAACATCGAATATGTTTGTTTTCTTTGCAATGATCAGAATCAATGCAGTCCCTTCAATTAATCACACCAGAAAAGAATGAAAATATGATGTATGTATATGCTATCCGCATTCGCCACTGGGTCCCGTCATCACCCGTTATGTTACTTAACTAACGACAGAGCGGGGACTGGACTAGCGCTGGGGTAAAATATATACAACATCTACTAGTATATATAAAGCAATATATAATAATCGCTCCAGGTATGATAAATGCAACATCACAGACAAGCGATAAGCATCACAGAACAATACAGATAATCTGGGAGCCCCGAGTTTCCTTTGAGCCGCAACTGAAACCCGATGTTCCCCTGGTCGTGTCGACAGCCTGTGCAATGAAAACCTAGACCCCTACGAGCGCGGAAAGTTACCCGCCAAACTAGAAGTGAGGCAACCCCCCTTCATCAAAGTGAATGGGCCACCCGGCACTTCACGGAATCCGGTAACTTGAGCACCCTACCTTGGGTCAACCTGTACACCTATGCGTGCGGCGAATAGCCCGCCAATTCTAGAGTGAGGTCCCCTCCTTCTCAACGCTATGAGATGCGGACCCTTTGTCCTCCAGAACCCGGCTATCTGTGCACTCCATCGTGGGGAAATCCTAGTACAGAAAAGAAAATATGTACAACGGTGACATCGACCTTTACCCGGTCGTGCCCCAAACAAATAATATACAAAAAGGCAGTGACGGCAGTCCACATGTCAGACGCTCGCCCCGTGATATCAAATGTACAAATAAAATTAAAATGTGTTAACATTGCACCCAATCTATCCACCATGATGAATCCGCAACAATACATCACAACACAGAACATTAACGTGAATGACACGTTCGCAAACCTGTCTAAAAGAACTATAGCAATTAGACAAGTTGTACCGATCAAATGACATTCACGGTCGCAGATAGAAATGTATGTACTGTAAACATTAAACAATGTTAGAAAATATCGAGTTCGAAATAACCCCGAATAGCCCCCAATCAAGTAGATAAAACCATATCAAAACTGGGCTAAACTAGCAATACCAATAAACCAGCATTCCAGAGACCAGACCAGAACTCAAATACGAAGTCCAAACTCAATGCAATGGCCAGCCTGGCAGGATTTTTTAGCAATGTGCTTGGTTTTGTTTAGGTGGAATTGTATCGTATTTGGTCTGTGGTCTAGTGGTCAGGTCAGTAGTCTTCTGCCGTTACTAAAATATTTTTAGAAAACACTTTTAAAAACGACAGAAACTGGAACGCAGTGGGTATTGTTTGGGGTTGTTTCGGTTTCGATATTTTAACATTGTCTAAACCAACCATTATGTGGTTAATGGGTTGGCTCTGATACCATGTAAGGCTACGGCAGCCCACCGACCATCAATCCGCGGCAAAATGCGGAACAAAAACTTTTCAAACTTGGCGCTAACGTAACCCTAAATCCCGAATCGTGCCATTAACCTTATACTAGTTAACTATAAAGAGTTTAGAGAGGTTATACCGATCGATCCATGTCCTTCGGTATTCAACCTCTGCCCAAGCTCCTCACGGCTGCCCCGATGTAGTTCGCTCTCCGGTCTCCCTCATCGAAGGCGATCTACGTCGAGGATTCTTAATATGGGCTCCCGCTTCAATAACCGAAGCAACTTGAACAACTAGTTTGCTAGCCTAGATGCCCAAGATGAAGTAGAGATAGTGTGTGAATACTTTGTCTCATAAAACCCATGGATTCTCAACTCATAAGAGGGATGGGTGGAGGCTGAAGAAGATGCCCATGGAGGAAAGTGTGAGCTCAAGAAAGAAGCTCATGAAAAAAGATGAAGTGGATGCCCTATATTTTTGAGGGAGTGTTTAGATATTATTGTGATGAGAAAATGAGTCACACACACACAAAAAATCTCTACACTCACATGCTCACCACAAATATCTTAGCTCACATACAAATATCTTAGCTAAGACAAAAGCCATGTCATGCCAAGAATGAGTCACACTTTCCACCAAATTAAACATTTAATCTAAATGTTTAAATCAAGAAAAGAACATGGCATCAACTAAAGAAATCTTGTAACAAATTACAAGAATGCACCTCATCCGTATATACATACTTGCATCCGTATTCCGATTGAATACGAATACAACGAGATGAAAGTAATCCAACAATCTAATACTAGGATCCGGCTTAAACCAAAGCCCACTAGTATGATCCGTCCGATCATGACCCGTGCACAAGTGCACGTATATGATCGAACCCTGCCATAAAACCATACGGCCTCTACAATGTTTCGGCCGAACCAGGGAAACCCTCTGTGTGGGACTCTAAAGACTCATCAATAAGCTGGCAGTGGGTTTAACAACAAGTACGTCAGTGGCACTAGCTGTACGTAACGGCTACCTAGGTATTGAACGAAAGGGAGGCCGACGAGCGAACTCATCCTGAAACCCTACTGATCCTGACAGTGACAATATCCGTACAGTCCGGTCCGTTCGTCTATGAGTATCGCATATCGGGTCTAGGGGGGTAGATAAAGTCAGACCCCTAATAACGCGATATTTAGAGTCGGTATGAAGCCCATCACCACCTGAGAAACTACTGATCCGAATCAGAAATTCTCGACTACCTTGGCTAAGGATTTCTGGTGATGGCCACCCGTGCACACTGCGACATCAACCCCCAATACCGGGAGAGGCGAATCCTCTGACGATCCACTCACTGCCTCCATGTAGCTTGGGAAAACCTATTTGCATGACTCCTTTGAGCCGTAGTAGGGTAGTAATCAATGCACAGTGGGAACTCACACGAGACAAATGACAATCTCAGGTCGATAGACTAACCTGTACACATGTCACCAGGAAACTACTATCTGACAATAGGTATAATACCAACTAGCATGTTCCCGGCGAGTCCGTCTGGTGTACTCATAACCCAATTAGCACCTTTATACTATCTTAGGTGAACCAACTGACTCCAATGGCTTGTGAGACCGGCCACTACCCCTCGTCAGGGTCTCGATCCGTATACACTAGTGTACTCTGGAGTATCGATGCCCAGTCTCGAAAATCCCTCGACTAGGGACACTTTAAGGATGTTCTTATAGACTACCCAACTCTCACGTATATGATCGCCATCATACTGCCGCTAGTCAAGCAAGAATCCTATGGGCTCTATCAACATGTAATAGTGATCTGTAGTCAGCTGAATCATGTATACGATGATAAAGGAAAACCAGATAGCATACTATCATCTCGAGTAAGACTGTTCAACCGGTATAGGTCCTCCCTCAATCATTACAATCACGTGCCTGCGATCAAATAGTTGACTTTGAGGGCACTATAGCCAACACTTATTGCAAAATGTTTTCTTCAAAGACCAGTAGTAGACTATGACTAAACATTTTCTCCAGTGGCTATGCTAAAATCCATTCGGATCCTACTTGCCATTGCTCCTTTCCATGACTATGAAATCTAGCAGATGGACGTAAAAATGCCTTTTTTAAATGGAAGTTTAGAAGAGTGCGTTTATATGGATCAGCCAGAAGTTTTGTAGACAGTGGGAGCAGCAGGAAGGTGTGCAAGTTGCTCAAATCCAATTATGGATTAAAACAAGTATCACGGAGTTGGAACATCTGTTTTGATTAAATAGTCAAGGACTTTGACTTCATCAAGAAGGAGGATGAGCCATGTATTTATAAGAAGATTGTAGGACGAACGGTCGTATTCCTAGTCTTTTACGTGGACGACATTCTTTTGATAGGAAACGATATTCCTATGCTACTATCGGTCACGCTGTTCGTGTCACAAAGGTTCTCCATGAAGGACCTGGGTGATGCCTCGTACATTTTGAGCATTAAGATCTACAGAGATAGATCTAAGAGATTATTGGGAATTTCGCAGTCCAGGTACATAGAGACCGTACTAAAGAGATTTAGTATGGAAGATTCCAAGCGCAATAACATACCCGCACTGCACGGAACCACCCTCTCCAAAGAGATGTCTCCCAAGACTGATGATGATAGGGTTCGCATGAGCAGTATACCCTACGCTTCGGCGGTAGGATCTATAATGTATGTGATGCTGTGTACCAGACTAGATGTAGCATACGCGCTTAGCATGGTGAGCCAGTATCAGTCAAACCCGGGTGAAAATCAATGGACGTCTGTGAAGAACATTCTCAAGTACCTGAGAAAGACTAAGGATATGTTTTTAGTATACGGTAATAGAGACCTTAAGGTCGAGTCCTTTACCAATTCCAACTTTTAGAGTAATAAGGATGACAGCAAGTCTATCTCGGGTTTTGGGTTTACCCTCAACAGAGGGGCGGTGTGTTGGAGGAGCTCCAAACAGGACACCGTCGCAGACTCGACGATGGAGGATGAATACATTGCTGCAAACGATGCCGCAAAAGAAGCAGTCTGGATGAAGAAGTTCATTATTGAACATGTCACGACCCGAAATTGGCACGTGACGGCCCTAATACTACGCAACGTCTACAGGCGTAACGCAGTAAAAGAAAGCCAAAACCCAGAAATCTAAACCATTAAAAGAAAAGAAAAGGTAAGAAACAGTTTTAAAAGTCTTTGAAATCACAACCCAAATTCTTTAAAAGTCCAACATTCTTTCTTTAAAATTTTGGCTGCACCTCCTTTGTAAAAACTAGCCCCAAAAATGGGTACAATATAAATAAAAGTAAAGCATTCCCAAACGGGAGCAAAAACATGCCCAAAGGCGGAAATTAACCACCACAACAAATATACGACGCCGAAGCGAAGAAATAAAAGACGATAGAAAGAAAACTGTATAAAAGACAACAAGTCAGAAATAATATACAATATCGTCCTCACACAAGTTTCTAAGTCAAACATGAAAGTAGTAGATAGAGAGTACAGGGATACAACGAATATACAATACAACACGAATAACCACAAAGCCCACCTAAGCAAAACATCACACTGTGAGCCGATGCGGTATCCGTAGCAAAAGATGATAGATAGATGAATGGCCGCCTCGACTACTCTGGGGAACACCCTGCAAAACAACTGTGGCACAACGGGGGTGAGTTGCCAACTCGTGAATAGTAAACAACATATGCAGGTAATCGCAAGTATGCACGTACAGCGCGAATCTAACATATGCAATTAATAGCAATAAAAGGTCATATGATTGCAATAATCATGAAAGGTACACTAGCAGGTACAACTAATACATGAAGCAATAACATATGACAAGCAGTATGCAATAATCATGCAATAATGATATGAAAATGTATATATGCAACAATCATGGAAGGTACACTAACAGGTACAACTACTACATGAAACAGTGCATATAAATAAAGGTATGTAAATTCAACAGTCATGAAAGGTACGCTAGCAGGTACTACTAATACATGAAACAGTGCAGAAACAATAAATATTAAGTATGGTATAAAACATGTCAATTCCACGGAATCCTGATATCGTGGTAGGATCACAATCCAACAAGACAATCCAAATCCAAAATCCTCAAATCAGCCCCCAAATTAGCTCTCATATCATATAAGTCTCACAAATCCTGAATGTACAATATCGAATAAATCTCATATATCCTGAATGTACAAATCAGCAATCTCATAAATGTCCTGTATCCAATATCAAATGAATCACCTATATCTCAAATCCAATATCAAATAAAATTCTAACACCCTAAATATATATGCATGAATAAATATGATGATGTATATAAATTAAAGTCAATACACATATATTAGCGTCCCATTCCACTAATATTGGTGTAAAGGTATATATAACAGCATTCTAACCTACTGTTATATATACAAAGAAGTAAAAATGTCAATACACATATATTAACGTCCCATTCCAGTAATATTGGTGTAAAGGCATATATAACAGCGTCCTAACCCACTGTTATATATATAATAAGTAAAAGGGAATATCATGAAAACAATGTGTCAAGCATCGACACAGAAATACTGATCTATCATGTGTTGTCACCATGAATGGCCCCTGATAGGTACGTATCATACGCTATCCCGAAAGCTCGAGTGCCTAGCTCTGACCCTTGCCTTTCGACGTATCTATACGTACATGAATCCCGTCGGTATCCCCATGATAACCGCTGAGTCATTGGTAATGTCACCGGATGGTATGGTTCCCCTGCAACTCATCGTCTAGCACCACGACCTCATTCTTTCCTCGGGGTACCTCCGGGCCCCTCCATGTACCCGCACACGGACCCCTCCGTTCCTCGCGTGGGGTATATATATATATATATATATATCCGAATCGATAAATCTCATGGTGGCTGCTGAACTATCATATGAAGGGAAACCGGGTTTTTCAAACAATGCATAATTTCATGAACTCCCACGGTCCCCAAATCCAGAAAACATCATGAAAAATCCATATCACAATGCGAAAATCCATGAATATAATATATGCAACATAAAACGGTAATGAAAGCATATAAAGAAAAGGCCGCTAATTAACGGCAACAAGTTAATAAAAATATCATGCGGTTCCTATTTTCTCCAATTCTAAATAATATCAAGTAAAGATAAACATGTAGCTATAACCAGATATATGTGTAAACATAAAGGTATAGCAAGGTATATGTATCTACCTATAAGTAATGATGTAATATACCCCCTGGGTATAAGTGAAGTATGTGTACATGGTATACCTGTAGCTATGTCATAAAGTGTGTACGTACCTAATACTAATCGCACAATACCCTATAGGTATACAGGTATCTAGCATGTAAGTATGTGAAGGCATATATGTAAGCATGAATGTATAAAGGTATGTTATATGTCACATGCGATAAGAAATATGAATCAATGTCACAATGTCCCTAACCAAGCAATATCCAACTATAAGTGGTTTGTGTGTGATATGGCAATTATTGACGGTGTGTGTAGCATACAATCAGTGCTCGTGCAACATGAATCGTCAATAATATGTGCAGTGTCCTAAGGCTACTTGTCCAAGCACAACAATATCTAAGTAATAGGGTAAATGCGCAATTCTAAATATGACATAGAATATGCGACAGAAATAACACCACTAGCCCAGACGCATAACGTCATGGGGGTGATTCCTCTGTAGATGTTAAATCTACTCACCAACGCTCCTGGCTAGGTGAAGTCTACCACCTGTTTTCCTTTTGTAGTAGTGTCAGAAGTCCCCGCCTGCGAACCTGCAACATTAAAACAATAAAGCACATATAAATTAATAATAGACCCAAAATACCTACAATCTACACGGACAAAAACGACACACATACGTACTCTAAAGGGTTCGTGTTGTAGCTAACGCGTATAGCGACGCTACGAAACCAACTCAGACCAACAGCAACACAGAACACGCACCGTATCTGATAACGTATCGCGCGAAATGAAACACTAGAAACACACAAGTGGTCCCGGATTTTTCTGTACCAGTAATCTGTAAAAATTGCAAGTACCATGAGACTACAAATAACCCTAAAGACCCCTACCTAAAAACCCAACACCCAAGTCCCCAGTCTGGCCGCAAACTGCGGCCAGAACCAATAAATTTGCGGCCCAAACATAGTGGAATTGGCTCGAATTTTGAGGGTAGGTTCTAGATCACTACACTAGGTTACTGTCAAGTCAATTTTTGCAACAAGTACCTGGTTTAACAGCAGATCATCCGAGACCCCCAAACAACACTAAAAATACGATATTTACCCAAAACGATACGATACGCGATAAAAACAGCAATTAACAAGCTAAGCTACACAAAATTAACTTAAAGAACAGAAAGGAATCATTATCTACACAAAAGAACACAAAGATCCTAGCTTTGTATGATCCAAGACATCCAAGAGGCAATATCCAAGAAAAGATGTGATTGTTGTGAAGATTTTGAGGTTTTGTGATGGATTTGTGTAGGAAATAGGTGATTGTTCAGTTTATGAGAGAGGAAGAGAGAAAAAGAAAAGAGATAGAGAAATGAGAGAGGGAATGAGGATAAGAGAAAAGGAGGTGAGTGTAGGGAGAGAATGAGAGTGAGTGTATCATAGCATTTAATCCTCATTAATGCCTTCACACACACCTCATCACTCAAACAAATATCTCTCTCTCTCTCTCTCACAAAAGATCAAGAGATTAAAAGGTTAAGGATTAAGCAAAGGGTTTAAATCAAGGATTAAAGCAAAGGGATTAGATTAGGGTTAAGTGTCAAGGTTGCTAAGAACAAAATTAGCACAAATAAAACTCATATTTACGTGCACACGTGCGTGCATGCTTATAACAAATGATAATAAATTATTAATTAAATGTTATAAAATGTGAGGAACCCGAATTGGTAAACTTTTTACAGTAAACCCGCATTAACGTCTAAACGAACACTAACCGAAATCTAAGGCGTTATAGAACATCAGGTAGTTCCATCCATTGTTGATCAGATACCTTTGAATTGCGATAACAATAGGGCTATAGCTTTAGCGAAGGAACCACGGTCCCATCAGAAATCCAGACATAACTTAAGGCGGTATCAACTGATCAAGGAGATCATTGATCGTCAGGAGATCGAGGTCCAGAGAGTGGATACAAAAGAAAACACGGCGAATCCATTTACAAAGGCCCTCCATCAACCCCCGTTCGAGCGAATTTTGAGATGTCGGGTATGCGGGATGCCAACAGCTGGCCTTAGAGCAGACGTTGGGTATTCGGTATGCCAATTACTGGCCTTTAGTACAAGTGGGAGATTGTTGGATATGTATGCCCTAGAGGACATTATTGTATATGTATACATGTGCATGCTGGGGATATGTATGTACAGGACATTCTTGCTCAGTTATATAGTATATTATTTGAGTTGTCTTTATCAGGATATGTGTATTTGTTTCTATTGATGTTTTATCCAGCCTGCACATATTGATAAAGACTTGATACAATAGTATACTATTATGGTTTGACTTTATCTTAACATGTACATATGTTATACTCATATTACATATTGCTGTTACATGTTGATAAAGCCCTTAGGATCTTGCTTGACTACCAGTGTTATGATGGTGATCATATTTGTGGGAGCTGGGTAGTCCATAAGTGTTGGATATTTGTATGCCCTAGAGGCCATTATATGTATAATGGATGCTTGGACATGTGTATATATATATATATATATATACAGATGACTTTCTTGTTCGACATGATAGTATGGTATCTGGTTTACTTTATCTTGACATGTTCATTTGATCATGCATCTTACTCATTTGGTACATGTTGATAAAGCCCATAGGATATTTACTTCACTACAGCGACTATGATGTGGATCATACTAGTGGAACACGTGTAGTTTATGAGCATATCCTTGAACTGTTCCTAGTCGAGTGTGTATCGAGACGGGGCATCGATATTCCTGAGTTGACTAGCATATACCATTCTTGTCCCATATGATGGGCGATGGATGATCCCATACCCATCTGGTGTGGTGACACAAGAGATTGTATGCGGGTGCTCACTGGAGACTTGGTACACTGAACGGACTCGCCGTGAACTCCTATGTGGTATTATATCTATCGTCGGATAGAAGTTCTCAGGTGACACTGGTACAGGTTAGTCTGTAGACCCGAGATCGTCATAGAGTCTCGTGTGTACTCCCACTGTACTTTGATCTCCACCCTACCACGGCTCTACTGAGTCATGCAAACAGGTGGATTTTGGGTACAGTCCCGAGGAACATGGAGGCAATGAGCGATAGGAGGGGTTCGTCTTGTAAGTCTATGTAACCCACCCCGACACTTACGGGGAAACGGAAAGAGTAAAAATCAAAAAAATTTATCACGGGGAAACATAGACATAACATGAAGGATCTATGCTAAACATGAACTAACAAACTATCTACAAGTTCTAACTACTAGGTTAGAAGGTTATACCTAGTTCTTGAACTCCTTCTCCTCTTGAGTTGCTTTCTTTTCTTGTGTGTTCCTTTGAGTGGTGTAGACGGCTCCTTCTCTTCGTCTTCGCTTTGCCAAAGATGGATCCACCCGAAGGCCTCTACCTTGAGCTCCAACCTCAACAAAGAAGTAACTAGAGTGCTTGGATTGCTAGACTAAGAACGCTAGAGTAAGTAAAGGAGTATTTTCGTGGTTTTGTCTCAAAGCTTGGATTTTCAACACATGAAACACTTAAGCTTTTGAGAGAGAGGAAGAGGGAGAGCAAACCATGAGATGTTAGTTGTATGTATGCCCTAGAGGCCAGTATTGTACAGATGATGTATATTATATTTGATGCTTGGACATATATAGAGATGACTTTCTTGCTCGATATGATAGTATGCTATCTGGTTACTCTTTATCTTAACATGTACACTAGTCTCTTTATACTGTCTTATAGTTACATGTTGGTAAAGCCCTTAGGATGTGTACTTGACTACCTGGACTATGATGCAGATCATACTAGTGGGGACATGGTAGTCCATAAGTACATCCTTCAAGGTCCCTAGTCGTGGGTGTATCGAGACGGGGCATCGATATACCAGAGTAGACTAGCGTATACGCTTCTCGACCCATGAGATGGGCGATGGATGATCCCATATCCATTGGTGTTTGACATCAGAGAAGGTATACGGGTGCTCAGTGGAGACTGGTTACACTGGACGGACTCGCCGAGAACTCCCAGATGGTATTATACCTCACGTCAGATGACAGTTCTCAGGTGACACTTGTACAGGTTAGTCTGTAGACCCGAGATCGTCATAGAGTCTTGTGTGATTCCCACTGTGCTTTGATCTCCACCTTACCACGCCCATGAGGGCGTGCAAAACGGTGGTCTTTGGGTACAGTCTCGAGTCACATGGAGGCAATGAGCTATAGGAGGGGTTTCGTCTCTCCCGGTATTGGGGGTTGATGTTGCGCTGTGCTCGATTGGCCGTAACAGGGAAGTCCCTGGCCAGGGCTGATCAGAGATTTGCTGGTAAGTGTTACCAGTAGTTTCTCGACCCGTTATGAGCCTCACATCGGCACGACTTATCGGTTATTGGGGTCTGACGTATACCACCCCTAGACTTGATATGCGACGTATCAGACGAAGAGACCGGACTGTACGGTAAGTGTTACTGGTCGGATTCGCAGGAGTGTGAGCGGGCTAGCTCGTCGATCTTCTGATCGCTCAATACCCGGGTGGCCGTTACGTTTAACAGACCGCTTGCGGCTTGTGGATGCTTGATATGATCATCATCTGCTACCGGCGTATTGACGAGTCTTTAGAGTCCTACACAGAGGTTTCCTGGTTCAAGCGAAACGAAATAGGAGCGCATATGAGATATGTGCGGGACCGAGAATGATGAGTGTATGTGATACCGTATTTAATTCTCGCGATTAATGTTTCGAATGGTTGTATGCGATATAACCTAGTTATCGAATCGAAGATCGATTCGATAAGCCGATACATTGAATACTAGTCGGTCGTGTGTGACATGACCGGATCATTGAATCAAGTGTTGATTTAATGATTTAATGTATAATTATATATTTGATATATTACTTTGCATTGACTAGTATTGGTTCACTTTAAACGGATTTTTCTCACTTGGATTGCACATTGTATATGTGATATGCTTTTGTGCACATGAATGTATCATGTTTGATGATGCATGTTGACTTCACTTTGTGTAAAAGAATTGAACCATGGTTATGAGAGTGGTTAGGGTTTATGTTTCATTCACTTATTATTTATTCCATTCATTATTTATTAAATGGTTTTATGAAAATAAAATGGTTTCATTTATCATGAAGAATGGTGAAGCTTCATGAAGCATTTTCTAATGATGCTATTTTGTCTTCACACTTAAACCTAACCACTCCCACTAACCATGGTCAATTCTCTACACTTGACCATGGTTAGGATATGATAAATATCATTTTCTTTTCTATTTTGAAAAAGATTTTTATCATATTCTATCATCTTCTTCATCTTCTTCTTAAAAAGAAAAGCTTGCTACTTTAATGGCAACTTGAGATCTAGTGAGAGAAATCCAAATCTAAAGTGAACCCACCTCCTATTTCTTCACCCTCTACCTCTAGCCAAGTTGTAGAGTGTGTTTTCTTCACAAGTTTCATCACTTTGTGAAGTCGGAGCTTGAACTTGCGATGCCTCGACGTAGATCGTCTTTGACACGAAGCCGGCGACCTAGCTCACCCGATTCTCCGATGAAGCCGACGCTAGAGCCCGGAGTTCGACATGGACAGCGAGGAGACTTCGTTGCGGAGCCGTGGAGGTGGATATCCGGATCTACAAAGGTTGTAATTTCCATATCCAAGTAGTTAAGTGTTAACTAGTTTACTTTTCGCCTAGATTTCTAGCAACGATCCGTAGTCTAGGGTTTCCCGGCACCATTTTTTTTGAAATTGGCATGTTCGATGCCTTGTGAGACCTCTATAGGGTGCCTAGGAACCTTTCACTGGTATCAGAGCCTAGCTAGAGCCTTAGGCGAAGTCTAGACAGAGTTTGAAACCCGGACGAACCGAAAACCCAACCCCAAAATAGCTCTCTGGAAATTTTTCAAATTTGTGGTTTTTTGTCAATTAAAAATGCTTAAAAAAATCAGCAATAAAATCTAAGAATTACTGTGCAAAACGTTTCCTGTGAACAGTACAAACTGCGGCGGAACCGCGGCAGAAGCATGGCTTCTGCGGCGGTTCCGCGGCTCCTTGATGACGTCATCCCCACTTCTTTGCACAGTAATACCTGATTTATTATTCTGAGTTTTCTGGGAATTTTAATTTGACTCCAAGTTTGAGTATTCTGGGGTTGTATTGGGAATTGTCGATTCGATCGGATTATCGAACTTTGTCTAAGTGCTTTCCGGATAATTTTTTGAATATGTTAAAAACTTCGACCGGATATAAATACCCAACTTTTCCCCTGTCGTAAAATGTCCAAGTGTTGGATTATTGTGTGGTTTAAGGACGTTCTGAGTAGTGCAAGTAATGCGATGGTCCCTCTAGAAGACAACAAACCTTAACTCGATTATGTGACCGTCTTGAACTGCCCTTTGAACCTTCGGGTTTGGGGCAGTACGGCGTGCCACATGTGTGGCGTTGGCTTGACCCTTCTACGGCTGGACCGTTGGTACTGAGGCATGAAACGAATGTCTTGGAACCTATTTCAAGTGTTGGACGGTTTCGGGAAAACTTGGGTATTCGAATATTCGATCGGAAATTTTAATATATTCTATTTATCCGGAATGGGATACAATAATTGGAATTCACAAACAGTTATGTGATAACTGAATGAATGTTATAAATCTAGCAGTTTAGTCCCACTTAATATTGAAAAGAGTTTTCGATAATGAGACTAAAATGCGGGATTTATATCTGTTAGGCATGCGATGTCTAAAGAGGTTGCGGATTCCAACTGTTGTAGTTTTACACTTTCTTTTCTGTGACCGTAAGTGTAGTATGTTCATATCGCCGGTTTCGTTGCTATACGTCAACGACAATTGGGGTATGCATACTTACTTACGTTGATGACATGTGATGTTATGTGTTGCTGGATATGTTATGTTGGATCGTCGTATTCGAATAGCCGGGGGTTTTTATGTGAGATGAGAGTTTTTCATTTTCATTCATGTAAAAACTTGTATGTAATATTCTTTTATTTCGGGCACTTCCAGGTAGCGGAAGATGTCACCTTTTGTATATTATTTACTTTTCCGCATTAGGATAGACCCAAGGAGGGGAGCACAAGTAACCGGGTTCTGGGGTCCAGTGGGAGACCAACTCGAGGAGTCGAGTCCGGGTCTCCTAACCCTAGAATTGGCAGGGTTGCTAGCCGCTCTCGTAGGGGTCTAGGGGTGTGGGATTGGCTATTCGTTACGACCGTGGAATCCGTGTTTTATACTGGCTTGTATTGAAAACACGGACGTCCTAGTATATCCAATATTTCATATGTTTATTCTGCTGCGATATCTGTGTTGTGTTTCTGTGATGGATATAGTATATAGTATATATGATATATTATATAGACGTTACTTATGTTTTACACCCGCGCTAGCCCTGCCCTGCTCTGTCGTTAGTTACCTAACCTAACGGTGCACGAGGGGACATCGAGGCGAATGCGGATGGCATAAGTGTACGTCATATCTATCTGTGATGTTTAGGTATTTAAATGATGGGACTTCATTAATGAGATTAATGAATGGAAAGAAACCTAAGATGTTGTAGAATCAAATTTTAAATAAAACAGGTAGCTACAGTTCTTGCTTTGCACAGTGGTATATATGATATACCCTGCACCTTATTCGATGAGGAAAGGACCGAGATCCCTTCACCGGGAGTGACTCCTTTAGCAATAACTGGCAGATGCTACACACTCGGTTTGCTTTTGACTGCTTTTGGGTTTTTGCTTTGCACAGCGATATATATGATATATCCCGCACCTCATTCGACGAGGAAAGGACCGACGATCCCTTCACCGGGAGTGACTCCTTTAGCAAAACTAGAAAAGCCTCAAAAACACTCCATTTTAAAATTCATTTGATTCTACAACGATATAAAGTTCATTACGCAAAGGGTTTTCTTAAAAACCTGACGTAGCCCTCCGTCATTTCAGATAAGTAATAGTTAGTATTCGTGCTGCGTTTGTTGACTCAGTCAAGGCGTAGTGTGCAGTAGCTGATTACTATTTATCTGTTTATGCATATGATGCAGATTGGATTTGGGTAGTCGTGCGGCCTTGTCGACTTAGTCAAGGGTCGTGCGGGTGGGTTTAATTCAATCAGGAAATGACGGGTTGAACTTTACTTGCGGTCTATGGTTTGTTGACTCAGTCAAGGTCATAGATCGCCTGGGGCAAAATATTATCGGGAATTTCAAGTGTTGAAATTTGCAATGAGATTGCATACCTTCTATGAGATAGTTGGATCCCGATACCCGCTGCGAGTAATTGTTACTCCTGGGAGAGTTTTATACATTACAATTAGCCGATCAAGTAGGTGTCTAGAAAGGTGTTAACGAGGTTACGCCTCTGGGAAAACGAGGTTTACATTAATTAGGTTCGTGCGAAAGCACGGGGGACCTCCCTCAAAGTACCGACACTGGCCTGGCTGAAAGATTGGCGAACTTGTAGTGTGTAATTAATCCCGGCTAGTCTTTCCTTTTAGGGTTTGAAGGAAGATTTGATAAAAAGCAGTGGGAGCCATCCTGATTAGATAAGATAATATCCAATCTGATCTTGCACGAGCATACGCTAAAGTGTTTTCTTCTCTCTCTCTCCAGGTAGCGACCATTTCATGCCTTAATCAAGATAATAATATGGATGTATTGACCGAACCCGCATGTTATACTGTGCAGGGGAACGTTGGACCCGTTCTATCTTATAAATGTTATAAGACTGAACAGGAAACAGGAGAATATCTGGATTCTCACACCGCCCAAACGGAGAACATGCATGTTGATGCATCATCTTTGGGTGTGTTTGTCATTGAGAACTGTTTCTCAGTTCACCCTACGTCCTGGGTATTAGATACCGGGTCAGGATCCCACATATGTAAGATGTTACATAGGCTGCGAAAAGGTAGAGAACTGAGAAAAGGTGAACATTCCGTTCATGTAGGGAATGGGGCAAATGTTGCAGCCAAAGCAGTTGGCATATATCACCTGGTATTACCAAATGGTGATACACTAGTCCTGAATGAGTGCTATTATATACCGAACATGATGTGCAACATTATATAAGTTTCTTTATTAAGTAAAGAAGGTTATAATTTTGTAGTAAAGGATAATGTTATGAACATATTCCTAGATCAAAGGTTGATTGCATCAGGCTCGCTACATAATGGCATATTCATTCTCAATCAAAATACAGTCTTCAATATACAAAACACACACAAAAGGAAAAGCTCAGAAATGAACGAATCCTTCTTGTGGCATTGTAGACTTGGCCATATCAATGAGACACGACTAGCTAAGTTGCATAAGAATGGATATTTGAATTCATTCGAATTATCATCTTATGACACTTGCCATTCATGTCTCAAAGGAAAAATGACCAAAACTCCGTTTACAGGACACGGAGAAAGAGTTACTGAACTCTTGGGACTGGTGCATAGTGATGTATGCGGTCCAATGTCTACACACGCCAGAAATGGTTCCTCCTACTTCATTACATTCACTGACGATCTCTCTAGATACGGACATGTGTTCCTGTTGAAACACAAGTCTGAAGCTTTTGAGAAATTCAAAGAATATAAGTACGAGGTAGAGAACCAAACGGGCAAAAGTATTAAGGTTCTTCGATCTGATCGAGGAGGTGAATACTTAAGCAGTGAATTCCTGGATTATCTAAAAGAGAATGGGATTCTCTCTCAGCTTACACCTCCTTATACACCACAGCACAACGGTGTATCGGAACGAAGGAATCGCACCCTATTAGATATGGTGCGTTCAATGATGAGTAATGCTGAGTTACCTATTTCCTTTTGGGGGTATGCGCTTGAGACAACCATATACCTATTGAATCTGGTTCCGTCTAAATCTGTACCTACCACACCATATGAGATATGGAGTAGGAAGAGACCATATTTTAAGCGAATTAAGATATGGGGTTGTCCGGCCTATGTCAAAAAGCAAAATCCGGACAAACTCGAGGCACGATCAGTCCTTTGCAAGTTTGTGGGATATCCTAAGAATTCTCAAGGATATTTTTTCTACCAAGCTGAGGAAAAAATAGTGTTTGTTACTCAACATGCCACCTTTTTGGAAAGGGAATTTCTTGCAAAAGAAATTAATGGCAAAGAGGTAGAGCTGGAAGAGGTTCCAGCACCACAAACTGCAACTGACGATTTAGTAGAACCAGAGGATTCAGTGGTGCCCGACGTCCCCCAGCCTCTCCGCCGATCTAGTAGGGTTTCTCGTCCACCTGAGAGATACTATGGTTTTCTCATTGATGGTGGTAGTGAGGATTGCATCATGGAGGATGATGACCCAACTAGCTTCGAGCAGGCCATCACGAGTGGGGACTCAGTGAAATGGCTGGATGCTATGCGGTCCCAGATGGATTCCATGTACACCAACAAAGTATGGACTTTGGAAGTTGCTCCTGAAGGGGTAAAACCCATTGGGAGCAAGTGGATCTTTAAGAAGAAACTTGGTATAGATGGGAAAGTGGAGACTTTCAAAGCTAGACTTGTAGCAAAGGGTTTTCGTCAAAGACCAGGTGTGGACTATGACGAGACCTTTTCTCCAGTGGCTATGCTTAAATCCATCCGGATCATGCTTGCCATCGCTGCATATCATGATTACGAAATCTGGCAAATGGATGTTAAGACCGCCTTTCTAAACGGTGATTTAGAAGAGTGCGTGTACATGACTCAGCCAGAGGGCTTCGTAGATAGTGGGAGCAGCGGAAAGGTGTGCAAGCTGCTTAAATCCATTTATGGATTAAAGCAAGCGTCGCGGAGTTGGAACATCTGCTTTGACGTCGTTATCGAAGAGTTTGATTTCTTCAAAAATCCAGATGAACCTTGTATCTACAAGAAAGTGGCAGAGAGTAAGGTTGTCCTCCCCGTATTGTACGTGGACGACATACTCTTGATAGGAAATGATATTCCTATGCTGCAAGCGGTCAAGCTCTTCTTATCACAAAGATTCTCAATGAAAGATCTTGGTGATGCCTCCTGCATATTGGGAATAAGGATCTATAGAGATAGATCCAAAAGGATATTGGGATTGTCTCAATCCAGGTACATTGACACCATACTAAAGAGGTTTAGTATGGAAGAGTCCAAGCGTGGAAACATGCCCACGATCTCTGGAGTCACTCTCTCCAAAGAGATGTCTCCCAAGACAGATTTGGAGAGAGCTCGCATGCAAGAGATACCCTATGCTTCGGCAGTAGGCTCTATCATGTATGCGATGCTATGTACCAGACCCGATGTAGCATACTCACTAAGTGTAGTGAGCAGGTATCAAGCTGATCCTGGAGAGAGTCACTGGACAGCTGTGAAGAGCATTCTCAAGTACTTGCGAAGGACTAGAGATATGTTCTTTGTGTATGGTAACGGAGAACTCCAAGTGGAGTCCTTTACCGATTCGAGCTTTCAGAGTGATAAGGACGACTCTAAGTCGCAGTCGGGCTTTGTCTTTACCCTTTACGGAGGGGCGGTTAGCTGGAAGAGTTCCAAGCAGGAAACCGTGGCAGACTCGACGATGGAGGCTGAATACAACACTGCCAACGATGCTGCCAAAGAGGCTGTCTGGATCAAGAAGTTCATTACTGAACTTGGAGTGGTTCCATCCATTGAGCATCCAATACCTTTGTATTGCGATAACAATGGAGCGGTGGCTTTGGCCAAGGAACCCAGGTCCCATCAGCGATCCAGGCATATTCTGAGGCGGTATCACCTGATCCGGGAGATAGTTGATCGCCGGGAGATCGAGGTCAGGAGGGTTGACACGAAGAACAACACGGCGGATCCACTCACGAAGGCCATTCCCCAGATACAGTTTGAGAGACTCTTCGGGATGCTCGGTATGCGATACTACAGCAGCTGGCCCTAGTGCAAGTGGGAGATTGTTAGTTGTATGTATGCCCTAGAGGCCAGTATTGTACAGATGATGTATATTATATTGGATGCTTGGACATATATAGAGATGACTTTCTTGCTCGATATGATAGTATGCTATCTGGTTACTCTTTATCTTAACATGTACACTAGTCTCTTTATACTGTCTTATAGTTACATGTTGGTAAAGCCCTTAGGATGTGTACTTGACTACCTGGACAATGATGCAGATCATACTAGTGGGGACATGGTAGTCCATAAGTACATACTTCAAGGTCCCTAGTCGTGGGTGTATCGAGACGGGGCATCGATATACCAGAGTAGACTAGCGTATACGCTTCTCGACCCATGAGATGGGCGATGGATGACCCCATATCCATTGGTGTTTGACATCAGAGAAGGTATACGGGAGCACAGTGGAGACTGGGTACACTGGACGGACTCGCCGAGAACTCCCAGATGGTATTATACCTCACGTCAGATGGCAGTTCTCAGGTGACACTTGTACAGGTTAGTCTGTAGACCCGAGATCGTCATAGAGTCTTGTGTGATTCCCACTGTGCTTTGATATCCACCTTACCACGCCCATGAGGGCGTGCAAAACGGTGGTCTTTGGGTACAGTCTCGAGTCACATGGAGGCAATGAGCGATAGGAGGGGTTTCGTCTCTCCCGGTATTAGGGGTTGATGTTGCGCTGTGCTCGATTGGCCGTAACAGGGAAGTCCCTGGCCAGGGCTGATCAGAGACTTGCTGGTAAGTGTTACCTGTAGTTTCTCGACCCGTTATGAGCCTCACATCGGCACGACTTATCGGTTATTGGGGTCTGACGTATACCACCCCTAAACTTGATATGCGACGTATCAGACGAAGAGACCGGACTGTACGGTAAGTGTTACTGGTCGGATTCGCAGGAGTGTGAGCGGGCTAGCTCGTCGATCTTCTGATCGCTCAATACCCGGGTGGCCGTTACGTTTAGCAGACCGCTTGCGGCTTGTGGATGCTTGATATGATCATCATCTGCTACCGGCGTATTGACGAGTCTTTAGAGTCCTACACAGAGGTTTCCTGGTTCAAGCGAAACGAAATAGGAGCGCATATGAGATATGTGCGGGACCGAGAATGATGCGTGTATGTGATACCGTATTTAATTCTCGCGATTAATGTTTCGAATGGTTGTATGCGATATAACCTAGTTATCGAATCGAAGATCGATTCGATAAGCCGATACATTGAATACTAGTCGGTCGTGTGTGACATGACCGGATCATTGAATCAAGTGTTGATTTAATGATTTAATGTATAATTATATATTTGATATATTACTTTGCATTGACTAGTATTGGTTCACTTTAAACGGATTTTTCTCACTTGGATTGCACATTGTATATGTGATATGCTTTTGTGCACATGAATGTATCATGTTTGATGATGCATGTTGACTTCACTTTTTGTAAAAGAATTGAACCATGGTTATGAGAGTGGTTAGGGTTTATGTTTCATTCACTTATTATTTATTCCAATCATTATTTATTAAATGGTTTTATGAAAATAAAATGGTTTCATTTATCATGAAGAATGGTGAAGCTTCATGAAGCATTTTCTAATGATGCTATTTTGTCTTCACACTTAAACCTAACCACTCCAACTAACCATGGTCAATTCTCTACACTTGACCATGGTTAGGATATGATAAATATCATTTTCTTTTCTATTTTGAAAAAGATTCTTATCATATTCTATCATCTTCTTCATCTTCTTCTTAAAAAGAAAAGCTTGCTACTTTAATGGCAACTTGAGATCTAGTGAGAGAAATCCAAATCTAAAGTGAACCCACCTCCTATTTCTTCACCCTCTACCTCTAGCCAAGTTGTAGAGTGTGTTTTCTTCACAAGTTTCATCACTTTGTGAAGTCGGAGCTTGAACTTGCGATGCCTCGACGTAGATTGTCTTTGACACGAAGCCGGCGACCTAGCTCACCCGATTCTCCGATGAAGCCGACGCTAGAGCCCGGAGTTCGACATGGACAGCGAGGAGACTTCGTTGCGGAGCCGTGGAGGTGGATATCCGGATCTACAAAGGTTGTAATTTCCATATCCAAGTAGTTAAGTGTTAACTAGTTTACTTTTCGCCTAGATTTCTAGCAACGATCCGTAGTCTAGGGTTTCCCGGCACCATTTTTTTTGAAATTGGCATGTTCGATGCCTTGTGAGACCTCTATAGGGTGCCTAGGAACCTTTCATGAGAGAGAAAGGTTATAAGAGAATGAGAGTCTAGAATGAAGCTTGTTCTCATATTAGAGATATAAGATAATAATAATAATAATTAAGAAAATTGTGTTGGTTAGTTGATTTGACCATTATCATTTCCAATTTAATGCTACGCAAGCTTCAAGAAGCATCTTTTGCTCAACAAAAAGAAAATATCAAGGTCAATGAAAGTCAACAAGTCAAATGGTCAACCCAACCCTAACCATAACAGAATTATCCTTAATTAATATTATTAATCTTATTTCTTATTCTCATTAGGGTTTTGATCAAGTCAACGGTCAAAAAACCCTAATAAGGTTTCTCCCTCTCCGCCTCTGTCAACTGTACGTACGTACCCGCATTCGTGTTCCGAAGAAACACGAATACAATGAGACAAGACCAATCCCAAAAAAATACTATGATCTGGCTTAAACCAAAGCCCACTAGTAATAACTGCCCGGACACCAAACGTGCACAAGTGCGCGTATGTGAACGAACCCCGTCGTAAAACCATACGACCTCTACTCAGTTTTACCCAAAGGCGAACAACCCTCTGTGTGGGACTCTAAAGACTCGACACTACGCTGGCAGTCGGTTTAACCACAAGCCGCAAGTGGTACTAGCTGTACGTAACGGTCCCCAGGTAGATGCCGATAAGAAGACCGATGAGGTGAACCCATCCGAACTCCTACTGAGCCTGAATGTTACAATCTCCGTACAGTCCGGTCTTTTCGTCTAAGAGTATCGCATGTCGGGCCTAGGGGGCGGTAAACGTCAGTCCCCTAATAGCGGTACAAGTCGTGTCGGAGTGTAGCCCAGAACACCCTGAGAAAATACTGGAAACACTACCAGTAAATCTCGCTTGCCCTGGACAGGGACTTTGTGTAATGGCTCTCCTAGACACAGCGCGATATCAACTCCCAATATCGGGAGAGACGAATCCTGTCTAACCGTCACAGCCTCCAAGTGCTTCGGGACTGCACCCAACTACTACCTATTTGCACAAATCATTTGAGCCGTGGTAGGGTAGTAATCTAAGAACAGTGGGAACACACTCGAGGCGAAGTGACGGTGTCAGGTCAACGGACTAAGCTGTACTCATGTCACCTGGGAACTGATAACTGACGATAGGTATAATACCAACCAACAGTTCCCAGCGAGTCCTGTCCATTGTAGTCGTAACCTAACGAGCACCTGCATACTATCTCCAGTACGACGTACTGATGGCTGTGAGACAGACCATCTCCCCTCCTGGGATGAGAAGCGTATACACTAGTTTACTCTGGAGTATCGATGCCCTGTCTCGATTATCCGACGACCAGGGACCTGTATAAGGAAGTGCTTATAGACTACCCAGCCCCCACTAGTGTGACTGCCATCACAACGCTGGTAGACAAGCAACAGATCCGAAGGGCTCTATCGATATGTATTAGCAATATGTCAAAAGAAACACATACACATATTAAGATAGGTACAAACCAAGTAGCATACTACCATATTGAGCAAGAATGTCAATCCGTGTATATATCCCAAGCTTCCAAAATGTAATATACAAACTAGTATTATACATTAATGGCCTCTAGGGCATATCACACTAACAATCTCCCACTTGCACTAAGGCTATGTGCTGGCATATCGCAGACCTATCATCTCGAATAGCCCTTGAACTGCGTCTGAGGAATGGCCTTTGTGAATGGATCTGCTGTGTTATCTTCTGTAGCAACCATCCAAACCTCGATCTCCCGGCGATCCACGATCTCCCTGATCAGGTGATACCGCCTCAAGATGTGTCTGGACTTCTGATGGGACCAGGGTTCCTTTGCTAAAGCTATATCCCCGTTGTTGTCACAATACAGAGGTATTGGATCAACAAAGGATGAAACCACCTGAAGTTCTATTAAGAACTTCCTCATCCAGACGGCTTCTTTTACGGCATCAGATGTTGCGATATACTCTGCTTCCATCATCGATTCGGCAACGGTTTCCTGTTTGGAACTCTTTCAACACACCGCCCCTCCATTGAGGGTAAAGACATAACCCGACATGGATTAGAAGTCATCCTTGTCACTCTGGAAGCTGGAGTCAGCAAAGGCCTCGATCTGGAGGTCTTTTCCGCCATAAACCAAAAACATATCCTTAGTCCTTCTCAGGTACTTCAGAATGTTCTTTACCGCTATCCAGTGCTTCTCCCTAAGGTTTGACTGATACCGGCTTACTACACTCAATGCATAAACCACATCCGGTCTGGTACACAACATCGCATACATTATAGAGCCTACCGTAGAGGCGTAGGGTATAATAAACATGCGATCCTTTCTAAATCAGTCTTGGGACACATCTCTTTGGAGAAGGTGATCCCGTGACAAGTCGGTAAATTACCGCGCTTTGAATCTTCCATACTGAACCTTTTCAGTATGGTGTCGATGTACCTAGACTGTGAAAGTCCTAATATGCTTTTGGACCTATCACGATAAATCCAGATCCCCAGAATGTAAGAGGCATCACCCAGGTCTTTCATGGAGAACCTGTGTGACAAGAACCCTTAGATAGATTGTAGCATAAGAATTTCATTTCCTATCAAGAGAATGTCATCCGCGTATAAAACGAGGAATACGACAGTTCGTGCTACAATCTTACTATAAATACATAGTTCATCTGGATTTTTGATAAAGCCAAATTCTTTGACTGTCTCATCAAAACAGATGTTCCAACTCCGCGATGCCTGCTTCAGTCCATAAATGGACTTAAGCAACTTTCACACCTTCCCGCTGCTCCTACTCTGAATGAAACCCTTTGGCTGGTCCATATAGACACACTCCTCTAAATTTCCATTTAGAAAAGCGGTTTTTACGTCCATCTGCCAAATCTCATAATCATGGAAGACAACAATGGCAAGAAGGATCCGAATGGATTTGAGCATTGCCTCTAGAGAAAAGGTTTTGTCATAGTCCAAACCAGGTCTTTGACGAAAACCTTTGCAACAAGTCTAGCCTTATAGGTCACAACCTGTCCATCTACACCAATCTTCCTTTTGAAGATCTATTTGCAGCCTACGGATTTTACCCTTTCTGGAGCAACGTCCAAAGTCCATACTTTGTTGGTGTACATGGACTCTATCTCGGTCCGCATTGCATCCAACCATTTTACCGAGTCAGTGCTCTGAATAGCCTGCTGGAAGCTAGTCGGCTCATCATTATCAATGATGCAATCCTCTATATCCCCGTCTATGAGAAAACCATAGTATCTCTCAGGTGGATGAGAAAGCCTAATGCTCCTGCGGAGCGTCGCAGGAATGTCCTGTCCTTTCGAACCTTCTGATTCTACTAAGCTTTCAGTAATAGCTTGTGGTTCTGGAATTTCTTCCAGTTCTATTGCGCTCCCACTTATCTGATTTTCTAAAAATTCAGTTTCCAAGAAGCAGGCATGACGAGAAACAAATACCTTTTGTTCCTCTGCGTAATAGAAGAATTATCCTTTGGATATCCCACAAACTTGCACTGTACTGAGCGTGCCACGAGTTTGTCTGTATGCTGCTTTTTGACAAAAGCTTGTCATCCCCATGTCTTAATGTGTTTAAGATAGGGTTTCTTCCCACTCCACATCTGATATGGTATGGTAGGCACTGACTTAGTTGGAACCCGGTTCAAAAGATATGCAGCTGATTCTAGCGCATATCCCCAGAAAGATCGCGGTAACTCAGCGTTACTCATCATGGAACGTACCATATCCAATAGGGTTCGGTTCCGTCTCTCCGATACACCATTGTGTTGTGGTGTGTATGGAGGAGTAAGTTGAGAGAGAATTCCATTCTCTTTTAAGTAATCCAAGAACTCGGCACTCAAGTATTCACCACCTCAATCAGATCTTAGTGTCTTGATACTTTTGCCTATTTGTTTTTCTACTTCATTCTTGTATTCCTGGAATTTTTCAAAGGCTTCAGATTTCTGCTTCATTAAGAAGACATGTCCATACCTTGAAAAATCATCCGTAAAAATAATGAAGTAAGAATAACCACTTCGCGCATGTGTAGACATTGGACCACATACATCGCCGTGTACGAGTCCCAAGAGCTCGCTCGCTCGCTCTTACTCCGTGTCCAGTGAACGGAGTCTTTGTCATCTTTCCTTTGAGACATGATTGACAAGTTGCATATGATTGATATTCGAACGGATTCAAATATCCTTCTTTATGCAACTTAGTTAACCTTGTCTCATTGATGTGACCCAGTCTACAATTCCATAAGAAAGCATGATTTAATTCTGGAGACTTTCTTTTGTGTGTATTCTGGATATTGAAAATTTGCGGTTGGTTCAATACGTATATACCGTTGCTTAATGTACCCGACCCAATCAAAACATGATTAAGGTGAATGTTTACAACATTGCTTACAAATGCAAAATCATAACCTTCTTTAGACATTAAACATACAGATATGATATTACAAGTCGAACTGTGTACAAAATAACAGTTGCGCAAAACCAAAACATGTCCATCTGTCAACCCTAAGTGATAGTCCCCCACGGACTCAGTATCCATGCTTGCTCCGTTTGCAACTCTGAAGGTCATATCACCTGCCTTAAAAACTCTATGCCTTCTCAGTGCCTGCAAAGAATTACAGATATGAGATTCTGATTCAGTATCCAATACCCAGGAAGTAGAGTTGATTGACAGACAGTTTTCAATAACATACACACCTGAAGCCGAAGCCACAACTTGCTTCGGGTCCTAGTTCTTGGCCTTCCAAGCCCTGCAATCTATCTTCCAGTGTCCTTTCTTGTGACAATAAAAGTATTCTTCCTTCCCCATAAGCTGTCCCGCTACCTTTGCTACCTTTGCCTTTCCCTTGGCTTCCACCTTACTAACACCGCCCCTTGGTTTGGTGGGGGCCTTCTTCTTCTTTCCTTTGGCTTTCGCCTTGAACCTAGAAGAGGAAGCTCCTCGAACAAACAAAGTGGGTGTTTCTCTGACTTTTTGTAGGGTGCCCTGTCATGACCTAAAAGAGCACGTGACTGGCCCTTGAACCATATGAAGTCTATAGGACTCCATCTGATCCAAGTAAGCCAAAAGCCCAGAAATCTAAAACCATTTTAAATAATAAATGAAGGTAAAATAGTTTTTAGAAGAAAAGAAAACATGTTTCAAAAGTAAAGTTTTTTAAATACATAAGCCGAATATGATGTTTTAAAATGTATAATCTTTTCTGAAAATTTCGGCAAAGTTTCCTTTGTTAATACTGGCCCCGAACGGGGTACAACAAGAATAATATATATACAATGATAAAAGGCATCCCCAAGCGGGAGCTAGCTCTTCTTCAATCGACGGTCACAACCACACAAGCAATATAATATACAGCGCCGAAGGGCGAGGATCAAAACTCAAATAGAAATTCAAATAGGCATGAAAACCGTAACACTACTACGCGCGACTCTAAGGTCGAAATAATACATAACTAGTGTCTAAGTGTTAAAAAATATACAAGTTTTGGTTGATGGAATTACTAGATACAATGAATAATAATACATATACAAGGGTGGTTACGAAGCAAAAGAACCCACCTACCAAAGCAAATCATCCGCAAAGGAAGCAGTGTGCCAGAAATGTCGCTATGGAACCTGTACGGCAAAAACCTGCAAGAAGCTGTGGCACAACGGGGTTGAGTTACCAACTCGTGAATAGAAAATATCTACAAGCAGAAATCGAATGCATAACATAATCCTAGGTCAATACGATCAGATATATAAACCTCAAAGGATAAGTCTGAAGCCTGCTAAGGTGGCAATGTAACATCTAAACATGTAAGTAGTGCCAAGTGCCTCAGGTAATAACATATTATGAATATGAGTTATATTTGCATGAATATATATGATGAAGTATCTAAATTGATATCAATACACATATATTAGCGTCCCATTCCACTAATATTGGTGTAAGGGAATATATAACAGCGTCCTCATCCACTTTTATATATACATATGAGGTATGATCAATGTAATCAAAGTCTGTATGTGATCAATGTCTGTATATATGTGGATCCCGTCCACCTGTCACCCAATGACAATAAGCATCATGCATGTAAATGTAAGGATATAATCAAAATCATGGAACCTGAGTGCCTAGCATCGACACTCGAAAACATCATGAAACCTGTGCCTAGCATCGGCACGTAAATCCTCATCTATCAGGCGCTGTCACCAAGACTGGCCCTGATAGGTACGTATCATACGCTATCTCGAAACCCGAGTGCCTAGCTTCGACCCTCGAATTTCGACGTATCATACGTATATAACTCCGGTCGGTATCCCCAAGATAACCGCCGAGTAAAAGGTAATGTCACCGGACGGTATGGTTCCCCTGACGAGCTCATCGGCTCATGGCACATCGACATCCCTTTCTTGCCCGGGGGTACCTCCGGGCCCCACCATGTACCCTCATGCAGCCTCGACGCCTCCTCGCATGGGGTATATATATATATATATCAGAACCGATAAAACTCATGGTGGAAGCTGAAATATCATATTAATGGTAACCGGGTTTTTAAAACATTTACATAATCTCTTTGAAATACCCACGGTTCCCAAATCCAGAAATATCATAGAAACAACATATCTCAATGCGCATAATCAGAAAACAGGATGTATGTGACATATAAATGAAATGCAAGTATAACAGTATATCATGCAACATGGAATAATAGTATGCACATACAAGGGTCATATCCTGATGCAATAATACTACTGTGTAGTGACATGGCAATTATCGATGATGAAGTGTGTGAGCCGGCAAGCAAGTGTACGTGGAACATACATAATGGTGCTGGTGTCCTAACAGTATGATGGTAATATAGCAATAAACACATTTACACATGCAAAGCGATGTGAATAACATGAATATGCGAAAATCGAATAATCAACGCAACAGTGAAGAATCTACATCAATATGTATATGTCATGCAGTTATGCCATTTGAAATCAGACGAATCGGGATTTTTAGTAAAATAGGGGCTACGGTGTTTTTAAGAAAGATGCGCCTTTTTAAAGTATCCGTAGAATCCCTTTTTGCCTGTCTTTAAAATACTCCCGATTCGTTAGTTTTGAAATTGGTATGACTCGGGTCTAGTCTAACATCTACTATAGTAACTACAGATCTAAATATCAAGTCAATCGGGAGGGGTATGGAAACCACATAAATCTGAGTCGATATATATAAATATAAGAGTCGGTGATCCCGCCTCAATAGTATCGCGTACGATACCGTATATCATCTGACATCCTCGAGTCATGAGTGCGGATCAATCATCATTATATAGCTTGTACGGTAAATCGTCGTACGGCATCCCAATAGCAGGGTATGGGTCAACATCATATTATCTCATCAATTATCTGGTATACTTATCATCATATCACATAATCTGGGGTACTGATCTAAGTCTAGTACAAATCGATACCATCTATATAAGTATGAATGCGTGTGTGAAGCACACGTCCAAGGACCGCTAAGAATCACATGTCATATCCCAAATACGAATCACATTATATCACCGATCTCATGGCACTATGCCCAATATCATCGACTCATCTCCAATGTCATCCACTATCATCATCAACACGGTATAAGTATAATGAATAAGTATGTGTGTGCGTGTGGGTATAAACCTATTCTAGGGTTCGCGACTAGGAACTACACTAGTTTACTTCTAACCCTAATCTATACATAGTACACCTAACACAATATCCACGACATACTATAACTATCATATATATAATATATATACATATATAGTATACCAACTACGGACTGCGGGGGTGCTATACGCCATCCACCCGACTTCCTCCCCGTAGATATAATCTACTCACCTTGCGTCTTCATTTGTCGACGTCGCCACGCGCTTGCTTGTCGTCCCGAATTCTTTATGGAGTACCTACACATCAACGTATCGTAAATGCGTATTAAAACCAAATCCGAACTAAAACGACATACGAAAACTAAAACGATACGCTAAGGGGCCTATAGGTTAGAACCTATGGGTACGCTTTCAAAACCATCAATCAATCCTCGATATCGTCGTATAAACGCCAAGTATTCGAGGTAAAACACTGATACAAATTTCCAGAATTCAAAATACGGAATACGGAAACACAATTTAAAACATCAACTTAGGAAAAAGCCTCCAGATTCTATCCCAGGTCAAATTGGACAATTTTGCACATGCCAGGGGTCTAATCTACTGATAAGGGGCACTAAAACCAAAACGAGACAATTCCCTACTGGTCTGGCCGCAATTTGCGGCTAGAGTGCAATTATTTGCGGCCGGGAAAGAGAGATAGGGGCTAGGGTTCTGGTAGTGGCTTCCTGGGTGCCTGCACATATCACTGTCCAACCAAAATAATTTTCAGAGTCTCGGGTTGATAGCAGATTCAATATTACCTTCACAGATTTCACAATTTTTCCGATATCGGTTTCTAAATCCATATTCCGGGTTTCAAGTCTCAGGTTTGGGTCTCAATTCTAGCACTAAGGTGTTTGTATGGCCTCTACTGGGCTCAATTTGACAGCAAAACCCAAAATTCCCTCAAACCCTAACTAGGGTTTTCCTATGTCCACAAAATCACACAATATCGATTCAATCTTAACATGGGGGTAAAGGAAATGCAAAAACTAAGCTAATGGTCCAGAAAATACATCATTTGGCAACTCAAGAAAATTATTGAGTTGCCCCAAGTGGCCAAAATCCTTGCATTCTTGGTCCAATGTGTTGGTCTTGAGCTTGTGCATCTTTTTAGTGAAAAGGAGATAGGGTTTTGGAGTTGTTTTAGATGTGTTTTGGGGAGTTGAAAAGGCGGGGGGGGGGGGGGAGGGACAGCAGCAGCTGAAGGAAATGGGGAGGGAGAAGAATGAGTGAAGTGAGAGGGAAAATGGCTAAGGCTTGGTCAAAGTTACCCTTTCTCTCTCTCACCCATACCTCACTATTATAATCCAAAACCTTTTCTATTCTTTCCCCTTTCTATTTTCTAATTTCCTTCTCACTCAAATAGTAACCCCAAAAGAAACATGATAGAAAATGCACAAGTGTAGAAAAAAAAAGATATGTGCATGTTTTGCACAAAATTGCTAAAAAACCGATTAACGATTTTTAATCGCGATTAGCACTAAATTAGCATATAATTAATCATAAAAACTTTAAAATGGCATAATTCCATAAAAAATACCCTATTTTAGAATATTACAAAAATTTTCCAAAATTTTTCCCATTTATTTGTATTTAATTATACCGAAATATTAAAATATTCAATAAAATAATATTAAATTATAAAAATTCCCAAAAATAATATTTTATTTTTTTGAAATGTTAAAATCTTCCCCCCTTAAAGAATTCGGTCCCCGAATTTAAATTTAAACAACCAAATTCTTTAACATTTCAGTAAAAAATCCAAATTGTCAGGGCTCCGAAATCATCAATACATAAAACGCATCATAGCGCAATGCATGCACATAAGTAATGAGCAGATAACTCCAAATCGAAACTCCGTCAAGCATCCCGCAATCATCGGAGTAATGATAAATCACGAATGTCAAATCCAAAGCAAAACCAATATGATATAAATCCGAACTATACATGTAAATATCAAATCTATACATGTAAATGGCTGAAGCAAATTCATGCCAAAAATATGCGGGTACTGTCTGCTGACTAGTCGATCTCAGCAGCGATATTTGTCGCGATCCACCCCCAAACACAGATGGTATTGTCCGCTCTGGCCGAAGCCGCACGGTTTTATCCCTTTGAATGAACCCGGGGCTACATCCCAGTAGGTCACCAATCCCAGAATTTCTCTCGCTCAAGCACGCCTAACTACGGAGTTTTTCGAACTCCGGAGTTCCGATTCATCCAAAAGGCGCCTCTGTGTTATATGAGTGGTATCATTACATTTATAGTTCAGATCGTATCCTCTTTCGGAACGAAATTCGATACTCCCCTATTGTTCTGGTGGGTCCCCGTGTCCATCCGTATCGGTTACATCCTTACCTCGATACCGGATAGCACCTCACTTCTCACGGGGTAGGTGGTATTCAGCCCCAACTCCACCTAGGGTATTACATTCCCCCCACTTAGAACAATGGTTCGTCCTCGAACCACAAACCTACTTTTAAGGAACCGGCTCTGATACCATATTTGTCACGATCCATCCCCAAACACAGATGGTATTGTCCGCTCTGGCCGAAGCCGCACGGTTTTGTCCCTTTGAATGAACCCGGGGCTACATCCTAGTAGGCCACCCAACCCAGAATTTCTCTGGCTCAAGCACGCCTAACTACGAAGTTTTTCAAACTCCGGAGTTCCGATTCATCCAAAAGGCGCCTCTGTGTTTTAAGAGTGGTATCATTACATTTATAGTTCAGATCGTGCCCTCTTTTGGAACGGAATTCGATACTCCCCTATTGTTCTGGTGGATCCCCGTGTGCATCCGTATCGGTTACATCCCTACCTCGATACCGGATAATACCTCACTTCTCACGGGGTTAGTGGTATTCATCCCCAACTCCACCTGGGGTATTACATGCCCTCTGCACTCCTCAACATGTTGAGGAGTTCCAGAAGCTCGACTTCTTTTCCTTGCATGTTGAAGTTCAAGATAAACTGGGCATAAGTGGAAGGAAGGGAATGGAGAATCAAGTCAGTGTAGAGCTCGTTCTCTAACGTGGTCCCGAGGTCCTCGAGCTCCTCAATTTAGCCAATTATCTTAAGCACGTGTTCCGCTACAGATGATCCGACGGCCAACCTCGCTTGAAACAGCTTTTTCGAGGTTTTGTATCTGGCGATATGGGATTGCTCTCCAAATAGTTCCTTAGTATGGAGAAATATGGATTCAAGGTCCATATTCTCGTACCTCCTTTGATGTTCATTGTCCATAGAGGCAAGCACGAGGCACTTGGCCTTCACCCAGTCAATCTCCCAGGTCTTACGGATTTCCTTATCCGCGATGCTGGATTCTGGAACTGGGACGGCGGGGGCTTTATTGGTAAGGGGATACCCCAACTTGTCATAAGTGATTGCCATTTTGACATTCCTGAGCCAATCTTTGTAGTTTAGCCCTGTCAGTATATTTTTATCTAGTAGTAACTTAAGGCTGGTCATGATGTTTGGTTGCTGCAATTAGGAGAGAGAGAAGAAATACTTTAGCATGATGCTCTTGCAAGTTTAGAGTGGTTTTTAGTTTGTCTAAACAGGATGGCTCCAACTATTTCTCGAATCCTTCCTCAAACCATAAAAGAAGAATTAGTCGGGATCAATCTCACCGTACAATACTTGCTTAACCGTTCAGCCAGGCCAGTGTCGGTACTTCGAGGGAGGTTTTATGAAGCTTTCGAGAAGTTCCTTAATTAAACAACCTCTTTTCCCTATGGGCGTAGCCTCGCTAACACCTTTCTAGACACCTACTTGGTTTATAGCATTGATCGTTAAGTGAGAAAGTTTCCCGAGGAGTAGCATATACTCACAGTAGGATCGGGATCCAAATATCATCGTGTGATAAAGCTGAAGGAATCCTACCAAAATCATCACACTCCAAATGGTATGCAACACTAGCAAGTTTCACTTTCTTTAGAAACTCCCGACGTGGATTTTTGCCCCATGCTCTTATGACCTTGACTTTAGCCAACAAATCATAAGTCACATGCCAAGTTCTACCCGTCATTTTCCAGGTTAATTTGAACCCACTCGTACCTACCCTTGACTTTGGCCAACAAGGCAGTACGACTGTCCCAAACCAACGCATCTATCTATGCTACATATGAATATCCAATAGCTACAAATCACTATACCTTGACTTTAGCCAACAAACATAGCTTGAATACTATTGACTATCCATATGAAATAACGGAGGGCTACGAATGGTTTTGGCGAAACCGTGAACGTAGTGAACTTGATATAATCGAAGGAACCTGATATCTTTTAAAAGGAGTGGTTTAAGTTCCGCGTTTTTAAAAGTTTTCTGTTTTGGAAAAAAAAACGAGTGGTTTTGATATTGTTCTAACGATTTAACATTGTTTTATTTTCTTTTCATTAATATAATGCGTCCCATCATTTAATCCTACCATTGCAGAAAACTACAAAAATATGACGTACGCTTTTGCCATCCGCATTCGCCACGGGGCCCCATCATCACCCGTTAGGTTACTTAACTAACGACAGAGCGGGGGCTGGACTAGCGCGGATGCAAAACATAAGCAACGCCTACTAGATATCATATATAGATATATATATACATTCGTCAGATGCAATGATAGCCATTCCAGATCACATATGAACACATTGGATATGCTAGGAATCCGCGTTTCGTTTGAGCCTGCAATGAAAGACGGATTACACGGTCGCGATGAATAGCCAAACCCCACCCTAGACCCCTACGGGTGCGGCAAACTACCCCCCAAGTACCCGAAGTGAAGCAACCTCCCACAACAACGTGAGTAGGCCACTCGGCACTTCAAAATACCCGGTAGTTTGTGCACCCCACCTTTGGTCTATCCTAGGAGCAAAAAAAGTAAAAGAAATAATATACAATGGCGGCTACAACCTCAACCCGGATGTGCGGCCATAAAAATAATTTTACATCAATTTACAATATACTTCAAATGAAAGATAAATAAACGCTTATCTCACAACCCCGGCTATTCATCCGCGACAATCCAACAAGTTCATATACGCAATCCAACATCAAAGATCACAGATATGTACAACCCCTACTAATCAACGTATAGCGATTAGTCGACGTTCAGTACATATATCACATTACAGATATAATCAATTAGCTAAAGTTCATAGAATTTTGATCAATATTCCAATTTGAAACTACCCCAAATATATCACTGTTCTCAGAAGAATCTGGGCAGAAACAAAGCATCTGAAAAATCACAAAACATCAAGCTGGACACACTGCAGGAAAAACGAGTTGACTCCGAGTCGACTCGGCCACGGATCTGCGGCGAAAAGCATGGCTTCGCCGCGCTTCCACGGCTGTCTGACCGAGTCATGAGCTCGTTTTTCTTGGTTGTCCTTAAAAAAACCTGCACGTATTTTTCAGGTCTCTGGAAATATTTTTAGACCTGGTTTTGAAAACGGCCGAAAACACTAGATTTTGATGTTTTGTGCGATTTTTTTCGGGATCGAAGTTCTAAACACTTTGCTAACATGTTGGTTGTTGTTTAGCTAGACTCTGATACCACTGTAAGTCTATGTAACCCACCCCGACACATAAGGGGAGGCGGAAAGAGTAAAAATCAAATTTTTTTATCAGAAGGAAACATAGACATAACATGAAGGATCTTTGATAAACATGAACTAACAAACTATCTACAAGTTCTAACTACTAGGTTAGAAGGTTATAACAAGTTCTTGAACTCCTTCTCTTCTTGTGTTGCTTTCCTTTCTTGTGTGCTCCTTTGAGTGGTGTAGACGGCTCCTCCTCTTCGTCTTCTCTTTGCTAAAGATGGATCCACCCGAAGGCCTCTACCTTGAGCTCCTACCTCAACAAAGAAGTAACTAGAGTGTTTGGCTTGCTAGACTAAGAACCCTAGAGTGAGTAAAGGAGTATTTTGGTGGTTTTGTCTCAAAGCTTGGATTTTCAACACATGAAACACTTAAGCTTTTGAGAGAGAGGAAAAGGGAGAGCAAACCATGAGAGAGAAAGGTTATAAGAGAATGAGAGTCTAGAATGAACCTTATTCTCATATTAGAGATATAAGGTAATAATAATAATAATTAAGAAAATTGTGATGGTTAGTTGATTTGACCATTATCATTTCGCATTTAATGCTAAGCAAGCTTCAAGAAGCATCTTTTGCTCAACAAAAAGAAAATATCAAGGTCAATGAAAGTCAACAAGTCAAATGGTCAACCCAACCCTAACCATGACACAATTATCCTTAATTAATATTATTAATCATATTTCTCATTCTCATTAGGGTTTTTATCAAGTCAATGGTCAAAAAACCCTAATGAGGTTTCTCCCTCTCCGCCTCTGTCAACTGTACGTACGTACCCGCATTCGCGTTCCGAAGAAACACGATTACAATGAGACAAGACCAATCCCAAAACAAATACTAGGATCTGGCTTAAACCAAAGACCACTAGTAATAACTGCCCGGACACCAAACGCGCGCAAGTGCGCGTATGTGAACGAACCCCGTCGTAAAACCATACGACCTCTACTCAGTTTTGCCCAAAGGCGAGCAACCTTTTGTGTGGGACTCTAAAGACTCGACACTACGCTGGCAGTGGGTTTAACCACAGGCCGCAAGCGGTACTACCTGTACATAACGGTCCCCACGTAGATGTCGATAAGAAGACCGATGAGGTGAACCCATCCGAACTCCTACTGAGCCTGAATGTGACAATCTCCGTACAGTCCGGTCTGTTCGTCTGAGAGTATCGCATGTTGGGCCTAGGGGGCGGTAAACGTTAGTCCCCTAATAGCGGTACAAGTCGTGTCGGAGTGTATCCCAAAACACCCTGAGAAAATACTGGAAACACTACCAGTAAATCTCGCTTGCCCTGGCCAGGGACTTTATGTAATGGCTCTCCTAGACACAGCGCGATATCAACTCCCAATACCGGGTGAGACGAATCCTGTCTAACCGTCACTGACTCCAAGTGCTTTGGGACTGCACCCAACTACTACCTGTTTGCACGACTCATTTAATCCATGGTAGGGTAGTAATCTAAGAACAGTGGGAACACACTCGAGGCGAAGTGACAGTGTCAAGTCAACGGACTAAGCTGTACTCATGTCACCTGGGAACTGATAACTGACGATAGGTATAATACCAACCAACAGTTCCCAGCGAGTCCTGTCCAGTGTATTCGTAACCTAACGAGCACCTGCATACTATCTCCTGTACGACGTATTGATGGCTGTGGGACATACCATCTCCCCTCCTGGGATGAGAAGCGTATACAATAGTCTACTCTGGATTATCGATGCCCTGTCTCGATAATCCTACGACCAGGGACCTGTATAAGGATGAGCTTATAGACTACCCAGCCCCCACTAGTGTGACTGCCATCACAACGCTGGTAGTCAAGGAAAAGATCCTAAGGGCTTTATCTATATGTATTATCAATATGTCAAAAGAAACGCATACACATATTAAGATAGATACAAACCAAGTAGCGTACTACCATATTGAGCAAAAATGTCAATCCGTGTATATATCCCAAGCTTCAAAAATGTAATATACAAACTAGTACTATACAATAATGGCCTCTAGGGCATATCACACTAACACGTCTCTCCCGGTACTGAGGGTTGATGTTGTGCTATGCTCGATTGGCTATAATAGGAAGTCCCGGGCCAGGGCTGCTGAGATTTACTGATAAGTGTTATCAGTAGTTTCTCAATCTATTATGAGCCATACACTAGCATGACTTATTGAGTTATTGGGGTCGACGATTCTATCCCTAGACTCGATATGCAGCATTTCTGACGAAGAGACCGGACTGTACGGTAAGTGTTTCCATTTGGCTCGAAGTGAGTTTTTGACAGCTTCGCTTGTTTTCTTCTGATCGCTCAATACCCGGGTGGCCATTATGTTTAGCTGACTGCTTGTGGCATGTGGTTATTTGACATGATTATCACCTACTATCGGCGTATTGACGAGTCTTAAAGTCCCATATAGGAGTTTCCTAGCTCAGGCGAAACAATGTGGTGTGCATATGAGATATGTTCGGAAACCCGATTAAATGCGTGTATGAGATACCGTATATTAATCGGGCATTTATCTATTGGTCGGGTCATATGTGATATGACCGGTTTGTTAAATCAAGTGTTGATTTAACATTGACTTTATAGCTCATTTCTTTATTAAACCATTTTCTATATTGATCTATGCATGCATGTATGCACATGTTGATGTGTATGGACACATACATGCATACATAGTGTCATGGTTGTTGATACATGAGAGATGGCAATGCAAAACTGACATGGTTGATTTATATATAGATATATATTTGAGAAAAAGTAATAAAAATGGGATTAAATCATGGATGAAAATTCCACACTCTTCGATACTTGACCTAATTTAAACCATGGTTTAATTCTCATTTGGCTTTTGACTCAACACTAAAATATCTAGATATTTAATAACCATAGTTTGGCATGAGTCATATATCTTCGTTATTTATTTTTCTATGCTTATTATTATTGAGAATTATTATTATCTCTTGAGCTCAAGCAAAGCCATCTTCTTCTTTCTCTCTCTTGAGATTTCTTTTGAGTGAGTTAGTTAAAAAGAAAGGGTTTTGAAGTGAGAAAAGAAACCGCATCACCATTCTACACTACTCTAGCCCATTAGTGTAAAGTGTTTGCTTCATCCTCATTCTTGACCAAGTGAAGCAAGGAGCTTTGTGCAAAGGGACTTCGGGTGGATCATCGTGGACTAGGAAAGATTCTAGCGAGCTGTTTCAAACTCTCAAAGATCCAAGTAGTCACTAAAGCTAGTCTACAAAGGTTGTATTCTCTTCACTTATTGATAAATAGTTTGTAGTATGTGATTCTATTGTTGTTACCCTAAAATTCTAGTTAAGATTCATGGTTAGATTGCTTAGCACCTGCCCAAAATTTTATTATGGCATATGTGATGCTAGAAAACCCTAGGCATGGTGCTAAGAAATCCCAACAGTGGTATCAGAGCCAAGCTAGAGGTTTAGAGTAACCTAGACGATTTTAAATAAACTCGAACGAACGAAACTCGACACCCGAATGATGCTCCCTGGAAATTTTTCAAAAAGTTGGATTTTTTCACATTAAAAATACTCAGAAAATCGTATAGGGTATTGTACGGGCTCATAAGAAGAACGAAGCCCTAACTCGACTTAACGACCGTGGAACCGCGGCCGAAAGGGTCTTTTTGCGACGGCTCTGCGGCGTCATTGGTGAGGCATGGACTGTGCCTTCTTGTGCTCACTCGTATGTGCTAATAACAGTCTCTGGTATATATTAAAACTGATTAAGGTCTTTTTGTGACGGCTCCGCGGCGTCGTTGGTGAGGCATGGACTGTGCCTTCTTATGCTCGCTCGTATGTGCTAATAACAGTCTCCGGTATATTTTAAAACTGATTAAGTGTTGAGCTTTCTGAGAATTCTTTGGGTGATTGATCGTTCGATCGAACGTTTTAACTGCGTCTAGTATATGAGAATGTGATACAATAATTAGAATCTACAAATTTGTTTGTTGCGTGTAAATCTAACATTTCGGTCTCGGGTGTAATAGGAAATCTTGTTGAATTATCCTACTTATTTTGAAAAAGTGTTTTCATGGGTGAGACCTAAATGCGAGCTTTACATTGTTAGGCATGAAATCTTGGATATGTGATATCACGGGTTTGTGTTGTCTAAGGGAAGTTACGATTCCAATTGTTGTAGTATTTCATTTTTCTTTTCTGCGACCGTAAGTTTAGTATGTGGTGTATCGCCGATTTCATTGCTATACATCAACGACAATCGGGGTACGCATACTTACTTACGTTGATGATATGTGATGTTATGTGTTGCTGAGATATGATGTGCAGGATCGTCGTGATTAAATAGCCGGGGGTTTTATGTGAGATCAGAGTTTTTATTTTCATTCATATAAAAAATTAATTGTATGTAATATTCTTTTATTTGGTGCACTTCCGGGTTGAGGATGATCTCACCATTATTGTATATTATTTACTTTTTCGCATTAGGATAGACCCAAGGAGGGGAGAACAAGTGACCGGGTTCTAGGGTTCAGTAGGAGGACATCTCGAGGAGTCGAGACCGGGTCTCCTAAACTTTAGAATTGATAGGGTCACTTGCCGCTCTCATAGGGGTCTAGGGGTTGGGCTTGGCTATTCATCGCGACCGTGGAATCCGTATTTTCTATTGTTGGCTGAATACAAAATACGGACCTCCTAGATTTCCTATATTTTCATATGTGCTTCTACTGTTGATATTCTATGATGGTATTACATAATATCTGAGACAAATGGATTTTTATTATATATATGATATATAATAAAAGTTGCTTATCTTTTACATCCACGCCAGTCCCGCTCCGCTATGCCGTTAGTTAAGGAACCTAACGGTGCAAAACGGGACACTGTGGCGAATGCGGATGGCATAAATGTACGTTCTATTTTCGTTTCATTTCTATGATGGCTTAGGAACTTAAATGATGGGACTATGTTAATAAGATTAATGTAAAGAAAAAGAAACCTAAAGATGTTGCAGAATCAGATTTGAAACCCACTCGGCCTTTTTATGAAAAATGCAAGTTTCAAAAGATGCGGAGATTAAGCCACTCCTTTTCTAAACTATTTAGATTCTACAACGAGATCAAGTTCAATGCGTTAAAGGTTTTCATAAAAACCATCCGCAACCCTCCGTCATTTTAGGAAGCAGAGTACTTAGTATTCGTGCTACGTATGTTGATCATAGTCAAGGCATAGTGTACGGTCGCTAAGTGATGTCTTCCTACAAAGCATACGATGTGATCAATTAGGACATTCATGTGATTATGTTGATCATTGTCAAGGGTCATATGGGTGGGTCTAGTTAATCATGAAATGATGGGTAGAACTTGACTAGTGCTTATGATATGTTGACCATAGCCAAGGTCATAAGCAACTATGGATAAAAACCATATCAGCAGTTTCAAGAGTTGAAATTTGCAATGAGATTGCATACCTTTTATATGACAGTTGGATCCCGATCCCACTGTCAGTAAGAGTTACACCCATGAGAGTTTTGCACTTTACAATTAGCTAATCCAGTAGGTGTCTAGAAAGGTGTCAGCGGAGTAAGACCTCTGGGAAAATGAGGTTTATTTTAATTAGGTCCGTGCGAAAGCACGGGGAACCTCCCTCAAAATCCCGACACTGTCCTGGCTGACCGGTTAACAAAACTGTAGAATGTAATTAATCCTGGCTAGTTTTCTTTTTGAGGTTTTGAAAGAAAATTTGATAAAAGCAGTGGGAGACATCGATTAGATAAGATAATAACCAATCTAAATCTTTGCAAGAGCATTTCGCTAAGTGTATTATTTTCTCTCTCCTAATGGAAGATACCAGATGACGGGACTTAAGCTTCTTTTAGAGAAAAACAAACTGACAGGACCGAATTATAAAGAATGGTTGAAGAACTTGAATATTGCACTCACATATGATAAAGTATCATATGTCCTCACTGCCAAAGCCCTAGGTCCTAAATCATCTGTTTCGGATAAGGAGATCCGAAAAACATGGGATATTGATTGTGACACGGCCACGTTCCTCGTGCTTGCTTCTATGGACAGTATACATCAGAAGCAGCACTAGAATATGGATGTACAATCCATCTTTCTTCATGCAAAGGAGTTGTATGCAGAGCAATCTCGGACTTTATGTTACGAGGCATCTCGAAAGCTGTTTCAGATGCAGATGGCCCCTGGCACATCAGTAAAAAACATGTCTTGAAGTTGATTGATCTTATAGAAGAACTTGAAAACCTAGGATGGGCCATGTATAATGAGCAATATACTGATATCGTTCTACAGTGTCTCCCCCCGGCCTTTGCTCCTTGTGAATTTCAATATGAACGATTTGGAGAAATCACTGCCTGAACTTGTCAATATGTTTAGAACTGCAGAGAGCACGCTTAAGGCAGCGAAAAATCTCGCTCTGCTGGCAGGGACATCTTCCTCTTCCATCCCAAAAGCCAAGGCCAAGGGAAGGAAAAAGAAGAAACCCACCAAACCGAGAGGTGGAGTTCAAAAGGCAAAGGGGAAAGACAAATCTGGGGCCGCGTGAAGTGGAAAAGGAGAATTTTTTTTCTGCCACAAGTCAGGATACTGGAAACGCAATTGTGCTTTGTATCTTGCTGATCTCAAGAAGAAGAACCATACTGATGCTTCCGCTTCAGGTGTGTTTGTAACTGAAAACTGTTTTTCTATAAACTCTTCATCTTGGGTATTAGATACCGGTTCTTGTTCTCACATCTGCAATTGTATGCAGGGATTGAGAAACAATAGAGTTTTGAAAACCGGTGACCATACTCTTCGGGTTGGAAATGGTTCCTGTAAGTCCATGCTACCTCTCCCGGTACTTTCGGTAATGCGGAATTTGGTAAAAAACGATTTTTACGGAGGTGGTAACATGGACCTATAACCCGGATCTTGGTTAAACATCTATCTAACAACCTAACTATGAGTTTCTAGCTACTCGGTTAGGGGGTTATACCTTGCTTGTCTTGAACTCCTTCATCTTCAAGCTCCGATGGTGGTCCGATTGGCTTCTTCTCGTCGTCTCCGTACGCCGAAGATAGATCCACCTGAAAGCTCCAACCTTTAGCTCCTTCTTCGTTCTTTGAAGAAACTAGTTCACTTGGTTTGCTAAACCTAGTGAACTAGAATGAGTAGAGAAGAATTAGAATGGGATTTTATCTATGGTTCTTGATTCTCAACTCATGAGACAAGAGAACCATAGATTAAAGAGAGGGAGCAAGAGCAAGAGGGTGAGAGCAAAATGGAGAGCTCAAGAACAAGAGAGAGAATGAGCAAGAAAGAATGAGCAAGTATTTTGTCTCTCACCCTCTCATAATCCAAAGTCATGATAACTCATTATATCAAAAAAGTCTTATGTGATGGTTGAAGCAACCATAACCATATCATATCATGCACTCATTTTACACAAATGAGCAAGCAAGTAAAAGTCTTTGCCATGAAATGATGGCTATGGTTATCATGATGGTCAACTAGTCAAGCCTAGTCAACCGGTCAACAATGTCAACAAGTCAACAAAAGTCAACAAGTCAACAAAGTCAACAAAAGTCAACAACCATGTCACCATAATACTTAATCAATATAATAGTTAATCATATATCATATTCTGATTAGGGTTGATCAAAAGGTCAATAGTCAACGGTCAACTGTCAACAACCCAAATGAGAATCCACGGCCTCTGCCTCCCTGTCAACTGTGCACACACACCCGCATCCGCGTTCCGAGGAACACGAATGCAAACTGGATAAATCCAATCCCAAAAGGTACACTAGGATCTGGCTTAAACCAAAGCCCGCTAGTGTAAACTGTCCGGACACTGTACGTGCACAAGTACACGGATGTGACCGAACCCTGTCGCAAAACCATGCGACCCGTCGCAATACCATGCGACCTCTACTCTTTTGCCTAAAGGCGAAAAGCTTTCTGTGTGGGACTCTAAATACTCGACACTACGCTGGCAGTAGGTTTAACCACAGACCGCAAGCGGCACTAGCTGTGCGTAACGGTCCCCAGGTGATGCCGATAAGAAGACCGACGAGGCGAAACCCATCTGAACTCCTACTGAGCCTGAGTGTGACATTCTCCGTACAGTCCGGTCTGTTCGTCTGATACATCGCATGGCGGGCCTACGGTGCGGTAAACGTCAGTCCCCCAATAGCGGTACAAGTCGTGCCGGAGCGAAGCCCAAAACACCCTGAGATAACACTGGAAGCCTACCAGTATATCTCGTTTGCCCTGGCCAGGGACTACTCGTGTAATGGCTCTCCTAGACACAGCGCGATGTCAACCCCCAATACCGGGAGAGGCGAATCCTGTCTAACCGTCACTGCCTCCAAGTGCTTCGGGACTGCACCCAACCACTACCTGTTTGCACGACTCCTTTGAGCCGTGGTAGGGTAGTGATCAAAGTACAGTGGGAACACACTCGAGGCGAAGTGACAGTGTCAAGTCAGCGGACTAAGCTGTACTCATGTCACCTGGGAACTGATAACTGACGATAGGCATAATACCAACTAGTCAGTTCCTGACGAGTCCTGTCCAGTGTACCCGTAACCTAAAGAGCACCCGCATACTATCTCAAGTACGACGTACTGACGGCTGTGGGACAGACCGTCTCCCACACTGGGATGAGAAGCGCATGCGCTGGTCTACTCCGGAGTATCGATGCCCTGTCTCGATAGTCCTGCGACCAGGGACCTGCATAAGGATGTGCTTATAGATTACCCAGCCCCACTAGTGTGACGGCCATCACATCGCTGGTAATCAAGCAAAGATCCTAAGGGCTCCACTAATGTGTATAGGCGATATACAAAAATAAACACATGTACACATTGAAGTAGAAACAAACCAAGTAGCATACTACTATTTTGAGCAAGATTGTATATACAAGGTGAATATCCCAAGCTTCCATTAAGTAATATACAAACTAGTATGATACAGTAATGGCCTCCAGGGCATATACACTAACAATCTCCCACTTGCACTAAGGCCATGTACTGGCGTATCGAAGACCTGTCATCTCGATCAGCCGCTCGAACTGAGTCTGGGGCAAGGCCTTTATGAATGGATCTGCAGTGTTATCTTATGAAGCGACTCTCCGAACATCGATCTCCTAGCGATCCACGATCTCCCTGATCAGGTGATACCGCCTCAAGATGTGCCTGGATCTCTGATGGGACCTGGGTTCCTTCGCTAAAGCTATAGCCCTGTTGTTGTCGTAATACAGAGGTATTGGATCAACAATGGACGGAACCACCTGAAGTTCTTTCAAGAACTTCCTCATCCAGACAGCTTCTTTTGCGGCATCAGATGCAGCGATGTATTCCGCTTCCATCGTCGAGTCTGCAACGGTTTCCTGTTTGGAACTCTTCCAACACACCGCCCCTCCATTGAGGGTAAAGACAAAACCCGACATGGACTTGGAATCATCCTTGTCACTCTGGAAGCTGGAGTCAGCAAAGGCCTCGATCTGGAGGTCTTTTCCGCCATACACCAAGAACATCTCCTTAGTCCTTCTCAGATACTTGAGAATGTTCTTTACCGCTATCCAGTGTTTCTCCCCAGGGTTTAACTGATACCGGCTTACCACACTCAGTGCATAAGCTACATCCGGTCTGGTACACAACATCGCATACATTATAGAGCCTACCGCAGAAGCGTAGGGTATAATAGACATGCGATCCCTCTCTAAATCAGTCTTGGGAGACATCTCTTTAGAGAGGGTGATCCCGTGACAAGACGGTAGGTTACCGTGCTTGGAATCTTCCATACTGAATCTCTTCAGTATGGTGTCGATGTACCTGGACTGTGAAAGTCCTAATATCCTCTTGGATCTGTCACGGTAGATCCGGATACCCAGAATGTACGAGGCATCACCCAGGTCTTTCATGGAGAATCTGTGTGACAAGAACCCCTTGACAGATTGTAGCATAGGAATGTCATTTCCTATTAAGAGAATGTCATCCACGTATAAAACGAGGAATACTACAGTTCTCGCTACAAATCTACTATAGATGCATGGTTCATCTGGATTTTTGATAAAGCCAAATTCTTTGACCGTCTCATCAAAGCAGATGTTCCAACTCCGCGATGCCTGCTTTAGTCCATAGATGGACTTATGCAACTTGCACACCTTTCCGCTGCTCCCACTCTGAATGAAACCCTCTGGATGGTCCATATAGACACACTCCTCTAAATTTCCATTTAGAAAAGCGGTCTTTACGTCCATTTGCCAGATCTCATAATCGTGGAAGGCAGCAATGGCAAGAAGGATCCGAATGGATTTCAGCATGGCTACTGGAGAAAATGTCTCGTCATAGTCCAAGCCAGGTCTTTGACGAAAACCCTTTGCTACCAGCCTAGCTTTATAGGTCTCAACCTGTCCATCTACACCAATCTTCCTTTTGAAGATCCACTTGCATCCTACGGGTTTTACCCCGTCTGGAGCAATGTCCAACGTCCATACCTTATTGGTGTACATGGACTCCATTTCGGTCCGCATTGCATCCAGCCATTTCACTGAGTCAACGCTCTGAACGGCCTGCTGGAAGCTAGTAGGCTCATCATAATCTATGATGCAATCCTCTCTATCCCCGTCTATGAGAAAACCGTAGTATCTCTCGGGCGGATGAGTCTGCCTACTACTTCTGCGGAGCGGCGTAGGAATGTCCTGTTCTTCCGAACCCTCTGGTTCCACTAAACTTTCAGTAATAGTCCGTGGTTCTGGAATTTCTTCCAGTTCTACTGCGCTCCCACTTATTTCCTTTTCTATGAACTGGTGTTCTAGAAAGTGGGCATGACGAGAAACAAGAACTTTTTGTTCCTCTTCACAGTAGAAGAAATATCCCTTGGAATTCTTTGGATATCCCACAAACTTGCACAGTACTGAGCGTGCCTCGAGCTTGTCCGCATGCTGCTTTTTGACAAAAGCTGGACTTCCCCATGTCTTAATGTGATTAAGATGGGGTCTCTTCCCACACCACATCTCAAATGGCGTGGTAGGCACAGTCTTAGTAGGAACTCGGTTCAAAAGGTATGCGGATGATTCCAGCGCATATCCCCAGAATGATCGCGGCAACTCAGCGTTACTCATCATGGACCGCACCATATCCAATAGGGTGCGGTTCCGTCTCTCCGATACACCGTTATGTTGCGGGGTGTATGGAGGAGTAATCTGAGAAAGAATTCCGTTCTCTTTTAAATAGTCCAGGAACTCGGCACTTAAGTATTCTCCACCTCGATCCGATCTTAGAATCTTAATACTTTTGCCAGTCTGTTTCTCTACTTCATTCTTATACTCCTGGAATTTTCCAAAGGCCTCGGACTTATGTTTCATTAAGAAGACATAACCGTACCTTGAGAAGTCATCCGTAAAAGTAATGAAGTAAGAATGTCCGCTTCGGGCATGTGTAGACATTGGACCGCACACGTCACTGTGTACGAGTCCCAAGAGCTCGCTCGCTCTTACTCCATGTCCAGTAAACGGAGTCTTTGTCATCTTTCCTTTGAGACAGGATTGACAAGTGGCATACGACTGATATTCGAACGCATTCAAATACCCTTCTGTATGTAACTTCGTCAACCTTCTCTCATTGATGTGACCCAGTCTACAATGCCATAAGAAAGTCTGATTTATTTCTGGAGACTTTCTTTTGTGTGTATTCTGGACATTAAAAATCTGTGGTTGGTTTAACACGTATATACCATTACTCAATGTACCTGACCCAATCAAAACTTGATTAAGGTGAATGTTTACAACATTACTTACAAACGCAAATTCATAACCTTCTTTAGAAACTAAAGATACGGAAATGATATTACAAGTTGCGTTGGGTACAAAAAAGCAATTACGCAAAACCAAAACATGTCCATCTGACATTCCCAGGTGATAGTCCCCCACGGCTTTAGCATCCATGCTAGCTCCGTTCGCAACTCTGAGGGTCATGTCACCGGCATTCAAAACACTACGGTTTCTCAACGCCTGCAAAGAATTACAGATATGAGATCCTGATCCGGTATCCAATACCCAGGAAGTAGAGTTTATTGAAAGACAGTTTTCAATAACGTACACACCTGAAGCTGAAGCTGCAACTTGCTTCAATTCCTGTGTCCTGGCCTTCCAAGCCCTGCAATCATTCTTCCAGTGTCCTTTCTTATGACAATAGAAGCACTCTTCCTTATCCACAAGCTTCCCCGCAATCTTTGTTGCTTTTGCTTTTCCCTTCGTATCGACTTTACTAACACCGCCCCTTGGTTTGGCGGGGGCTTTCTTCTTCTTTCCCTTGGCTTTCGCCTTGGACCTAGAAGAAGATGATCCTCCTACAAACAAAGTGGATGTTTCCCTACCTTTCTGTAGGGTGCCCTCTGCGCTCCTCAGCATGTTGAGGAGCTCTGAAAGTTCAACCTCTTTTTCTTGTAAGTTGAAGTTCAGTATGAACTGGGCGTAAGTGGAAGGAAGGGACTGGAGAACTATATCCGTATAGAGTTCAGCCTCCAATGTGGTCCCTAGGTCCGCGAGCTCCTCAATGTAGCCGATCATCTTTAGCACGTGCTCGGCTACCGATGATCCAACGGCCATCTTTGCCGAAAACAACTTTTTCGACGCTTCGTATCTTGCGATACGTGATTGCTCTCCATACAGTTCTTTTGTATGGAGAAATATGGATTCAGGGTCCATATTCTCGTGCCTCCTCTGATGTTCGTTGTCCATCGAGGCATGTACGAGGCACTTGTCCTTCGCGCTATCAATCTCCCAAGTCTTGCGGATTTCCTTATCCGCGACGCTGGAAGTGGGACCAGGGACAGGGGGAGCTTTGGTGATAAGAAGATACCCCAGCTTGTCGTAAGTGATTGCTATCTTGATATTCCTGAGCCAATCTTTGTAGTTTGGCACTGTCAGTTTGTTTCTATCTAGGAGTAACTTAAGTCCAGTCATGTTGATTGGTCGCTGCAATTAGGATAGAGAAGAAGAAACACTCAGCATGATGCTCTTGCAAGTTTAGAGTGGTTTTTAGTTTGTCTAAACAGGATGGCTCCCACTGTTTCTCGAATCCCTCCTCAAACCATAAAGGAAGAATTAGTCGGGATCAATCCCACCGCACAATACTTTCTTAACCGTTCAGCCAGGCCGGTGTCGGTACTTCGAGGGAGGTTTTCCAACGCTTTCGCGAAGTTCCTTAATTAAAGAACCTCTTTTCCCTGGGGGCGTAGCCCCGCTAACACCTTTCTAGGCACCTACTAGGTTTATAGCATTGATCGTTTAGTGAGAAATTTCCCGAGGAGTAGCATATACTCACAGTAGGATCGGGATCCAAATATCATCGTGTGACGAAACTGAAGGAATCCAACCAGAATCATCACACTCCAAATGGTATGCAAATCTAGCAAGTTTCAGTACTTATGAAACTCCCGATGTGGATTTTTGCCCCATGCTCTTATGACCTTGACTTTGGCCAAAATATCATAAGTCACATGTCAAGTTCTACCCATCATTATCCAGGTTAATTTGGATCCATCCGCACCTACCCTTGACTTTGGCCAAAATGGCAGTACGACTGTCCCAAACCAACGCATCTATCTATGCTACACATGAACACCCAATAACTACCAATCATTGTGCCTTGACTTTGGCCAACATACACAGCTTGAATACTATTGACTATTCATGTGAAACGACGGAGGGCTACGGATGGTTTTGGCAAAACCGTGAACGTAGTGAACTTGATTTGGTCGATGGAACGAGATAGCTTTTAAAAGGAGTGGCTCATGCTCCGCATTTAAAAGTTGGTTTTGAAAAGAACCGAGTGGTTTTTCGAAAGTGTTCCAACGACTTTAACTTGGTTTATTATCTTGCATTAGTTCTTTTAATGCGTGATATTCTTGCATTAGTTCTTTTAATACGTCCCATCATTTAATCCTACCATTGCTGAAAACAACCAAAATATGACGTACGCTTATGCCATTCGCATTCGCCACTGGGCCCCGTCATTACCCGTTAGGTTACTTAACTAACGACAGAGCAGGGGCTGGGCTAGCGCGTCTGTAAAACATAAGCAACGCCTAAATAATATCATATATAGATATACTGCAATGATAAACATTTCAGATCACAGATGAATACATTGGATATACTAGGAATCTGTAATTCGTACGAGCCTGTAACGAAAGACAGATTACACGGTCGCAGTGAATAGCCAATACCCCACCTAAGACCCCTACGGGTGCGGCAAACTACCCGCCAAGTACCCGAAGCGTAGCAACCTCCCTCATCTCCATGAGTAGGCCACTCGACACTTCGGCATACCCGGTAGTTTGTGCACCCCCTCCATGGGTCTATCCTAGGAGCAAAAACAGTAAAAAGAAATTATACAATGACGGCTACAACCCCGACCCGGTTGTGCGGCCATACAAATAATTATTACATAAATTTACAAATTTACATGAATTGAAAGAAAAGAAAACTCTCGTCTCACAACCCCCGGCTATTCACCCGCGACAATCCAACATATTCATATACACATTCCAGCAACATTACAGATCACAGATTTGTATAACCCCCACTAATCGACATATAGCGATTAGTAGACGTTCAATACAAATATCACATTACAGAAAAAACCCGTTAGCTTAAGTCTTTTAGAAGTTCGATCAAAAATACGGATTTTCGGGACCCCAAAATGAAATTTTCGTTCTGGAAAATCTGGGTTGAAAATACATGTACCAAAATTCCCAAAATACCCCCAGATGCACACTGTAGCAAAGAAACACCAGAGAGGCGCCAAGGAGGCCGCGGAACCGCGGCAATAGCAAGCTATTGCCGCGTTTCCGCGGTCGTTTAGGGGAATCACTTGGTGATTTTTCTACAGTAGCAATAAAAAACCCTGAGCCGATTTTAGGTGTTAAAATAATCAACTTTTGAACAGTAAAAAAATCGACAGAAACTCGAATTTTTGGGGTTCGTTTTCGGGACTTTTTCTTTGATCGATCTTCTAGTTACTTGCTAACATGTTAGATAGAGTTTAACTAGGCTCTGATACCACTGTAAGTCCATGCTACCTCTCCCGGTACTTTCGGGAATGCGGAATTTGGTAAAAAACGATTTTTACGGATGTGGTAACATGGACCTATAACCCGGATCTTGGTTAAACATCTATCTAACAACCTAACTATGAGTTTCTAGCTACTCGGTTAGGGGGTTATACCTTGCTTGTCTTGAACTCCTTCGTCTTCAAGCTCCGATGGTGGTCCGATTGGCTTCTTCTCGTCGTCTCCGTACGCCGAAGATAGATCCACCTGAAAGCTCCAACCTTTAGCTCCTTCTTCGTTCTTTGAAGAAACTAGTTCACTTGGTTTGCTAAACCTAGTGAACTAGAATGAGTAGAGAAGAATTAGAATGGGATTTTATCTATGGTTCTTGATTCTCAACTCATGAGACAAGAGAACCATAGATTAAAGAGAGGGAGCAAGAGCAAGAGGGTGAGAGCAAAATGGAGAGCTCAAGAACAAGAGAGAGAATGAGCAAGAAAGAATGAGCAAGTATTTTGTCTCTCACCCTCTCATAATCCAAAGTCATGATAACTCATCATATCAAAAAAGTCTTATGTGATGGTTGAAGCAACCATAACCATATCATATCATGCACTCATTTTACACAAATGAGCAAGCATGTAAAAGTCTTTGCCATGAAATGATGGCTATGGTTATCATGATGGTCAACTAGTCAAGCCTAGTCAACCGGTCGACAAAGTCAACAAAAGTCAACAAGTCAACAAAGTCAACAAAAGTCAACAACCATGTCACCATAATACTTAATCAATATAATAGTTAATCATATATCATATTCTCATTAGGGTTGATCAAAAGGTCAATAGTCAACGGTCAACTGTCAACAACCCAAATGAGAATCCACGGCCTCTGCCTCCCTGTCAACTGTGCACACACACCCGCATCCGCGTTCCGAGGAACACGAATGCAAACTGGATAAATCCAATCCCAAAAGGTACACTAGGATCTGGCTTAAACCAAAACCCGCTAGTGTAAACTGTGCGGACACTGTACGTGCACAAGTGCACGGATGTGACCGAACCCTGTCGCAAAACCATGCGACCCGTCGCAATACCATGCGACCTCTACTCTTTTGCCTAAAGGCGAAAAGCTTTCTGTGTGGGACTCTAAAGACTCGACACTACGCTGGCAGTGGGTTTAACCACAGACCGCAACCGGCACTAGCTGTGCGTAACGGTCCCCAGGTAATGCCGATAAGAAGACCGACGAGGCGAAACCCATCTGAACTCCTACTGAGCCTGAGTGTGACATTCTCCGTACAGTCCGGTCTGTTTGTCTGATACATCGCATGGCGGGCCTTGGGGGCGGTAAACGTCAGTCCCCCAATAGCGGTACAAGTCGTGCCGGAGCGAAGCCCAAAACACCCTGAGATAACACTGGAAGCCTACCAGTATATCTCGTTTGCCCTGGCCAGGGACTACTCGTGTAATGGCTCTCCTAGACACAGCGCGATGTCAACCCCCAATACCGGGAGAGACGAATCCTGTCTAACCGTCACTGCCTCCAAGTGCTTCGGGACTGCACCCAACCACTACCTGTTTGCACGACTCCTTTGAGCCGTGGTAGGGTAGTGATCAAAGTACAGTGGGAACACACTCGAGGCGAAGTGACAGTGTCAAGTCAGCGGACTAAGCTGTACTCATGTCACCTGGGAACTGATAACTGACTATAGGCATAATACCAACTAGTCAGTTCCCGACGAGTCCTGTCCAGTGTACCCGTAACCTAACGAGCACCCGCATACTATCTCAAGTACGACGTACTGACGGCTGTGGGACAGACCGTCTCCCATACTGGGATGAGAAGCGCATGCGCTGGTCTACTCCGGAGTATCGATGCCATGTCTCGATAGTCCTGCGACCAGGGACCTGCATAAGGATGTGCTTATAGATTACCCAGCCCCACTAGTGTGACGGCCATCACATCGCTGGTAATCAAGCAAAGATCCTAAGGGCTCCACTAATGTGTATAGGCGATATACAAAAATAAACACATGTACACATTGAAGTAGAAACAAACCAAGTAGCATACTACTATTTTGAGCAAGATTGTATATACAAGGTGAATATCCCAAGCTTTCATTAAGTAATATACAAACTAGTATGATACAGTAATGGCCTCTAGGGAATATACACTAACAGTTCCAATGTACATGTTGTATCCGTAGGAGAGTATCATCTGGGGTTGCCTTCGGGATGTTTTTTGGTTTTGAACCCTTGTTATTATGTACCTAGTATGCTATGTAATATAATATCTGTTTCTTTGTTGGACAATGAAGGATGTTGATTGATCATTCTTCGTGTGTATTTAGAAATATTTCACAACTAAAGAAATTTATACCGCAATCAAATAACGGTGTCGATGTAGCGCGTTAATGAATACGGATCGTCCACTGAGATGCGTGTTTTGATCGATCTTATTTTAGATAAGTCGAAATGAAAATATAAAAGAAAATTGCAAGAAAGTTGATTCAAGATTTAAAAGATTTGATTTCAAGAAACATAAAGAAAATAGATCTAGAATCAAGAAATGTCCTAATCAATTTAGTTATCAAGATTTGTAGAATAGCTTGTTGGATTCGATTGAGTCAATAGTTAATGATGAATCTAATAAATCCTAATCTTATCTATTGATAATTTGTAGCTAGATTGATGATGATGATGAATGAAGATTAGGGATCTATGGAAGAAACTAGGGTTTCTCCTTTTATCCCTTGTCTTTTCAATCGCGATCATTCGGATCTAGCCTCTAGCAAAGAAAATCATCAATCATTTGATCCCTAATTTGCTACAAAATTCGCAAGATTGTGATCTCGATCCAAATTAGGTCTTTGATGATTCTTTTTCCTAGAGTTCAAAAATCTCATAAGACATAAAATTAGTTTTATGATTTGATCATCATTAGATCTATCAATTCTCTCGAATCCTCCACAAGTGGAGATTTCACTCACACATCATGAAAATTAATGAATAAAAGATCAAGAAGTTTCATAACGCAAGAATGTAAAGAAAGCAAGAATTGCAATTATCACCTTTATTAAATCAACGACTAATTACACATTCCCTCAATTCGAGATTACAAGAGTTGCTCTCGATCGCTCCTTTGAAGAGGTAACTAGATCAGTCGAAGTTCGCTCCGCTCGATCTTAATGAGTCGCGGATCGTCGTGGATCTCTTGCTCGGATGAAGATTGGCTTCGCGGATAAAGGATCAATGGTTGCTTGGTTGATTTTCTTCTAAAAATGATCTTGATTTGGCTTTTGATTTGAATTTGGGCTAGGGTTTTGGTATTAAGTTGTGTCACTCAACTTGAATTTGAATTTTGGCTCCAAATGTGTAACTAACTCACCCTAATTTTCTAACCTCAAAACCCTAGATCTGGATCTCATTTTATAACCTCCTCATTTGAATCTTCCCTCCAAAGATAGGTTGTTAGAGAGAGTCTTCTAGAAGAAGTTTGTTAGAGGGAATATTCTAGGATAAGGTTGTTAGGCCGAGCCTTCTGGATAAAGTCACGTGCTCTTTGAGAGTCTTCTGGAAGCCTGGCCGTTACAAGAAGCCACATGGAGGAATTTGGACCAATGAAGAGCTACTATAGCCGCGGATCCGCGGAGGATCGGCCAACTAGGCCGCGGATCCGCGGCCAAGTAGTAGAGTTGATGCATAAAATTTCTCGGGTATTTTGTTGTTGGCTTTATGGCACTTTTCTGATTTCTGGAATGTTTTTATACTTTCTTCTTTACTGCCAGATCTCAAGTCTTTGACTTGACGTATTTTATCGGCTATTTAGCTGTTCCGGCTCTTTTACTTGGAGAATTTCCTGCACACAATCTCGAGACAAGTGTTGATTCACAAAAGATCATGCGTGCAATAATAAACACTTAATTTTCCTCAAAATGCTGGTTAAAATGTATAACACATGTTATTTGGTATTTTGCAGACAAATTGCTAATTTGTACTATATTTATACCAAACATCTTTAGATGATTGCAAAGAGTAGGGAAATTGATGTGTTAAAAATGCAATATATTCGACTCATCAAATTCCCCCAAACTTAATTTTGTTCGTCTCGAGAAAACCTTTTTTATTCAAAAGAAGGAGAAAATAATGAAAAAGAAAAACTAACTAGCACACTTTCGTAGGCAACACGATTGCACTGAGCACGTGCAACAAGTATTTAAACCACTAGGTGTCCCTAGTAGGAGGAGTGTTGTCTCCTGAGGGTTTTCAGCGGATTGCACCCACAAAATCCAATAATAAAAGGAAGACCGTGAAAGTTACATGTAAAGATAAGAATCGTATAAGAAATACTTTGAAAATTTAGAGTTTCCAACCACACTAGCTTTTCAGTTGCTATGAGCCATATCTTAATAGTCATGAAAAAATGTTAGAAATCACATCATCCCTCAATAAAACATCGTCTTTGTTCTTCATTCCTACCTTTCTTCCAAACATCGATCATATACACCTACGTGTGTGTAAAGACATCCCTACACTCGGAGAATTCAATTTATGCTATCATACTCTTGTCCATCTACCTCAGCACTTTTTAATCGATGAATATTTAGATGGATTTGCTCACACATTTTTCATGCGACCGTTAATACTTCTTGAGGTACTAACAGACCGATTACTCATGTGCTTGCTTATTAGGTGTATTAGTATTTTCCTCGTCTTGCACCACCTATGGCTCAGCAGTGACTCCCAGACCAGTTGGTCTAAGGCACTAGGTGATGAAGCACCCTCGCTATATTTTTTTATTGCTGCCTTGGTGATAACAAAACCAGTGTTCATTTTTCTACACCATTTTATATTTTATTCATTTATTATTTCCTTCATACTTTGGCTTCTAGACAAGAGCATTTCAAAGTATCCTCTACTATCCCGAGCTTCAAGACATGTGTAAGTGCGTATAGTAGGGTATCAACGTTCAAATGTTTGGCTTCCATAATAGGAACAATTTTTCAGACTTATTTTTATCCTCAGATTAGTGACTTCCTTCATCTTACTAACCCTTGGAACAACGGCTCATAACTACTTATTACTAGTTCGTTTAAGAAAACTTCTAATTTTCTTGGTTTTCTTAAATTTTTCTAATCTTTTGGATGTAATTTTTCACTATCTAGTCTTTTATTATCTTATTTATGTACAAAAAAAATTATTTTTTATTTTATTAATATTTTTTATTTTTATTTTTATTTTTATTTTTTATTTTTTATTTTTTATTTATTTTTTATATTTTGTGCTTATGCAAATTATGATGCAAATGATATGCAAATAAGCACAAACCTCCCCCAAACTTGTTTTCAACAGTGTCCTCACTGTTGTCATCCGCTGGATCACAAAATCCTGTAAGCTTGGGAGAAAATTTATTAACGGGGGCAACATATATTTAAAGTGAAATTCTCCCCCAAACTTATTTTTGGCTCACCATTTTGAGTAAAAAAATTTATTTTCAAAAGCCAGATTATACCCCCCCCCCAAAAAACAAAACTTGAGTTAAACAATATTAAGCTTTGAAAATCACAAAAGGGGGTCAAAGTTATTGGTCAATGCCAAGCTTTGCAATGACCGAAAGTCAACACCAACCATTCGAAAATTTTATCAGTGTTGTGCATCGGTTGGTAGAAAAATGTGTTATAAGGAGCCAGGAAGAAGTGAGGAAGAGTTAAGTGGCGTGAAGGAGAGGGTTTGCGTCTCATTTTGGAGAGACGACTCAATGATTGTGATGGATTACTCGCATTCTCTTGATTGTCAAGAAGAAGGGGTAGAGGTTCAATTTCTTCATTGTGGAGATGATTCATCTCAACATCCGTGTTTGCTAAGAATGCAAATCTATCAGCGAAAATTTCCTCAAAACTCTCATCGATACCCCGAAGAATAATATCATCAAAATTTGCGGGGTGATCTTCAGACTCCAAAAACGGTTCATAATCAGTTTTAGTTGTTGACCCGGACAACTTAGTGGAAGAGTCCGTATGTGAATGATACATAGTTGGGTTAAACAAGCACAAATGAAAAGAGTCAAGATCAGTATCATGAGGCTGATCAAATTCGCTGTTGTCGACATCCATTAATTCAACAGAACAGACCTGAGCAGAAGGTTCAGAGGGTACACTTCCCAACTTGTAAATGTTCAGCTCAATTCACATCTTCCCGAAAGATAGGGTCATAGAGCCGTTAAAACAGTTGATTATAGCATTGGAAGTGGCCAAAAAGGGTCGACCAAGAATCACCGGAATTTGATTCCGTGGGTTCACTACAGGCTGTGTACCAAGAACAATAAAGTCCACAGGGAATACAAATTCCTCGATTTTTATCAAAACATCCTCAAGTTCACCCCTATGTTTGGTGATTGATCGGTCGGCTATCTGGAGAGTTATGTTCGAGGGCTTTAACACTCCAATACCTAGTTGCTCATAGACTGAATATGGAAGCAAGTTAACACTAGCGCCAAGGTCAAGTAAAGCACGATTAATGTGCTTATCCCCAATAGAAATAGAAATAGTAGGACAGCCATGGTCCTTACGTTTCCTTGGTAATTGTTGTGGAAAAGCCTTGTCTACAGTACTTGACATGAAAACTTTTTTAGGCACTTGAGTCTTCCTCTTCCTAGTGCACAAGTTCTTATGAATTTTCGCATAGGACGGAACTTTTTGTATAGCATCTAGGAGAGGGATGTTGCTGTTAACTACCTTAAACCTGTCCACAATCTTCTCCATTTGTGCATTAGGTTTGTTGGGCCTCAACCTTTCTGTAAATGGAGCTCTATCAATAAGTGTTGGGTCACACATTTGTGGAGAAGTTTGTGGTGGTGGAAAGGATGAAGTGGGTGAAGGGTTCAAGCCTTTGGGAAAATGGAGAATAGGCTCGGAAGAAGAAGAAGAAGGTAAATTTGACGAAATAGGGTAAGAAGTAGAAGTGAGAGTGGAAGTGGAAGTGGAAGCCTGGGGTTCAATTGATTCCTCAACATCAATCTTTTCACCCACATGACTTTCTTGTACTCTTCCAGATCTCAACGTGGTAAATGCATTCACATTAGTGTCATGTGAAGGTCCAGGATCAGGTAGAGGTTGAGATGGAAGATTCCCTTTCTCTCCAGCACTCATTTTGGCAGTCAGTTGTGCAATTTGTGCTTCTATCGATTTAATACTCTCACTGTGGGAGACAGTGTTTTGCACTAACGTTTGGATAGAATACGTTAAAACGTCATTTGTTTTCATGAACTGTGTAATGAACATGTCGAGTGCAGAGGGTGTAGAAGTACAGGCAGAAGAAGGATCAAAGTTGTTGGCCGGGTTTTGAAAATTTTGCGATTGGTAGGGGTGCTGACTCATTTGTGGTGGTTGCTGTTGTGGTGGAGGGACCCATTGAAAGTTATTATGGTTTGGATCCAAGAATGATCAGGGTGATTCCTCTAATCTTTATTATATGAGGTAGAAGAAGGATCGTTTCCAGGTCTTGCTGAAATGCAGTATTAGTGTGACCTTGAAACGGTACATTCAAAGGACATTCTTCCGTCAAATGTGATGGATTAGAACAGCATCCACACACGGTTTTGGGAAGTGTGAATTGGTTTAGGGAGGCTGAAGAAATTATGTTTTCTATAGCGTCGAACTTCCTTTGTATTGCGGCCATTTCGGCTCTCATTGTGACGGAAGCATCGAGCTGATTGATACTTTCCCTAGGTGATGGTGGTCTAACACTTTCCCATTGTAAAGTGTTTTGAGCTAAATCTTCTAGATATTTTCAAGCTTCACCATCATATTTAGATAGGAATTAGCAATGACACATGGTTTCAAGCATCTGTTTAGTCGTTAGATCAATACCCTCATAAAGAATTCGACACAAATCCCATCTGGGGATTCCGTGATGAGGGCATTGTAAAAGAAGATCCTTGAACCGTTCAAAGCATTTCCAAAATGGTTCATTGGGAAGTTGGGTGAATTTTAAGATTTCTCTCCGAACACGGCTGGTCTTGTGATTGGGATAAAATTTCTTAAGGAATGCTGCAACAAATTCATCCCATTTTGAAATAGAATGTGAGGGTGTGTTGTAAAGCCACTTCTCGACTAAATCACACAAAGTGAATGGGAGAAAACGTAAACGCAGAGCATCCAAAGACAGTTGTGACGTTCCAATCATTGTGCATACATTTTCAAATTTGGAGATAAAAACGTATGCGTCTTCAAACTCAAGACCGTGAAATTTGGGTAACAGTTTGATAAATTGGGGGTTGATTTCAAAAATTTTCCCGTTGGCAGGTGGTATAGAAAGACAGGTGGGAAGGGGAACACGTGTAAGAGAGCATCTCTCTTGGAGAAAAATGCGTGGAGGATTGTGGACACCTGCGGGCGGTGGCAGAGTGGTGTTAAAGTTTGATGGATATCCGTCCATCGCGGTGGTGAAGGGTGGTGGGAAAATGAAAATGTAGAAATACCAACTTTAGGGTCGATGGGGGAAACGCAGACAAGACGGGCATTAGAATCCCGTGTCCAGCCTAGCTTGCACTAAAGGATTTAGAACAAGTGGCAGCATTGTGATAATTAGGGGTAAAGTTGATTGGTGTTTGTTTTGAAAAATAAGGTTTTTGAAAAATCAAATCACAAAATAAATGCACACACCACCGTAAATCTAGTGGTCACCTAGGTCAAGTCTCTAGACCGCTCCTAGACTTCCAGAAGACAAGTCGCAAGATAAATCCTCTACTTCCTCTTTGCCCCTTCTTTTGCCAGGTAAGTGGGAGGTTCTCCACTACGTATGTAGTGGGACTAATTAAGTAACCATTTACCTTTGACACACTTGTCTTAGACACCACAAAAGAAACGCGGATAAGCAATAGATTACCCACGACCTCCTTCTGTCCTAAATGAGCGTGACGGTCCTTAGAGTCTTGTCTAGATATTTTTTTAGTTAATGAGGGGTAATGCGGATGCTCGTTTTGTGATTTTTGGGGCTTAGGAAGGGTAATGAACTCCCCACCTAATCTGAATTTGGTCTTTTCCCCTTAATTTCCGTATTAAAATATGCAAACAACCAAGATCAAAACACGCAACAAATTTTTCTTTTAGCGGCGCTGCGAATTTTTGCAAAGAATCCGGCAGAAAATGGTATTTGGAGAAGATCATAGAGGAGAGGAGAGTACAAACAGAAAACCTGAGAAATTTCACACTGTACAAACCCTAAACGGCGGCGGTTCCGCCGCAAAAACACCTCTATGGTCGCGGTTCTATGGCTTGATGGGGGAATTAGGGTTTGAAAATTTTTCCTCAGCCTTCTATACTTCTCTGGACTTTGTAAAACTTCTGTGAATCTTGATCACACTGCTACAATGATTCCAGATTCCCTCGCAAAAAATCGCAACTAATCGTTAAGCGCTTGATGCGATTTTGATCTAAAAAATTCTACTGAAATAATAATTTTTCAACTCAAATAACAAAAACGAACAAACTAGCACACATCCCCGGCAACGGCGCCATTTGATTCATCATTCTTCGTGTGTATTAGGAAATGTTTCACAACCAAAGAAATTTATACCGCAACCAATTAACGGTGTCGATGTAGCGCGTTAATGAATACAGATCGTCCACTGTGATGTGTGTTTTGATCGATCTTGTTTTAGATGAGTCGAAATGAAAATATAAAAGAAAATTACAAGAAAGTTGATTCAAGATTTAAAAGATTTGATTTCAAGAAACATAAAGAAAATAGATCTAGAATCAAGAAATTTCCCAATCAATTTAGTTATCAACATTTGTAGAATAGCTTGTAGGATTCGATTGAGTCAATAGTTAATGATGAATCTAATAATTCCTAATTTTATCTATTGATAATTTGTAGCTAGATTGATGATGATGAATGAAGATTAAGGATCTATTGAAGAAACTAGGCTTTCTCCTTCTATCCCTTGTCTTTTCAATCATGATCATTCGGATCTAGCCTCTAGCAAATAAAATCATCAATCATTTGATCCCTAATTTGCAACAAAATTTGCAAGAATGTGATCTCGATCCAAATTAGTTCATTGATGATTCTTTTTCCTAGAGTTCACAAATCGCATAAGACTTAAAATTAGTATTAAGATTTGATCATCATTAGATCTATCAATTATCTCGAATCCTCCACAAACGGAGATTTCACTCACACATCATGAAAATTAATGAATCAAAGATCAAGAAGTTTCATAACGCAAGAATGTAAAGAAAGCAAGAATTGCAATTATCACTTTTATTAAATCGACGACTATTTAAACATTCCCTCAATTCGAGATTTCAAGAGTTGCTCTCGATCGCTCCTTTGAAGAGGTTACTAGATCCGTTGAAGTTCGCTCCGCTCGATCTCCGTGAGTCTCGGATCGTCGTGGATCACTTGCTCGGATGAAGATTGTCTTCGCGGATAAAGGATCGATGGTTGCTTGCTTGATTTGCTTCTCAAAATGATCTTGATTTGGCTTTTGATTTGAATTTGGGCTAGGGTTTTGGTATCAAGTTGTGTCACTCAACTTGAATTTGAATTTTGGCTCCAAATGTGTAACTAACTCACCCTAATTGTCTAACCTCAAAACCCTAGATCTAGATCTCATTTTATAAGCTCCTCATTTGAATCTTCCCTCCAAAGCTAGGTTGTTAGAGAGAGTCTTCTAGATGAAGTTTGTTGGAGGGAATATTCTAGAATAAGGAGAGCCTTCTGGATAAAGCCGCGTGCTCTTTGAGAGTCATCTGGATGCCTGGCCGTTACAAGAAGCCACGTGGATGAATTTGGACCAATGAAGAGCTACTATAGCCGCGGATCGGCGGCGGATCGGCCAACTCGACCAAGGATCCGCGGCCTAGTAGTAGAGTTGATGCATAAAATTTCCAGGGTATTTTTTTGTTGGCTTTATGGCACTTTTCTGATGTCTGGAATATTTTTATACTTTCTTGTTTACTGCCAGATCTCAAGTCTTTGACTTGACATATTTTATCAGCACTTTTAGCATTTCCGACTCTTTTACCTGGAAAATTTCCTGCACACAATCTCGAGCAAGTGTTGATTCACAAAAGATCATGCGTGCAATAATAAACACTCAATTTCCCTAAAAATGCTGGTTATAATGTATAACACATGTTATTTTGTATTTTGTAGACAAATTGCTAATATATGTTATATTTATACCAAACACCTTTAGATGATTGCAATGCGTAAGGAAATTGATGTGTTAAAAACGCAATATTTTCGACTGATCAGATATCATTTTGTGTTGCAAAATAATGTTATGAACATTAACTTGAATCAACAGTTGATTGGGTATGGTATACTAAATAACGGTATTGACGTCCGAAACCAAAACACAGTTTTCAATATACAACATACAAATAAAAGAAAATTTTCCGATATAAATGAAGCTTTTCTTTGGCATTATAGACTTGGTCATATTAATGAAACAAGACTAAACAAGCTACATAAAGATGGATATTTAAATCCTTTTGAATATAAATCTTATGTGACTTGTCAGTCCTGTATCAAACGTAAAATGACCAAAACTCCGTTTACTGGACACAGAGAAAGAGCTGTGGAACTCTTGAGCCTCATACCTAGTGATGTATGCGGACCAATGTCTACACATGCTAGAGGCGATTTTTCATACTTCATTACTTTTAATGATGATTTCTCAAGATTCGGATACGTGTTTTTTTTAAAGCTTGAATCCGAAGCTTTCGAGAAATTCAAGGAGTATAAACTTGAAGTAGAAAAACAAACATGCTTGAGTATCAAGAAACTTCGATCAGATCGAGGTGGAGAGTATTTGAGTACAGAGTTTTCAGACTTCTTAAAATAGAATGAGATTCTCTCTCAGCTCACTCCCCCTTACACACCACAGCACAACGGTGTGTCAGAACGGAGGAATCGTACCCTATTAGATATAGTACGGTCCATGATGTGTGATGCTGAGTTATCGATTTCCTTTTGGGGACATGCATTGGAGACAACAATGTATCTGTTAAACAGGATTCCAACCAAGACCGTGTCTACCACTCCATATGAGATATGGTGTGGAAAGAGACCATCGCTTAAAAGAGTTAGGATATGGGGTTGTCCGGCTTTTGTCAAAAAGCAAAATCCAGACAAACTCGAGACACGATCAGTCATGTGTAAATTTGTAGGATATCCAAAACATTCATATGTATATCTATTCTACCACAAGCAAGAACAAAAGGTGTTTGTTTCTCTGTAAGTCCATGTCACGCACCCCACGAACTTGCGGGGAGGCGGAATATATGAAAAATGATTATCAAAGCTTCGTAACACGGACTTGAGCGCATGAATCGTATCTAAACCGTTACTAGAAAACTACGAAAGGTTTAACTACTCGGATTCGAAGTTATACCTCACGTTACTTGTCCTTCGGGTCTTCATCGCGGTCCTCCACTCCTCGTAGGCTCCTTGGAACATCGGCACCTCAACGGCCTCCTCGAATCAAAGATGATCCACCCGAGAGCTCCTACTACAAGCTTTATCTCTAACTTGAGATAACTAGGTTGCTCAAAGTGCTAATCTAAGCTACCTAGGGGATATAGAGTGAGGTTATGGATGTATTAGTCTAGCTAACCCTCGATCTCAACACATGAGAGGTTAGGGTTAGGGTTTCAAGAATGAGAGCTTGAGGAGAGAGAAGGTGAGAAAGTGAATTACTTTGGATGAATGAAATCATTTTAGTATATATGAAACATATGATATTATTAAGAAAATAATAAATAAAGCATTATCATCATGTGTCATTAATACCCAAAGTGATTCATCATATGAGTCATATAAATCATTAAATGAATCATTAACTCATTGCATGAATCACTACATGACTCACTAATCCAATTAATGCAAATGCCAGCTTAGCCCCCAAGACACCATGCTTCTAGAAGCTTCCCGGAAAATTACGAGAACGCCCCTCCAATCCGTGAAAACATGGAAAAACTTTAGACTGTATAAATCCAATAACCTGATACTAGAAACTGGCTTAAACCAAAGCTGACTAGTAAAAACTGTCCGAACGTCGTACGTGCGTAAACACACGTATGCGTCCGAACACTTATCGTAAAACCATACGACTTCTATATCGTTTCGCCTGGAGCAGGGAAACTCTCTGTGTGGGACTCTAAAGACTCGACACTACACTGGCAGTGGGTTTAACCACAGACCGCAAGCGGCACTAGCTGTACGTAACGGTCCCCAGGTAGATGTCGATAAGAAGGCCGATGAGGAAAACCATCCGAACTCTTACTGAGCCTGATGTGACAATCTCCGTACAGTCCGGTCTGTTCATCCAAGACTATTGCATATCGAGCCTAGGGGGTGGCAAGCGTCAGTCCCCTAATAGCTGTATAAGTCGTGTCGGAGCGAAGCCCATTACACCCTGGGAAACTACTGGAACCTACCAGTAAATCTCGCTTGCCCTGGCCAGGGACTTTGCGTAATGGCTCTTTGACACAGTGCGATATCAACTCCCAATACCGGGAGAGACGAATCCTGTCTAACCGCCACTGCCTCCAAGTGCTCGGGACTGCACCCAACTGCTACCTGTTTGCACGACTCCTTTGAGCCGTGGTAGGGTAGCAATCTAAGAACAGTGGGATACACTCGAGGCAAAGTAGCAGTGTCAAGTCTGCGGACTATGCTGTACTCATGTCACCTGGGAACTGTTAACTGACGATGGGTATAATACCAACCAATCAGTTCCCTGCGAGTCCTGTCCGGTGTACCCGTAACCTAACGAGCACCTGTATACTATCTCCAGTACGACGTACTGATGGCTGTGGGACAGACCATCTCCCCAACTGGGATGAGAAGCGTACACACTTAGTCTACTCCGGAATATAGATGCCCTATCTAGATAATCCAACGACCAGGGACCTGTATAGGATGTTGCTTACAGACTACCCAGCCTCCACTAGTGTGACTGCCATCACGACGCTGGTAATCAAGCAAAGATCCTATGGGCTATACTAATATGTATAAGTGATACGTTACAAGAAACATATGCACATATTAAAGTAGACACAAACCAAGTAGCTTAGTACCATTTTTAGCAAGACTGTTATATACAACTGTGAATATCCCAAGCTTCCATTAAGTAATATACAACCTAATATGATACAATAATGGCCCCTAGGGCATATACACTAACAATCTCCCACTTGCACTAGGGCCATGAGCTGGCATATCGTAGACCTATCATCTCGAATAGCCTCTCGAACTGCGTCTGAGGAAGGGCCTTTGTGAATGGATTAGCAATGTTATTCTCCGTCTCTAGTCTCTTTACCTCGATCTACCGGTAATCTACGATCTTGCTGATCAGGTGATACCGCCTTAAGATGTGTCTGGACTTCTGATGGGACCTGGGTTCCTTCAGTAAAGCTATAGCGCCGTTGTTGTCACAATACAAAGGTATTGGATCAACACTGGTAGGAACCACCTGAAGTTCTGTGAGAAACTTCTTCATCCAGACTGCTTCTTTTGCGGCATCGCAAGCAGCTATGTACTCCGCTTCCATTGTTGAGTCAGCAACGGTCTCCTGCTTAGAACTTTTCCAACAGACCGCCCCTCCATTGAGGGTAAAGACATAACCCGACATGGATTTAGAGTCATCCTTGTCACTCTGGAAGCCGTAGTCTGCAAAGGCCTCCATCTGGAGGTCTTTTCCGCCATATACCAAGAATATCTCCTTTGTCCTCCTCAGGTACTTGAGAATGTTCTTTACTGCTCTCCAGTGATTCTCCCCTGGGTTTTCCTGATACCTGCTTACAATGCTCAATGCATATGCTACATCTGGTCTGGTAGATAACATCGCATACATTATAGAGCCTACCGCAGAAGCGTAGGGTATAATCGACATGCGATCCCTTTCCAAATCAGTCTTGGGAGACATCTCTTTGGAGAAGGTGATTCCGTGACAAGCCAGTAGATTACCGCGCTTAGAATCATCCATACTGAATCTCTTCACTATGGTGTCTATGTACCTGGACTACGAAAGTCCCAACATCCTCTTTGATCTATCACGATAGATCCGGATCCCCAGAATGTAGGTGGCATCACCCAGGTCTTTCATGGAGAATTTATATGATAAGAATCTTTTGACTGACTGTAACATAGGAATATCATTTCCTATTAGGAGAATGTCATCCACGTACAAGACGAGGAATACTACAGCTTTCCCTACAATCTTACTGTATATGCAAGGTTCATCTGGATTTTTGATAAAGTCAAATTCTTTGACAGCATCATCAAAACAGATGTTCCAACTCCGCGATGCCTGCTTTAGTCCATAAATGGACTTAAGCAGCTTGCATACTTTACCGCTGCTCCCACTCTGAATGAATCCCTCTGGCTGATCCATATAGACGCTCTCTTCCAAATTACAATTTAGAAAGGCCGTATTTACGTCCATCTACCAGATTTCATAATCGTGGAAGGCAGCAATATCAAGAAGGACCCGAATAGATTTAAGCATAGCCACTGGAGAAAAGGTTTCTTCATACTCCAAACCAGGTCTTTGACGGAAACCCTTTGCAACAAGTCTAGCCTTATAGGTTTCAAACTATCTATTTACACCAATCTTCTTTTTGAAGATCCATTTGCATCCTACGGGTTTTACCCCATCTGGAGCAATGTCCAAAGTCCATACTTTGTTAGTGTACATGGAATCCATTTCGTTCCGCATTGCATCCAGCCATTTTACTGAGTCACCGCTCTGAATGGCTTGCTGGAAGCTAGTAGGCTCATCATAGTCAATAGTGCAATCCTCTCTATCCCCGTCTATGAGAAAACCGTAGTATCTCTCGGGCAGATGAGATTTCCTACTACTCCTACGGAGAGGCGTCGGGATGTCCCGTTCTCATGAACCTTCTGGTTCTTCCAAGCTTTCAGTAATAGCTTGTGGTTCTGGAATTTCTTCCAGTTCTACTTCGCTCCCACTTGTTCCTTTTTCTAAAAACTGATGTTCCAGAAAGTGGGCATGACGAGAAACAAAAACTTTTTGTTCCTCTGCGTAATAGAATAGATACCCCTTGGAGTTCTTTGGATATTACACAAACTTACAATGTACTGATCGTGCCTCGAGCTTGTCCGCATGTTGCTTTTTAACAAAAGCCGGACATCCTCAAATCTTTAGATATTGAAGATAGGGTTTCTTCCCACTCCACATCTGATATGGTGTGGTAGGCACAGTCTTGGTAGGAACTAGGTTCAAAAGATATGCAGTTGATTCTAGTGCATATCCCCAAAATGATCGCGGTAACTCAGCGTTACTCATCATGGAACGAACCATATCTAATACGGTTCGATTCCTTCTTTCCGATACACCATTGTGTTGTGGTGTGTATAGAGGAGTAAGCTGAGAGAGAATTCCATTCTCTTTTAAGTAACCCAGGAACTCGGCACTTAAGTATTCACCACCTCGATCAGATCTCAGTGTCTTTATACTCTTGCCTATTTGTTTTTCCACTTCATTCTTGTATTCTTGGAATTTCTCAAAAGCCTCGGATTTATGCTTCATCAAGAAGATATATCCATACCTAGAGAAATCATCCGTAAAAGTAATGAAGTAGGAATAACCACCCCGCGCATGTGTAGACATTGGACCGCATACGTCACTGTGTACGAGTCCCAAGAGCTCGCTTGCTCTTACCCCGTGTCTAGTAAACGGAGTCTTTGTCATCTTTCCTATGAGACAAGATTCACAAGTAGCATAAGATTGATATTCGAACGGATTCAAATATCCTTCTCTATGTAACTTAATCAACCATCTCTCATTGATGTGACCAACTCTATAATGCCATAAGAAAGCCTGATTTATTTCTGGAGACTTTCTTTTAAGTGTGTTCTGGACATTGAAAACCTGAGCTTGACTTAATACGTATATTCCGTTTTGTAATGTACATGACCCAATCATAACTTGATTTAGGTGGATGTGAACCACATCGCTTATAAAAGTAAAATCATATCCTTCCTTAGAAAGTAAGGATACAGATATGATATTAAAAGTTGTACCTGGTACATAAAAACAGTTACGCAGAATCAATATCTGCACAGTTGTCAGTCTGGTTTCAGCGTCCATGCTCATTCCATTAGCAACTGTGAGGGTCATATCACCTATCCTGATAACCCTACGGTTTCTCAGAGCCTGTAACGAATTACAGATGTGAGATCCTGACCCGGTATCCAATACCCAGGAAGTAGGGTTAATTGACATACAGTTCTCTATCACAAACACACTTGAGGCTGAAGCCACAACATGCTTCGAATCCTGGCTACTGGCTTTGCTAGCCATGCAATCATTCTGGCAATGTTCATTCCTGTAACAATAGGAACGTCCCTTTTTTACTATATCCAGTCCCGAAACTTTTGCCCTTCTCTTTCCTTCTACTTTCCTGATTTCCATCAGGGTAGAAGGTAGAGACTGTAGAATCAAGTCAGTATCTAACCTGTTTCCCAACGTGGTCTTTTGGTCCTTGAGCTCATCAATATAGCTAGTTATTGTAAGGACGTTGTCCCCTACAAATGACCCGTCAGCCAACCTCGCTTGAATTAATTCGTTCGAGGTGTCATATCTTGCGTTATGAGATTGCTCTCCATATAAATCTTTGTTATGGACAAAGATGGAAACTAAGTCCATCTTCTCGTGCTGCTTCTGGTATACACCATCAACTGAAGCTAACACGAGGCACCTAGCTTTCGCTTTATCTTTTTCTCTTGTCTGACGGATATCCATATCCGCGACAGTGGAAACTGGACCTGGGATGGCGGGATCTTGAGTAGTAATAGGGTGGTCCATCTTGTCATAGGCAATGGACATCTGGACAGACCTTTTCCAGTCATATAAGTCAGATTCAGTCAATTTGTTATCTAGATGTAACCTATATGTGGTCACAAGGTCGCTGCAATTTAAGAGAGAGAAGAAAATACTATTAGCATGATGCTCTTGCAAGTTTAGAGTGGTTTAATTTATCTAAACAGGATGGATCCCACTGTTTCTCGAATCCCTCCTCAAACCATAAAAGAAGAATTAGCCAGGACTATTCTCACCGTACAATTTTTGCTTAACCGTTCAGCCAGGTCAGTGTCGATACTTCGAGGGAGTTTTTCCAACGCTTTCGCGAAGTTCCTTTATTAAATAACCTCTTTTCTCTGGGGGCGTAACCCCGCTGACACCTTTCTAGGCACCTACTTGGTTTATAGCATTGATCGTTAAGTGATGAATCTCCTGATAAGTAGTATATACTCACAGTAGGATCGGGATCCAAAATATCATCGTATGATAATGTTGAAGGAATCCTGCCAACATTCTTCAAACTCCAAAATGGTATGCTCTCTCTGCAAATTTCAGTTTCTTTAGAAATTCCCGATGTAAATTTTTTCCCCATGCTCTTATGATCTTGGCGTTGGTCAAAATATCATAAGTCACATGTCAAGTTCTACCCATCATTATCCTTGTTAATTTGAACCCACCCGTACATATCCTTGACTTTGGCCAAAATGATAATACGAATGTCCCAAACTAACTCATCTATCTATGAAAACAAATGAATATTCAGCAGCTACCAAACACTATGCCTTGGCGTTGGTCAAAATACATAGCTTGAATACTACTGAATATTCAAATGAAATGACGGAGGGCTTCGAATGGTTTTGGCAAAAACAGTGAACGTAGCGAACTTGAATTAATCGAAGGAACCTGATACTTTTTAAAAGGAGTGGTTAAAGCTCCGCAATTAAAAATTCTGATCTTTTTAAAATAACCGAGTGGTTTCTTTTAAATTTGTTCCAACGACTTAACTTTGGTTTATTTTCTTTGCATTATAATAATGCGTCCCATCATTTATCCTATCATTGCAGAAAACAACGAAAATACCACGTCCTCTTATGCCATCCGCATTCTCCACGGGGTCCCGTCATCACACGTTAGGTTACTTAACAAACGACAGAGCGGGGGCTGGGCTAGCGCGGGTGTAAAACATAAGTGACGTCTAATAGCTATCATATATAGATATTGTATATTCGTCAGACGCAATAATAAGCACTCCAGATCACAGATGAACTTTATTGGATATACTAGCAATCCGCATTTGCTTTGAGCCTGCAATAAAAGACGGATTACACAGTTGTGATGAATAGCCATTACCCCACCCTATACCCCTACGGGTATGGCAAACTACCCGCCAAGTACCCGAAGTGAAGCGGTCTCCCTCAACAAAATGAGTAGGCCACTAAACACTTCAAAGTACCCGGTAGTTTGTGTACCCCGCCTTGGGTCAATCCTAGGAGCAAAAACAGTAAAAAGAAATAATACAACGGTGGCTACAACCGCAACCTGGATGTGCCCCGCAAAAGAATATTACATCATATTACATTTACATCGAATGAATGAATATTAAACCCATCTCAAACCCCGGCTAATCATCACAACATTCCAATGAAGTCCATATACACAAACAGTAAACATTACAGAAATGTGCAACCCCCTGCCAACCGACATACTAGCAGTTAGGGAAGGTTTACGAACACATTAAACATTACAGATAATAACCCGATTAGTAAATATCTTAGAACATCGATCGATAACTATATTCCGTGTTTACCCCAAAAGCAAACCAGCAAAGAAGCAACCTGGGTAGAAACAGAACATACAGGAAAACAGAAAACCACAAAATAGGAATTACTGAGCAAATCCGAGTCAACTCGGCGTTGACTCGGCGGCGGATCCGCGGCAAAAGCACTCTATTGCCGTGGATCCGCGGCCGTTTCACCGAGTTATTGGCTCGTATTTTCCCAGTATTCTTAAAAAACCCTGCTGTGAATTTTAAGGTATGTCAAATATTTTTTCAGACACTTTTAAAATTAACAGAAACTGTAAAGGGGTTAGGGTTTTGTTTTCGTGTTTTCCGTCGATCGAACTTCTAATTAGTTGCTAACAAGATAGTAATGGTTTAGTTGGCTCTGATACCACTGTAAGTTCATGTCATGCACCCCACGAACTTGCGGGGAGGCGGAATATATGAAAAACGATTATCAAAGCTTCGTAACACGGACTTGAGCGCATGAATCGTATCTAAACTGTTACTAGCAAACTACGAAAGGTTTAACTACTCGGATTCGAAGTTATACCTCAAGTTACTTGTCCTTCGGGTCTTCATCGCGGTCCTCCACTCCTCGTAGGCTCCTTGGAACATCGGCACCTCAACGGCCTCCTCGAATCAAAGATGATCCACCCGAGAGCTCCTACTACAAGCTTTATCTCTAACTTGAGATAACTAGGTTGCTCAAAGTGCTAATCTAAGCTACCTAGGGGATATAGAGTGAGGTTATGGATGTATTAGTCTAGATAACCCTTGATCTCAACTCATGAGAGGTTAGGGTTAGGGTTTCAAGAATGAAAGCTTGAGGAGAGAGAAGGTGAGAAAGTGAATTACTTTGGATGAATGAAATCATTTTAGTATATATGAAACATATGATATTATTAAGTAAATAATACATAAAGCATTATCATCATGTTTAATTAATACCCTAAGTGATTCATCATATGAGTCATATAAATCATTAAATGAATCATTAACTCATTGCATGAATCACTACATGACTCACTAATCCAATTAATGCAAATGCCACCTTAGCCCCTAAGTCACCGTGCTTCTAGAAGCTTCCCGGAAAATTACGAGAACGCCCTTCCAATCCGTGAAAACACGGAAAAACTTTAGACTGTATAAATCCAATAATCTGATACTAGAAACTGGCTTAAACCAAAGCCGACTAGTAAAAACTGTCCGAACGTCGTACGAGCGTAAACACACGTATGCGTCCGAACCCTTGTCGTAAAACCATACGACCTCTATATCGTTTCGCCTGGAGCAGGGAAACTCTCTATGTGGGACTCTAAAGACTCGACACTACGCTGGCAGTGGGTTTAACCACAGACCGCAAGCGACACTAGCTGTACGTAATGGTCCCCAGGTAGATGTCGATAAGAAGGCCGATGAGGAAAACCATCCGAACTCCTACTCAGCCTGATGTGACAATCTCTGTATAATCCGGTCTGTTCGTCTAAGACTATCGCATATCGAGCCTAGGGGGCGGCAAGCGTCAGTCCCCTAATAGCTGTATGAGTCGTGTCAGAGCGAAGCCCATTACACCCTGAGAAACTACTGGAACCTACCAGTAAATCTCGCTTGCCCTGGCCAGGGACTTTGCGTAATGGCTCTCTGACACAGTGCGATATCAACTCCCAATACCGGGAGAGACGAATCCTGTCTAACCACCACTGCTTCCAAGTGCTCGGGACTGCACCCAACAGCTACCTGTTTGCATGACTCCCTTGAGCCGTGGTTGGATAGCAATCTAAGAACAGTGGGACACACTCGAGGCGGAGTAGCAGTGTCAAGTCTGCGGACTGTGCTGTACTCATGTCACCTGGAAACTGTTAACCGACGATGGGTATAATACCAACCAATCAGTTCCCTGCGAGTCCTGTCCGGTGTACCCGTAACCTAACGAGTACCTGTATACTATCTCCAGTACGACGTACTGATGGCTGTGGGACAGACCATCTCCCCAACTGGGATGAGAAGCATACACACTTAGTCTACTCCAGAATATCGATGCCCTATCTCGATAATCCAACGACCAGGGACCTATATAGGATGTTGCTTATAGACTACCCAGCCCCCACTAGTGTGACTGCCATCACGACGCTGGTAATAAAGCAAAGATCCTATGGGCTCTACTAATATGTATAAGTGATACGTTACAAGAAACATATGCACATATTAAAGTAAACAAAAACCAAGTAGCATACTACCATTTTTAGCAAGACTGTTATATACAACAGTGAATATCCCAAGCTTCCATTAAGTAATATACAACCTAGTATGATACAATAATGGCCCTTAGGGCATATACGCTAACATTCTCAACATGCTACAATTTTAGAAAATGAAATTTTTACAAATAGTAATGATGGCAATGCGGTAGAACTAGAAGAGGTTCTAGAGACACAAATTACTCATGACGAATTGGTTGAAACTAATGTTGCAGTAGAATTTCAAGAACCTCAGCCGCTCCGGAGATCTAGTAGAACTTCTCGTCCACCGGAGAGATACTATAGGTTTCTCACTAATGGTGATAGAGAAGATTGCATCATGGATGATGATGACCCTACTAGTTTTCAGCAAGCTATCACGAGTGGTGACTCAGTGAAGTGGCTACATGCCATGAGATTTGAAATGGGGTCCATGTACACCAGAAAAGTATGGACTTTGGACGTTGCACCTCTTGGGATAAAACCCGTAGGTTGCAAATGGATCTTTAAGAGAAAGATTGGTGTAGATGGACAGGTAGAGACCTATAAAGCAAGGCTTGTAGCGAAAGGTTTTCGTCAAAGACCAGGATTGGACTATGATGAAACTTTCTCTCCAGTGGCAATGCTTAAATCCATTCAGATCCTACTTGCTATTGCTGCTCATTACGATTATGAAATCTGGCAGATGGACGTAAAAACTGCATTTCTAAATGGTGATTTAGAAGAATGCATTTTTATGGATCAGCCAGAGGGCATCGTTGACAGTGGGAGCAGCGAAAAGGCATGTAGGTTGCTTAAATCCATTTATGGATTAATGTAGGCATCACGGAACTGGAACATCTGCTTTGATGATACAATCAAAGAGTTTGATTTTGACAAAAAGATAGATGAACCATGCATTTATAAGAAGATTGTAGGGAGTATTGTCATATTCCTCGTATTGTACGTAGATAACATTCTCTTGATAGGAAATGATATTCCTATGTTGTAATTGGTCAAACTATTCTTATCACAAAGGTTCTCCATGAAGGACCTGGGTGATGCCTCTTGCATTTTGGACATTAGGATCTATAGAGATTGATCCAAGAGGTTATTGGGATTGTCCCAATCAAAGTACATTGACACCATCCTAAAAAGGTTTAGTATGGAAGATTCGAAGCATGGTGCCTTGCCCGCTTGTCATGGAATCACTCTCTCCAAGGACTTCTGTCCGAAGACTGATGATGAAAGAGCTCGCATGAGCATTATACCCTACGCTTCAGCCGTAGGATCTATGATGTATGCGATGTTATGTACTTGACCTGATGTAGCTTATGAACTAGTTGTAGTAAGCAGGTATCAATCCAACCCAGGGGAGAAACATTGGATAGCAGTGAAGAATATTCTTCAGTACTTATGAAGGACTAAAGAATTGTTCTTAGTGTATGGTAATGGGGATCTCCAAATGGAGGCCTTTACCGATTCCAACTTCCAAAGTGATAAGGATGACAACAAATCTATCTCAGGGTTTGTATTTACCCTCAATGGAGGGGCGGTTAGTTGGAAAAGTTCCAAACATGATACCGTTGCAGACTCAACGATGGAGGCTGAGTATATTGCTGCAAATGATGCTGCCAAGGAAGCCGTCTGGATGAGGAAGTTCATCGCGGAATTAGGAGTAGTTCCAACCATTGTTGATCTAATACCATTGTATTGTGATAACAATAGAGCTATAGCATTGGCCAAAGAACCTAGGTCCCATCAGAAGTCCAGACACATCCTGAGGCGATATCATTTGATCCGGAAGATAGTACATCGCCACGAGATCGAGATTCAGAAAGTAGATACAAAGAATAACACCGCGGATCCACTCACCAAGGCCCTTCCACAGCCGCAGCATAAGCGACTTTTTGAGATTCTGGGTATGAGATACGCCAATAAGCGGCCATAGTGCAAGTAGGAGATTGTTGGATATATGTATGCCCTAAAGGCCATTATATGTATAGTGGATGCTTGGGCATGTATATTGTAACGTTTTGAAAATCGTTTCGGTGAAATTTCGGAAAATCGGTAAAATAAGGGTGGTTTCCGTATAAAGTCAAAATATAAATATTTTTAATATAAAATTAAATATACATATTCTAGCTATGTAATTGCTAGTATTTGGTGTTTATTGAGCCACTGGTAAAATTTCTAATTTTCTGAAATTTTTTCCGAAATTAATTATTTTAATATTATTTTAAGCCGTCACTAATACATTTAATTAGGAAAAATTATAAATTGGAATGGGTTGAAACAAATTTTGTGCACCATAACACATTAAACATAATTTTAACATGTTGTTTTTGAAATGAAATTAAGCTGTCAAACGGTTTTAGAAAATATTGAAGAAAAATGCTTAAATGGAGAAAAATAGCTAAATTGAATTGGGGTATGGTTGCATGTTACTTGATATTCCTCATATGCACACACACACCCTCACCCTCTCCCCTAATAAGGATGAATTTAGTAGCCCCCCTCATTCCCCACTTAAAAGTCAAGCAAACAAAGAAAAGAAAAGGAAAAAAAAGAGGAAAAGGTGGTATAAGTGTTGACTTTGAGGTATGGTCTTTGCTTTTGACTTTCTTTTCCTCATCTCACTCACTCTCCTCTCCTTTCCAGCAAGGGCCGAGCCCCTTCCCCCCTCCATTCAGCAGCATCCCCCCTCCCCATTTCATCTCTTTTCCATCAAAAAAAATCCACCAATTTTCATCAAAAATCCAAACAAAATTCAAATCAAAGCCCTACCCATTTTTCCTTAGCTCATTCTAACATGATTCTTGGAGAAAAATTTGCATTTGAGAGGCTAGATTGCAAGGTTTGATCCATGGTTTGTGAGGTATAAAATCTTGTTCTTTTGTAACTTTATTTGTTATTACTTCAAATTAAGTTAGTAAAGGGTTTAATTTTAGGTTTGAAATTTGCAAGTCCAAATTCATGAGATTAGGGTTTGTGAAAATCTAGTTAGGGTTTTGGGTAATGAGATTATAGTTGTGTGGTGTATTTAACTAGTTAATGCTTTGCAAAACTAATCTAATTGCTAAAAATTCCTAATTGTAACAATTGCAATGTCCAAACTAAGATTTAGCAAACTAGGTTTTGGTAATTAATTGAAATTTTAGAATTTAAAATATAGTAAGGGTTTTATCATATCATTAACATTATAATGAGTGGTTTAATACCATGGGTTATGCAAAACCAAGCTTAGTTGTTGAATTGTGAATTTTACTTTGAGAATTGTTAAAATTGGATAGATTGCAAACTAGAATTCTGGGGTTAATGAAATTTAATGAGATTAAATTGTGGAAATGGTTTGTATGGCTTATTTAAGATGTTTAATAAGTATTACTGCCATTAGAATTGTTAAAACATCAAGTGTTGTACTAAAAAGGTTAATTTTGCTGCTAGGTTTTCGGACAAATAGCTTTTAAAGAGAGTTTGGGGTTTTTGTGAATTTTAACCTATTTCATATTATAATTAGTGTTTGTGAATGTGCAAATGAGTGTGTTTGGCATTTTCTCGATGTTTTGACGTTTTTACATCGACATCGAGGGTTTGTTTGGTTATTCTTGCATGCGTAGACGATAGGTTTTGACCTATGCGTAATACGCTTGCCGAATTGGTTTTCGTATACCGTTTCGATTTTGGATTTGGTTTTTAAGCGTTACAATACATGGTGACAAGTAGGTACCCCAGGTGGACTACGAGACGACAAGCAAGCGCGTGGCGACGTCGGCACCGTCGAGCACAGATCAGGTGAGTAGATTTATATCTGCAGGGAGAAGTCGGGTGGAAGGCGTATAGCACCCCTGCAAAATTATGAGGAATGAGGTGATGTGCTAATGATATACTTTTATATGTTAATAGGAGATATGAATACCGAATAAGAGAAGCCTTAGGAGCTTATGGGTTTAGGGTTAGCGAAAATTGAAAAAGGACTTAGCGGATTTCTTAGTCACGAAACCTAGAGTAAGGATTTGCATACACGCACACATATACACTTGCATATATTATCTTCTTATGCGTATATGGGAATGTGTATATATGTATATACGCATGGGTATGGGACTATGCATATATACATTCATATACACATGCATGAATGTTGAGGATATTGTATGATATTTGGAGATGAGTCGATGGGATTTGATGTGAGACCGTGAGATCGGTGATATGGCAGAATTCGTATTTGAGAAACGTCATGATGTTATAGCGGATCTTTGGACGATGATACCATGTGAATAGGGATATAAATGAAATGGTCGACATGTGATCGTGATATGAGTTAAGATATGTTAAGATAGATATAATGGGTCGCATTGGGCAATGTATACTTCTTTATAATGATTTGTGCTGATGATATCGGTTTGTACGAGACTGTCGATCAGTAGTCAGATCATGATTATATTGATGATATTGGTATTGTACTAGACGTAGATCAGTACCCGAATTAAGATCTTTGATAAAGAGGATACAAGATGAATAATGTGATGAATGTGATATTTACCGTACCCAGATTTGGGATGCCGTACGACGGATTTACGTACGAGCTATATATTGATGTTTGATCCGCACTCTTGACTTGGGAATATCTGATTATATATAAGGCATCGGATGTGATATTATCGAGGCGGGATCACCGACTAAATATATATATATATATATATATATATATATATATATATATATGTATGTATGTATCGACTCGGATGTTAGACGGTTTCCTTACCTTTCAATCAGCTTGTTAGTTCAACCCTATAGTTTAGTGTAGTTGTTAGACCATATTAGTTACCGTTGTGTCTAGTATTCAGCTCCCCCATATTATTGTTGTTCGCTCCGAATCGCATACTTATTTTGTGATTCATATACCGTTGTTGATATCATGCTGTTAGGACACCAGCACCATTACAAATGATGCGTATGTACCATGTACACTTACTTGCCGGCTCACACACATCTTCATCGGTAATTGCCATGTCACGAACACTTTAGAAAATAAAGTTTCATTGACATAGTTTGTTAGCTAATAGTTTTTACATGATATTAGTGTACTTGCCTTATATGCTAGATTAGACATTGTAGTTATTACTTGCTACTTCATGCATATTGTTATTCACTGTTATGCCGCATTCATGGATTTTTTATGCCTATATTCATTGTTTCACATGCCATCGATGATTTGGATTCTGATTTTCATGAGATTTCCTGGATTTGGGGAAAAACCGCCAAAAATTTATAAACTTCTTTTCTCCCTCTTTTTAAATGAAAAGTGTGGTCTTCCCATGATGTATGAGTCTTCCACCATGAGTTTGCTGATGGATTTCGAGACCCGATTCGAGGAGTTGGATGAACCGTTTCGGGTATACGGTGGACCCGGTAAGGTACCCCCAGGCAAGAAGCTCGAGTAGTAGGCGATGAGCCTGGCGGGGGAGTACTACCGACCGGTGATTTTACCCGACGCGTCGGATATCCGGAGGATACCGTCGTGGTCTTGAGATTGATGGTAGGGGCCGGTCTGGACTGACGGCGCCCTAGATTGTGAGATTGAGATACTAAGTTTTTGAGATATTGAGGTACTGAGGTTTGATGATACAGGCCAGTCCGGATAGCCGGAGCCTGAGATTTTGAGACATTGGGATTTATGTTTTGTGTCGATGCTAGACACCGTTTTTGCTGATTTCATTTATGATACCTCGTTTTAAAAATACAGAAATCTCACTCAGTTATGAAAGCAGTTTCTTCAGTACATGTATTCTGTTTTCATGCATTCATACATCATCCATATGATATATTGCTATCTGAGGCACTGACACGAGCACTTGGTATTACTGTTGTTTGGAGGTATACCCTAGCCATTGTTATAGGCTGCTGGTTATATATTTGAGGATATATTTTGATCGTATGACCTAGGACTGCGTCATACATGCAATTTCTGTTCGTAGATGTTTTCTATTTACGAGTTGGCAACTCACGCCCGTTGTGCTACAGTTTCTTGTAGGTTTTGCCGTATAGCTTTCTTTACGGCTTTGCTGGCACTATTTCCATTTCCGGGTGATTTGCTAGTAGATGGGTTCACTTGTATCGTGACCATATGTATATTTGGTATATTATTATTCAGTTGTATCTAGAAGTTCCATCAACCAAACATGTATTTATTTCAGATAGAGACTAGTGATGTTTATTCTTCGAACTTAGAGTCGCGCGTTGTATTTCTATGGATTTCATGCTGTTTTGAGTTTCCTTTTCTGCTGTGATCCTCGCCTTTCGGTGTTGTATATTATATTGCTTGCGTGGTTGTGACCGTCGATTGACGAAGAGCTAGCTCCCGCTTGGGGATGCCTTTTTATTGATTTCGTATACTATTCATGTTGTATCCCATTTGGGGGTCTGTATTTACAACGGAGACTCTGCCGAAATTTTCAGAAAATACATGATGTTTTTAAAACGCATAATTCGGCTTATGCTATTAAACTACTTTCTTTAAGTTGGTTTTTCCTTCACTCTACTGCTTCTTTGGTTTTGATTTCTCGGTTTTGGCTTACTTAGATTACGTACGCCTCGAGACGTCCATAATTTAAGTGCCGGTCATGTTCCGTACATTTCGGGTCATGACAAAGTTGGTATCAGAGCGTTAGGTTTTACTTTCGGAGTGTAGGATGACCCTTGGTTGATGGATTAGGTAGCTTGAGTAGAGTGACGTACCGCGACATATTTACGATACGGTACTCCGCTTAAGAAGCCTTAGGATGTACATTTCCTTGCAGAGTATTATATTTCTTCCTATAATCTAGCCTCATCGGTACCAGTTATGGATTTGCTGCCAAGATTACACGGGCAGGGGAGCTATGGCTAGAGTTGCTGAACGAAGACTGACCAGGGCGCAATTCCGGCGACACACGATTGCAGAGATGTGTCTTTTTATTGTGTTTTCGCGCCACGAGCGTTGATGGATCCCTGTAAGAGATTACTCGGAAGTGCAGATCAGCACCAGAGGATTGAGCCACTGACAGAGGACAGCCAGATTTTGATGAGCGTTGAAGTATTGCTTATTCATGATGATTGAGGCACTGTTCAGCGTGAAAACGAGTAAGCCAGTTATTGCTGCGAACGATGAGATATCGCCCCAGATGTGGGAGCTATTGCAGTACGAGTGGTACTAAGAGATGATAGATGGTCGCTAGTCACTGAGGATGAATGACTAGGACATGTGGTTCGTTCGCTACACCGATGCGAGGTCATCAGATAGATTGATTCCAGCTAGAGACGACTTCACGCGGAGACGTTGAGAGTCGAAAGAGACGATCGAATGTCAGAAACCTATTATTCCAAGTTTAAAGTATTCAGAAAGACATGCAGGCAATTCTATGGACCCTCTAAAATAATGAAACCCTAACTCGACATAATGACCATGTGAAAGCCTTTGAACCTTAGGGTTTGCGGCAGTTCCGCGGCGCCATTAGTGAGGCTTGGGTTTGCCCTTCTACGGCTGGACCACCAATGTTGTGGTATGTACTCGATACTATTAAACTGTACCCAAGATGTTGAGCTCTTGGGGGATTATGAGGTTTTGACGAATCGATCAAATGGTTCGACTTCATTCGGATGCTATGTGGTGAGATGCATTGCTTGGGAGACTCCAGATATGAGTATAGCTATTGGAGTGCAGTCCATGCAGCCACGAAGAGACGAGTCCGAAGCAGTCGACATTAGAGAAAAGTGGAGTAAGAGGTTCGTACGAGATCTTGATGAGGTGACGTTCCACTCCGCCGACATCAGAGATGTGATACGCATGCAGGAGCGTTGACTATGGATATATATTCCAGTAGGAGTCGTGATGAGTATGCAGCCGTTCTGGAACAAGAAATAGATATAGTAAAAGGATGATAACTTCCGGGCAGTTCGGCAGAAACGAGACTTGAGAGAGACTTCGACAGGACCTTTCTGGAAATACTAAAGGAGAAGACCTGGACCCAGGAGCGGTCATATGACGCACACCTAGTAGGCCAGAGTTCAGCATCGTCGATGAGACATTTTATGAGTGACCATAAGAGTTGGCCAGAGATCTTTAGAGGATGTGTCAGAGCGGACTGCTTCCGTTATCGCTTCTATATTGGGCCGCTGAGCCAATGAGCTATGTACTTAGCAATCTGCAGTGAGAGACGAGAGCCTAAAGGAACTAGGCGACAGGCCATGATCAGAAGGCAAGTAGATATCTTGCTCTGCTAACGATTGATGCACCGACATCTTCTTGACCCTGAAGGATGGACATATCGACGACGGTATTCATGAGTTGTGATTTCGTGAGTTGACTATCACGTATCTGTCACATTGGATTTCAGTATTTTGGGTGATTTATTTCATGATTGAGTTTTGATGACCGAGTTTCAGGATATTTGATTTCATGCCTAGGGCATGTCTATGACTTGACTTATGCTTTCGGCACAGTTTTCTTGCACTTTTAGTATTTCGATTCGATTTTGTGCGCGCTGATGCACACAGTTCTGAGATTATATACCACGGTATACCTGATTTGGATTTGGGTTGAGATATGTTGTATACCGTCGATTTTGATTTTGATACTCGATATTCGTTTTCATGCACATTGTGCACTTGATTTGGATTTTGCGCATACTTAAGGCGCTTAATGCGATTTTGGTGCACACCAGATGCACTAAATTGAGATTCTTCGTGCATATCAGATGCACCTGGTTTTGCTGTCAGGCACACACGTTGCCCTTGACAGGTGTTTTCGTGCACACCCGTTGCACTTAGATTTTGTTTCCGTGTACATGTAGGGCACATTCATGGATTTTGATTTCCGTGCGCACCAAACGCACGTGGCATTCATATATATATTTAGGATTGATTTCTTTTGGAGAAGTATATTTTATGATATTTGCTATTTGGTTTAGTAATGAGAAGGACTAGTCAGAAAACAGTACTTGAGTATATTTTGCATGCATTGATAGTTATCGAAGGGATTTCCAAGGAGGAGCTATAGTCTCAGTATTTACCTACGTGTCAGTGATGACACGAAACTGTTTAAAAAAGGAAACCCTTCTAAATTGTTTTCAAAATGGCGGGACGTGTATGTTAAACAAAGAATATATATATATATATATAGTTATTTTCTCATAATGGACGTCCGCCACTGTGCAGTGATACACACATCGCACAGCGATTTTAAAAAAAGGTTTGGCATGTATTGCTTCCAGATGTTTTAATGATGTATATCACATTGATTTTTGTTTTGGATTTAGACGTTGTGTCTTCACCATGACTCCGATGATTGCGGTATGCTGTATGTAGTTTGATTTTGAGTTATATGTTCATTTTTCATGCGCATGCATTGCGCTACGATTTGTTTTATGTATTTATGATTTCGGAGCCCCGACGACTTGATGGTTTTGCTAAAATGTTTTAGTATTTGGGGGGAGTTTTAAATTAAATTCGGGGACCGAATTTCTTTAAGGGGGAAAGATTGTAACGTTTTGAAAATCGTTTCGGTGAAATTTCGGAAAATCAGTAAAATAAGAGGGTTTTCCGTAAAATTCAAAATATAAATATTTTTAATATAAAATTAAATATACATATTCTATCTATGTAATTGCAAGTATTTGGTGTTTATTGAGCCACTGGTAAAATTTCTAATTTTCTAAAAAAATTTCCGAAATTAATTATTTTAATATTATTTTAAGACGTCACTAATACAATTAATTAGGGAAAATTACAAATTGGAATGGGTTGAAACAAATTTTGTGCATCATAACACATTAAACATAATTTTAACATGTTGTTTTTGAAATGAAATTAAGCTGTAAAACGGTTTTAGAAAATATTGAAGAAAAAGGCTTAAATGGTGAAAAATTGCTAAATAGAATTGGTGTATGGTTTCATGTTACTTGATATTCCTCATATACACACACACACCCTCACCCTCTCCCCTAATAAGGCTGAATTCAGCAGCCCCCCTCATTCCCCACTTAAAAGTCAAGCAAACAAAGAAAAGAAAAGGAAAAAAAATAAAGGAAAATGTGGTATAAGTGTTGACTTTGAGGTATGGTCTTTGCCTTTGACTTTCTTTTTCTCATCTCACTCACTCTCCTCTCCTTTCCAGCAAGGGCCGAGCCCCTTCCCCCCTCCATTCAGCAGCAGCCCCCCTCCCCATTTCATCTCTTTTCCATCAAAAAAAATCCACAAATTTTCATCAAAAATCCAAACAAAATTCAAATCAAATCCCAACCCATTTTTCCTTATCTCATTCTAACATGATTCTTGGAGAAAAATTTGCATTTGAGAAACTAGATTGCAAGGTTTGATCCATGGTTTGTGAGGAATAAAATCTTGATCTTTTGTTACTTTATTTGTTATTACTTCAAATTAAGTTAGTCAAGGGTTTAATTTTAGGTTTGAAATTTGCAAGTCCAAATTCATGAGATTAGGGTTTGTGAAAAATCTTTTTAGGGTTTTGGGTAATGAGATTATAGTTGTGTGGTGTATTTAACTAGTTAATGCTATGCAAAACTAATCTAATTGCTAAAAATTCCTAATTGTAACATTTGCAATGTCCAAACTATGATTTAGCAAACTTGGTTTTGGTAGTTAATTGATATTTTAGAATTTAAAATATAGTAAGGGTTTTATCATATCATTAACATTATAATGAGTGGTTTAATACCTTGGGTTATGCAAAACCAAGCTTAGTTGTTGAATTGTGAATTTTACTTTGAGAATTGTTAAAATTGGATAGATTGCAAACTAGAATTTTGGGGTTAATGAAATTTAATGAGATTAAATTGTGGAAATGGTTTGTATGACTTATTAAATATGTTTAATAAGTATTACTGCCATTAGAATTGTTTAAACATCAAGTGTTGTACTAAAAAGGTTAATTTTGCTTACTAGGTTTTCGGATAAATAGCTTTTATAGCGAGTTTGGGGTTTTTGTGAATTTTAACCTATTTCATATTACAATTAGTGTTTGTGAATGTGCAAATGAGTGTGTTTGGGCTTTTCTCGATGTTTTGACGTTTGTACATCAACATCGAGGGTTGGTTTGGCTATTCTTGCATGCGTAGACGATAGGTTTTGACCTATGCGTGATACGCGTGCCAAATTGGTTTTCGTATACCGTTTCGATTTTGGATTTGGTTTTTATGCGTTACAATACGTGGTGACATGTAGGTACCCCAGGTGGACTTCGTGACGACAAGAAAGCGCGTGGCGACGTCGGCACCGGCGAGCACAGATCAGGTGAGTAGATTTATATCTACGAGGAGAAGTCGGGTGGATGGCATATAGCACCCCCTCAAAATTATGAGGAATGAGGTGATGTGGTAATGATATACTTTTATATGTTAATAGGAGTTATGAATACCTAATAAGAGAAGCCTTAGGAGCTTATGGGTTTAGGGGTAGCGAAAATTGAAAAAGGACTTACCGGATTTCTTAGTCACCAAAACCTAGAGTAAGGATTTTCATACACGCACACATATGCACTTGCATATATTATCTTCTTATGTGTATATGGGAATGTGTATATATGTATATACGCATAGGTATGGGACTATGCATATATACATTCATATACACATGCATGAATGTTGAGGATATTGTATGATATTTGGAGATGAGTCGATGGGATTTGATGTGAGACCGTGAGATCGGTGATATGGCAGAATTCGTATTTGAGATACGTCATGATGTTATAGCGGATCTTTGGACGACGATACCATGTGAATAGGGATATAAATGAAATGGTCGACATGTGATCGTGATATGAGTTAAGATATGTTAAGATAGCTATAATGGGTCGCATTGGGCGATGTATACTTCTTTATGATGATTTGTGCTGATGATATCGGTTTGTACGAGACTGTCGATTAGTAGTCAGATCATGATTATATTGATGATATTGGTATTGTACTAGACGTAGATCAGTACCCGAATTATTTTTTAGTCTAGTTGTTAGACCATATTAGTTACCGTTGTGTCTAGTATTCACCTCCCGCACATTATTGTTGTTGCTCCGCATCGCATACTTATTTTGTGATTCATATACCGTTGTTGATATCATGCTGTTGGGACACCAGCACCATTACCGATGATGCGTATGTACCATGTACACTTACTTGCCGGCTCACACACATCTTCATCGGTAATTGCCATGTCACGAACAATTTAGAAAATACAGTTTCATTGACATAGTTTGTTAGCTAATAGTTTAGACAAGATATTAGTGTACTTGCCTTATATGTTAGATTAGACAATGTAGTTATTACTTGCTAATTCATGCATATTGTTATTCATTGTTATGCCGCATTCATGGATTTTTTATGCCTATATTCATTGTTTCACATGCCATCGATGATTTGGATTCGGATTTTCATGAGATTTCCTGGATTTGGGGGAAAACCGAAAAAACATTTATAAACTTCTTTTCTCCCTCTTTTTAAATGAAAAGTGCGGTTTTCCCATGATGTATGAGTCGTCCACCATGAGTTTGCTGATGGATTTCGAGACCCGATTCGAGGAGTTGGATGAACCGTTTCGGGTACATGGCGGACCCGGTAAGGTACCCCGGGGTAAGAAGCTCGAGTAGTAGACGATAAGCCTTGCAGGGGAGAACTACCGACCGGTGATTTTACCCGACGCGTCAGATATCCGGAGGATACCGTCATGGTCTTGAGATTGATGGTAGGGGCTGTTCTGAAATGACGGCGCCCTAGATAGTGAGATTGAGATACTGAGTTTTTGAGATATTGAGGTACTGAGGTTTGATGATACAGGCCAGTCCGGATAGCCGGAACCTGAGATTTTGAGTCATTGGGATTTATGTTTTGTGTCGATGCTACACACTGTTTATGCTGATTTCATTTATGATACCTCGTTTTAAAAATACAGAAATCTCACTCAGTTATGAAAGAAGTTTCTTCAGTACATGTATTCTGTTTTCATGCATTTATACATCATTCATATGATATATTGTTATCTGAGGCACTGACACGGGCACTTGGTATTACTGTTGTTTAGAGCTATACCATAGCCATTGTTATAGGTTGTTGGTTATATATTTGATGATATATATTGATCGTATGACCTAGGATTGCGTCATAAATGCGATTTCTGTTCGTAGAAGTTTTCAATTCACGAGTTGGCAACTCACCCCCGTTGTGCCACAGTTTCTTGCAGGTTTTGCCGTAGAGGTTTCTTTACGGCTTTTCTGGAACTATTTCCATTTCCGGGTGATTTGCTAGTAGGTGGGTTCACTTGTATCGTGACCATCAGTATATTTGGTATATTATTATTCAGTTGTATCTAGAAGTTCCATCAACCAAACATGTATTTATTTCAGATAGAGACTAGTGATGTTTATTCTTCGACCTTAGAGTCGCGCGTTGTATTTCTATGGATTTCATGTTGTTTTGAGTTTCCTTTTCTGCTGTGATCCTCGCCTTTCGGCGTTGTATATTATATTGCTTGCGTGGTTGTGACCGTCGATTGACGAAGAGCTAGCTCCCGCTTGGGGATGCCTTTTTATTGATTTCGTATACTATTCATGTTGTATCCCATTTGGGGGCCTGTATTTACAAAGGAAACTCTACCGAAATTTTTAGAAAATACTTGATGTTTTTAAAACGCTTAATTCGGCTTATGCTATTAAACTACTTGCTTTAAGTTGGTTTTTCCTTCACTCTGCTGCTTCTTTGGTTTTGATTTCTGGGTTTTAGCTTACTTAGATTACGTACGCCTCGAGACGTCCGTAATTTAAGTGCCGGTAATGTTCCGTACTTTTCGGGTCGTGACATATATATATATATATATATATATATATACATATACACACATACATACATATGACTTTCTTGCTCGACATGATTGTATGCTATCTGGTTTACTTTATCTTGACATGTTCATTTGATCATGCATCTTACTAATTTGCTACATGTTTATAAAGCCCATAGGATATTTTCTTGACTACTGCGACTATGATGCAGATCATACTAGTGGGACACGTGTAGTTTATAAGAATATCCTTGAACTGTTCCTAGTCGAGGGTGTATCGAGACGGGGCATCGATATTCCAGAGTAGAATAGCGTATACCATTCTTGTCCCATGTGATGGGAGATGGATGATCCCATATCCATCTGGTGTGGTGACACCAAAGATTGTATGCTCAGTGGAGACTCGGTACACCGAACGAACTCGCTGAGAACTCCTATATGGTATTATATCTATCGTCGGATAGCAATTCAAAGGTGACACTGGTAGAGGTTAGTCTGTAGACCCGAGATCGTCATAGATTCTTGTGTGTCATCCCTCTGTACTTTGATCTCCACCCTACCACGGCTCTACTGAGTCGTGCAAACAGGTGGATTTTGGGTGCAGTCCCGAGGCACATGGAGGAAATGAGCGATAGGTAGGGTTTCGTCTGTCCCAGTATTAGGGGTCGATGTTGTGCTATGCTCGATTGGCTATAACAGAAAGTCCCTAGCCAAGGCTGCTTAGATTTACTGATAAGTGTTATCAGTAGTTTCTCGATCTGTTATGAGCCATACACTGGAATGACTTATTGAGTTATTGGGGTCGATGATTCCATCACTAGACTCGATATGCAGCATATCTGACGAAGAGACCGGACTGTACGGTAAGTGTTTCCAGTTGGCTCAACGCGAGTTTTTGACAGCTTCTCTTGTTTTTCTTCAGATCACTCAATACACGGGTGGCCGTTATGTTTAGCAGACCGCTTGCGGCTTGTGGGTGTTTGATGTGATCATCACCTACTTCCGGCGTATTGACGAGTCTTAGAGTCCCACACTGGAGTTTCGTAGCTCAGGCGAAACGATATGGTGTGCATATGAGATAAGTGAGGGGACCCGATTAATTGCGTGTATAAGATACCATATATTAATCGGATGCTTATCTATTGATCGGGTCGTATGTGATATGACCGGTTTGTTAAATCAAGTGTTGATTTAACATTGACTTTATAGCTCACTTCTTTATTAAACCCTTTTCTATATTGATGTATGCCTGCATGTATGCACATGTTGATGTGTATGGACACATACATGCATACATAGTGTCATGGTTGTTGATACATGAGAGATGGCAATGCAAGACTCACATGGTTCATTTATATATAGATATATATTTGTTTTGAGAAAAAGAAATAAAAATGGGATTAAATCATGGTTAAAAATTCCACACTCTTCTATACTTGACCTAATTTAAACCATGGTTTAATTCTCATTTGGCTTTTAACTCAACACTAAAATATCTAGATATTTATTAACCATGGTTTGGCATGAGACATATATATTTGTTATTTATTTTTCTACGCTTATTATTATTGTGAATTATCATTATGTCCTGAGCTCAAGCAAAGCAATCTTCTTTTTCCTCTCTCTTGAGATTTCTTTTGAGTGAGTTACTTAAAAAGAAACGGTTTTGAAGTGAGAAAAGAAACCGCATCACCATTCTACACTACTCTAGCCCATTAGTGTAAAGTGTTTGCTTCATCCTCATTCTTGATCAAGTGAAGCAAGGAGCTTTGTGCAAAGGGACTTCGGGTGGATCATCGTAGACCAGGAAGGTTTCTAGAGAGACATTTCAAACTCTCAAAGATCTAAGGAGTCACTAAAGCAAGTTTACAAAGGTTGTATTCTCTTCACTTAGTGATAAATAGTTTGTAGTATGTGATACTATTGTTGTTACCCTAAAATTCTAGTTAAGATTCATGGTTAGATTACTTAGCACCTCCCCAAAATTTTATTGTGGCATGTGTGATGCTAGCAAACCCTAGGCATGGTGCTAAGGAATCCCAACAATAAGCACATCATTAAAAGGTCCCTAGTCGCGTGAGTATCGAGACTGGGTATTGATACTCCAGAGTAGACTAGTGTAAACGTTTCTAGACCCCGACGAGGGGCGATGGTTGGTCCCGCAGCCATTGGTCTGATGCACCTAAGATCGTATACAGGTGCTCAATGGGCATGAGTACACTGGACGGACTCACCGAGAACTTTTAGATCGTACTATACCTATCGTCAGATGGAAGTTCTCAGGTGACATGTGTACAGGTTATTCTTCGGACCTAAGATCGTTATTTGTCTCGTGTGAGTTCCCACTGTACTTTGATCACTACCCTACCACGGCTCTTCTAAGTCGTGCAAACATGTTTTTGTTGGGTACATTCCTGAGCCACATAGAGGCAGTAAGCGATTGTTGGGGATTCGTCTCTCCCGGTATTGGGAGTCGATATCGCACTGTGTTCGATTGGTCAGGACTAAAAGACATTGGCAAATGCAGTTGGGATTTACTGATAGGTTGATCAGTAGTTTCCTAGATTCGTCTGAACCGCATCAGCATGAATTATCGGGTTATTAGGGTCAGACATTTGCCACCCCATAGACCCGGTATGCGATACTCTTAGAGAAAGAGACCGGACTGTACGGAGATTGTTACGGATAGGCTTAGTAGGAGTTCAGATGAGTTTGCTAGTAGGCCTTTTTTTCGACAGGTACCTGGGTAGCCGTTACGTGCAGCTAGTACCACTGACGTGCTTGTGGTTAAACCCATTGCCAGCATACTGTCGAGTCTTTAGAGTCCCACACAGCGGGTTTCCCTGCTTTGGGCAAAACGATGTAGAGGCCGTATGGTTTTACGGAAGGGGTTCGATCACATACGTGTACTTGTGCACGTATGATGTGCAGGGTTCATTAGATCGGCAGCAAGGTTTCGGGAGGCATCATCCATGCCATTTTCAAATTTTTTCCGTACTAAAGAACTCTAATCCTAGAATCTTAACTAGAGATTTAAACAATACAACATGCAAACATCTTTACAGTCTAAGTGAATGAGGAATACAACCTTTGTAAACCGGTCATTCACTTCTAAAGCTCCGTGTAGTAGTCCCTTCGCTACAAGTAGTGAACACCCGAACTCTAGTAAGGGTTCACATGAAGAAATGAACATGCTTGCTTGAAGTATTCGAGGCCGAAGATTATCTACGTCGAGGAGACTCAAGCTCATGCTAGCTCTTCACCAATGGTAGATTAGTGAAGCAAACACCCTAAACAAAATGGCTAATAGTAGAGGATGATGAAGTAGGAAATGGGCTCACTTTAAATTTAATTTTCTCACAATATTTTCTCACTTAGAAAAAGCTTGCAAGCTTTCTCAATAAAGAAGAAGATGAAGAATGAAGATGAGAGAATGAACTCATGAGGTGAGAATAGCAACCATGGATGAGTTAGTGTCATACACTAACTCCTGTAGAGAATAAACCATGGCTAATAATAATGGTTAGGTTAATAAATATCTACAAGTAAAACAAAACTAGTGGACTAAGTCAAAGATGCGTCAAGCTTCTCCAAGCTTCCAAGAAAGACAATTTCCAACTAATATTGAATAACTTTAAATAAATAAAACCTCACATTATTATAAGCATGGTGTAAGTCTCATACACCCATGTCACATGTGGTATCAAGCATGATACAATAGTTGTACTTTAATATATATCACATATATACTATATGCACACAAGTGAGAAAAATAAATCTTTAAGTAAGCTAATATTAGTTAATGTAAATTAATATATCACATATATAATTACACATTAAATTATCAAATCAACACTTGATTTAATAATCCGGCTATATCACATACAACCGACTAATATCAAATGTAACAACTTATCGAATCAACACTTCATCCGATAACCCGGCTATATTAGATATAACCGATCGATATCACATATCTCGAGAATAGAATGCGGTATCACATACATGCATTAATCTCGGTCCCGCACATATCACATATGTGCTCCTACTACGTTTCGCATGAACCAGGAAACCTTTGTGTAGGACTCTAAAGGCTCGTCAATACGCCGGCAGTAGTTGTTGATCATATCAAACACCCACAAGCCGCAAGCGGTCTGCTAAATGTAAAGGCTACCCGGGTTTTGAGCAATCAGAAGATCAACAAGCAAGCCTGCTCATGCTCCTGTGAATCCAATCAGTAACACTACCGTACAATCCGGTCTCTTCATCAGATATATCGCATATCACAGCCTGGGGTGGTATAACGTCAGACCTCAATAGCCTGATAAGTCATGCCGATGCAAGGTCCATAACGGTTTGAGAAACTACTGATAACACTTACCAGTAAATCTCAGCAACCCTGTCCAGGGATTTCCTGTTATGGCCAATAGAGAATAGCGCAACATCAACTCCCAATATCGGGAGAGTCGAATCCTCTCCTATCGCTCATTGCCTCCATGTGACCGGGACTGTACCCAAAAACCACCTTTTTCCACGATCTATTGATCGTGGTATGGTGGAAATCAAAGCACAGTGGAAATCACACAAGACTCTATGACGATCTCGGGTTGACAGACTAACCTGTACCAGTGTCACCAGAGAACTGTTATCCGACGATATGTATAATACCATCCAGGAGTTCTTGGTGAGTCCGTTCAGTGTACCCAGACTCCACTGAGCACCCGTATACATTCTTTGATGTCGAACACCAATGGATGTGGGATCATCCATCGCCCATCATATGGTTCGAGAAGCTATACATGCTAGTCTATTCTTGAGTATCGATGCCCCGTCTCGATACTCCCTTGACTAGGAACAATTATAGGGTGTGTAAGTCTACGTTAGCGCCCCGGCAGTCTACAGACGCCAAATGTGGAATAAAACTTTTAAACTTGGCGCTATCGTATACTTTAACCTGGATCTGCCATTATTGCTAAACTAACAAACTGTAAAGAGTGTAGAATGGTTATACCGAACGATCCGAGTCCTTCGTTCTTCAACCATCATCCCACACTCCGTTGCGGCTGCTCCGATCTCGTCGATCTCCGATCTCCTCGTCGAGGTGGCACCACATGATCGGTTCTTTAAACGGGCTCCCGCCTCTGACTCGAGGCAACTCGATCGTCAAGTTTGCTAAAAGAGACGACCAAGATTGAAGTAGAGAATGAGTAGATGACTTTGTCTCACTTCGTCCAAGTCCGTGGACGATCGGTTAATGAAGTTGCCGTGGAAATCGGGTGATGGAATGAAATGAGCTGTGAATTCCATACACCCCAAAAATCTATCATAATCTTTTCAAGAATGAATCAAGTGAGTAAATGAGAGAGGGGAGTGGCCTTTCTTATAAAGAGAAGGAGGAGGGTGAGTGTAGGAGCAAGAGAGTAACCATAAGCAAAAGCTTCTCACTCAAAAATATCTTAAGCAATCCAAGAATGCATTAATACAAAGCATGACTCAATAAACCTAGTCACCCTTTAATAAATGCAACCAATTAGAATACAACACCAATTAGCCTCATCATCACTTCTAGAAGCTTCTAGAATGATGACTCACCCCAACTGAAGAAAAGATAAATCCGTGTTTAACCGAATGTTAAAAGACGGCTGATAGAAAACTGGAAACTGGCAACTTCCAAAAGTGATCCTGAAACAACTTTCAGGATAACCCCGAAACTGTATAAATATACCCGCATTTGTATTACGACCGAATACAAATGCAACTGAGACAAAGATATTATACCTACTCAATATCATACTCGGATGTGGCTTAAACCAAAGCCGACCAGTATCACCTGTCCGAAAATCGACACGTGCGTAAACGCACGTGCATTTTCCGAACCCTGCCATAAAACCATACGGCCTCTACAACGTTTCGCCCGAACTTGGGAAACTGTCTGTGGGGGACTCTAATGACTCGTCAGCACTCTGGCAGTGGGTTTAACCACAAACCGTCAGCGGCACTAGCAATGCGTAACGGCTGCCCATGGACTGACCTCAAGGGATGCCGATGAGCGCACTCATCCGGAAAACCCTACTGAGCCCAACAGTGACAATGTATATACAGTCCGGTCCGTTCGTCAATGAGTATCGCATATCCGCCTAGGGGGCTAGCAACGTCAGACCCCCAATAGCAGTATAAGTCATGTCGGAGTGAAGCCCAATTACACCCTGAGATACTACTGGAGTACCTACCAGTAAATCTCCTGCCACGGCCGTGGGCTTTGTGTAATGGCTCTCCTAGACACAGCACGACCTCGCCCCCAATACCGGGAGAGACGAATCCCCTGCCGATCCGCTCACGTGCCTCCATATGGCTCGGGACTGTACCCAAAAGCTCCCTGTTTGCACGACTCCTTTGAGCCGTGGTAGGGTAGAAATCAAAGCACAGTGGGAACTCACACGAGACAAATGACGACCTCAGGTCGATGAACTAACCTGTACACATGTCACCAGGGAACTGCTATCTGACGGTAGATATAATACTAACTAGCAGATTCCCGGCGAGTCCTGTCCGGTGTACTCATAACCCAATGAGCACCTGTATACATCTTAGGTGATCCAACTGACACCAGTGGTTTGTGAGACCGGCCACCGCCCATCGTCGGGGTCTCGACTGTACACACTAGTCTACTCCGGAGTATCGATGCCCTGTCTCGAAACTCCCACGACTAGGGACCACAATTAAGGATATGCATATAAACAACCCAACTCTCACGTATATGATCGCCATCATACTGTCGGTAGTAAAGCAAGATCCTAAGGGCTCTATCAAAGTGTAACATGCAATCAGTCACCTGAACTTGTACACGACTGATAAAGGCAAACCAGATAGCATACTATCATCTTGAGTAAGACTGTCCTACCGGGATATGTCCTCCGCAATCATTGCAATCACGTACCTGCGATCCAATAATTGACTATGAGGGCACTATCTCCAACAGGGTGTACTTGTGGACTACCCTTAGCCCCACTAGTATGATCCACATCACAGTCCTGGTAGTCAAGTATACATACTAAGGGCTTTATCAACATGCGAGAGCAAGACAACATCATTTATACAAGTTAACATTTTTAGAAAAAGAGCAACCAGATAGCATACTATCATATCGAGCAAGAAAGTCCTCCATATATATGTCCAAGCATCCACTACAATATACATCCCATGTACAGTAATGGCCTCTAGGGCATACATATAACTAACAATCTCCTACTTGCACTAAGGCCATCTGTTGTAGTATCCAATACCCAACAATATAGCAGTGGTTGTAGTATCCCATACTCAACCATCCCAAAATCTCTCAAACAGTATTTGGGGAAGCATGCCTTGGTGAGTGTATCCGCTATGTTAACCTCAAAATCTACTCTTCTTACCTCGATCCTTGGGAGATCTACCATCTCCCTGATCTGGTTATACTTACCTCAGAATATGTTTGGAACGCTAATGGGACCTGCGTTCCTAGGCCAAAGCCACAACTCCATTGTTTTCACAATAACAATTATTGGACGCTCAATGGTAGGAACCTTATTCATCTTATGAACAAGAAATTTCCAGACAACCACTTTGGTAGCATCGTTGGTAGCGATATATTCAGCTTTTATCGTCTAGTATGTCACGGTATCTAGCTTGGAACTCTTCCAACATACCGTCCCTCCATTGAGAGTAAAGACAATGCCTGTGACTGACTTTCAGTCGACCTTATCACTCTGGAATCTCAAACCAAGAGCATTCTTTTAGTGCTTCTCAAGTACTTAAGAATGTCTTCCACAGCTGTCTAGTGATTCTCCTAAGATCCGATTGATTCCAGATCACTACACTTAGTAAGACATCTACATCTGGCTTGGTACATAACATCGCATACATGATAGAGCCTACTGCCGAAGCATAGGGTATCCCTTTCACGCGAGCTCTCTCCAAATCAGTCTTGGAGAGAGTGATCCATGAGCAAGTGGGCGAACCACAACGCTTAGAATCTTCCATACTAAACCCCTTTAGTATGGTGTTAATGTACCTAGATTTGGGACACTCTCAACATCCACTTAGATCTATCATCATAAATCATAATTCATAAGATGTAGTAGGTATCATCCAGATCTTCTATTGAGAATCCGCGTGATAAGAGGAGCTTGACCGAGTGTAACATCGGAAACCATTTCCTATCAAGAGTATGTCATCTACGTACAATACATGGAAGACAGCCTGACTCTTTACAACCTTCTTGTATATACAAGGTTCATCTACCTTTTTGATGAAGTCAAACTCTTTGACTACCACATCAAAACAGATGTTCCAACACCGCGATGCACGCAATTATCTTGATGGACTTAAGCATAGCTTTGAAAGTCTTAACTTTTCCATGTACACCAAGAATCTTCTCAAGATCCATTTGCTCCCAATGGGTTTTACTCCTTCAGGTGCAACATGCAAAGTCATATTTTGTTGGTGTATAAGGATTCCATCTTTGATCGCATAGCATCCAGCCTTTTCACATAGTCCCCACTCGTGATGGCATGCCTGAACCTAGTTGGGCCATCATCTACCATGATGCAATCCTCGCTCCCACTGTCGCCGAGAAGACCGTAGTATCTCTCAAGTGGATGAGGAACCCTACCAGATTCGCGGAGAGGCTGAGGTTCATTAGAGACTATTGAATCCTTTGGTTTCACCAAACCATCAGCTGTTAGTTTGTCTAGCTGGAACTCCTTCCAGTTCTACCTCATGTCTACAAATTTCTTCACAAGAAATTCCTTTTCTAAAAAGATGGCATGCTGAGAAACAAAACACCTTTTGTTCCTCAGTTAGGTAGAAGATATACCCTCGCAAATATTTGGGATATCCTAACAAACTTATATAGAACTGACCTTGCCTCATGCTTGTCCGGATTTTTCTTTTCAACATAGGCCGGACAACCCCATATCTTAACTCGTTTAAGACATGGTCTCTTCCCATTCCATATATCATATGTAGCGGTAGGCCCTGATTTGGACGGAACCCCATTCAATAGGTATGCAGCTTTTCAAGTGCATAACACCCAAAAGAAACAGGTAACTCAGCAGTACTCATCATAGAGTGCGTCATATATCATAGGGCGCGATACCTCCGCCCCGATACACCGTTGCGCTATGGTGTACTCGAAGGAGAATGCTAAGAGAGAATCACATTCTCCGTTTAGAAAATCCAGGAACTCCATACCCAAGTACTCGCCTCCTCGATCACATCAAAGGACCTTATACTTCTACCCATCTGGTTTTTAACTTCAATCTTATATTCCTTGAATTTCTCAAAAGTTTCAGACATGTGTTTTAACAGGAACATATGTCTGAATCCTGAGAGAAGATCAGTGAATATAACGAAGTATAAAGAACCAACCCTGGCATTTGTAGACATAGGAACGTATACATCATCATGTATCCGTCCCAAGAGTTCATTAACTCTTTCTCGGTTTCCAGTAAACAGAGTATTAGTCATTTTACCTTTGAGACAAGACTGGCAAGTATCATAAGATGAAAATTCAAATAGATTCTCATATTCATCCTTATGTAACTTTGTCGGTCGTGTCGCATTGATATGACCTAGTCTACAATGCCTCAAGAAGGATTCGTTCATTTCTGAACTACTCCTCTTGTGTGTGTTTTAATTACCTTGAACTGTGGTTTGATTTAGAACGTATATTCCATTACATAACGTGCCTGATCCAATCAACTGTTTATTCAAGAAAATTTTCACAACATTATCCTCCAATGCAGAATTATATCCTTCTTTAACTTAATAAAGAATATGATGTAATGTTGTATATCAGGTTCGTTATCTAATAACATTTGTTCAGAATCAATGTATTTACCATTTGGTAATACAAGGTGATATTTGCCAACTGACTTGGCTGCAACAATTGCACCATTCTCTAACACTTAGAGTCATTTCACCCAATCTCAGTTCTCTACCTTTTTGTAGCCCATGTAACAAATTACATATGTGGGATCCTTATCCGGTATCTCATACCTAGGACGTAGAGGATACTGAGAAACGGTTCTCGATAATGAACACACCCAAAGAATATGCATCAACATACTTATTCTTCGAATGGGTAGAATAGGAATCTGGATATTCCCCTATTTCTTGCTTGGACTTATAACAATTATACGATAGAGCGGAACCAACATTTCCTAGCTCAGTATAATAAGAAGGTTCGGTCAATGCATTCATATTATTATCTTGATTAAGGAGTGACAAGGACGCTACCACGAGAGTGAGAGAAGAAAACACTCTACGTGCGCTCTTGCAAGATCAGATTGGTTATTATTTTATCTAATCAGGATGGTTCCCACCGTTTTTATCAAATCTTCGTTCAAACCCTGAAAGGTAATACCAGCCGGGATTAATTACACCCTACAAGTTCGCCAATCTTTCGGCCAGGACAGTGTCGGTACTTTGAGGGAGGTTCCCCCTGCTTTCGTACGGACCTAATTAAAATAAACCTCGTTTTCCCAGGGACGTAATCTCGTTAACACCTTTCTAGACACCTACTTGATCCTCTAATTTTAATGTGCAAAATTCTCCCAGGAGTAACTCTTACTCGCAGTGGGTATCGGGATCCAACTATCTCATAGAAGGTATGCAATCTCATTGCAAATTTCAACACTTGAAATTCCCAATAATCTTCTACCCCTACCTTCCTATGACCTTGACGAAGGCCAACAAACCATAGGCCGCTAGTCAAGTTCAACCCATACATTTTATGATTGAATTAAACCCACCCGCACGACCCTTGATGAAGGCCAACAAAGTCGCACGACTACCCTAATCCAATCGCATCTCATGCTTTAGCAGATAAGCACTAGTTAGCTACCGCACACTACGCCTTGACAAAGGCCAACAAACGTAGCACGAATACTAAGTATTACTTATCTAAAATGACGGAGGGCTACGACTGGTTTTTAAGAAAACCCATTGCATAATGAACTTAATATCGTTGTAGAATCGAGTGATTTTGAAAAGGAGTGATTTTTAGGCTTTTACTAGTTTTGCTAAAGAGTTCACTCCCGGCAAAGGGATCTCGGCTCTTTCTTTATCAAATAAGGTGCAGGATATTTCACAAATACTACTATGCAAAGCAAAAACTATAGAAACAATCAAAAGACAAACCGAGTGGGTTGTAGCATCTGCCAGTTTCGCTAAAGAGGTCACTCCCGGTGAAGGGATCTCAGCTCTTTCCTTATCGAATAAGGTGATGGATATTCTACAAGGAATACCGCTATGTAAAGAAAGAACTAGAGCTACCAGTTTTTAAAACTAGTTTCTACAACATCTTTAGGTTTCGTTTTCTTTCATTAATCTCATTAATGAAGTCCCATGAATTTATGCTTCCTCAGCATCACATAAGAAACGAAAGCATCAATATTTACTATATCACACACATATATATAATATAAGCATTCGTCACAGAATATCGAGTGATCACATCACATAATATCAGCAGCAAAAGAATCACATATGAAATATTGGATATACTAGGAATTCCGTATTTTAATTTAAGCCAGTATAAAACACGTGTTCCACGGTCGCGATGAATTGCCAAATCCATATCCCTAGAGCCCTACGAGAGCGGCAAACAACCCTCCAAATTCTAGAGTTAGGAGACCCGGTCTCGACTCCTCGAGCCGGTCTCCCACTGGACCCTCGAACCCGGTTACTTGAGCTCCCAGCTTTGGGTCTATCCTAATGCGGAAAAGTAAATAATATACATCAATGGTAACATCATCCTCAACCCAGATGTGCCCCAATAAAAGAATATTACTTACAAGCTTTTACATGAATGAAAATGAAAAACTCTCATCTCACATAAAAAAAAACCCGGCTATTCAAAACACGACGATCCAATATAACAAATCATTGCAACACATAATATCACATGTCATCAACGTAAGTAAATATGCGTATCCCAATTTTCGTTGACATATAGCAATGAAACCGGCGATACACCATATATTAAACTTACGGTCAAAGAAAAGAAAGTGAAAAACTACAACAGTTGGAATCTGCAACCACCTTAGACATCATAAACCCAACGTATCACATACTTTGGATTTCATGCCTTATCAAATGAATTCCTTAGACATCACATGCCTAACAATTATAAACCCCGCATTTTAGTCTCGATATTGAAAACACTTTCCAATAACCTGTCGGGTAATTCAACAAGATTCCCGTTAGCCTGATCGAATGCTCGTCGGAACCTTTAGTAGACGGCCGCACCCTGATGCCGTCGACAAAGTGCACTAAGGCAGAACACCGCTGCCGCGAGCACCCGAACGGATGCTTTTGGCGACGGGGTTCTCCTACAGTCGCTTGGTCGGGGCTATGGGACGTGGCTATCTAGTTAGGTTACTCGACGAGTATCCGCGTACACTACGTAATTGCGAAGGACTTTTTATCAACTTCAAAATCCCGTGGCAACCGATTAAATGAGACTAAACTGCTACATTTATAAAATTCAAACTAGTTATCTCATAACTAATTATGTGGATTCCAAATATTGTATCACAATCACAAATATCTAGACGATGTTAAACTTTTCGATCGAATAAACAAACACCCAAAATTTCCCAACAAGCTCAACACTTGAGCGGAGTTCAAAAAGTACCCAGAACACGCCACAGCTCCTATGAACCATCCGTAGAAGAGCCGACCCATGCCTCACTCATGTCGCCGCGGAACTGCCGCAAACCGTAAGGTAATACCGCAGTTCCGCGATCCAAAAAGTCAAGTTTGGGTATCGTTCTTCTAGAGGGTCCACAGAATCGCTTGCTTGATTTTCTGAAGATTTTAAACTTAGAAAAAATCCAACTCATGGAAAATTTTTAGCGGGGAAAATTGGGTTGTTGATATCCGTTCGAACTTTTTAACGTCGTCTAAATAACCCGAATACATGTTAGAATTACGATTATGAAACACTCCGAATTGCCTTTGCAGAAAGTTAACATCACATGCAAATTTAGCAAAAACTAGCAACACCTGAAACACCAAAACCCATAGAGTGGAACACACTACAAAATTCAACCCTGAACCTCTTAATTGGGCTGAGAAGGCTGGTTTTAGCATCAAAGTGGCCGGCCAAAAATCGTCGAGCGGGGGCTAAATTTTATACTGTATTGATTTTATATCACATACAACATTCTGCAGTTGCTAAAAAAAATTTTAGAGGCCATTTAATATTCGACAAAAACTAGGATTTCATGTTTCAAGTTTCGGAGTAGTTTCGGTTTCGTAATCTAACAAACATCGTTTAAATCTCTAGCTTGGCTCTGATACCACTGCAGAGTTCCCTAGGTCGGCAGCAAGGTTTCGGGAGGCATTGTCCATGCCGTTTTCAAATTTTTGTCGTACTAAAGAACCCTAATCCTAGAATCTTAACTAGAGATTTAAATAATACAACATGCAAACATCTTTACATACTAATTGAATGAGGACTACAACCATTGTAGACCGGTCCTTCACTTCTAAAGCTCCGTGTAGTAGTCCCTTCTCTGCAAGTAGTGAACACCTGAACTCTAGTAAGGGTTCACATGAAGAAATGAACATACATGCTCAAAGTCTTCGAGGCCGAAGATGATCTACATCGAGGAGACTCAAGCTCATGCTACCTCTTCACCAATGGTAGATTAGTGAAGCAAACGCCCTAAACTAAATGGCTAATAGTAGAGGATGATGAAGTTGGAAATTGGCGCACTTTAGATTTAATTTTCTCACAATATTTTCTCACTTAGAAAAAGATAGCAAGCTTTCTCATTGAAGAAGAAGATGAAGAATGAAGATGAGAGAATGAACTCAAGAGGTGAGAATAGAAACCATGGGTGAGTTATTGTCATACACTAACTCATATAGAGAATAAACCATGGCTAATAATAATGGTTAGGTTAATAAATATCTAAAAATCAAACAAAACTAGTGGACTAAGTCAAAGATGCTTCAAGTTTCTCCAAGCTTCCAAGCATGACAATTTCCAACTAATATTGAATTACTTTAAATAAATAAAATCTCACATTATTATAAGCATGGTGTAAGTCTCATACACCCATGTAACATGTGGCATCAAGCATGACAGAATAGTTGTACATTAATATATAACACATATATACTATATGCACACAAGTGAGAAAAAGAAATGTTTAAGTGAGCTAATATTAGTTAATGTAAATTAATATATCACATATATAATTATACATTAAATTATTAAATCAATACTTGATTTAATAATCCGTCTATATCACATACAACCGACTAATATCAAATGTAACAACTTATCTAATCAACACATGATCCAATAACCCGGCTATATTACATATAACCGACCGATATCACATATTGCGAGAATAGAATGCGGTATCACATACGCGCATTAATCTCGGTCCCGCACATATCACATATGTGCTCCTACTACGTTTCGCATGAACCAGGAAACCTTTGTGTTGGACTCTAAAGACTCATCAATACGCCGGCAGTAGGTGATGATCATATCAAACACCCACAAGCCACAAGCGGTCTGCTAAACGTAACGGGCACCCGGGTATTGAGCAATCAGAAGATCAACAAGAAATCATTATTATGCTCCTGCGAATCCAATCAGTAACACTACCATACAGTTCGGTCTCTTCATCAGATATGTTTCATATCACAACCTGGGAGTGGTATAATGTCAGACCCCAATAGTCTGATAAGTTATGTCGATGAAAGGTCCATAACGGTTCAAGAAATTACTGATAACACTTAGCAGTAGATCTCAGCAACCCTGGCCAGGGATTTCCTGTTATGGCCAATCGGGCATAGCGCGACATCAACTCCCAATACCGGGAGAGACGAATCCCCTCCTATCGCTCATTGCCTCCATGTGACTCGGGACTGTACCCAAAAACCACCTTTGTGCACGATATCTTGACCGTAGTATGGTGGAAATCAAAGCATAGTGGGTATCACACAAGACTCTATGACGATCTCGGGTCGATAGACTAACCTGTACCGGTGTCACCAGAGAACTGCTATCTGACGATAAGTATAATACCATTTAGGAGTTCTCGCCGAGTCCGTTCAGTGTACCTAGTCTCCACTGAGCACCTGTATACCTTCTCTGATGTCAAACACCAATATATGTGAGATCATCCATCGCCTATCATATGGGTCGAGAAGCGTATATGCTAGTCTACTCTGGAGTATCGATGCCCCGTCTCGATACCTCCTCGACTAGGAACAATTATAGGGTGTACTTGTGAACTACCCTTTGCCTTACTAGTATGATCTACATTACAGTCCTGGTAATCAAGTATGTTGGGATTCCTTAGCAACCTACTGGGTTTTCACAGCAACTACCATGCCAATTTCAAATTTTCTAGAGTGCTAATGAACCCTAACCTAGGATCTAGCTGGAGTGAATAGACAATATAAAGCATGTAATCAAACATTATAAGTAGTGAACAAGGAATACAACCTTTGTAGGCCGGTCCTTCACGTCTAAAGCTCCGTGTAGTAGTCCTTCACTGCGAGTATAGATCTCCCGAACTCTAGTATGGGGTCCCTTGGAGAAATGAACAACCTTGCTCGAAGTCTTCGAGGCCGAAGATGATCTACGTCGAAGAGACTCAAACCCAAGCTACCTCTTCACTAGGTGATGAACTTTGTGAAGAGAACACCCTAAACTAAATGACAAGTAGTAGAAGATGATGAAGTAGGAAATGAGCACACTTTAGATTTATTTTTCTCACAATATTTCATCACTTTCTCAAGATCAAGAAAGCTAGAATCAAATGAAGAAGAAGAAGATCAAGTGATGAAGAGAATGGAGAGTTGGGTTAGAAATGCAACCATTGGTTAGTTTATGTTATGGCTAACCCTTGTTGATAATAAACCATGGATAATTGATTAGGGTTAGGTTAATAAATATCTTAGATAAAACAAAAGAAGTGGACTTTGTCAAAGATGCTTCAAGCATCTCCAAGCTTCCAAGCATGACAAATTTCCACTAATTTTGAATTAACAAGATAAATAAAACCTAACCATTATCATATATCATGGTATGATTCCCATACACCCAAGTTGCATATATATCCAAGCATGATACATTAACATATATCACATATATATCATGTATGCACAAGTGAGAAAAAGAAATGGTCAAGTGAGCATATATATTAGTTAAAGTAATTTAATATATCAAATATATAATTATACATTAAATTATTAAATCAACACTTGATTTAATAATCCGGCTATATCTCATACAACCGACTAATATAATATGTATCATTTTATCGAATCAACTCTTGATCCGATAACCCGGCTATATCTCATATAACCGGCCGATATTACAAATCACGAGAATAGAATACGGTATCACATACGCATATTAATCTCGGTCCCGCACATATCACATATGTGCTCCTACTCCATTTCGCTTGAGCTAGGAAACCTCTGTGTTGGACTCTAAAGACTCGTCAATACGCCGGCAGTAGGTGATGATCATATCAAACACCCACAGGCTGCAAGAGGCCTGCTAAACGTAATAGCCACCCGGGTATTGAGCGATCAGAAGATCAACTAGCAAGCCTTCTTATTCTCCTGCGAATCCTATCAGTAACACTACCGTACAGTCCGGTCTCTTCGTCTGATATGCCGCATATCTCGCCTAGGGGTGGTAAACGTCAGACCCCAGTAGCTTGATAAGTCATGCCGATGTAAGGTCTATAACAGCTCGAGAAACTACTGATAACACTTACCGGTAAATCTCATCTACCCTGGCCAGGGATTTCAGTTATGGCCAATCGAGCATAGTGCAACATCAACCCCTAAAACCGGGAGAGACGAATCCCCTCCTATCGCTCATTGCCTCCATGTGACTCAGGACTGTACCCAAAAACCACCTGTTTGCACGACTCAGTAGAGCCGTGGTAGGGTGGAAATCAAAGCACGGTAGGAGACACAAAAGAATCTATGACGATCTCGGGTCAACACACTAACCTGTACCAGTTTCACCATAGAACTTCTATCTGACGTGAGGTATAATACCATCTAGGAGTCCTCGGAGAGTCCGTTCAGTGTACCCAGTCATCACTGAGCACCCGTATACCATCTCTGATGTCAAACACCTATAGATATGGTATCATCCATCGCCCATCACATGGGTCAAGAAGATATACTCTAGTCTACTCTGGAATATCGATGCCCCGTCTCGATATTCCCACGACTAGGAACATTGAAAGATGAACTCATGGGCTACCCAGGCCCCACAAGTTTGATCTGCATCAAAATCCTGGAAGTCAAGTACATATCCTAAGGGCTTTATCAACATGTAACAGAGAGACAGTAAGTGTACATGTTAAGATAAAAAAAGCAACCAGATAGCGTACTATCATGTCAAGCAAGAAAGTCCTCCCTATATATGTCCAAGCATCCACTATAGTATATATCTCATGTATAATAATGGCCTCTAGGGCATACATACAACTAACAAAGTACACATCCTAAGGGCTTTATCAACATGCGAGAGCAAGACAGCATCACTTATACAAGTCAACATGTTTAGACAAAGAGTAACCAGATAGCATACTATCATATCGAGAAAGAAATTCCTCCCTATATATTTCCAAGCATCCACTACAATATACATCCTATGTACAGTAATGGCCTCTAGGTCTTACATATAACTAACATGATGTTCAGGCGGATAATACTAGTAGGCATTGGTTTAAACCGGATCCTAGTATTATATTCTTGGATTTCTTTTGTCTTTTTGTATTCGTATTTTTCAGAATATAGATACGGGTATGTATATACGGTAAGGAGTATTCTTGTAATTGTGCAAGATACTTCTAGAAGAAGACACATTATTATTGTTTTAACCATTTAGGTTAAATGGTTAATGAGGTGGAGGTATGGGGTGTTGTTTTTGCATTAAATGAAGCATGGCTACATGGTGACTCATGGTTTACGATTGATTCATGCTTGATATTTTGTGTTGTGAATTATTGATGCTAGATATTTATTCACAACACATAGCCATCTTCATTCTATGCTCTCTTCTACACTCTCATCTTCTCCAAGCTTTGCTTCTTCTACCTAAAACCCTAATAGTCTCATTTGTTGAGAAACCTAGGGTTCTTGAGACAAACGAATCCATCATCACTCTCTACATCATCTAGGCTACTTAGATTAGCATACTATGTACCCTAGTCACCTTGGTTTAGAGGTAGGAGCTCAAAGTACACACTCTCGGGTGGATCATCTTTGACGCGAGGAGGCCGTCGATCTAGCGCAATCCGAACATCCTTTGAGGAGATAAAGGAGAGGAGTGAAGACCCGAAGGACTTGATTCTTTAGGTATAAACTTTGATCATAGTAGATAGCTTCTCGAGTTGCTAGTTAGGTTTATACCAGATCTGGTTATTAGGTTATTCTAGCGCCAGTTTAAACTCGTATAAAATTTATGTTCCGCAAACCGGACATGGTTGATGGACAGGGCGTTAGTGTAACCCAACATAAATAATGAACACCATAAGCGGCATGAGAAGATGGACTTAGCTTCCATCTTCCTCCATACTAAAGATATATATGGAGAGCAATCTCGTATCGTAAGATATGAGACCTCCAAAAAATTGTTTCAGGCGAGGTTGGCTATCGGGTCATCTGTAGGGGACCACGTCCTTATGATGCTTAGCTATATTGAAGAGCTCGCGGACCTTGGACCATGTTGGAGAACGAGTTATATACTGGCTTGATCCTACAGTTCCTCCATTCTACCTATGCCCAGTTTATCTTGAATTTCAACATTCAAAGGAAGGATGTTTCACTTCCAGAACTCCTCAACATGTTGAGGAGCACTGAGGGCACCCTGCAGAAATCCAGGGAGACTATAAGTCTACGGTAGCGCCCCGTCCGTCGAATCGAGGCAAAATGCGGAAATGAAATCTGTTTCTAACCATGAAACCGGCGCTATCGCTGACTTGAATCTCGGATCGAACCATTAACCTATAACTAGCTAACTAGAGAAGGGTTAGAAAATCTATACCGATCGATCCGTGTCCTTCGGTCTTTGGCCACCAACCCAAGCTCCTCGCGGCATCTCCGATCTCCGGTCTCCTCGTCGGAAAGGGCACCAAATCATCGAATCCTTTTACGATCTCCCGCTTCATCCTAAGCAACTCGGACACAAAGTTTGCTAGCTGACATGTCCAAGGCGGTGTAGAGAATGTGTGTGAGCACTTTGTCTCTTGCATCCATTGATTCTCAACGCACGAGAGTATATGGATGGAGGTTGAAGATGAAGCCATGGTGAATGTTGTCAGCTAGATGAAGAAGAAGAAGAAGAGGCTCATTTCTTTTGTGTTATTGTGTTGATAAAATGAGAGCTTGCATCATAATACAAGAGTAAACCTCTCACATATGGATGCCCTCTCTCTCTCTACCTCTCATTTCAACACCCTAATCACTCAATTAACATGACAGGTTCACAAGAAAAGAGACCATGAGTCACCAAAATGAACATGCTTCATTAATTGCACCTCATGATGAAATCCACTCACAATTTCCACCATTTGTAAACATTAACCCAAATGTTTACAACAATAAAAAGATATGGCACCATCTAAAGTAAAGTCGTGACGGATCACAAGGATACCCCTCACCTGTATATACATACCTGCATCCGCATTCAGACTGAATGCGAATGCGATGAGACTAAAGTAATCCAACAAATCTAATACTGGGATCCGGCTTAAACCAAAGCCTACTAATATGATCCGTCCGATCATAATCCGTGCACTACTGCACGTATATGATCGAACCCTGCCATTATACCATACGGCCTCCACAACGTTTCGCCCGAAACTTGAGAAACTGTTTGTGGGGGACTTTGAAGACTCGTCATTACTTTGGCTGTGGATTTAACCACTAGCAAGTCAGTGGTACTAGCTGTACGTAACGGGCTACCAGGTATTGACCAAAAGGGAGGTCGATGAGAGAACTCATCCTGACACCCTACTGAGTCTGTCAGTGACAATATCAGTACAGTCCGGTCCGTTCTTCTGTGAGCATCGCATGTCGGGCCTAGGGGGTTGGTAAAAGTCAGACCCCCAAAAGCGGAACAAGTCGTGTCGGAGTGTATCCCAGAACACCGTGAGATACTACTGGAATACCTACCAGTAAATCTCCTGCCTTGGCCAAGGAGTTCGTGTAATGGCTCTCCTAGACACAGCGTGATCTCACCCCCAATACCGCGAGAGACGAAACCCATGCCGATCCGCTCGCTGCCTCCATGTGGCTCGGGATTGTACCCACCTAAAACCTGTTTGCACGACTCCTTTAAGCCGTGGTAGGGTAATAATCGAAGCACAGTAGGAACTCACATGAGACAAATGACGATCTCAGGTCGATGAACTAACCGGTACACATGTCACCACGGAATTGCTATCTGACATTAGGTATAATACCAACTAGCATGTTCCCGGCGAGTCCTATCCGGTGTACTCATAACCCATGAGCACCTGTATACATCTTAGGTGAACCAACTGACACCTATGGCTAGTGAGACCGGCCACCGCCCCTCGTCGGGGTCTCGACTGTATACACTAGTCTAATCCGGAGTATCGATGCCCTGTCTCGAAAACTCCCACGACTAGGGACACTTTAAGGATGTGCTTATAGACCCCAGCTCCCACGTATATGATCGCCATCATACTGCCGGTCGTCAAGCAAGAATCCTAAGGTCTCTATCAACATGCAATAGTGACATGTAATGTCACCTAAAACATGTACACGATGATAAAGATAAACCGGATAGCATATTATCATCTTGAGATCTTGAGTAAGACTGTCCTACCAGTATAGGTCCTCCCTCAATCATTGCAATCACGTGCCTGCGATCCAATAATTGACTTTGAGGGCACTATATCCAACAATCTCCCACTTGCACTCAAGGCTAATTATTGCGATGCCGCATACTCACAGCCCGTGTGATACCGAACACCCAACTCCTCTACTAATCAGTTTCATAAAGCCCGTTTGCGAAACTATTGCATTCGAGGAATAACCTCAGTCAGTGGATCCGCCCTAATGTTTCTTTCTATGTCTCTCTTTATCTCAAGTTTGCGGAGAAAGCCATCTCCCGAAATGAGCAATACCTGTCTTAGAATATGTCTGGATATCTGATGGGACCTAGATCATAAATGAACTGCGAATCCAAACCTCTTAGACTGTATCAACAACTGAATTTAATCAGTATCCTGCGTCATGCCTCCCTCAGTGTCCGCCTGGATTACTTGTCCAAACTACTGCCCCTCGTCAGAGGTAAAACTATAACTCTGACAGTCACTCTGTCATCCAAGTCACCTTGGAAGCCTGGAATGATAACCATCTCCTGAAGGAGGCTGCCGTTATCAGATTCTTAGAACATCCACTTATGTTCTAAAACTGCTACCGATCGTTTCTCCAGGATTGGATCAATATCAACTTATTGCATCTAGTGCAAAAACAACATCTGGTGTGGTATTTGACATCTGGTGATTGACTCGGTTGCCTAAGCAAGTGATATGTCAATCATGCACATCCCTCTCCGCTTTAGTCTGTAAGACACAGGGTGACTCCATCACCTGCAGGTATACTACCGTGCCACGAGTCGTCCATTCTAAAATACCTGTAGAATGCTGTCTAAGTACCCAGATTAGGAAACTACCCAAATCTAGATCTAAAACCATAGATCTAGTAACCAGAATGTCTGATATTATATTTATATCCTATGTGTAGAAACCATTGTGTGACAACCAAAGTATAACCGATCGTAGTATAGGAATTTCACTTCCTACTATGTGTGTGTCATCCATATACCAGGACATCACACCCTACTACCTTCTCAACAGATCCATCCCCTATTCTGATGAAGTCAAACCTATGACTGTCACATCAGAAATAGATGATCTATCTCCGCTATATCTGCTTTAGTCTATAAATAGACATAAGCTACTTATCCACTATGGTTCCGCTGCTCCCATTGACTACGACAACCCTCTGGCAGAGTCATATACACGTACACTTCTAAAGCTACGACGCTATATTCATCCTCCTGCCGGGTCTCATAGTCTGGAACAACAGTAGTGTCTAGTCTGGGTAAACAAGATCCTCCCTGTCACCGTCTTTGAGCATACCGAAGTACCACTCGAGTGCCTGAGGTTACCCACCATATTTGCGGAGTAGCCAATGGAATGTCAAACCTGATTGAATCTTTAGGTCCTATTAAATTTTCAGTAATCGTTTGCGGTTCTGGAATCACTTCCAGTTCTATCATACTCCGACTACTGTTTTCTGGAAAAATCCATTTTTATCAAAACCGTGGGGAGTCAAGAACAATATCATTATTGATCTTCCAGATGGTAGAAAGTCAACCCTCGTCATAGCCCGGGTCAACCCACAAACAACCATTACAGAAACGTGCCTTGAGTTATCCAGAGTCTGCTTTTAAGCATAAGCCGGACAACTCCCCGTACCTTAACATTGTTAAGATATGAACTATTCTATATCCAATATAGAAACAGAGGCACTGATTTAATTGGAACCAGATTCAAATCACACAGCTGTCTCCAGTGCATGTCAACTAAATGGAAGGAGGCCGATCAGCGTTACTCAACTTAGGAATGCATCCAGATATGAGTAACCTGAAAGAGAAACAAGTTTCTCGAAATCATTACTATCAACTGAATACCATACACTACATCTTCGATCACCTTGAAGAATCCTGATACTTGCAACACCCGGTTCTCTACTTTATTCTTATACCTATAACTTCTCAAAACTTAGACCTTGCATTTCTACGAAAAACATGTCTAAGAACTAGAGAAGTCATAAGTAAACAGAATATAGTACGAGTACCAACCCCTCTGTCCTCATGGACACTGGACAACATACAATACTCTGTATAAGTCCCCTGAGTCTAATAACACATTCCCTGTGTGTCGTAGGTTGAAAACTGTACTTATGGTTAAGAAGAATTACACCGCTGTTTAATGCTCCTTACCTAACCATCCACTGATATAGGTAAATGTCATAGACATAATTTCAAAAAGTTATATCACACTTTATGAAACTAAACGTACAGATTGATCAATTTGAAATTGGTGCATAACAATTGTTTCGCCAGCTGCTGCTACTAGATAAACCGGTTATTCAGAACCAAATATTTGTCGTCCGGCAAACAACCCAGGCGATTTCCTCAAATATCACCAATTACAACGAATCCTGATATAATGTGGATGATCACCTAATTCCCAATAACTTTCTCCCACTCATCATCTGCAAAAGCCATACAGATGTGAGAATCAAACCTGATAAATACATACCCTGGAGTAAGTACTAATTGGGAAATCAGTTTTCTATTAACAATACACAGTGAAACTGAAACATGTAAATGTTTCGAAGGGGTATCCGGGTATTCTTAGTAATGCCTCTTCCATTATAAGATTCACAACTGTAACCGTATATTTCTTTGCCATATCTCCAAATCCCTTTATATGTCTTTAGTCATTACCTTCTGTACACCCTCTTAGGCTAAATGGTTTTCTTCCCTCCCTACCGTTCGGCACCAGCCTATGGTTTGGAAGAAGACTATCAAGTAAGCATAATGGGTGTACTCTCCTAATCCTAGGAGTACTCGTAACCTGCGAAAAGGTGAAGATAAAAGACAACTGAATAAAACCTTATTCCAATTTCTACTGAACCAGAATCCATCCCCGAACTGGAACAAGTTCCTTCGAGTTCGTATATAACCATAAGATGGAGTACCCAAATAACTGTGGATCTTCGTAGTGATATAGAGTGTCCTGGAGAAATATAAAGGTGAAGTAGGAGTGGCGATGAAATACTTGGTTTGGTCGTGAATAGCAGTCGCAGTTTACATTGCCCTCTTTCTAATCCCTTGATTTGTCTTAACTTATTACCTTCTGTACACCATCGTTAGGCTAATTGGTTTTCTTCATTCCCCACCGTTCGGCCCCTGCCTATGGTTTTGAAGAAGACTATCCAATTTGCATAATAGGTGTACCGTCCTAATTCTGTTAGTTATATGTATGCCCTAGAGGCCATTACTATACATACGATGTATATTGTAGTGGATGCTTGGACATATATAGGGAGGACTTTCTTGCTCGACATGATAGTACGCTATCTGGTTGCTCTTCATCTTAACATGTACTCTAATTGTCTCTATGTTACATGTTGATAAAGCCCTTAGGATATGTACTCGACTACTGGGACTATGATGAGATCATACTAGTGGGGCCACGGTAGTCGACGAGTACATCCTATAACTGTTCCTAGTCGAGGGTGTATCGAGACAGGGCATCGATACACCAGAGTAGACTAGCGTATACGCATCTTGACCCATATGATGGGCGATGGATGATCCCATATCCATCGGTGTTTGACATCAAGGATGGTGTACGAGTGCTCAGTGGAGACTGGGTACACTGGACGGACTCGCCGAGAACTCCCAGATGGTATTATACCTTACGTCAGATGGCAGTTCTCCGGTGACACTGATACTGAGTAGTCTGTTGACCCGAGATCGTCATAGAGTCTTGTGTGATTCCCACTGTGCTTTGATTTCCATCATTCCACGTCCAAGAGGGCGTGCAAAAAGGTGGCTTTTGGGTACAGTCCCGAATCACATGGAGGCAATGAGCGATAGGAGGGGATTCGTCTCTCCCGGTATAGGGAGTTGATGTTGCGCTGTGTTCGATTGGCTATAACCGGAAATCCCTGGCCAGGGTTGCTGAGATTTACTGGTAAGTGTTATCAGTAGTTTCTCGAACTGTTATAGACCTCATATCGACACGACTTATCAAGCTACTAGGGTCTGATGTTTACCACCCCTAGGCGAGATATGCGACATATCAGACGACGAGACCGGACTGTACGGTAGTGTTACTGGTTGGATTCGCAGGAGAACTAGCGTGCTTGCTTGTTGATCTTCTGATCGCTCAATACCCGGGTGGCCATTACGTTTAGCAGACCGCTTGCGGCTTGTGGGTGATTGATATGATCACCACCTATTTCCGGCGTATTGACGTGTCTTTAGAGTCCTACACAGGGGTTTCCTGGCTCAAGCGAAACGGAGTAGGAGCACATATGTGATATGTGCGGGACCGAGATTAATAGGATATGAGATACCGTATTCTATTCTCGCGATTCGTGACATTGATCGGTTGTATGCGATATAGCCGGGTTATCGGATCAAGTGTTGATTCGATAAGTTGTTACACATGATATTAGTCGGTTATAGCCGGGTTATTAAATCAAGAGATGATTTAATAATTTAATGTATAATTATATATTTGATATATTACATTACATTAACTAGTATTAGCTCACTTAAGATTTATTTTCTCACTTGATTGTGCATGAGTGTATATGTGATATATATTTGTATACATATGATTGTGTCATGCTTGATGATACATCAAAGATGGGTGTATGAGACTTATACCAAGATTAGGGTAAAGATTAGGGTTTTGTTTATATCTTAAGAATAACAAAAGAGAAAGACTTTGTCAAAGTTCTCAATCTTTCATGAAGGTTGTGGAAACATTGAAAAAGTCAACTCTTTTGTCATTCTTAAGGATATTTAGTTAACCCAACCCTTAACCATATACCTTGGTCAATTCTCTACATGAGTTAAGCATGATTGCTTAACTCACCCATGGTTAAATTATTTAGAATAATTCATATGATGATATTATTCTTTCTTCTTCTTCTTCATCAAGCTCCATGAAAAGCTTACAAGCTCTAATGGTGCCATGAGAAAAAGTGTGAGAAAATCAATTCTAAAGTGAGCCCACTTCCTACTTCTTCATCCTCTACCACTTGCCATGTAGTAGAGTGTGTTCTCTTCACAAAGTTCATGACTTAGTGAAGTAATAGCTTGAGTTAGTGTTTCCCCGATGTAGATCATCTTCGGCCTCGAAGTCATCGAAGCAAGCACGTTCGTTCTTCTTGTGAAGGTTCTCTAGATTCCGGAGTTCACGATTGCAGCGATGGTGACATCTACACGGAGCTAATTAAGTGAAGGACCGGATCTACAAAGGTTGTAATCCCTTTCACTTAGTGTTAAACTGTTTAACATGCTTGTTTTCGCCTAAACTCTAGTATAAGGATCCGGCTTTGGGTTGTTCGGCACGGCTAAAATTTTAATCGGGCATGGTTGATGCCTCGTAGAACCTTGTGAGCGTGCCTAGCAACCCTACAGTGGTATCAGAGCCAAGCTAGAGCTTTAGGAAAAGTCTGAGCGAAATTTAAAGTACGATCGAACCCGGAAACCCCGACACGAACCCTTCTCTTGACATTTTCCAAAAATGTGATTTTTTATGAATTAAAATGCTCAAAAAAATAAGCAGGAAAAACTAAGAATTACTGTGAAGTACGGCCCACTAATTCGCTCACATGACCGCGGAACCGCGGCCAAAATTGTGAATTAGTCCCTGGAATTTCATATATTTATTCTTAGGTCCTTTCTTGGAAATTTTTCTGGGAATTTTTTAATTCCACTCAAGTGTTGAGTTTTCTTGGGTTGTATTGGGGACTCGTTGATTCGATCGGATAATTTAACTTTGTTTAGTTTGTCCGGGTAATTTTTAGAAACTGTTAAAAAGTTCGACCGGATGTCAATAACTCACTTTTTCCCCAGTCGGAATTTTTTTCTAAAGTTGGATTTTTTCTCGAGTTTAAGAACGTTCTAAGTCGTGCAAGTAACGCGGTGGACCCTCTAGAAGACAACAAACCTTAACTCGATTATGTGACCGTCTTGAACTGCCTCTAAACCTTAGGGTTTGGGGCAGTACGGCATGCCACATGTGAGGCGTTGGCTTGACCCTTCTACGGCTGTACCATTGGTACTGTGGCATGTGATGGATGTTTTTAAACTGATTTCAAGTGTTGAGATATATTGGGGAAATCTTCGGTGTTTGATTATTCGATCAGAAAGTTTAACATTGTCTATTTATCTGGAATGTTATACAATATTTGGAATCCACAGGTAGTTATGAGATAACTAATTTGATTGTTATAAATCTAGCAGTTCAGTCTCAGATGATCGGTTGCCACGAAATTTTGATGTGATCAAAAGTCCGTCGCAATCACGTAGCGTACGCGGATACTCGCCGGATAAACTTAACAGACAGCCACGCCCCATAGCCACGACCAAGTGACTGTAGGAGAACCCCGTTGCCAAAAGCATCCGTTCGGGTGCTCGCGACAGCGGTGTTCCGCCTTAGTGCACTTCGTCGACGGCATCCGGGGGTGCGGCCGTCTACTAAAGTTTGCGACGAGCATTCGATCAGGATGTCAGGAATCTTGTTGAATTGCCCGACTTGATATTGAAAAGAGTTTTCGATAATGAGACTAAAATGCGGGGTTTATAATTGTTAGGCATGCGATGTCTAAGGAATTCATTTGGTTAGGCATGCGATGTCTAAGGAGGTTGCGGATTCCAGCTGTTGTAGTTTTACACTTTCTTTTCTGTGACCGTAAGCGTAGTATGTGGTGTATCGCCGGCTTCATTGCTATATATCAACGACAATCGGGATACGCATGCTTGCTTACGTTGATGATATGAGATATTATGTGTTGTTGTGATATGTTATATTGGATCGTCGTGTTCTGAATAGCCGGGGGTTTTATGTGAAATGAGAGTTTTTCTTTTTCATTCATGTAAAATTCATTTGTATGTAATATTCTTTTATTGGGGCACTTCCGGGCTGAGGTTGATGTCACCATTGTATATTATTTACTTTTCCGCATTAGGTAGATCCAAGGCGGGGAGCACAAGTAACCGGGTTCTAAGGTCCAGTGGGAGACCATCTCGAGGAGTCGAGACCGGGTCTCCTAACCCTAGAATTGGCAGTGTTGCTTGCCGCTCTGGTAGGGGTGTAGGGATGTGGGTTCGGCTATTCATCACGACCGTGGAATCCGTGTTTTATATAGGCTCGTATTGAAAACACGGACGTCCTAGTATATCCAATATTTCATATTTGTTCTTCTGCTGCAATGTTCTGTGATGAGATCATATTACTGCCTGAGACGAATGTTTATATTATATATATGAGATATATATTATATATTGTTTATTTCGTTTCATATCTGATGCTTGTGAACCATAATAAAATGGGACTTCATTAATGAGATTAATGAAATAAAAGAAACCTAAAGATGTTGTAGAAACTTGTTTAAAAACTGGTAGCTCCAGTTCTTGCTTTGCATAGCGGTGTTCCTTACAGAACATCTAGCACCTTATTCGATAAGAAAAGAGCCGAGATCCCTTCACCGGGAGTGACCTCTTTAGCGAAACTAGCAGATGCTACAAACTCGGTTTGTCTTTTGATTGCTTCTATAGTTCTTGCTTTGCATAGTGATATTTGTGAAATATCATGCACCTTATTCGATGAGGAAAGGGCCGACGATCCCTTCACCGGGAGTGACCCCTTTAGAAAAACTAGAAAAGCCTCAAAAACACTCCATTTAATCACTCGATTCTACAACGATATCAAGTTCATTACACAAAGGGTTTTCATAAAAACCTGTCGTATCCCTCCGTCATTTCAGATAAGTCCTACTTAGTATTCTTGCTACGTTTGTTGGCCTGCGTCAAGGCGTAGTGTGCGGTAGCTAACTAATATTTATCTGTTTATGCATATGATGCAGATTGGATTAGGGTAGTTGTGCGACTTTGTTGGCCTGCGTCAAGAGTCGTGCGGGTGGGTTTAATTCAATCAAGAAATGACGGGTTGAACTTGACTAGCGCACTGTGGTTTGTTGGCCTGCGTCAAGGTCATGGGACGCTAGGGGCAAAATATTATTGGGAATTTCAAGTGTTGAAATTTGCAATGAGATTGCATACCTTCTATGAGATAGTTGGATCCCGATACCCGCTGCGAGTAAGAGTTACTCCTGGGAGAGTTTACACATTACAATTTGCCGATCAAGTAGGTTTCTAGAAAGGTGTTAACGGGGTTACGCATCTGGGAAAACAAGGTTTACTTTAATTAGGTCTGTGCGAAAGAACGGGGCACCTCCCTCAAAGTACCGACACTGGCCTGGCTGAAAGATTGGCGAACTTGTTGCGTGTAATTAATCCCGGCTAGTCTTTCCTTTTAGGGTTTGAAGGAAGATTTGATTAAAACAGTGGGAGACATCCTGATTAGATATATTAGATAACCAATCTAATCTTGCAAGAGCATATGCTGAGTGTTTTCTTCTCTCTCTCCAGGTAGCGACCATATCACGCCTTAATCAAGATAATAATACGGATATATTGACCGAACCCGCTTGTTATACTGAGCTGGGGAACGTTGGTCCCGCTCCAACTTATAATTTTTATAAGACAGAGCAGGAAATTGGGGAATACCAGATTTCCCATGCCGCCCAAACGAAGAAAGTGCATGCTGATGCATCATCTTCGGGTGTGTTCATTACAGAGAACTGTTTCTCAGTATCCTTTACGTCCTGGGTATGAGATACCGGATCAGCATCCCGCATATGTAATCTGTTACATGGGCTACAGATAGGTAGAGAACTGAGAACGTGTGATAAGTTTCATGAGATAGAAAACGGTGCAAGTGTTGCAGCCAAGTCTGTTGGTCACTATCACCCTGTATTACCTGAATACATTGATTCTGAACGAAAGTTATTAGATACCGAACCTGATATACAACATCATATCAATCTCTTTATTAGTAAAGAAAGGATATAATTTTATATTGTTGGATAATGTTTTGAACATTTCCTATATCAAGAGTTGATCGGTTCAGGCACGTTATCTAAAAGCATTGACGTTCTAAATCAAACTATAGATCTTAGTATACAGAACACACACAAGAGGAAAAGTTTAGAAATGAACGAATCCTTCTTGATGTATTGTAGACTAAGTCATATCAATGCGACCCGACTAGCTAAAGTTACATATAGATGCATATTTAAATTAGTTTGAATTTACATCTTGTGAAACTTGCCGGTCATGTCACAGAGATAAGATGACCACAGCTCCGTTTAATGGAAACAGAGAAAGAGTAAGTGAACTCTTGGGATTGATACATGCTGATGTATGAAAGTCCCCTGTCTACATATGCCAAGACCGGTTCTTTGTACTTCATTACATTCTCTGATGATCTCTCAAGATTCAGACATATGTTCCTGTTGAAACACAAGTCCGAAACTTTTGAGATATTCACGGAATATAAGTTAGAAGTAGAGAACCAAAAACGGGTATAAGTATTATGTCCTTTGATGAGATCAAGGAGGAGAATACTTGAGCACGGAATTCCTGGATTATTCTAAAGGAGAATGAGATTCTCTCTCAGCATTACTCCTCCGTATACACCACAACACGTCGGTGTATCGGGGCGGAGCAATAGCACCCTATGTGATATGGTGTGCTCTATGATGAGTACTACTGAGTTTCCTATTTCTTTTTCGGAGTTATGCACTTGAGAAGCTGCATACCTATTGAATAGGGTTCGAATCAAATCAGTTGCCTACCACTTCATATGTGATATGGAAAGGGAAGAGCCCATATCTTAAGTTTGTTAAGATTTGGGGTTGTCCGGACTATATCTAAAAGAAAAATCCGGACAAGCTCGAGGCAAGGTCTGTTATGTAGAACTGGAAAGGTTCCAGCTATGCAAACTGCAGCTGATGATTTGGTAGAACCAAGGATTCAATAGTAACCAACGAACCTCAGCCTCTCCGCCGATCTAGCAGGGTTCCTCACCCACCTGAGAGATACTTCGGTTTTCTATATGACAGTGGGAGCGAGGATTGCATCATGAGATGATGACCCAACTAGTTTCGAGCAGGCCATCAGGAGTGGGACTCTGTAAGAATGGCTGGATGCTTAGAGATCTGAGATGGAATCCTTATACACCAACAAAGTATGGACTTTGGTTGCTTTATCTGAAGGGTTAAATCCCCATCAGGAGCAAGTATATCTTGAGAAGATTACTTGGTGTACATAGAAAAGTTGAGACTTACAAAGCTATGCTTAAGTCTATCCAGATCCTACTTGCCAAGGCTACATACCATGACTACGATATCTGGCGGTTGGGTGTCATGACTGCTTTTCTAAATGATGTTTTAGAAAAGAGCGTCTATAAGTACACAGCCAGAGGGTTTCGTAGACAGTGGGAGTAGCGGAAACGTGTGCAAGATGTTTTATGTGATAAAACAGACATCGCGGAGTTGGAACATCTGTTTTGATGTGGTAGTCAAAGAGTTTGACTTCATCAAAATGGTAGATGAACCTTGTATATACAAAAAGGTGGTTGGGAGTATGGTGGTGATCCTCGTAAAGTACGTGGATTACATACTCTTGATAGGGAAGGAGTTTCCTATGCTACGCTCGGTCAATCTCCACTTATCACAAGGATTCTCCATATAGGATCATAGTGATACCTCCTGAATCCTGGATTTTGGATCTATGAGATAGATCTAATTGGATGTTAGGATACTCACTAGTTGTAGTGAGATGGCATCAATCGATCCTGGGGAGAATCACTGGAAAGGTTCCAGGGTGATAAGGACGACTGAATGTCAGTCGCAGGCATTGTCTTTACCCTCAGTGGAGGGACGGAATGTTGCAAGAGTTCTAAGCTAGATAACGTGACTTACTAGACGATTAAAGGCAAGATACATCGTTACCAAGGATGATACCAAAGAGGCAGTCTGGATATATAAGTTCATGAGATGAACTTCGTTCCTACCATTGTGTGACATTGGAGTTGTGGCTTTAGCCAAGGAACCCCCATCCCATCTGAAATCCAGATATAATTCTTAGGCAGTATCACCTGATCATGGAGATGGCTGATCTTCTGGGAGATCGAGGTTAGGAGAGTAGACACAGAGGAAAACAGCACGGATCCACTCACAAAGGCCTTTTTCCCAGTAGAGAATTTTATGGGATGGTTGAGTATGAGATACTTCAACCGCAGCTAATTGTTTGGTATGTGATACCACAACAGATGGCCCTAGTGCAAGTGGGAGATTGTTAGTTATATGTATGCCCTAAAGGCCATTACTATACATACGATGTATATTGTAGTGGATGCTTGGACATATATAGGGAGGACTTTCTTGCTCGACATGATAGTACGCTATCTTGTTGCTCTTTATCTTAACATGTACTCTAATTGTCTCTATGTTACATGTTGATAAAGCCCTTAGGATATGTACTCGACTACTGGGACTATGATGAGATCATACTAGTGGGGCCACGGTAGTCGACGAGTACATCCTATAACTGTTCCTAGTCGAGGGTGTATCGAGACAGGGCATCGATACACCAGAGTAGACTAGCGTATACGCATCTTGACCCATATGATGGGCGATGGATGATCCCATATCCATCGGTGTTTGACATGAAGGATGGTGTGCGGGTGCTCAGTGGAGACTGGGTAAACTGGACGGACTCGCCGAGAACTCCCAGATGGTATTATACCTTACGTCAGATGGCAGTTCTCCGGTGACACTGGTACAGACTAGTCTGTTGACCCGAGATCGTCATAGAGTCTTGTGTGATTCCCACTGTACTTTGATTTCCATCATACCATGTCCAAGAGGGCTGCAAAAAGGTGGCTTTTGGGTACAGTCCCGAATCACATGGAGGCAATGAGCGATAGGAGGGGATTCGTCTCTCCCGGTATAGGGAGTTGATGTTGTGCTGTGTTCGATTGGCTATAACCGGAAATCCCTGGCCAGGGTTGCTGAGATTTACTGGTAAGTGTTATCAGTAGTTTCTCAAACTGTTATAGACCTCATATCGACACGACTTATCAAGCTACTAGGGTCTGACGTTTACCATCCCTAGGCGAGATATGCGACATATCAGACGACGAGACCGGATTGTACGGTAGTGTTACTGTTTGGATTCGCAGGAGAACTAGCGGGCTTGCTTGTTGATCTTCTGATCGCTCAATACCCGGGTGGCCGTTACGTTTAGCACACCGCTTGCGGCTTGTGGGTGATTGATATGATCACCACCTACTTTTGGCGTATTGACGTGTCTTTAGAGTCCTACACAGGGGTTTCCTGGCTCAAGCGAAACAGAGTAGGAGCACATATGTGATATGTGCGGGACCGAGATTAATACGATATGTTATACCGTATTCTGTTCTCGTGATTCGTGACATTGATCGGTTGTATGCGATATAGCCGGGTTATCGGATTAAGTGTTGATTCGATAAGTTGTTACACATGATATTAGTCGGTTATAGCCGGGTTATTAAATCAAGAGTTGATTTAATAATTTAATGTATAATTATATATTTGATATATTACATTACATTAACTAGTATTAGCTCACTTAAGATTTATTTTCTCACTTGATTGTGCATGAGTGTATATGTGATATATATTTGTGTACATATGATTGTGTCATGCTTGATGATACATCAAAGATGGGTGTATGAGACTTATACCAAGATTAGGGTAAAGATTAGGGTTTTGTTTATATCTTAAGAATAACAAAAGAGAAAGACTTTGTCAAAGTTCTCAAGCTTTCATGAAGCTTGTGGAAACATTGACAAAGTCAACTCTTTTGTCATTCTTAAGGATATTTAGTTAACCCAACCCTTAACCATATACCTTGGTCAATTCTCTACATGAGTTAAGCATGATAGCTTAACTCACCCATGGTTACATTATTGAGAATAATTCATATGATGAGTTTATTCTTTCTTCTTCTTCTTCTTCTTCATCAAGCTCCATGAAAAGCTTACAAGCTCTAATGGTGCCATGAGAAAAAGTATGAGAAAATCAATTCTAAAGTGAGCCCACTTCCTACTTCTTCATCCTCTACCACTTGCCATGTAGTAGAGTGTGTTCTCTTCACAAAATTCATGACCAAGTGAAGGAATAGCTTGAGTTAGTGTCTCCCCGACCCAGATCATCTTCGGCCTTGAAGTCATCGAAGCAAGCACGTTCGTTCTTCTTGTGAAGCTTCTCTATAGTCCGGAGTTCACGATCGCAGCGATGGGGACATCTACACGGAGCAAATTAAGTGAAGGACCGGATCTACAAAGGTTGTAATCCCTTTCACTTAGTGTTAAACTGTTTAACATGCTTGTTTTCGCCTAAACTCTAGTATAAAGATCCGGCTTTGATTTGTTCGGCACGGCTAAAATTTTAATCGGGTATGGTTGATGCCTCATAGAACCTTGTGAGCGTGCCTAGCAACCCTACAAATCCAAGGAGCACTCGCAACCTGAGAGAAGGTAAACGGAAAAGACAACTGAATAGTCCTATTCATTTTCTCCAGAACCAGAAACCATCCTCGAATCTGGAACAAGTTCCTTCGAGTTCGTATATAACCATACGATGGTTTTATCCGATGGAAGTGGATGTTCGTAGTAATACGGGGTGTTCTGGAGAAAAGGGTAAAAGTAGGAGTGACAATGAGGTATGCAGCTCTGACAATCCAAAAGCCAGTGTTTTTAACAAGGTTCGGTTAACTTGGTCACTGAGTCATAGTCAAGGGTCAGGTCATGGTCGCTGCCAAAGAGAGAGAGAAAAGAAACACTCTGGGTGCACTCTAACCTAGATCAGAATGGTTACCAATTTATCTAATAAGGAAACCTCCCTCTGTAACTCAAATTCTCCTCCAAACCTAAAAGAAGAATTAGTCGGGATCACCCGAGGAGTAAACCAACTCATCAGCGGGAATCGGGATCCAACTATCATCGCATGATAACGTGATGGAATCCACTCACGTTATCACACTCCAGAAGGTATGCGCATGCCTGGCAAGTTTCAGTTTCTTTAGAAACTCCCGATGTGAATTTTACCCCATGCTCTTATGACCTTGACTTTGGCCAACAAATCATAAGTCATATGTCAAGTTCTACCCGTCATTATCCAGGTTAATTTGAACCCACCCGTACATACCCTTGTAGAAGGCTAAAATAGTAGTATGACTGTCCCAAACCAACGCATCTATCTATGCAGCAGAAAAGTAACAAATAGCTACCATACACTATGCCTTGACGAAGGCCAATATACATAGCATGAATACTAAGTGCTACCCGTCTGAAATGACGGAGGGCTACGAATGGTTTTTGGCGAAAAACTTTTAACATAATGAACTTGATATCGTTGAAGGAACGGGATAGCTTTTTATAAATATAGTGGCGAAAACCATCGCTAAAGAGGTCACTCCCGGTGAAGAGATCTCGGCTCTTTCCCTGTAGAATGAGGTGCAGGATATTCCAACTGAATACCACGATGCAAAGAAAAAAGTAATCGACTATAGTGAAGTTATTACCCTGACGCAAACTTCTGTTGAAGGGGTCACTCCCGGTGAAGGGATCTCGGCCCTTGCCTCGTCGACTGCGGTGTTGGATATTCAAAACCGAATACCACTGTGCAAAACAAAAGAAAACGTCCTTGCAATAACAGCTTTTGAAAAATGATACAACAACATCAGAATAAGTTTGTTTAGCTTGCATTGATCCGAATCAATGCAGTCCCATCAATTAATCATACCACAAAAGAATGAAAATATGATGTACGTATATGTCATCCGCATTCGCCACTGGGTCCCGTCATCACCCGTTAGTTTACTCAACTAACGACAGAGCGGGGACTGGACTAGCGCGGGTGTAAAACATATACAACATCTACTAGTATATATATAGCAATATATAATAATCGCTCAAGGCGTGATAAATGCAATATCACAGAGAGTAATAAGCATCACAGAACAATACAGATAATCTGCGATCCACGGGTTTCCTTTGAGCCGCAAATGAAACCTGACGTTCCCCTTGTCCTGTGGATAGCCTGTGCAATGAAATCCTAGACCCATACGGGTGCGGCAAGTTACCCGCCAAAACCTAAAGCAAGGCAGCCCCCTTCAACAAAGTGAATGGACCACCCAGCACTTCACGGAATCCGGTAACTTGGGCACCCCTCCTTGGGTCAACCTATACCCCCAACGAGTGCGGCGAATAGCCCGCCAATTCTAGAGTAAAGCCCCCTCCGTCTCAAAGCCATGAGATGCGGGCTCGTTGCCCTCTAGAACCCGGCTATCCATGCACCCCACCGCGGGGTAATCCTAGTACAGAAAGTAAAATATACAACGGGTACATCGACCTCAGCCCGGTTGTGCCCCAAAAGAATAATATACAAACAGGCAGTGACGGCAGTCCACAAGTCGGACGCTCGCCCCGCAATATCAAATGTACAAATAATACCAAACTGTACTACCATTGCTCCAGGCTATCCACCACGACAAATCCGCAACATCACAGTACAACACAGAACATCAACGTGAATGTCACGTTCGCAAATCCGTCTAAAAAAGCTATAGCAAATAGACAAGATTTACCGCTCGAATGACATTCACGGTCGCAGATATAAAGTAAGCACTGTGAACTAACTTATTTAAATTTTCGATCGACAAAATTTCCCGAAGTGGGCCCCAAGTACAACTGCAGCACTCAAAATAATCTGGGCCAAAAATAAAAATTCCAGAAACCCCAATTCCAAGTTAAAGACCACTGTAGAAAATTTGGTGCAAAGAAGCCACAAAATGGCTGCGAAACCGCGTCCAAAATAGGGTTATTGCCGCGGTTCCGCGGCGTCACTGTAGCATCATGCTACCAAATTTTCACAGATGTCTTAGAAAAGCCTGCCTGATTTTCTGAAATACTCAAAATAATTTTTCGACGACAAAAAAATTTCGACAGAAACTGCATAAATTGGAATCGCGGTTTTGGAAATTTCGTTCGATCGATATTTTAAATACGTTAGAACAAGCTAGTAAAGGTTAATGGCGTGGCTCTGATACCATGTAAGTCTACGGTAGCGCCCCGACCGTCGATCCGAGGCCAAAATGCCAAAACGAAAACTTTTTTCTAAACTTTAAACCGGCGCTATCGCAGACTTTAATCCCAGATCGAACCATTAACCTATAACTAGCTAACTAGAGATGGGTTAGAAAAGCTATACCGATCGATCCGTGTCCTTCGGTCTTTGGCTACTAACCCAAGCTCCTCGCGGCATCTCCGATCTCTGGTCTCCTCATCGGAAAGGGCACCACATCTTCGAATCCTTTTACGGGCTCCCGCTTCATCCGAAGCAACTCGGACATGAAGTTTGCTAGCCGACGTGTCCATGGCAGTGTAGAGAATGTGTGTGATCACTTTGTCTCTTGCATCCATTGATTCTCAACGCATGAGAGTGTATGGATAGAGGTTGAAGTTGAAGCTATGGTGGATGTTGTGAGCTAGATGAAGAAGAAGAAGAAGAGGCTCATTTCTTTTGTGTTATTGTGTTGATAAAATGAGAGCTTGCATCATAATACAAGAGCAAACCCCTCACATATGGATGCCCTCTCTCTCTCTACTTCTCATTTCAACACTCTAATCACTCAATTAACATGACATGTTCACAAGAAAAGAGACCACGAGTCACCAAAATGAACATGCCACATTAATTGCACCTCATGATGAAATCCACTCACAATTTCCACCAATTGTAAACATTAAACCAAATGTTTACAAAAATAAAAAGATATGGCAACATCTAAAGTAAACTCGTAACGGATAACAAGGATACCCCTCACTTATATATACATACCTGCATCCGCATTCCGACTGAATGCGAATGCGAATGCGATGAGACTAAAGTAATCCAACAAATCTAATACTCGGATCCGGCTTAAACCAAAGCCCACTAGTATGATCCGTCCGATCATAATCCGTGCACTACTGTACGTATATGATCGAACCCTGCCATAATACCATACGGCCTCTACAACGTTTCGCCCGAAACTTGAGAAACTGTCTGTGGGGGACTCTAAAGACTCGTCAACACTTTGGCTGTGGATTTAACCACTAGCACGTCAGTGGTACTAGCTGTACGTAACGGGATACCAGGTATTGACCAAAAGGGAGGTCGATGAGCGAACTCATCCTGACATCCTATTGAGCCTGTCAGTCACAATATCCGTACAGTCCGGTCCGTTCGTCTATGAGTATCGCATGTCAGGCCTAGGGTATTGGTAAAAGTCAGACCCCCAAAAGCGGTACGAGTTGTGTCAGAGTGTAGCAAAGAACACCCTGAGATACTACTGGAATACCTACCGGTAAATCTCCTGCCATAGCCAAGGACTTCGTGTAATGTCTCTCCTAGACACAGCGCGATCTCACCCCCAATACTGGGAGAGACGAAACCCCTGCCGATCCGCTCACTGCCTCCATATGGCTCGGGACTGTACCCAAATAAAACCTGTTTGCACGACTCCTTTGAGCCGTGGTAGGGTAATAATCATAGCACAGTGGGAACTCACACGAGACAAATGACGATCTCAGGTCGATGAACTAACCTGTACACATGTCACCAGGGAACTGCTATCCGACGTTAAGTATAATACCAACTAGCATGTTCCTGGCGAGTCCTGTCCGGTGTACTCATAACCCAATGAGCACCTTTATACATATTAGGTGAACCAACTGACACCAATGGTTTGTGAGACCGGCCACCGCCCCTCGTCGGGGTCTCGACTGTATACACTAGTCTACTCCGGAGTATCGATGCCCTGTCTCGAAAACTCCAACGACTAGGGACACTTTAAGGATGTGCTTATAGACCCCAGCTCCCACGTATATGATCGCCATCATACTGTTGGCCGTCAAGAAACAATCCTAAGGGCTCTATCAACGTGCAATAGTGACCTGTAATGTCACCTAAAGCATGTACACGATGATAAAGACAAACCAGATAGCATACTATCATCTTGAGTAAGACTGTCCTACCGGTATAGGTCATCCCTCAATCATTGCAATCACGTGCCTGCGTTCCAATAATTGACTTTGAGGGCACTATATCCAACAGAGACACCCACTCTGCTTATTGGGGAATCTTCCTCTTCTAGATCCAAGGCAAAAGCCAAAGGGAAGAAGAAGAAGGCCCCCATCAAGCCGAAAAGCGGTGTTAGTAAGGTGGAGGGAAAGGGCAGGGCAAAAGTTTCAGGCCTGACAGTAGGGAAGGAGGAATGTTTCTATTGTCATGGGAAAGGTCATTAGAAGAAGAACTGCAAGGCTTGGAAAGCCAGAAACCAGGATTCGAAGCACGTTGTGGCTTCGGCTTCAGGTCTGTTTATGATTGAAAACTGTCTGTCAATTAACTCTACTTCCTGGTTACTAGATACCAGATCAGCATCTCATATCTATAATTCATTACAGGCTCTGAGAAATCGTAGAGTTATCAAGGAAGGTGATATGACTCTCAGGATTGCTAAAGGAATGAGCGTGGATGTTGTATCCGTAGTGGAATATCACTTAGGATTGAAAAGTTGGCAGATTTTGATTTTGCGTAACTGTTTGTGTGTACCTAGTTTGGAAAGTAATATCATCTCTGTATATTTACTATCTAAAGAAGGTTATGATTTTACATTTGTAAGCGATGTCGTCCACATCCACCTTAATCAAGATTCAATTGGGTCGGGTACACTAGATAACGGTATATACGTATTAAATCAAGCTCAGGTTTTCAATGTCCAGAACGCACTTAAAAGAAAGTCTCCAGAATTAAATCAGGGTTTCTTTTGGCATTGTAGAATGGGTCTCATCAATGAAACATGGTTGATGATGTTACATAAAGAGGGGTATTTGGATCCATTTGAATATCAGTCTTATGCAACTTGTCAATCATGTCACAAAAGAAAGATGACAAAGACTCCGTTCACTGGACACGGGGTAAGATCCAGCGAGCTCTTGGGACTCATACACAGCGACGTGTGTGGTCTAATGTCTACACATGCAATAAGTGGTTATTCCTACTTCATTACTTTTACGGATGACTTCTCAAGGTATGGACATGTATTCTTGATGAAACATAAATCCGAGGCCTTTGAGAAATTCCGGGAATATAAGAATGAAGTGGAAAAAAAAGCCGGCAAAAGTATCAAGACACTAAGATCTGATCGAGGTGGTGAATACTTAAGTGCCGAGTTCCAAGATTACATAAAAGAGAATGGAATTCTCTCTCAGCTTACTCCTCCATACACACCACAACACAGCGGTGTATCAGAAAGGTGGAACCGAACCTTATTGGAAATGGTACGTTCCATGATGAGTAACGCTGAGTTACCGCGATCCTTCTGGGGTTATTGTCATGACCCGAAATATTAGCTCGTGACCGGCACTTAAATCACGCCTAAAGGCGTAACGTAATTCAAGTTAGCCGAAAACCCAGAAATTTAAACCCTTTTAAGAAAATAAAAGAGGTGAAGTTTTGAAATAAAGGTAGGCTGAAATCAATGTTTTCTAAATGCATAAGTAAAAGAACATGAAAAATGCAAATGGAATTATTTGTTGAAAAACATGTTTCGTCTTTTAAAAATTTAGGCAGCACCTCCTTTGTATTTTTTGCCCAAAACCACATATACAAGATAATGATAAAGGCATCCCCAAGCGGGAGCTAGCTTTTCGCCAAACGCCGGATCACAACCACGCAAGACAGTATATATAAGTATACTGTGTCCAACGGCGAAGATCAACACCAAAAATAAAGAATAAAGCTAGAAATCAACCCAAAAGGCAAACATAAAACCCATCGCTCAAGTCTCGCAACTACAAGTCTCACTAAGTCTCATTACTTATACAATTACTAGTTTTGACTGATGGAGTTGACTAGATACAATATGAAATATATATACAAGGGTAGGTACGATACAAATGTTCCACCTAACAAAGCAATCACCCGAAAACAACTGTGTGCCAGCGATGCCGCTACTGATCCATGCGGTCAACCTGTAAGAACTGAGGCACAACGGGGGTGAGTTGCCAACTCATGAGTAGAAAAACATCAACAAGTAGAAATCGAATAAACAACGACTCCTAGGTCAACTATATCATGAAGGTAATACTATGATATCTAGGGTGACAGGGTCTGTATATGTGCCAACACTAATATCAATGTCAATCAGCATGTGGATATCATCCAACAATATAATCAAAATCTGTATGCATGTGGATCTCGTCCAACAATATCATCAATGTAAGTATGCAAGTGGATCCAGTCCACGTGTCAACCAATGACACAACAACATCATGCATGTAAATATCATAAAAGAATATGCATGAAAATATGAGGATATAAATGAACGTATTTCCCTCGCGACCCATCAAATCATGGAACCTGAGTATCCAACATCGACACTCGAAAATATCATGAAACCCGTACCCAGCATCGGCACGTAAATCCTCATATCTCTCGGGCTCCATCAGTCCGGATCGGCCCACGGGCTCCTTCAGTCCGGATCGGCCCGTATAATCTCTCGACTCCGGTCGGTATCCTCCGGATATCCGCCGAGCCCAAATACTATCACCGGTAGGTAGTACTCCCCTGCCAGGCTCATCGTCTACTGCGCGACATCCCTTTCTTGCCCTGGGGTACCATACCGGGTCCACCATATACCCGCAATCGGCCTCATCCAGCTCCTCGAATCGGGTTTCACATGTCACATGTCTCAGAACCGAGAAAACGCATGGTGGACGCACTGAAATATCATATAAAGAGAAACCAGGTTTTTAAAATAGTACATGCTTTCTTTTGTAATAGCCACGGTTCTCAAATCCAGAAATCTCATGGAAACGGCATATCTCAATGCGTAAAAGCGTAAAGTATGATGTATGCGACATATAACAGAAATGTAAGCATATCCGTATATCATGCAACATGGAACAGTAATTTGCATATATCGAGGGAAACCGCTCTTTTAAATGAGTCCAGTTTAAAAATATATCATGTGGTTCCCAATTTATCCAAAGTCAAATGCAACATCGTATAAAGGTGTATATGTAACTATAGCAAGTAAATTATGCACGAAATCATATCATGATGCAGCAATCCGACTGTGCAGTGACATGGCAATTATCGATGATGAAGTGTGTGAGCCGGCAATCTGTGTACGTGTAACATACGCATCATCGATAATGGTTTAAGTGTACTAGCACAGGTATCTGCAATGCAATGAGAATAACAAGAATGCAGCATAAGGTAAATCATCAGCTAAAAGATATATGGTATACATATCTAACATGACCGAGTCGGTGAATCTGTCAATCGGCATCCAGCCATAAAACATCACGTACGGTATAATCCATCGTACGGCATCCTCTAGTCAAGGGTATGGATCAATCATCAAGTCAAACTCATCACGTACGGAAAATCATCATACGGCGGCATTAAACTATCGGGGATCCTATCATCCTATATGACAACGAGGGTACGGACCTAACGTCTCGTACGACATATCACTCAAGATTCACAACATATATATACATATATATACCTATATCCCAGGCCACATCCATAACCATCTCATATCTGGGGACCGGCAAAGGTATAAATCATCTCAATCTACTCGCATCCGTATACCAACATATCCTCAAATCATCATATCGCGTCATATATTCTTTTCATCGCATTTATATCCCACATAAGTCAATTTAAAATTACATTCTACCTTTACTATAAGCATACGTATCTAATCTAACATACACACCCGAACCATACAATCAGTTTTTAAAAGATGCGAATCGTAGTTTTTAAAGTGGGGGCTACAGTGTTCTTTCAAAGGAAAAGATATCATTTGAAAATTCGTAACGTCCCTCAAGATATCTATATAAAAGATGCATACGATTCTTCAGTTTGGAAAATGGTATGGATCGGAGGACACATTTACGTCGGCTATCAACTCTTATAGTATCTTAAACGGCAATATCATCAAACATCATCCTCAGATCCCGTCATCACATATTAGTCGTATCATATCACTTCTAACTATCCTTTAGTTTCTAATATAGTTTCACTAACTATATTTTAACTCTATCTATAGTTTTCTAATAAAGGTTTCCTTAACCATATACTATGAATCGGTTTCCATCAAAAACTTGCGGGGGTGCTATACACCATCCACCCGACTTCCCCGTGGATATAGATCCACACACATTGAGCTTACTCGTCGAAGTCGATGTCGCCATCCTCTTCTTCATCGCCCGAAGTCCACGTGAGGGCACCTATATATTGTTGGAGATAGTGCCCTCAGAGTCAATTATTGGATCACAGACACGTGATTGCAATGATTGAGGGGAGGACCTGTCCCAGTAGGACAGTCTTACTCAAGATAATAGTATGCTATCTGGTTTATCTTTATCATCGTGTACTGCTTTAGGTCACCTTATGAGTCGCTATTACACATTGATAGAGCCCCTAGGATTTTTGCTTGACTACCAGCAGTATGTGGGCGATCATATAAGTGAGAGCTGGAGTCCATAAGCACATCCTTAAAAGGTCCCTAGTCGTGGGAGTTTCGAGACAGGGCATCGATTCTCCAGAGTAGACTAGTGTATACAGTCGAGACCCCAACGAGGGGCGGTGGCCGGTCTCACAAGCCACTGGTGTCAGTTGGTTCACCTAAGATGTATACAGGTGCTCATTGGGTTATGAGTACACCGGACAGGACTCGCCGGGAACCTGCTAGTTGGGATTATACCAGACGTCAGATAGCAGTTCCCTGATGACATGTGTACAGGTTAGTTCATCGACCTGAGATCGTCATTTGTCTCGTGTGAGTTCCCACTGTGCTTTGATTACTGCCCTACCATGGCTCAAAGGAGTCGTGCAAACAGGTTTTAGTTGGGTACAGTCCCGAGCCACATGGAGGCAGTGAGCGGATCTGCAGGGGTTCGTCTCTCCCGGTATTGGGGGTGAGGTCGCGCTGTGTCTACGAGAGCCAGAACATGAAAAGTCCTTGGCCAAGGCAGGAGATTTGCTGGTAGGTATTCCAGTAGTATCTCAGGGTGTTCTGGGCTACACTCCGACACGACTTGTACCGCTTTCGGGGGTCTGACTTTTACCAACCCCCTAGGCCCGCCATGCGATGCTCATAGACGAACGGACCGGACTGTACGGATATTGTCACTGACAGGCTCAGTAGGGTTTCAGGATGAGTTCGCTCATCGATGTCCCTTTTTGTCAGTATCGGGTAGCCCGTTACGTATTGGCTTATACCTTTGACGTGCCAGTGGTTAAATCCACAGCCATAGTATTGACGAGTCTTTAGAGTCCACCACACTCAGTTACTCAGGTTTCGGGCGAAACGCTGTAGAGGCCGTATGGAGATATGGCAGGGTTCGATCAGATACGTGCGGTATTGCACGGATCGTGATCGGACGGTTTTTACTAGCCGGCTTTGGCTTAAGCCGGATTCTATTATTGGATAGTGTAGTTTTGTCTCTTTGCATTTGTGTTCAGTGGGAATACAAATGCGGGCATGTATTTGCAGTAGCGGGGTTTTCCTGTAATTTATTACGGGATCGGTTTTCTGGAGTTGCCAGTTTGCATTCTGTTCCGGCCGGTTTTCTTTCATTCCTTCGCGTCCGGACTTTCTGATGGAGGGGGTTAATTGCAAGTTTGCAATTAAATTATTTGATGAGGGGTTTCATGCATATATGTGGCTTCCTCATCATGAGATTCCTTTTGAATCAATCACTTGCTTTTCTTTTGATTAGTGGTTGATGTGAGATAATTTGATAATTATCTTCACATATTGATTTATATTTTTGATTTATCTCTCTCCTCGTTCATTCATGAAATTGGGCCGGCTACTTTTGAAGGGAAGAATGAGAGAGTTTCTTTTTTGGAGAAGTGGTTGTTTCTTTTCTTCATGCAAATTTCGTGGCCCCCACATTAATTAGGTGTGAGATTAATTAATCATTCTCTTCATATTTGTTGGTTTATGCCTTTTTTCCCCACCATGAAATTGAAGGCCGGGCATTTTTTTACAGAGAGAGAGAGAGGATGAGTTTTGATTTGGTGAGTGTGGAATATGATTCATATCACATATTTCTTGCTACAAAAAATTGCTAGCTCCCTCTAAAGTTCATTCCACCTCCATCCATGGCAATATAAAACCCTAATGAGAAAAACCACTACACTATATCTATAGCAAGTCTTGGACGCGTCGGCTAGCCAACTTCGCGCCCGAGTTGCCTCGGTCAAGAGGCGGGAGCCCGTAAAAGATTCCGGCTACGTGGTGCCCTTTCCGACGAGGAGGTGATGGACGGACTTTCCGCAGGAGATCGGAGTGGAGACGAAGACCGAATGACACGGATCGCTTGGTATAGCATCTCTACTCTTTTCTATTGTTGCTAGTTGCTAGGTTAATGGCCCGATCCGGGTGAAAAGTGCGCAGTGGTGCCGGTTGCAAGTTTTGCAAAGTTTTTGTTTCCGCGTTTCCGGCGTCGGATCGACGGCCAGGGCGCCCCCGCGGACTTACATTGGTATCAGAGCCATGCCATTAACCATGCCTAGCTTGCTCTAGTATGTTTAGTACTCGATCGAACAAAATCCCCAAAAACCGTATTTTAGTGGACATGTGTTTTCTGTCGAATTTTTTTTGTCTCCAAATATTTTTTTTTCCAGGTCATTGCAGAAACGCAAGCATGAAAATCTAAGAATTCTGTGAAAATTTGGTCGCGAGATAGCTCCATACCGCCGCGGAACCGCGGCTAGACCCATGCTTGGGCCGCGGTTCCGCCGCGCTTTTAAATGATCAGCATGCCAAATTTTTCCAGAAGGCTTTAGACTTAGAAATAGGGGTTTTGGGATATTCTTTTTGGGCCCAGATTTTCTGTAAGTGCTACAGAACTGCTTGGGGCCCACTTGATAAAATTTTTTCGATCGGTTATTTTAAACATGCTAGTTCACAGTATTTACATTATATCTGCGACCGTGAATATCACTCGATCGGTAAATCCTGTCTAACTGCTATAGCCCGGTTAGACGGATTTGCGAACGTGACATTCACGTTGATGTTCTGTGTTATGCTGTGTTGTTGCGGATCGGTCGTAGGGGATAGCCTAGTTGCAGTGGTAGTACAGTTTTATTGTATTGTGTACATTTGATATTGCAGGGCGAGCGTCCGACATGTGGACTGCCGTCACTGCCTGATTGTATTATTATTTTGGGGCACGACCAGGTTGCGGTCGATGTACCCGGTGTATGTATATTTTACTTTCTGTACTAGGATTACCCCGCGGAGGGGTGCACGGATAGCCGGGTTCTAGAGGGCAACAAGCCCGCATCTCATGGCATTGAGACGGAGGGGGCTTTACTCTAGAATTGGCGGGCTATTCGCCGCACTCGTAGGGGGTACAGGTTGACCCAGGAGGGGTGCCCAAGTTACCGGATTCCGTGAAGTGCTGGGTGGTCCATTCACGTCGCTGAAGGGGGCTGTCTCGCTTCAGGTTTTGGCGGGTGACTTGCCGCGCCTGTAGGGGTCTAGGATTTCATTGCACAGGCTATCCACACGACCAGGGGAACGTCGGGTTTCAGCAACGGCTCTGTGAAACCCGGGGATCCCAGATATCTGTATTATTCTGTGATGCTGTACATTTCTGTGTTGTTGCTTTTATCACGCCTTGAGCGAAAATTATATATTATATATACACTAGTAGATGTTGTATATGTTTTTCATCCGCGCTAGTCCAGTCCCCGCTCTGTCGTTAGTTTGCTAACCTAACGGGTGATGACGGGACCCAGTGGAGAATGTGGATGGCATATACGTACGTCAGTATATTTTCGTTCTTTGTGGTGTGATCAATTGATGGGACTGCGTTGATTCAGATCAATGCAAGATAAACAAACCTATTCTGATGTTGTTGGAACACTTTTTCAAAAAGCTGTTATTGCAAGGACGTTCACTTTTGTTTTGCACAGTGGTATTCAGTTGGAATATCCTGCTCCTCAGTCGACGAGGCAAGGGCCGAGATCCCTTCACCGGGAGTGACCCCTTGGACAGAAGTTTGCGTCAGGGTAATAACTTCACTATAGCCGATTGCTTTTGCTATGCATTGTGGTATTCAGTTGGAATATCCTGCACCTCATTATACGGGGAAAGAGCCGAGATCCCTTCACCGGGAGTGACCTCTTTAGCAATGGTTTTCGTCACTATATTTTTTACAAAGCTATCCGTTCCTTCAACGATATCAAGTTCATTACGTTAAAGGTTTTCGCCAGAAACCATTCGTAGCCCTCCATCATTTCAGTTAAATATTCGGTAGTGTTCAAGCTATGTATTTTGACCTCACGCCAAGGCATAGTGTTTGGTAGCTGCCGGGTATTTATCTGTTGCATAGATAGATGCGTTGGTTTGGGACAGTCATACTACTATTTTGGCCTACGTCAAGGGTATGTACGGGTGGGTTCAAATTAACCTGGATAATGATGGGTAGAACTGGACATGTGACTTATGACATTTTGACCTCACGCCAAGGTCATAAGAGCATGGGGTAAAAATCCACATCGGGAGTTTCAAAAGAACTGAAAATTGCCAGATATGCGCATACCTTCTGCAGTGTGATAGCGTGAGCGGATTCCGTCACGTTATCATGCGATGATAGTTGGATCCCGATTCCCACTGATGAGTTGGTTTACTCCTCGGGTGATCCCGGCTAATTCTTCTTTCAGGTTTGGGGAAAAAATTTGACGTTACAGTGGGAGGTTTCCAGATTAGATAACGTGATAACCATTCTGATCTAGGTTAGAGTGCACGCTGAGTGTTTCTTTTCTCTCTCTCTTTGGCAGCGACCATTGACCCGACACTAGACTATGACTCAGTGACCAAGTTGACCGAACCTTCTTAACACTGGCTTTTGGATTGTCAGACTTGCTAACCTCATTGCCACTCCTACTTTTACCCTTTTCTCCAGGACACCCCGTATTACTACGACCGTCCACTTCCATTGGACAAAACCATCGTATGGTTATATACGAACTCGAAGGTATTCGAGGATGGTTTCCGGTTTTGGAGAAAACGAATAGGACTATTCAGTTGTCTTTTCTTTTCACCTTCTCTCAGGTTGCGAGTACTCCTTAGTTTAGGAGATAGTACACCTATTACGCAAATTGGATATTCTTCTTCCAGACCTTAGGCTGGTGCCGACCGGTAGGGAATGAAGAAAACCAATTAGCCTAAACGGTTTACATAATGTATTAAGTTAAGACAAAGCAAGGGATTAGTAAGAGGGCAAAGTAAATTGCGACTGCTATTCACGACCAAACCAAGTATTTCTTCGCCAATCCTAAATCACTTATTTCTAAGGTTTATTCGGTTGTCTTTTATCTTCACCTTCTCTCACATTGCTAGTGTTCCTAGGACTGGGACAGTACACCCATTACGCTTATTGGATAGTCTTCTTCCAAACCATAGGCTGGTGCCGAACGGTAGGGAAGGAAGAAAACCATTTGGCCTAAAGGGGTGTACAGAAGGTAATGACTAAAGACATATAAAGGGATTTAGAGAAGCGGCAAAGAATTATACGGTTACAGTTGTGAATCTGGATAATGGAAGAGGCATTACTAGGAATACCAGGATACCCCATCGAAACATTTCAATGTTTCAGTTTCACTGTGTACTGTTAAAAGAAAACTGATTTCCCAATTAGACACTTGCTCCAGGGTATGTATTTACCAGGTAGGATTCTCACATCTGTATGGTTTTACAGATGATGAGTGGGAGTAAGTTGTTGGGAATTGGGTGATCATCCTCATTATATCAGGATTCGTTGTAATTGGTGATATTTGAGGAAGTCACCTGGGCTGTTTGCCGGTCGGCAAATATATGGTTTTGAATATTCGTTGTTATGCATCAATTTCAAATTGATATATCTGTACGTCAATTTTTATAGAGTGAGACATACCTTTTTGAAATTATGTCTATGACATTTACCTATACCAGTGGATGGTTAGGTAAGGAGCATTGAACAGCGGTGTAATTCTTCTTAACCATAAGTACAGTTTTCAACCTACGACACATAGTGAATAAGTTGTTAGACTTAGCGGACTTATACAGAGTTTTGTATATTGTCCAGTGTCCATTAGGACAGAGGGGTTGGTCCTCGTACTATATTCGGTTTACTTATAACTTCTCTAGTTCTTAGACATGTGTTTCGTAGAAACACAAGGTCGAAGTTTTGAGAAGTTATAGGTATAAGAATAGAGTAGAGAACCAGGTATTGCAAGTATCGGGATTCTTCAAGGTGATCGAAGATGTAGATACTTGTGTATGGTATTCAGTTGATAGTAATGGTTAAGAGAACCTGCTTCTCTTTCAGGTTACTCATAATTGGAAGCATTCCTAAGTTGAGTAACGCTGATCGGCCTCCTTCCATTTAGTTGACATGCACTGGAGACAGCTGCATGATTTGAATCTGGTTCTAATTAAATCAGTGCCTCTATTTCTATATTGGATATAGATCAGTTCATATCTTGACTTTGTTAAGGTACGGGGAGTTGTCCGGCTTATGCTTAAAACCAGACTCCGGATAACTCAAGGCACGTTTCTGTAATGGCTGTTTGTGGGTTGACCCAGGCTATGACGAGGGTTGACTTTCTACCATCTGGAAAATCAATACTGATATTGTTCTTGACTCGCCACAGTTTTATCAAAAATGTATTTTTTCAGAAAACAGTAGTGGGAGTATGGTAGAACTGGAAGTGATTCCACAACCGCAAACGATTACTGAAGATTTGATAAGAAACTAAGGATTCAATCTGGTTTGACATTCCATTGGCCACTCCGCAGATATGGTGGGTAACCTCAGGCACTCGAGAGCTACTTCGGTATGCTCAAGGACGGTGGCAGGGAGGTTCTTGTTTACCCAGACTTTCCATCACTGTTGTTCCAGACTGTGAGACCCGGCAGGAGAATGAGTATAGCGTCGTTCTGAACTAGCTTCAGAAGCGTACGTGTATATGACTCTGCTAGAGGGTTTTCATGGTCAGTGGGAGCAGCGGAAGCATGGTGGACAAGTGGCTTGTGTCTATTTATAGACTAAAGCAGATATAGCGGAGATAGATCATCTTTTTCTGATGTGACAGTCATAGGTTTGACTTCATCAGAATAGGGGATGGATCTGTTAAGAAGGTAGTAGGCTGTGATGTCCTGGTATTTGGATGACATACACAGAGTCGGAAGTGATATTCCTATACTACGATCGGTTAAACTTTGGTCGTCACACAGTGGTTTCTCCACACAGGACTTGGATATTATATCAGACATTCTGGTCACTAGATCTATGGTTTTAGATCTAGATTTGGGTGGTTTCCCAATCTGGGTACTTTGACAGCATTCTATGAGTATTTAGAATGGACGACTCCTGGCACGGTAGTATACCTACAGGTGATGGAGTCACCCTCTCTAAAGGTGTCTTACAGACTAAAGAGGAGAGGGAAGTGCATGATTGGCAGGTCACTTGCTTAGGCAATTGAGTCAATCATGAGATGTCATGTACCACACCAGATGTTGTTCTTGCTGTAGATGCAATAAGTTGATATTGATCCAATCCTGGAGAAACAATCGGAAGCAGTTTTAAAACATAAGTGGATGTTCTAGGGATTTGATAACAGCAGCCTCCTTTAGGAGACGGTTATCATTCCAGGCTTCCAAGGTGACCTGGATGGCAGAGTGGCTGTCAGAGTTATAGTTTTCCCTCTGACGAGGGGCAGTATTTTGGACAGGTGGTCCAGGTGGATACTGAGGGAAGGCATGGCGCATGATACTGATTATGTTCAGTTGACGATACAGTCTAAGAAGTTTGGATTTGGAGTTCACTTATGAGCTAGGTCCCATCAGATATCCAGACACATTCTAAGACAGGTATTGCTCATTTCGGGAGATAGCTTTCTCCGCGAACTTGAGATATAGAGAGACATAGAAAGAAACATCAGAGCGGATCCACTCACTGAGGCTATTCCTCGAACGCAATAGTTTCGCAAACAAGATTTGTGAGACGGACTAGTAGAGGAGTTGGGTGTTCGGTATCATACGGGCTATGAGTAGCGACATCGCAATAATTAGCCTTGAGTGCAAGTGGGAGATTGTTGGAAATAGTGCCCTCAGAGTCAATTATTGGATCACAGGCACGTGATTGCAATGATTGAGGGGAGGACCTGTCCCAGTAGGACAGTCTTACTCAAGATGATAGTATGCTATCTGGTTTATCTTTATCATCGTGTACTGCTTTAGGTGACCTTATGAGTCGCTATTACACATTGATAGAGCCCCTAGGATTCTTGCTTGACTACCAGCAGTATGAGGGCGATCATATAAGTGAGAGCTGGAGTCCATAAGCACATCCTTAAAAGGTCCCTAGTCGTGAGAGTTTCGAGACAGGGCATCGATTCTCCAGAGTAGACTAGTGTATACAGTCGAGACCCCGAAGAGGGGTGGTGGCCGGTCTAACAAGCCACTGGTGTCAGTTGGTTCACCTAAGATGTATACAGGTGCTCATTGGGTTATGAGTACACCGGACAGGACTCGCCGGGAACCTGCTAGTTGGGATTATACCAGACGTCAGATAGCAGTTCCCTGGTGACATGTGTACAAGTTAGTTCATCGACCTGAGATCGTCATTTGTCTCGTGTGAGTTCCCACTGTGCTTTGATTACTACCCTACCACGGCTCAAAGGAGTCGTGCAAACAGGTTTTTGTTGGGTACAGTCCCGAGCCACATGGAGGCAGTGAGCGGATCTGCAGGGGTTCGTCTCTCCCGGTATTGAGGGTGAGGTCGCTCTGTGTCTAGGAGAGCCAGAACATGAAAAGTCCTTGGCCAAGGCAGGATATTTGCTGGTAGGTATTCCAATAGTATCTCAGGGTGTTCTGGGCTACACTCCGACACGACTTGTACCGCTTTTAGGGGTCTGACTTTTACCAACCCCCTAGGCCCGCCATGCGATGCTCATAGACGAACGGACCGGACTGTACGGATATTGTCACTGACAGGATCAGTAGGGTGTCAGGATGAGTTCGCTCATCGATGTCCCTTTTAGTCAGTATCTGGTAGCCCGTTACGTATTTGCTTATACCTCTGACGTGCCAGTGGTTAAATCCGCAGCCATAGTATTGACGAGTCTTTAGAGTCCACCACACTCAGTTACTCAGGTTTCGGGCGAAACGCTGTAGAGGCCGTATGGAGATATGGCAGGGTTCGATCAGATACGTGCGGTATTGCACGGATCGTGATCGGACGGTTTTTACTAGCCGGCTTTGGCTTAAGCCGGATTCTAGTATTGGATAGTGTAGTTTTGTCTCTTTGCATATGTGTTCAGTGGGAATACAAATGCGGGCATGTATTTGCAGTAGCGGGGTTTTCCTGTAATTTATTACGGGATCGGTTTTCTGGAGTTGCCTGTTTGCATTCTGTTCCGGCCGGTTTTCTTTCATTCCTTCGCGGCCGGACTTTCTGATGGAGGGGGTTAATTGCAAGTTTGCAATTAACTTATTTGATGAGGGGTTTCATGCATATATGTGGCTTCCTCATCATGAGATTCCTTTTGAATCAATCACTTGCTTTTCTTTTGATTAGTGGTTGATGTGAGATAATTTGATAATTATCTTCACATATTGATTTATATTTTTGATTTATCTCTCTCCTCATTGAATCATGAAATTGGGCCGGCCACTTTTGAAGGGAAGAATGAGAGAGTTTCTTTTTTGGAGAAGTGGCTGTTTCTTTTCTTCATGCAAATTTCGTGGCCCCCACATTAATTAGGTGTGAGATTAATTAATCATTCTCTTCATATTTGTTGGTTTATGCCTTTTTTCCCCACCATGATATTGAAGGCCGACCATTTTTTTACAGAGAGAGAGAGAGGATGAGTTTTGATTTGGTGAGTTTGGAATATGATTCATATCACATATTTCTTGCTACAAAAAATTGCTAGCTCCCTCTAAAGTTCATTCCACCTCCATCCATGGCAACATAAAACCCTAAAGAGACAACCCACTACACTATATCTATAGCAAGTCTTGGACGTGTCGGCTAGCCAACTTCGCGCCCGAGTTGCCTCAGTCAAGAGGCGGGAGCCCGTAAAAGATTCCGGCTACGTGGTGCCCTTTCCGACGAGGAGGTGATGGACGGACTTTCCGCAGGAGATCGGAGTGGAGACGAAGACCGAAGGACACGGATCGCTTGGTATAGCATCTCTACTCTTTTCTATTGTTGCTAGTTGCTAGGTTAATGGCCCGATCCGAGTTAAAAGTGCGCGGTGGTGCCGGTTGCAAGTTTTGCAAAGTTTTTGTTTCCGCGTTTCCGGCGTCGGATCGACGGCCGGGGCGCCCCCGCGGACTTACACATATATAACACAATCGCAATGCGTATTAAAATCAAGGTGGAAAACCAAAACGGCACACGTTTCTCTCATAAGTTAAAACCTATAGCCTAGCATGCAAAACACGACCAATAACCCTGGTCGTTGACGTTCAAACGCCACACGACGGAAACACAATACCAAATACAAAATTCAAATTCATTAAAAGCCGCAAAACAATTTCAGAAACTATGTAAAACACTCCCAGATTTTCCTCAGGTGACAATTAGCCAATTTTGCATACAGGAAGGGTCTAATTAACTTATTTAGGATCTACAGAAGAAACAAGGGGCCAAACCATACTAACATAGCCGCAATTTGCGGCCAGGATAAAAAAAAGTAGGGCCATGTGGAGGGCATTGGGGCTCGGGTCTCTGTGGTAGCTTCCTGGGTGCCTGCATGACTCACAATGTTTGCAAAGTAAAACCTAGTGTCCCCGGGTGTTAGCAGATATCAATTTCCCTTCACAATTTCCAGAAAAATACGGTATCGGGGTTTCTACGTTCGTATTGTAGGGTTTAAGTCTATGGTTTAAGTCTCTAATCATAACTTAAAGGGGTTGTATGGTCTCTACTAATCTTAATTACACTATAGCAACTCAAGAATCCCTCAAACCCAAACTAGGATTTTTCTGAGTTCACAAAACCACTCAATATCGATACTAAACATGTATGAATGCTTAAGGAATTGAAATACTACACTATCGGTGCAGAAATTGCCTCATTTGGTAACTCAAGAATTTTCTTAAGTTGCCCCAAGTCTTCAAAATCCGATTTTTCTTGGTCCAAAGGGTTTGTGAGAAGCTTGTGCATGATTTTAATGAAAGGATTTATGTGTTTTGATGTTGTTTTGAGGGGATGAAGTGGAGGTGGGAGATGAGCCAGCCATAGGAGGAGAGGAGATGAAAAATGATGAAGGAAATGAATGAAGAGAGAAGTGTGCCATGACTAGGTTGACCCATCACCATCTCTCTCTCTCAAGCTCATACCTCTTATTTTAACCTTTTCTTTTCTTTTCTATTCTTTTCTTTTCTCTTCTCATTAAAACCCAAAACATGCTTGAAAATGAAGAATAAAGCCATGATAAAAATGTAAAAAGTGCTAAAATGTGACATAGTGCATGTCATGTGCACAAAACCGAATTAATGCAAGATTAGCGATATTTAATCGCGATTAGCATCAAAATGTAATATATTTAATTTTATAACAATCTAAAATTGCTCAAATCTTATAAAACACCTTCTTTTCAGGAATTCCTATAATTTTCCAATTTATCGGTATTTAATTATACCGCATTATTAAAATATTCATAATATTTATTATTTAATTATAAAAAAATTCCCAAAACAATATTTTGTTTTTTCTGAAATATTACAGTTATGCACTAGAATCAGCTGCATATCTTTTGAAAAAGGTTACTACTAAGTCAGTGCTTACCACACCATATGAAATATGGAGTGGGAAAAAACCCTATCTTAAGTATCTAAAATTATGGGGAAGCCCAGCTTTTGTAAAAAAGCAGCATGCGGACAAGCTTGTGGCACGCTCAGTACTGTGTATGTTTGTGGGATACCCAAAGAACTCTAGGGGATATCTTTTCTATTACGCAGAGGAACAAAAGGTCTTTGTTCTCGGCATGCCCACTTTTTGGAAACTCAATTTTTTGAAAAAGAAATAAGTTGGAGCGCAATAGTGTAACATTTCAAAAAAATAAAATATTATTTTTGGGAATTTTTATAATTAAATAATATTATATTGAATATTTTAATAAGGCGGTATAATTAAATACCGATAAATTAGGGAAAAATTTTGAAATTTTTGGAAATTACTAAAAAGAGGGTGCTATATGTGATTTATGCAAATTATGAAAGTTTATGATTTATTGACACTTGATTGTTAGGATACGTGCGTGTTCAAGTTCTAGTTTAAATACCGCAATCAAGACGGTTTCGCTTGTAGCTAGCCGGTTGAGTACGGGTCGTCCGCAGGGAGATGGGAGTCTTTTTCAATGTGTTTTAACGAGTTAAGTCCGAGAGTTCAGATTTCGTTTGTGATTATCTAAGTGTTGAGTTGATATATAAAGCGAGCTTGTTAGGGTTAGGATTAGGTTAGTTTGAGTTAGGAGTCTCCACATCTTTCGTTGCCCCTCTTAATATCGGTGTTACGGTAATCGGCAACAACGGGGATTAGCACGACTAGGAAGGAACTTGCGAGTATAAGCTAGGCTTTCCAACGCATAAGTCCTTCCTTTTGGTGCTTGTCCGTCCGTTCTTGGCTCTTAGCCATAACCTCCGGTTAATTCAACCACAACCGGTCTCACTACGGAATCACCGCTATCATATAGGATAGGGTGCCGTAAGGAGCAGATTGTGGTTCAATTAACGGGAGTCGATTTAAGCTGTTGGGCAAGGAAAGAGTGAGAGAGATTTCCTTCTCTCAAACTTCCCTTATCCTACCCTAACAAGTATGAACTACTCACACATCATGATACGGAAAAATAAAACAAAACAAAAGAGGAAGATAGAAAGAAAGAGATTAGAAGAATACGACTAACTATTTGCGACCTCACCTTGGCGAGGATCGAGCGTAAGCATCATTGTCGTATGTAAGGATAAAGAAAAAGAGAGAAGAAAGAAACAACAAGAAAATAACAACAACTACTTAACAAATTAAAATTACAACAATTAACAAGATAAAGAGACAAGCATGATAATAAATGGTTCTGCTTTATTCATCACTCTTCACTCATAAGCTCACTACAAGTTTCAATAGAGAAGAGGTGAGAAGAGGAAGAAGAAACACACTAAACTTAGCAAAATGAAAATACAAGAATGGACCCTTTCCTTCACAAAGTTCTGGGCTATTTATAGGCCAAAAAATGAAAACCTAGGGCAACCACCAGAACACCTGTACAAAGACTAAAATACCCCAAAAAACTGAGCAATTGCCGCCACCATATGGCCGCGGATCCGCGGCCTAGACCCCCTATTGGCCGCGGATCCGCGGCCCTTTAGAGGAGTTGGGCCCTCTTCTTTTTTGTGCTTCCCTGTTCTACAGTGTACCTAATTCTGGTACATGTTTTTTCTCAATTTGGCTCCACGATTTTTCCAGAATTTCTGTTGAGGGAAAGGTGGACTTTTTGTCAAGATTTTGTCATGATTGCCTCGAGCTCCGCGTAGATTTCTTGGAACTTGTTGTTGCCATTGAGCCTTGTGCATGAAGGTGACATTGATTTGACATTTTGTCTTCCTAAACTGGTATCTGGCAACATATGGATGAAGAGCGGAGACCGTGTTTTATCTGTGGTTGGCAGGAACCCGGATTTTGTCGTGTTTTTTCATGAATTTCACCGTTTTAGAACCGTGAACCTGTATCCTGCAATTGACTAGCAAACACGGCTTAAGAGTATCTACCGATATGCAATGTGATAAAAATTCGGCGGTATGAAAATGCAAAAATCTGATATGAACAAATACCCCCAAACTTATCATTTGCTCGTCCCGAGCAAAGCCCATTTATTCACAAAAAATTTCCTAACCTCAATTTCACAGGGAACGCGATTGCACTGAGCATGTGCAACAAGCCGTTAAACCTCTAGGTGTCCCTAGTAGGAGGAGTGTTGTCTCCTGAGGGTTTTCAGCGGATACTACCCACAAAATCCGGTCAAGTTGGTTTCGTAAAATAACTAAGATTCAAGCCCTACAGTTTTGTTTCAGAAAATAACAATTATATAATCCTAAGTCTAGACCATCGAACCTTTATTTTTCACACCTCGCTTCTTATTTAACTATGGATTTTATATGTCTTTACGTGCAGTGCAAATAGTGTCGTTAAGTTCCCGAAAGGTCGAATAAAGTCATCATGTCGCACAATAAAGCCCAGATAACAATTTAAAAAGGATCACATAAGTTTTATAAAGAGTTAAGTATTTTTCAAGTTTCGTTTTCCAGTAAGATTTCAACTTCAGAATTTCTATCTTCCATAACAGGAAACTAAGTCGTATTTTTCACTCCACCTTTTTCTTGTTTTCATTTCATACACACCTCTGTGAACGTGCAATAGTCTTTATCATAGAATAAAACCTTCATATATCCGCTAAATTTTTTATAAAAGGCTGTCTTTTATCAAGATTATTCTCACACAAAGAACCGTTAGGAATTTTAACTCGGAGAGAACACTTGCTTGACTTTGTTTTAAAAATGGACTTTCTAGGCTTCTTAGCGAGCTTTGGGCCAATGCATCCAAACCAGTTGGTTTTAGGGCATTAGGTGTAGAAACACCCCAGCGGACTTAATTACTCAAGTTACCTAGGTCCAAAAACAAAAGACAGTTTGGCGTGAAAATCAGATGATTTAATACGAATGGAGATATAACCGGCAATTCAATTATTTTTTTGGATAAAAGACGTGTTTAGTGGGTTTGGTGTGTAATCATTCCAATCAAGTTTCAGATGGGTTATTTTTCAGACTTAGCTCCAATTACGGCATCAATAACATTCCTTCATATTCGCTTTACTTCATAAACTATTCTTGACATTACTTATTTCAGAACAAACCTATTTGATCCTCAGAAAATCATTTATCTGTTTAAAAGTTCTTAAACATAAAAGACTTGTCATCTAATTTCCAAAAACTCACGACACGTGTAGTGTGATGTAAAGACGTATATCAGCTATAGTTAACTTCAAAGGAGAGTTATCTTTCAGGTTTTCAAAATCTAAACATAAGATTTAGTTATTCCTATTTTTTCAAACAAAAACCGTCGAATGTTGAATCAGAGTTCTTCCACAAGCTATCTTGACAAAAAAAGTTTTTATATTTTTAGAAAATTTTCAGATTTTTATGGATTTTATGGATTTAATATGCAGATGCAAAATATACATATGAATGCGAAGGTAAGAAATGCGTACCGAGCGTACCCCCAAACTTAAACTGGACAGTGTCCTCACTGTCGTTGCATGAAGAGATCATTTGAAGGGTCAAAATTGTCGGTTAGTGATACAAAAAATTTTTATTTGTTTTTGTTTATAAAGAAAAGAAAAAGAACATACACAAATATATACAAAATGGTTTGTACATACCCCCAAACTTATTTGGAACAGTGTCCGCTGTTCTTGGCTGGATAACCGAAGTTTGGAGGTAGGCAGAGGAAGATCATTCAGGGTAAACCGGCTCCTGTAAGAACAGGAGCTCCTCTGTTGGTTCGGCGTTAAGGTACGGTTTGCATCGGTGTCCATTTACCTTGAAGAGTGAACCGTCCTTTGGATTTTCCAAATCCAGAGCGCCCTGCGGATACACATTCCGCACAAAATACGGCCCTTTCCAGCGAGATCTGAGCTTTCCAGGATGGAAGTGAAGTCGGGTGTCGTAAAGCAGTACCTGTTGACCAGGTACGATGGTTTTGCGCAAAAGGTGTTTATCTTGAAACACCTTCGTTCGATTCTTAACGAAAACCGCGTTATCGTAAGCCTCATCCCTAAGCTCGCATAGTTCGTTCAGCTGCAGCTTCCGATGGCCGCCCGTATCCTAAAGAGATAGATTCAGCTCCTTTATCGCCCAAAATGCGCGATGCTCGATTTCGACAGGTAGGTGGCAGGCTTTTCCGTATACAAGACGATAGGGAGACATGCCAAGGTCGGTCTTATAAGCGATTCTAAATGCCCAAAGGGCATCAGTGAGTTTCAGCGACCAATCCTTACGGTTCTTGGAAACCATCTTCTCCAGTATCTGCTTGATTTGCCGATTTGAAACTTCGGCCTGCCCGCAGGTTTGGGGGTGGTAGGGCATAGAAAGCTTATGATTTATGGAGTATTTCCGCATCAAGGCCTCGAAGGTTTTGTCGCAGAAATGACTTCCATTGTCACTAATGATCGCTCGGGGGTGCCCAAACCGGGAGAAAATGTTTTCTTTAAGGAACCTTGTTGTCGTTAGTCCGGCTGGGCACAGCCTCCACCCATTTAGAGACGTAATCAACAGCTAGAAGGATGTACAAGTTCCCGAAAGAGCTTGGAAACGGCCCCATGAAATCTATCCCCCAAACATCGAAAATCTCCACAACCAAGATCGGTTGGAGCGGCATCTCGTTCCTTCGGGATATACGGCCCATGTGTTGGCACCAGGAGCAAGTCTTGCAATAGTCGTGAGCATCTTTGAAAAGTTGTGGCCAGTAGAAACCACATTGCAAGATCTTCTCAGCTGTCTTTCTGGGCCCAAAATGCCCGCCACACGCTTGGTCATGGCAAAACGACAGCACACTCTTGAATTCCTAATCAGGGACACACCGACGAATAATCTGGTTGAGACAGTACTTGAACAAGTAGGGTTCGTCCCAGTAAAAGTGTTTTACTTGGGATAAGAAGCGAAGTCTGTCCTGACATGACCATTCAGTCGGTAGTAATCCCGTGGCTAAATAGTTCACAATATCTGTGAACCAGGGTTCGCACGATACTGTCAAGAGTTGTTCATCCGGGAAAACGTCGTTAATCGGAATTGGAAGCGAAGGCGAAGAAGGAAGTCGTGAGAGATGGTCGGCAACTACGTTTTCACATCCTCTTTTGTCCTTAATGACAAGGTCAAACTCTTGAAGCAAGAGGATCCAACGTATTAACCGAGATTTTGCATCTTTCTTCGCAAAAAGATGGCGCAGAGCTGAATGGTCAGTGTAGACAATGACTGGAGAGCCGATGAGGTAGGGCCTGAACTTTTCTAAAGCAAATACAACAGCTAAGAATTCCTTCTCAGTTGTTGAATAATTGAGTTGGGCGTCGTTCAGGGTTCGGCTCGCGTAATAGATTACGTGCGGCATCTTGTTGATGTGCTGTCCAAGGACAGCACCGATGGCAATGTCGGATGCATCGCACATAATCTCAAATGGGTGCGTCCAGTCAGGTGAAGAAAGAACGGGAGCAGAAGTGAGTGAGCGTTTCAGTGACTCGAATGCAGTCACACAGCTTGAGTTGAAGGCGAATGGCGTGTCCTTGGCCAGCAAAAGAGTCAAGGGCCTAGCAATCTTGCTAATGTCCTTGATAAACCGTCTATAAAAACCGCCATGGCCAAGGAAGGCTCGGATATCTCTGACGCATCGGGGAGGAGGCAGATTGGAAATGACCTCAATCTTTGCATTGTCAACCTCTATGCCATTTTGCGAGATGATATGTCCTAAGACAATACCTTTGCGCACCATGAAGTGGCATTTCTCCCAGTTCAAAGTGAGATTCTTGTCCTTACATCGGGTAAGGACAGCGTCAAGATGCAGCAAACACTCGTCAAAGGAGTCGCCGAAGATGGAGAAGTCATCCATGAAAATCTCCAGAAATTTTTCCACCATGTCTGAGAAGATACCCATCATACACCGCTGGAAGGTAGCGGGCGCATTGCATAACCCAAAGGGCATGCGTTGATATGCAAACGTGCCGAAAGGACAAGTGAAAGTGGTCTTGTCCTGGTCTTTTTCGGCGATGGGAATCTGATTATAGCCGGAGTAGCCATCAAGAAAGCAGTAGTACTCGTGTCCGGCCAATCGTTCAAGCATTTGGTCAATGAAAGGTAGCGGAAAGTGGTCTTTCCGCGTTGCGGCGTTGAGTTTTCTGTAATCAATGCAAACTCGCCACCCAGTTTGGGTGCGAGTAGGGATTAACTCATTCGCCTCGTTGGTTATGACCGTGATGCCCGACTTCTTGGGAACAACATGAATGGGGCTAACCCACTGGCTATCAGAGATAGGGTAAATGATACCACTATCTAGACATTTGACGATCTCCTTCTTCACAGCCTCCTTCATGACTGGATTAAGACATCTTTGTGGATCCCGGACTGGTTTGGCATCATCCATCAGATGAATGTGATGCTCAACGATAAGGGGACTAATCCCCTTGATGTCCGCCATGGACCAGCCAAAAGCTTGCCTGTTGCTGTGCAAGACCGCTAGAAGGGCTTTCTCTTGCTCGGGAGCTAGAGAAGCCGAAATGATGACAGGGAGGGTCTCGTTCTCACCTAAGTAAGCATACTTAAGGTGAGACGGTAACGACTGGAGTTCGAGCGTTGGAGGTGAAACGATGGAAGGCAAGACTGGTGCAAAGGTCTCGAACTCAAAGGACTCCAGCAAAGGTTCAAAGCGAGTGTAGGCAACCAAGTTGGATGGTTCAGGTAACTCATCCGGAAAGTCGAAGGATTCAAACTCGGGTTGTGCGCGGCTAAGATCGTTCGAAAACGTGAAACACTCGTAGTCGTTGTCGGGCGCAGAAACAGCAGCAGGTTCGAAGAGAAACGCACTAGTGGCGTCAAGATTATCGTGATCAAATAGAAACTCCTCGAATTCATACTCTTCTGGGATGATCTCCTGGATCGAGCAGACGTCCAGTATATGAGCATTAGGTTCGGCGGGCTGATTCCCTAACCTAAAAATGTTGAGTTCAATCGTCATATTTCCAAAAGAGAGGTTCATTGAACCATTGCGACAATTGATCACAGCATTTGAGGTTGCGAGAAATGGGCGACCGAGTATCACCGGAATTTGATTCCGGGGATTAGCTACAGGCTGTGTATCTAATACAATGAAGTCAACGGGGAATATGAAGTCCCCGACTTTTATCAACACATCCTCTAGCTCACCCCTAGGGTGGGTGATCGATCGGTCGGCCATTTGGAGAGTGCAGTGTGTGGGTTTCAACTCTCCGACGCCTAATTGCTCGTATACTAAATATGGAAGCAGGTTAACACTGGCACCAAGATCTAATAGTGCGCGGTTGATGTTCTTATCCCCAATAGTAATTGAAATCGTAGGACAGCCAGGGTCCTTCCGTTTTTGTGGTAAAGATTGGGTAAGGGCATCACTCACAGCACTAGCCAAGAAAACTTTCTTGGGTACCTGAGACTTCCTCTTTTTCGTGCACAAGTCCTTTAAGATTTTCGCGTAGGACGGGACTTGTTGGACAGCATCTAAAAGAGGAATGTTAATGTTAACCTGCTTGAATAACTCCAGAATCTTCTCCATTTGAGGATTTTGTTTATTAGACCTCAACCGGTTTGGAAATGGAACATTTTGAAAATTGGTTGAGTCTAATGCTGGAGGAGGAGATTGTGGAGTTGGAACGGATCCCAGAATAGATGTTTTCGTGGAGTGAGAAGTGGGTCCGTTCAGAGCAGAAGAAGAGGAAGGAGAGCCTGGTGAAGAACGGAGAATAGGCTCGTAAGACGAAGAAGAAGAAGAAGAAGAAGAAGAAGAAGCGGCCGGGGTGTCATCATTGATTCGTTTGCCAATATTGTTTTGCAGCATCCTTCCCAATCTCAGTGTGGTCACGGCACTCACATTATGGTTCTGTTGTTCAAGAGCAACATGTGCATTATGTGGGTGACCGGGATTTGGGAGTGGTTGGGACGGAACCCGGATTTTGTCGTGTTTTTTCATGAATTTCACCGTTTTAGAACCGAGAACCTGTATCCTGCAATTGACTAGCAAACACGGCTTAAGAGTATCTACCGATATGCAATGTGATAAAAATTGAGCTTCCCCTTCTCTCGCTCTCTTAAGGCCGCGTTCAGCTGTGCAATCTGGGCCTCGATGGTCTTGATGCTTTGCCCGTGAGCGGCAGTGTGTTGCACTAAAGATTGAATGGAAGACTGGATGTTGGCGGTGGATTGAGTCGATTGTTTAACAAACGCCTCCAGACTTCGTTCGAGCGAGGAAACCTTATCGTTGTTTGACGGAACAAAGTTGTTTGGTGGAAAAGAATTGTTGGGTGCAAAGTTGTTCGTCTGATTTTGAAAAGGTTGGGGTTGGAAGGGCTGCTGATACTGAGTTTGTTGTTGCGCTTGTTGTTGCGGCAGAGGGGCCCTTTGGAAATTGTTGCCTTGGAATTGATTCTGATTCTGATTCCAGGCGAAATTGGGGTGGTTCCTCCAACCGGGATTGTAGGTGGAAGAGTATGGATCATTCCTTGGTCTTTGCTGGAATGCATTAACCTGATCCTGTCCTTGCGATGGTGGATTGTAAGGACACTCTTCGGTCAAGTGAGAAGGATCGGAACAACAAGCGCAGATGGTACGAAGGGGGAGAACAGGGGCAGGAGCAGGAGCAGAAAATTTGCTCTCTATCTCTTCAAGCTTTCTTGTTATTGCAGCCATTTCAGCTTTCATCGCAATAGAGACATCAAGTTGGTGGAGTCCTACCCTAGACTGACCGGTAGAAGTGGAGGTAGAAGAAGAAGAAGTCGGTCTGGTGCTCTCCCACTGTAGCGTTTGCTCCGCAAGGTCGTCAAAGAACTGCCACGCTTCCTCGTCAGATTTCGATAGGAAGTGGCCCTGACAGATGGTTTCCAACAACTGTTTCGTTGCTGGGTTCAGTCCCTCGTATAAGGTTTGGCAGAGTTGCCATTTCTCTATACCGTGGTGAGGACACTGAACAAGAAGGTCTTTGTACCGGTCAAAGCACTTCCAGAAGGGTTCAGAAGGAAGCTGGGAGAATTGGTTGATTTCATTTCGAATCCTTGCGGTCTTATAATTCGGATAGAATTTTTTCAGAAACGCTTTAACAAACTCGTCCCAGCTGGTGATTGAGTGGGAAGCGGTGCTATACAGCCATTTTTCAGCGAGATCGCATAAAGTGAACGGAATGGCCCGTAGACGTATAGCATCGTCCGACAGCTGGGTGGTTTTCATCATGGCACAGACGTTTTGAAATTTATTGATGAAGATATAGGCATCTTCAGATTCGAGCCCATGAAAACGTGGAAGCATGTTGATGAAATGGGGCTTAATTTCAAAGTTGTCCCCATTGGCCGGAGGAAGAGAAAGGCAGGTGGGAAGTGCAGAACGGGTGGGATAGAAACGATCCTGGAGCGCGATTCGCTGCGGCGCTACAACAGGCGGAGGTGGTGGGAAATTTGTCTCCGTAGGAGGTGGAGCCAATCCAGCGGTGGTCAAAGAGATGTTCGGATTAAATCCTGACATCGCGGAAGAAGAGGTTGGTGAAGGTGAAGGTGAAGGTGAAGGTGAAGATGTATGAACAGAATTCCGGTCAACGTCGGAGTTGGCCGGAAAAGGAAGGGGTGAAAGAGGAGTGGACGGAGAATCGACTTCTGAGTCGATCGCGTAGTCGGCAGCGACTAACGTAACGCGGACTAGACGGGCGCTAGTGTCCCGAGTCCAAGCGGACATACACTAAACGAGTTTAGTATAGTCAAAGCGGAGAAGGTGAGGGTAAGAAAACGTCAAAGGAGAAAGGCGATTGGTGGTGAGTGAAAAATGAAATTGGCGACAAAAGGGCAAGTTTTTATAAAAGTTTTTGATTTTTTCTTTTTTTTTAGAAAGATTTTTACAAAAATATATACGGACTTACGGCTTTAAGTAATCATAAACAAGATATGCACAATCTCACCTAGATCTACGGTTGCCTAGGCCAACTAGACCTGCTCCTAACTGTTCCAGAGGGCGAGAAAAAGGACCTCAAACCGCCTCTTCTCCGTCTAATGCGTCCAGATAAGTGCCAGGTAAGTGGGAGGTTCTCCAACGCTTTCGCGAAGTTCCTTAATTAAATAACCACTTACCTTCGTCAAACTTGCCTAGGTACCGCAAAAGTCAGATAGGATAAACGGCCGATGCCTGTAACTAGTCCTCTGTCCTAATGAGCGCGAAGTCCTTAGGGCTGAAGTCTAGTATTTTTTTAATTTTTACAATGGTCAATGCATATGCTATTTGTGATTTTTGGGGTCCTGGGAAGGGTGATGAAATCCCCACCCAATCTGAATTGGTTTCAAGCCCCTTAAGTCCGTATTAAAGAATGCAAAGCGATAACAAATCAACTGCAAACAATTTTTATTTGCGGCGCAACGAATCCTGCACAAGAACAGTTTATTGGTAGGGGGAGAAGAATTTGCGCAAAGAAGGCTGCAGAAAACACAGTTCAGTGGAGTCCAGAGGAGTGGAAAAGGAGAGAGAGACTTACCAAAAGAAACTGAAGCCCTGAAGCCAACAGATGGCCGCGTTTCCGCGGCCAAACGCATGCAATAGCCGCGGATCTGCGGCTATGTGGAGGTATTGGGCTGCCAAACTTGCTGGGTGTGCTGCTGTGGTTGTCCACTACTTGTCTGGATGTGCTGAATCTTGATTTGCTCACTGTATCTGCTCCAGATTTTTACAGTAGACCGGATGCTTTGTTTTGTCCGTCGCGGTGTAGCCGCGAAATGTGGGTCTATCTTCCCACGTCTTTGGCACTGTACTTGAACTCCGTATTATCCGACGTCTTTGGCGCCGATCTTGAACTTCGTATTTTCCTGCACACTTGCACAAAAGCTAATCAGAAAAAAACAAGATAGTTTTTTTTTACAAAGTATATATTTTTTTTTGTTTTTTGGTTATATTAACAAGTTAACCCGAAATTACACAAGGAAATAAACTACCGTCTCCCCGGCAACGGCGCCATTTGATTGTTAGGATACGTGCGTATTCAAGTTCTAGTTTAAATACCGCAATCAAGACGGCTTCGCTTGTAGCTAGCCGGTTGAGTACGGGTCGTCCGCAGGGAGATGGGAGTCTTTTTCAATGTGTTTTAACGAGTTAAGTCCGAGAGTTCAGATTTCGTTTGTGATTATCTAAGTGTTGAGTTGAGAATTAAAGCGAGCTTGTTAGGGTTAGGATTAGGTTTGTTTGAGTTAGGAGTCTCCACATCTTTCATTGCCCCTCTTAATATCGGTGTTACGGTAATCGGCAACACCGGGGATTAGCACGACTAGGAAGGAACTTGCGAGTATAAGCTAGGCTTTCCAACGCATAAGTCCTTCATTTTGGTGCTTGTCCGTCCGTTCTTGGCTTTTAGCCATAACCTCCGGTTAATTCAACCACAACCGGTCTCACTACGGAATCACCGCTATCATGTAGGATAGGGTGCCGTAAGGAGCGGATTGTGGTTCAATTAACGGGAGTCGATTTAAGCTGTTGGGCAAGGAAAGAGTGAGAGAGATTTCCTTCTCTCAAACTTCCCTTATTCTACCCTAACAAGTATGAACTACTCACACATCATGATACGAAAAAATAAAACAAAACAAAAGAGGAAGATAGAAAGAAAGAGATTAGAAGAATACGACTAGCTATTTGCGACCTCACCTTAGCGAGGATCGAGCGTAAGCATCATTGTCGTATGTAAGGATAAAGAAAAAGAGAGAAGAAAGAAACAACAAGAAAATAACAACAACTACTTAACAAATTAAAATTACAACAATTAACAAGATAAAGAGACAAGCATGATAATAAATGGTTTTTCTTTATTCATCACTCTTCACTCATAAGCTCACTACAAGTTTCAATGGAGAAGAGGTGAGAAGAGGAAGAAGAAACACACTAAACTTAGCAAAATGAAAATACAAGAATGGACCCTTTCCTTCACAAAGTTCTGGGCTATTTACAGGCCAAAAAATGAAAACCTAGGGCAACCACCAGAACACCTGTACAAAGACCAAAATACCCCAAAAACTGAGCAACTGCCGCCACCATATGGCCCCAGATCCACGGCCTAGACCCCCTATTTGCCGCGGATCCGCGGCCCTTTAGAGGAGTTGGGCCCTCTTCTTTTTTGTGCTTCCCTGTTCTACAGTGTACCTAATTCTGGTACATGTATTTTCTCAATTTGGCTCCACGATTTTTCCAGAATTTCTGTTGAGGGAAAGGTGGACTTTTTGTCAAGATTTTGTCATGATTGCCTCGAGCTCCGCGTAGATTTCTTGGAACTTGTTGTCGCCATTGAGCCTTGTGCATGAAGGTGAAATTGATTTGACATTTTGTCATCCTAAACTGGTATCTGGCAACATATGGATGAAGAGCGGAGACCGTGTTTTATCTGTGGTTGGCAGGAACCCGGATTTTGTCGTGTTTTTTCATGAATTTCACCGTTTTAGAACCGAGAACCTGTATCCTGCAATTGACTAGCAAATACGGCTTAAGAGTATCTACCGATATGCAATGTGATAAAAATTGGGCGGTATGAAAATGCAAAAATCTGATATGAACAACACTATTTTAGTGCTAATCGCGATTAAAAATCGTTATTCGGGCTTTAAGCGTGTTTTGTGCAAAACACGCACCATATCATTTCACACTTGTGTTACATTTTCCTACATGGCTTTATCATCATTTTTCATTCTCTGTTTTGGGTTTACTATTGAAGAGAGAAAGAAAATAGAAAAGAAAAGAAAAGAAAAGAATAGAATAGTGTGAGGTATGGGCATGAGAGAGAGAGAGGGTGAGGGGTCAACTATTGGTCATGTCTCATATTTCTTCATTCATCATTCCTTCATTTCCTCTCCTCCCTCAACCATGGCAGCACACCCTTTTCCTTCCACTTCAAACCCCCACTTCATCACTAAAAATTCACAAAAACCTCATCCCCACTTCACAAAAATTGTACACAACCTCACAAGCTACACGTTGGACCAAGAAAGTTTACATTTTGGCACTGTAGAGGATTCATGAGTGTCAAATGAGGTAATCCCTTCACAATTTGTGTAGTATTTCCTTTGCTAAAGCCTCTTTTAAAGTTTAAAAATAATTTGGCGAAGTTTAGCGAAGATTGAAATCTCAAGTTGGGAATTATGGTTTGATTTGATTAGAGATGGTGTATTTGGGCTTTGGAGATGACCTTAAACCCCCATAGATAATAGGAAACCCAGACCAACCTAACTGAAACCAAAAATACGGAAAAACAGAACTTTCATGTCGGTTTTGTGAGTTTTTGGGTGTGCAGGGAAATCTGGAATGAACCGGGGAATTTACTAGAAAAGTAAACAATACCAGAGACCTAGTGGGACCCATAGGAAGACACCCTACCAATACGAGACATTTCCACCATGCCAAAACCGAGGAGGCCGGTTTCTCTGGGCATGTGGTCGGCCATGAGGTAGGGGTTAAGGCCCAGGTTGCTTCAGCAGGTCATATTCACACTATATATCACCCCAGTGTTATTTGCTTGCCTTGTTTTGGCCTGAGTCAAAATCTGGGACCACTTTCTCTAGTTGCTGCTTTGATTCGAGCAACGATTTTCCATATTTTAAACTCTGGATTTTTGTATTTGTGCTTTATCTCGATCACGTGACGTTTGTACGTCTATATCAAGTGATATCGGGTTGATTTGCGGGAGTAGACCATAGGTTTTGACCTATGTGATTTCCGCGTGTCATTTTGGTTTCGATTTGGTTTTAATGCGATACGATGCATGTGATATGTAGGTGTCACGACCCGAAATTGGCACGTGACGGCCATAATACTACGCAACGTCTACAGGCGTAACACAGTAAAAGAAAGCCAAAACCTAGAAATCTAAACCATCAAAAGTAATAAGAATTCATAACATTTTTAAAATCATTGAAATCACAACCCAAATTCTTTAAAAGTCTAACTTATTTCCATTAAAATTTTGACAGCACCTCCTTTGTAAAAACTAGCCCCAAAAATGGGTACAACATATATATAAATAAAGCATCCCCAAACGGGAGCAAATACACGCCCAAAGACGGAAAACAACCACCACAACAAATATACGACGCCGGAGCGAAGAAATAAAAGACGATAGTAAGGAAACCGTATAAAAGATAACAAGTCACAAAATAATATACAATATCGTCCTCACACAAGTCTCTAAGTCAAACATGAAAGTAGTAGATGGAGAGTACAAGGATACAACGTATATACAATACAACACGAATAACCACAAAACCTACCTAAGCAAAACAGCACACTGTGAGCCGATGCGGTACCCATAGCAAAAGATGATAGATAGATGATAGATAGATGAATAGCGTGCCTCGACTACTCTGGTGAACAACCTGCAAAACAAACTGTGGCACAACGGGGGTGAGTTTCCAACTCGTGAATAGTAAATAACATATGCAGGTAATCGCAAGTATGCACATACAATACGAATCTAACATATGCAATTAATAGCAATAAAAGGTCATATGAATGCAATAATCATGAATAGTACACTAGTAGGTACAACTAATACATGAAGCAATAATAATATGACAATCGGTATGCAATAATCATGCACTAATGATATGAAAATGTATATATGCAACAATCATGAAAGGTACTCTAGCAGGTACAACTAACACATGAAGTAATGCATATAAATAAAGGTATGTAAATGCAATAGTCATGAAAGGTACACTAACAGGTGCTACTAATACATGAAGCAGTGCATAAACAATAAATGTGGAGTATGGAATGAAATATGTCATTTCCACGGAATCCTGACATCGTGGTAGGATCACAATCCATCAAGACAAATCCAAATCCAAATCCAAATTTCCTCAAATCAGCCCCCAAATTTGCTCTCATATCATATAAGTCTCATAAATCCTGAATGTACAATATCGAAGAAATCTCATATATTCTGAATGTACAAAATCAGCAATCTCATATATATCCCGTATCAAATATCAAATAAATCCCCCATATCCCAAATCCAATATCAAGTAAGATTCTAACACCCTAATTTTATTTGCATGAATAAATATGATGATGTATATAAATTGATATCAATACACTTATATTAGCGTCCCATTCCACTAATATTGGTGTAAAGGCATATATAGCAGCGTCCTAATCCACTGTTATATATACAAAGGAGTAAAAAAGAAATATCATGAAACCAATGTGTCAAGCATCGACACAGAAATGCAGGTCTATCAGGTGTTGTCACCACGACAGGCACCCTGATAGGTACGTATCATACGCTATCGTGAAAGCTCGAGTGCCTAGCTCTGACCCTCGCCTCTCGACGTATCTATACGTACATGACTCCCGTCGGTATCCCCATGATAACCGATGAGTTTTTGGTAATGTCACCGGAAAGTATGGTTTCCCCTGCAACTCATCGTCTAGCACCACGACCTCATTCTTGCCTCGGGGTACCTCCAGGCCCCGCCATGTACCCACACACGGACCCCTCCTTTCCTCGCGTGGGGTATATATATATATACGAACCGATAAATCACATGGTGGCTGTAGAAATATCATATCAAGGGAAACCGGGTTTTTCAAATAATGCATAATTTCATGAACTCCCACGGTCCCAAATCCAGAAAACATCATGAAAAATCCATATCACAATGCGAAAATCCATGAATATAATATATGCAACATAAAACTGTAATGAAAGCATATAAAGGAAAAGCCTCTAATTAACCGCGACAAGTTAATATAAATATCATGCGGTTCCTATTTTCTCTAATTCTAAATAACATCAAATAAAGGTAAACATGTAGCTATAACAAGATATATGTGTAAACAATAAGGTATTGCAAGATATATGTATCTACCTATAAGTAATGATGTAGTATACCCCCTGGTATAAGTGAAATATGTGTGCAAGGTATACCTGTAGCTTTGTCATAAGGTATGTATGTACCTATCACTAATGGTACAATACTCTATAGGTATACAAGTATCTAGCATGTAAGTATGTGAAGGCATATGTGTGTAAGCATATGGATATACAGGTATGCTATATGTCATATGCAATAAGAAACATGAATCAATGTCACAATGTCCCTAACCAAGCAATATCATATCTATAAGTGGGTTGTGCGTGACATGGCAATTGTTGACGGTGTGTGTGGCATAAAATCAGTGCTCGTGCAACATGAATCGTCAATAATATATGCAGTGTCCTAAGGATACTAGTCCAAGCACAACAATAACTAAGCAGTAGGGTGGATGCGCAATTCTAAATATGACATAGAATTTGCGACAAAAGGAACATATCTAGCCCTGACGCATAACGCCATGCGGGCAATTCCCCTGTAGATGTTAAATCTACTCACCAATGCTCCAAGCTAGGTGAAGTCTACCACCGGTTTTCCCCTTGTAGCAGTGTCCGAAGTCCCCGCCTGCATACCTTCAACATTAAAATAATAAAGAAAATATATATCAATAATAGACCCAAAATACATACAGTCTACATGGACCAACACGACACACATACGTACTCTAAAAGGTTCGTGTTGTAGCAAACGCGTATAGCGACACTACGGAACAAACTCAAACCAACAGCAATACAGAACACGCACCGTATCTGATAACGTATCGTGTGAAACGAAACACGAGAAACACACAAGTGGTCCCAGATTTTTCTGTACCAGTAATCTGTAAAAATTGCAAGTACCATGAGGTCACAAACAACCCCAGAGACTCCTACCCAAAAACCCAAACCCTAACTCCCTACTCTGGCCGCAAATTGCGGCCAGAACCATTAAATCTGCGGCCTTAGTATGGGGAAATGGGCTCGTATTCCGAGGGTAGGTTCTAGGTCACTACACTAGGTTACTGTCAAATCAATTTTTGCAACAAGTACCTGGTTTAACAGCAGATCATCCGAGACCCAAAAACAATACTAAAAATAAGATATTTACCCGGAACGATACGATACGCGATAAAAACAGAAACTTAAACCTAAGCTACACAATAAACACCTAAAGAACAGAAAGAGATCAAAACCTACACAAAAGAACTCAAACATCCCAGGCGTGCACACTCCAAGGCATCCAAGAGGCAAGTGATGGAAAAAGATGTGATTTTTTATAAGATTTGTGATGTTTAGCGATCGATTTGTGAAGAAAAGGTGAAGAGAAGCTAAGTGTTCAGCTGTTGAGAGAGGAATGAGAGAAAAAGAAAAGAGATAGAGAAATGAGAGAGAGAGAATGATAAAGAGAGAGGGAGGTGAGTGTAGGGTAAGAATGAGAGGTGAGTGCATCATATGCATTAATTCACCATTTAATTCATTCATACACACTTTTCCACCTCTTCTCATCCAACAAATATCTTCACTCACACAAAAGAAAATATCTAGGAATGGTTAAGGATTTGATTAACAAGGATTAGCTTAATGGTCATGGTTGCTAAGAACAAAATTAGCACAAATAAATCCTCGCATTTACGTGCACACGTGCGTGCATACTTATAACAAATAATAATAAATTATTAATTAAATGTTATAAAATGTAAGGAACCCGAATTGGTAAACTTTGTACTGTAAACCCGCATTAACGTCTAAACGAACACTAACCGAAATCTAAGGCGTTATAATCTCCCCCTTATAAAAATTCGTCCCCGAATTTAAATTTCTCACTAAGCGTACCTTCAAAGAGAAGATTACAAAACTCCCAAATCTCGCTCGCAGCCTCCCAAGCGATCACCTCACTATACGGCTACACCCAAGAAAACTCTTCACAGATGGCAAGACCCTTGACCGAAGTTTCTCCATCTGCCGAGCCATTAACATAATTGGCTGCTGGTGTATGAAAGATCGCGTCCAAGCTAAATGGTCTGATGCTGATTCATGTGAGAAAGGCCATGAAGGTAATTGCAAAGTATCGACACAAGGAAATACGGGGTGAAAACTCAATAATCTGGACGGAAGTGCCAAATTAAAGGCAACGAAACTAACCCGCTTTAAGGATCTCAAAACAACCTAAAATCCTGGGATAAGCTTCCCAAAACTCAACATGTCATTCATCGGAAAGTCCGTAGGAATACATGATCTCCCACTGCGAACTCAAGTCTGCGACCATCACGGTCGGCATAAGACCTCTGTCCGCATTCGACAATTCTCATCCTGACCTAAAACAACTGGATCATCTCCGAAGTCTCTAGACTAATTGGGGTCCAAAAATCCTACAACGCAGAGTCAGAAAAACAGACTGGTGACCGACACTACCTAACCCCTAAACCTAAAGGTTGCCAATTAGACTGTCTCCTGATAACTGCTACCAAAGAAGAACCCTAACAATGGCAAGTGACGACCCCAACTGCCGACAACAATTAAAACGTACGCACAAGCATATCCTCCATAGTCGATATAGCCCACTATTACAAAACCATCATCCTGCGGATGGAAAGATGGAGCTAAAGCTCAACCAGTACCCAAGGCTTCCTGAAGCTCCTGCCCAAGACGGCAAGCGAACAGGGTGCCTTCATTGGATACGACCCATGAAGGAACTCCGTGCAACGCACAAACTTAACCAAGATAAACTGAGCAAACTGAGCATATCCGGAAAACAGGCATCCGAATGGAGTCACACCCTGACTAAACCTGGGTAGACGCCACAACGAATATTCGTGGAGATCAGCTCCCATTCCCGCTGCGGAACGGTTGAAGGTTGCAACTCTCCAGCCGGTCTCAGATACTCAACCAAAACTCACAACAAGACAGACACCTTGAAACGAAATCCGAAACTTCACTCTTCATCCCTGTCTACCCGTAACTATTTCACAAGTCACGCAACAAATTGGTGGAACTCGAATGAACACCGAAAGCTGACTGATGTGCCTGCCCTATGATTTTGCATCTCTACCCATCAGCAACAGGCACACAAACGCGTTCCCAAACTTAGCACACCCTTGACACAAATCAAGGACTCTGAATCATTACCCAACCGAGTATGCTCAAAAATCTCTGACGAACGAGCATCGGCGGGCTGTGTCTCGCGAAAGCGATTAAGGAAAAGTGGTCGGGCGCGGACATGAGTAAGCTTTCCCCTCAGTAGAGGCGAACTTAAGCTGTACTCAACGATCGCACAAGAACTGTAAATCTGCAAAAGACCGTCTTAACAACCGACACCCGCTGCAGGAGGATGTATATTAAGCTCTGGTGGTCCGTGAAAATCTGACACGACTATCGAACAAGTAGTGTCTCCAAATCTCCAACGCACGACCACCGCGGCCATCTCCAGATCATGAGTGGGATATCCTGCTCGTACTTCCTCTAGATGTAGGGAAGCAAAAGAGATAACTCTATAGTGTCGCCTCAGTACACAATCGAGCCCCACTCGCGAAACATTAAAGTTAAACCACAAAGTCGCCCGCACCAGAAAGGAAAGAAAGAACTGTTGCAGTTGTTAACCGAGTCTTCAATTGCCGAAACTCCGCACACATGCCTCAGTCCAAAGAACAGAAACCTCCTTTCCGGTCATCCCAGTCAACGGTGCAGCACTACGCTAGCAATCCTGCACGAAACGGCGGTAAAAACCTGCTAAGCCCAAAAATCCGTGGACCTCCGTCCGAACACAAGTCTGGGCCTAAGCTGTACGTCCACGATCTTCCTCGGGACCATACGAAAAACCGTCTCCCGTAACTATAAGACTTAGGAGTCAACACAACAAGCCTGATGGAACACTCCGAGAATCTAGCAAACTGTTGGGGCTCTCCCAATGTCTGCAAAAGAAATCCTCAAGTGTTACTCCTGTTCCTCAAGACACATTAAATAGACCAGAATGTCGTCAATAACACAACAATAACTGGTCGAGGAATGGCCGGAAGAAATCTGGTTCATCACATCTATGAATGCTGCTAGGGCATTGGTGAATCCAATGACAGACCAAAACACACAAAGCCCGTAGCACGCACAAGGCAGTCTTCGGAATGTCATCACTCCGAACCCGCAACAATGATGACCTGATCCCAAAAAAACATAGAAAATGTCTCGCACTCTGGAGCTGATCGAAGAAATCGTCAATGCGAGGTAAAGGATACCTATCCACACCGTAAGCTGGTTCAATTAACGATCCATCAATATACAACCTCAATCTGTCGTCTTTCTCCTTGACGAACAGAAATAGGAGCTTCCCAAAGCGAAACACTCAGACGAACAAGCCCCTCAACAAACAACTCTGTAGCTGATCCTTAAGCTCTGCCGGCTCATCTGGAACAACATCGGAAAACTCTCGCACGAAAGGAACCCGGTCCAACAAACCAACTGTGGCTCCGGTACCATGAATGAACGCCAAGAATCCACGACATCCTCTCCTCAAAAGCCGACTAGCGAAAAAGGCTGAATTCGAGCTGTGAGAGGCGGCACAACTATCCACCTGCACAACAAGAACCGACTCGCCGGGGAAAACAACACCTGAATGTTTTCTCACGGTAGTCCACAGACGCCTAGTACGTAGCTAACCAGTCCATGCCTAGGAGAACGTCAAATCCAACATCTCTAGAAAGATCAAGTGACGGATGAATCTCCTAACCGGTTGGCACACGACTGAAATACATGTCGCGCAACAAAAGAATCGCTGACAGAAAATTAACACAACAAACGACTGATCTACCTAACACCACTCTCATCCCAACCACGGCACAAGTGTGAAAAACAAGCAAATACGTCAAAAGAACATACGAATTAAGGATACCTGAATATTCTGCATTGGACGCCCGCGCGTCCCGATGAGTAGAAGAAGACTATTGTGTTTGCCTTCTACCCGGAACTGTCAGAACTCTTCCTCTGCCAACCTGACCCTTCTGAGTAAAACTTCCGCGTCTACGACCTCTCTAAACACGAGTCTGACGCGGTGCTAAGGAACAGTCCCTGATGAAGTGATGAAGGCTCCCGCATCGAAAACATCCATACGACGACTGCTGGCCCACCTTGGGATGAGAGCTGAACGACTGACCTCGTCCCAAGCATCTGCTACTCCCGCGACGGTCATGAAATCTGTCTCGACGACTAAGCCTCTGTCTCTGGACTGGCACACCAGTACGAGTCCTCCACTGTTTCGGAACTCTCAAAGTCTCTGGAATACGTGTCTCGTCAACTGGGACTGCATCCACTGGTGCTATGTTGGTGACGGAATGCTGTGTACTGACCGCAAGGAACAACTGGGTAACAGGGGTGACAACCTCCTGTCGCTGCGCTCGAACGACCTCAACCAATGAACTCAGCGTCTAGCGCATGTCCTGCATCTCTACCACAAGCCTAGCGATGCTATCTGTCGAAGGCGAATCCGTCTGCTCCTGTGCAACTAGCGTGCCATCCAAGTCAGTCCTGGTCCTACCCGGGTCAATCCTAGCCTCGGCCCTCGCTGCATCACTCTGAGTCCCCATAGTCATCAGCGGCAAGGCTATAAATGGAAATAAGATTCGATTAGAACACGGAAATCGAATCACAAAAATACGAATCATCAAGGAAGGAATTTCAAGCAATGTACTTGTAGGGTTACTAGGCACTCTAACAAGGTTTTACAAGGCATCAACCATGCCCGATTAAAATTTTAGCCGTGCCGAACAACCCTAATCAAGATCTTTGCTAGATTATTAGGGTTTCACATGCAAGTAAATATCAATTACGACTAAGTGAATACGAAATACAACCTTTGTAGATTGGTCCTTCACTTCTAAAGCTCCTTGTCGTAGTCCCTTCGCTGCGATCATGGTTCTCCCGGGCTCTTGCATGGCTTCACGAGGCGAAAGAAGCGTCCTTGCTTGAAGTCTTCGAGGCCGAAGATGATCTACGTAGAGGGAATACCAACTCAAGCTACTACTTCACTAATCTAGAGAATTAGTGAAGCAAACACATTAAACTAAATTGCTAGTCTAGTAGAGGATGGAGAAATAGAAAATGGGTACACCTTAGAATTATTTATCTCACTTAATCAATATCTAGAGAGCTTTTGAGCTCAAGGAAGAAGATGAAGAAATAATGAGATGAGGATAATGATCAAGTGAGAAAGCTAACCATGGGTGAGTGAGTATCATATACTAACTCATGTAGAGACATAATCATGGCTAAGTGTGATGGTTAGGTTAACAAATATCCAAAGTAAAAAAAAACTTAGTGGACTTAGTCAATGCATCCACAAGCTTCCACAAGCTTCATGCATTTTTCTAATCTTCCATTAATTTTGTAATAACTTTAAATATTAAACCCAACATAACAAATAGCATGGTGTTAGTCTCATACACCCATAAATGTTGTAACAACAACCATGATACAAAAAGAAAAACACATTTTAATATATATCACATATATATTAAAGTTGTGAACATGTGAGAAAAATCCTTAAGTGAACAAATGTTTGTTAATGTAAATTAGTATATCATATATACAATTATAGACTAAATTATTAAATCAACACTTGACTTAATATTCCGGTTATATCTCATATAACCGACTAACATCCAATGTATCGACTTATCGAATCAACACTTGATTCGATAACCCGGCTATATCACATATAATCGACCGATACAAAAAGTCGCGAGAATAGAATACGGTATCACATACACGCATTATTCTCGGTCCCGCACATATCACATATGCGCTACTATTTCGTTTTTCCTGAGCCAGTAAAACCTCTATGTAGGACTCTAAAGACTCGTCAATACGCCGGCAGTAGGTGATGATCACATCAAGCACCCACAAGCCGACAGCAGTACTAGCTGGACGTAACGGCTACGCGGGTATTGAGCGATCAGAAGATCAGTAAGTAATCCCGCTCTAACTCCTGTAAAAGCCTGACGGTAACACTTGCCGTACAGTCCGGTCTCCTCGTCTGATATGTCGCATATCATGTCTAGGGTTGGTAAACGTCAGACCCCAATAACCGATAAGTCATGCCGATGTGAGGCTCATAACGGGTCAAGAAACTACCGGTAACACTTACCAGTGAATCTCTAAATTATCCCTGGCTAGGGACTTCCCTGTTATGGCCAATCGAGCACAGTACAACATCAACCCCCAATAACGGGAGAGACGAAACCCGTCCTATCGCTCATTGCCTCCATGTGACTCGGGACTGTACCCAAAATCCACCATTTTGCACGCCCTCATGGACGTGGTAAGGTGGAAATTAAAGCACAGTGGGAATCACACAAGACTCTATGACGATCTCGGGTCTACAGACTAACCTGTACAAGTGTCACCAGAGAACTGCTATCTGACGTGAGGTATAATACCATCTGGGAGTTCTCGGCGAGTCTGTCCAGTGTACCCCGTCTCCACTGAGCACTCGTATACCATCTCTGATGTCAAACACCAATGGATATGGGATCATCCATCGCCCATCTCATGGGTCGAGAAGCATATACGCTAGTCTTTTCTGGTATATCGATGCCCTGTCTCGATACACCCACGACTAGGAACATTAAAGGATGTACTTGTGGACTACCATAACCCCACTAGTATGATCTGCATCATAGTCCTGGTAGTCAAGTACACATCCTAAGGGCATTACCAACATGTAACTATAAGACAGTATCAAGAGACAAGTATACATGTTAAGATAAAGAGCAACCAGATAGCATACTATCATATCGAGCAAGAAAGTACTCTTTATTTATGTCCAAGTATCCAATATAATATACATCATCTGTACAATACTGGCCTCTAGGGCATACATACAACTAACAATCTCCCACTTGCACTAGGGCCAGCTGCTGTAGTATCGCATACCAAGCATCCCGAAGAGTCTCTCAAACTGTATCTGTGGAATGGCCTTCGTGAGTGGATCCACAATGTTGTTCTTCGTGTCAACCCTCCTGACCTCGATCTCCCGGCGATCAACTATCTCCCGGATCAAGTGATACCGCCTTAGAATATGCCTAGATCACTGATGGGACCTGGGTTCCTTGGCAAAAGCTACCGCTCCATTGTTATCACAACACAAAGGTATTGGATGCTCAATGGATGGAACCACTCCAAGTTCAGTAATGAACTTCTTGATCCAGACAGCCTCTTTGGCAGCATCGTTGGCAGCGATGTATTCAGCCTCCATCGTCGAGTCTGCCACGGTTTCCTGCTTGGAACTCTTCCAGCTAATCGCCCCTCCATAAAGGGTAAAGACAAATCCCGAGTGCGACTTAGAGTCGTCCTTATCACTCTGGAAGCTCGAATCGGTAAAGGACTCCACTTGGAGTTCTCCGTTACCATACACCAAGAGCATCTCTTTAGTCCTTCGTAAGTACTTGAGAATGCTCTTAACAGTTGTCCAGTGACTTTCTCCAGGATCAGCTAGATACCTACTCACTACACTTAGTGAGTGTGCTACATCGGGTCTGGTACATAGCATCGTGTACATGATACAGCCTACAGCCGAAGCATAGGGTATCCCTTGCATGCGAGCTCTCTCTAAATTAGTCTTGGGAGACATCTCTTTGGAGAGAGTGAGTCCAGAGATCGTGGGTAAGTTCCCACGCTTGGATTCTTCCATACTAAACCTCTTTAGTATGGTGTCAATGTACCTGGATTGGGACAATCCTAATATCCTTTTAGATCTATCTCTATAGATCATAATTCCCAGTATGCAAGAGGCATCACCTAGATCTTTCTTTGAGAATCTTTGTGATAAGAAGAGCTTGACCGATTGCAGCATAGGAATGTCATTTCCTATCAAGAGTATGTCGTCCACATACAATACGAGGAAGACAACCTTACTCTCTGCCACCTTCTTGTAGATACAAGGTTCATCTACGTTTTTGACGAAATCAAACTCTTTGATAACGACGTCAAAGCAGATGTTCTAACTCCGCGATGCTTGCTTTAATCCATAAATGGATTTAAGCAGCTTGCACACCTTCCCGCTGCTCCTACTAGCTACGAAGCCCTCTGGCTGAGTCATGTACACGCTCACTTCTAAATCATCATTTAGAAAGGCGGTCTTAACATCCATTTGCCAGATTTCTTAGTCATGATATGCCGCGATGGCAAGCATGATCCGGATGGATTTAAGCATAGCCACTGGAGAAAATGTTTCGTCATAGTCCACACCTGGTCTTTGACGAAAACCCTTTGCAACAAGTCTAGCTTTGAAATTCTCCACTTTCCAATCTACACCAAGTTTTTTCTTGAAGATCCACTTGCTCCAAATGGGTTTTACCCCTTTAGGAGCATCTTCCAAAGTCCATACTTTGTTGGTGTACATGGATTCCATCTCGGACCGCATTGCATCCAGCCATTTCACTGAGTCCCCACTCGTGATGGCCTGCTGGAAACTAGTTGGGTCATCATCCTCCATGATGCAATCCTCGCTCCCACCATCCATGAGAAAACCGTAGTATCTCTCTGGTGGGTGAGGAACCCTACTAGATCGGCGGAGTGGCTGGGGTTCATCGGGAACTACCGAATCCTTTGGTTCCACCAAATCTTCTGTTGTGGTTTGTACAGCTGGAACCTCTTCCAGTTCTACCTCAGAGCCACTAATCTCTTTTCCAAAAAATTCCTTTTCTAAAAAGGTGGAGTGTTGAGCAACAAACACCCATTGTTCCTCACTGTGGTAGAAGATATACCCTCGCGAATGCTTGGGATATCCAACAAACTTACACAAAACAGACCTTGCCTCGAGTTTGTCCGGTTTTTGTCTTTTGACATAGGCCGGGCAACCCCATATCTTAATAAAATTAAGATATGGTCTCTTCCCCTCCCATATCTTATATGGGGTAGTATGCACAGATTTGGTAGGAACCCTATTCAGTAGGTATGCCGCTGTCTCCAGTGCATAGCCCCAGAAGGAAATAGGTAAATCAGCTATGCTCATCATAGAGCGCACCATATCTAATAGGGTGCGATTCCTCCGTTCTGATACACTGTTGTGCTGTGGTGTATATGGAGGAGTTAGCTGAGAGAGAATCCCATTCTCTTTTATGAAGTCCAGGAATCCATTGCTCAAGTATTCACCTCCTCAATCAGATCGAAGGATTTTAATACTTTTCCCGGTTTGGTTCTCGATTTCTTGTTTATATTCTCTAAATTTCTCAAAAGCTTCTGATTTGTGTTTCATCAGGAACACATATCCGAATCTAGAGAGATCGTCAGTAAATGTAATGAAGTACTGTAACGCTTTGAAATTTCGTTAGAATGTTTTTCGTGTTAATTAGTAATTGTGCTTGTTATTATATATGTGTACATAGGATTATTAGTTATTTTAGTCGAGTTTACCCTAATTGGAAAATTTTCCTTTGTAGTGTACACTTGCACACTTAGCCATTTTGTAACCTAGGTTAAAAGTGTTAACCATTTCATTTCATTCTTGCATGGTTCATGGTTATTTTCCCCACCCTTTTATCAAAAACAAAATCCTTTTTAAAATGCAAAATTTGAATTAGAAAATGAGAGCATGGTGTTAGGTGAAAAAGGTTGACTTTTGACCCCATTTCCTTCTCTTCTCTCTCTTCTCCTCACTTCAGAAATTCTGCAAAATTCCAGCAGAAAACCCTAGCTTTTCTTCATCTTTTCCTCTCATTTTCACTTCTCTTTGATCTCTACTCAAATCCTACACAAAAACCACTCATTTCTTCACTCAAAACCTTATTAAAATGAGTTTTTGGGGGAGTTTGGAGGCAAGCCGGTGTTTGGGAAGGAAGGAGCAGAAGTTTGGGTTTCTTTAAGGTTTTTGGAAGGTATATATCTCACACATAACACTCCTTTTCGTAACTTGTAGTAATTCTAGCAAAATATCACTTTTTGTGCATTGTTTTGTGCTATTGAAGGGATTTTGTGATGATATGTTAAAATTAGCATTTTTAGGGCTTAATTAGCTTGGTGATGGGTTATTAGTGTGATTTTGGACTTGGGTTTGCTTCAGATTTCATAAAAATACAATAAAGTATCATTTTAGTGTAAAAATGTGATTTTTAACTTGAATTAGGGCTCTGTGAAATCTGCTTCTACCCGAGGTGTTTCAGAATAAAATTCGATTTACTGTAGCATGTATGTTAGTGTATATGCCCTAGAGGCCATTACTGTATCATACTAGTTTGTATATTACTTAATGGAAGCTTGGGATATTCACCTTGTATAAACAATCTTGCTCAATATAGTAGTATGCTACTTGGTTTGTTTCTACTTCAATGTGTACTTGTGTTTATTTTAGTATATCACTTATACGCATTAGTGGAGCCCTTAGGATCTTTGCTTGATTACCAGCGTTGTGATGGCAGTCACACTAGTGGGGGCTGGGTAATCTATAAGCACATCCTTATACAGGTCCCTAGTCGCAGGACTATCGAGACAGGGCATCGATACTCCGGAATAGACTAGCGTTTGTGCTTCTCATCCCATTGTGGGAGATGGTCTGTCCCACAGCCATCAGTACGTCGTACTGGAGATAGTATACGGGTGCTCGTTGGGTTACGAGTACACTGGACTGGACTCGTCGGGAACTGACAGGTTGGTATTATACCTATCGTCAGTTATCAGTTCCCAGGTGACATGAGTACAACTTAGTCCGCTGACTTGAAACTGTCACTTCGCCTCGAGTGTGTTCCTACTGTACTTTGATTACTACCCTACCACGGCTCAAAGGAGTCGTGCAAACGGGTAGTAGTTAGGTACAGTCCCGAAGCACTTGGAGGCAGTGACGGTTAGACAGGATTCGTCTCTCCCGGTATTGGGGGTTGACATCGCGCTGTGTCTAGGAGAGCCATTACACGAGTAGTCCCTGGCCAGGGCAAGCGAGATATACTAGTAGGCTTCCAGTGTCATCTCAGGGTGTTTTGGGCTTCACTCCGACACGACTTGTACCGCTATTAGGGGACTGACGTTTACCGCCCCCTAGGCCCGCCATGCGATGTATCAGACGAACATACCGGACTGTACGGAGATTGTCACACTCAGACTCAGTAGGAGTTCAGATGGGGTTCACCTCGTCGGCCTTCTTGTCGGCATCTACGTGGGGACCGTTACGCACAGCTAGTGCCGCTTGCGGTCTGTGGTTAAACCCACTGCCAGCGTAAGTGTCGAGTCTTTAGAGTCCCACACAGAGGGTATTCACCATTAGGCAAAACAGAGTAGAGGTCGCATGGTTTTGCGACAGGGTTCGTTCTCATCCGCGCACTTGTGCACGTTTGGAGTCCGGACGGATATTACTGGCTGGCTCTGGTTTGAGTCAGATACTGGTATATGTTTTGGGGTTGCTTTTATCTCTCAGTATTCATGTTCCTCGGAACAAGAATGCAGGTGTGTATGCACAGTTGTTTGAGGAGGAGGAAGAGGACTTTCATTAGGGTTTCGGAACGGGTGTGTATGCACAGTTGACAGTTGTCTTTTTCCAAACCCTAATGGATTTATGTTATATCAATTAATAATATTAATAAAATGAAATTGTGTCATGGTTGGTTTTTATGTTGACTTGTTGACCATGGTTGACTAGTTGACCATAGTTGAATGTTTGACCATCATCATTACTTTGCAAAGATGCTCTTTGATTCTAGCAAATTTCATTTAATGCATGAAATGATAATGGTCATTCCTAAACCTTCCATCAACTATTTCATTTTCATTATTATTATTAATTTGATAATTCTTTTTGCTTTTGTTATGGTTGCAAAAAGGAAAAAGAGCTCATTCTATCATATTGCTTCTCTCTCCTCACTTCATCTTCTTGTTCCTCTAGCTCAAGGAGAATCCTTCTCATGTGTTGAGAATTCCTCTCCTTGAAAGATAAACACCCCAAAGACACTCTCTACTCTCTCTAGGGTCAAAGGTTTAACAAGCCGAAGATTCTAGTTCTCTCAAAGTTCGAGAAAGAGCCCGAAGGTTGAACCCTCAGGTGGATCCATCTTTGACGGAAGAAGGCAACGAGGAAAGAACCATCAACCTCTACAAGGTTTCAAGAAGAAGGAGTTCAAGTTAGGTATAACCTTTCATCCGAGTAGCTAACTCCTTTTAGCATGATAGCTAGTTTAGTTTAGAAAAGATCCCGACTTTGTTAGTCCATGTTGGCCCATGCGCTAAAAATTTGATTTTTATACCGTTTCCGCCTCCCCGTAAGAACCGGGGGTCGCAACGTGGACTTACAGTGGTATCAGAGGCTAACTAAACATAAACTAGCTCGGTAGCGAAGTGTAACGAAGTTCGGAACCGAAAAATCCAAAAACCAAACTTTTCAAAAACCCTAGTTTCTGTTAAATTTTTTTCTGGTCAAAACAAATTTTTTTTTATACCTAAAATCATCTCAGGGTTTTTTAAAGATAACCACCAAAAACGAGCCAGAGATCTGACCAAACGACCGCGTTTCCGCGGCCTCAGCAAGCTATGTTGCCGCGGATCCGCGGCCGTCTTGTCTCCTCTCTGCCTCGATTTTGGTGCAGTGTATCTCTGGATTGGCTTTAGGATTTTTGAGATTTATTATATGTGCCCAGATTTTCCAGAATAGAAATTTGTTTTTGGGGGCCTATAATTCCGTATTTTTCCGAACTTCACTACACTTTGACTATGTTGGTTATATCTGTGATGTTTGTATGTATTGAACGTCGGCTAATCGCTATAAGTCGATTAGTCGGGGTTATACATCTCTGTGATCTGTGTTTGATATTGGAATGTGTATATGAATGTGTTGGACTGTCGCGGGTGAATAGCCGGGGTGGATGTGAGATGAGCTTTTGTTTTTCTTTCATTCATTTGTAACATGTAAATTGATGTAATAATATTATTTGTATGGCCGCACAACCGGGTCGGGGTTGTAGCCGTCACTGTATAATTCTTTTTACTGTTTTTGCTCCTAGGATAGACCCATGGAGGGGTGCACAAACTGCCGGGTACTTGGCGGGTAGTTTGCTGCACCCGTAGGGGTCTTGGGTGGGGTATTGGCTATTCACCGCGACCGTGTAATCCGCTTTTCGTTGCAGGCTCGAACGGATTGCGGGTTCCTAGTATATCCAATGTATTCATCTGTGATCTGTAATGTCTATCATTGCTATATTTATAACTATTTAGGCGTTGCTTATGTTTTACAGCCGTGCTAGCCCAGCCCCCGCTCTGTCGTTAGTTAAGTAACCTAACAGGTGATGATGGGGCCCCGTGGCGAATGCGAATGGCATAAGCGTACGTCATATTTTGGTTGTTTTCTGCAATGGTAGGATTAAATGATAGGACGCATTAAAAGAACTAATGCAAGAATATCACGCATTAAAAGAACTAATGCAAGATAATAAACCAAGCTAAAGTCGTTGGAACACTTTCGAAAAACCACTCGGTTCTTTTCAAAAATAACTTTTAAATGCGGAGCTTGAGCCACTCCTTCTAAAAGCTATCTCGTTCCATCGATTATATCAAGTTCACTACGTTCACGGTTTCGCCAAAACCATTCGTAGCCCTCCGTCGTTTCACATGAATAGTCAATAGTATTCAAGCTGTGTTTGTTGGCCAAAGTCAAGGCATAGTGATTGGTAGCTATTGGGTATTCATGTGCAGCATAGATACAACAACAACAACAACAACTGAGCCTTTTATCCCAAGCATAAGGGGTAGGCTACATGAACCAACATGAGAATCACGCCGGGTCCAACACATGAATCCTCTGTCTCCACTCACTTCTATCGAACAATATACTTTCATTGAGTCCTTTGGCAACCATATCATTTCGTATCACCTCCATCCATGTTTTCTTCGGTCTCCCTTTTGCCCTTTTGCCATTACCCATATCGAGAGTATCTATTCGTCGAACCGGTGCTTCCATAGGTCTGCGTCGCACATAACCAAACCATCTAAGCCGGTTTTCCCACATCTTCTCCTCCACGGGTGCTACACCAACTTTTGCACGGATATCCTCATTTCGTACCTTGTCTTTTCTAGTGTTACCGCACATCCAACGAAGCATGCGCATCTCCGCTACGTGCATCTTCTGTGTATGATGCTTCTTAGGAGCCCAGCATTCTGTACCATATAATAAGGCAGGCCGAATAGCGCTCCGATAAAACTTCCCTTTCAATTTTAACGGAAAGTTACGATCACACAAAATCCCTGTTGCACTCCTCCATTTCAACCAACCAGCTTGGATCCTTTGATTAACATCACTATCGATCTCCCCATTCCTTTGGATGATGGAACCTAGATATCTAAACTGGTCGCTCGGTGATATCTCTTGCCCTTCCAATGTTATACCAATATGGTTTTGATTTCTCTGGCTACTAAATTTGCAGTGCATATATGCTGTCTTGGACCTGCTCAATCTGAATCCCCGAGATTCCAATGTTTGTCTCCATAATTCCAATTTGGCATTAACCCCTGCTTTCGTCTCATTTACTAGAACAATATCATCAGCGAATAGCATGCACCAAGGGACTTCATCTTGGATAGTTCTAGTAAGCTCATCCATCACGATGGTAAACAGGAGAGGACTTAATGCAGATCCTTGATGTAAACCAATAGTAATTGGAAAATCACTTGTTAAGCCACCGCAAGTTCTGACATTTGTCAATACTCCGTCGTACATATCCTTGATTATGTCAATATACTTGACGGGGACCCCCTTTTTCATCATTGTCCCCCATAATACCTCTCTAGGTACCTTGTCGTACGCTTTTTCTAAATCAATAAATATCATATGCAAATCTCTTCTCCTCTCTCGAAAGCGCTCGACAAGTTGACGAAGCAAATGAATCGCCTCTGTCGTCGATCGTCCAGGCATGAACCCAAATTGGTTCTCTGTTATCTTAATATCCTTCCTTAGCCTGTGTTCAATCACCCTCTCCCAAAGTTTCATGGTGTGACACATTAGTTTTATTCCACGGTAGTTTGAGCAACTTTGAATGTCACCCTTATTCTTGTAGATAGGTACAAGGATACTTTTCCTCCATTCATTTGGCATCTTTTTTGTCTGCCAAATCTTATTAAACAGATCTGTCAGCCATTTAACGCCTATTTCGCCTAAGCATCTCCAAATCTCGATAGGAATCCCGTCAGGACCAACCGCTTTTCTTAAACCCATTCTGTTCAAAGCTTCTTTAACCTCAGTAAGTCTTATTTTACGCTGAAATCACGATTTATATCTTGAGATTGAATGGCAAGTCCATCCAAATTCTTAGTAAAGCTCTCATTGAACAATTTGTCAAAATAATCTCTCCATCTTTCCTTGATATACTCATCTCGAACTAAAACCTTCTGATTTTCATTTTTGACACACTTCACCGCACATAAGATAGATGCGTTGATTTGGAACAGTCGTACTGCCTTGTTGGCCAAAGTCAAGGGTAGGTACGGGTGGATTCAAATTAACCTGGAGAACGACGGGAAGAACTTGACATGTGACTTATGATTTGTTGGCCAAAGTCAAGGACATAAGAGCATGGGGCAAAAATCCACATCGGGAGTTTCATAAGTACTGAAACTTGCTAGATTTGCATACCATTTGGAGTGTGGTGATTCTGGTAGGATTCCTTCAGTTTCGTCACGCGATGATATTTGGATCCCGATCCTACTGTGAGTATATGCTAATCCTCGGGAAATTTCTCACTAAACGATCAATGCAATAAACCTAGTAGGTGCCTAGAAAGGTGTTAGCGGGGCTACGCCCCCAGGGAAAAGCGGTTATTTAATTAAGGAACTTCGCGAAAGCGTTGGAAAACCTCCCTCGAAGTTCCGACACTGGCCTGGCTGAACGGTTAAGCAAGTATTGTGCGGTGGGATTGATCCCGACTAATTCTTCCTTTATGGTTTGAGGAGGGATTCGAGAGACAGTGGGAGCCATCCTGTTTAGAAAAACTAAAAACCATTCTAAACTTGCAAGAGCATCGTGCTAAAGTGTTTCTTCTCTCTCTCCTAATTGCAGCGACCAATCGACATGACTGGACTTAAGTTACTTCTAGATAAAAATATATTGACAGGGCCAAACTACAAAGATTGGCTCAGGAATGTCAAGATGGCAATCACTTACGACAAGCTGGGGTATCTTCTTACCACCAATGCTCCCCCCGTCCCAAGTCCCACCTCCAGCGTCGCGGATAAGGAAATCTGTAAGACTTGGGAGATTGATTGCGCGAAGGCCAGGTGCCTCGTGCTTGCCTCTATGGACAACGAACATCAGAGGAGGCACGAGAATATGGACTTGGAATCCATATTTCTTCATACAAAAGAACTGTATGGAGAGCAGTCTCGTATCGCAAGATACGAAGTGTCGAAAAAGTTATTTTCGGCAAAGTTGGCCGTCGGATCATCGGTAGCGGACCACGTGCTTAAGATGATTGGCTACATTGAGGAGCTCGCGGAACTTGGGACCACGTTAGAAAGTGAACTCTATACAGATTTAATTCTCCAGTCCCTTCCATCCACTTACGCCCAGTTTATACTGAACTTCAACTTACAAGAAAAGGAAGTTGAACTTTCAGAACTCCTCAACATGCTGAGGAGCGCAGAGGGCACCCTACAGAAAGGTAGGGAAACACCCGCTTTGTTTGTAGGAGGATCTTCTTCCTCTAGGTCCAAGGCGAAAGCCAAGGGAAAGAGGAAGAAAGCCCCCGCCAAACCAAGGGGCGGTGTTAGTAAAGTGGGTACGAAGGGAAAGGAAAAGGCAACAATGATTGCGGGGAAGCTTGTGAGAAATGAGGAATGCTTCTATTGTCATAAGAGTGGACACTAGAAGAAAGATTGCAGGGCTTGGAAGGCCAGGACACAGGAACTGAAGCAGGTTGCGGCTTCAGCTTCAGGTGTGTATGTTATTGAAAACTGTCTTTCAATGAACTCTACTTCCTGGGTATTGGATACCGGATCAGGATCTCATATCTGTAATTCTTTGCAGGCGTTGAGAAACCGTAGGGTTTTGAAGGCAGGTGACATGACCCTCAGAGTTGTGAACGGAGCTAGCATGGATGCTAAAGCCGTGGGGGACTATCACCTGAGAATGTCAGATGGGCATGTTTTGGTTTTGCGTAATTGCTTTTTTGTACCCAACGCAACTTGTAATATCATTTCTGTATCTTTGGTTTCTAAAGAAGGTTATGAATTTGCGTTTGTAAGTAATGTTGTAAACATTCACCTTAATCAAGTTCTGATTGGGTCAGGTACATTGAGCAATGGTATATACGTGTTAAACCAACCACAGATTTTCAATGTCCAGAATACACACAAATGAAAGTCTCCGGAAATCAATCAGACTTTCTTATGGCATTGTAGACTGGGTCACATCAATGAGAGAAGGTTGACTAAGTTACATACAGAAAGGTATTTGGATCCGTTCGAATATCAATCGTATGCCACTTGTCAATCCTGTCTCAAAGGAAAGATGACAAAGACTCCGTTCACTGGACACGGAGTAAGAGCGAGCGAGCTCTTGGGACTCATACACAGCGACGTGTGCGGTCCAATGTCTACACATGCGCGAAGCGGTTATTCTTACTTCATTACTTTTACGGATGATTTTTCAAGGTACGGTTATGTCTTCTTAATGAAACATAAGTCCGAAGCCTTTGAAAAGTTCCAGGAATATAAGAATGAAGTAGAAAAACAAACCGGCAAAATTATCAAGATTCTAAGATCGGATCGAGGTGGAGAATACTTAAGTGCCGAGTTCCTGAATTACTTAAAAGAGAATGGAATTCTCTCTCAGCTTACTCCTCCATACACTCCGCAACATAACGGTGTATCGGAGAGACGGAACCGGACCCTATTGGATATGGTACGGTCCATGATGAGTAACACTGAGTTACCGCGATCATTCTGGGGTATGCGCTAGAATCAGCTGCATACCTTTTGAACCGAGTTCCTACTAAGACTGTGCCTACTACACCATATGAGTTGTGGTGTGGAAAGAGACCCTATCTTAAGCACATTAAGATATGGGGATGCCCAGCTTTTGTTAAAAAGCAGCATGCGGACAAGCTCGAGGCACGCTCAGTACAGTGTAAGTTCGTGGGATATCCAAAGAACTCCAAGGGATATTTCTTCTACTGTGAAGAGGAACAAAAAGTTCTTGTTTCTCATCATGCCTACTTCTTGGAAACTGAGTTTTTGGAAAACCAGATAAGTGGGAGCACAGTAGAACTGGAAGAAATTCCAGAACCACGAGCTATTACTGAAAGCTTAGTAGAACCAGATTCAAAAGAACAGGACATTCCTACGCCGCTCCGCAGGAGTAGTAGGCAGTCTCATCCGCCCGAGAGATACTACGGTTTTCTCATAGACGGGGATAGAGAGGATTGCATCATAGATTATGATGAGCCCACTAGCTTCCAGCAGGCCGTTCAGAGCGTTGACTCGGTAAAATGGCTGGATGCAATGCGGACCGAAATGGAGTCCATGTACACCAACAAAGTATGGACGTCGGACATTGCTCCAGATGGGGTAAAACCCGTAGGATGGAAGTGGATCTTCAAAAGGAAGATTGGTGTAGATGGATAGGTTGAGACCTATAAAGCTAGACTTGTTGCAAAGGGTTTTCGTCAAAGACCTGGTTTGGACTATGACGAAACCTTTTCTCCAGTGGCTATGCTGAAATCCATTCGGATCCTTCTTGCCATTGCTGCCTTCCACGATTATGAGATTTGGCAGATGGACGTAAAGACCGCCTTTCTAAATGGAAATTTAGAGGAGTGTGTCTATATGGATCAGCCAGAGGGTTTCATTCAGAGTGGGAGCAGCGGAAAGGTGTGCAAGTTGCTTAAGTCCATCTATGGACTAAAGCGGGCATCGCGGAGTTGGAACATCTGTTTTGATGAGACGGTCAAGGAATTTGGCTTTATCAAAAATCCAGATGAACCATGCATCTATAGTAGATTTGTAGCGAGAACTGTAGTATTCCTCGTTTTATTCGTGGATGACATTCTCTTAATAGGAAATGACATTCCTATGCTACAATCTGTCAAGGGGTTCTTGTCGCACAGGTTCTCCATGAAAGACCTGGGTGATGCCTCATACATCCTGGGGATCCGGATCCATCGTGATAGATCCAAGAGGATATTAGGACTTTCACAGTCCAGGTACATCGACACCATAGTGAAAAGATTCAGTATGGAAGATTCCAAGCGCGGTAACCTATCGGCTTGTCACAGGATCACCCTCTCTAAAGAGATGTCTCCCAAGACTGATTTGGAGAGGGATCGCATGTCTATTATACCCTACGCTTCTGCGGTAGGCTCTATAATGTATGCGATGTTGTGTACCAGACCGGATGTAGCTTATGCACTGAGTGTGGTAAGCAGGTATCAGTCAAACCCAGGGGAGAAACATTGGATAGCAGTAAAGAACATTCTCAAGTACCTGAGAAGGACTAAGGAGATGTTCTTGGTGTATGGCGGAAAAGACCTGCAGATTGAGGCCTTTGCTGACTCCAGCTTCCAGAGTGACAAGGATGATTCCAAGTCCATGTCGGGTTTTGTCTTCACCCTCAATGGAGGGGCGGTGTGTTGGAAGAGCTCCAAACAGGAAACCGTTGCAGACTCGACGATGGAAGCGGAATACACGCTGCATCTGATGCCGCAAAAGAAGCTGTCTAGATTAGGAAGTTCTTGAAAGAACTTCAGGTGGTTCCGTCCATTGTTGATCCAATACCTCTGTATTGCGACAACAACGGGGCAATAGCTTTAGCGAAGGAACCCAGGTCCCATCAGAGATCCAGACACATCTTGAGGCGGTATCACCTGATCAGGGAGATCGTGGATCGCAAGGAGATCGAGGTTCGGTGGGTTGCTTCAAAAGAAAACACTGCAGATCTATTCACCAAGGCCTTACCCCAGACTCAGTTCGAGCGGCAGATCGAGATGATAGGTCTTCGATACGCCAGTACATGGCCTTAGTGCAAGTGGGAGATTGTTAGTGTATATGCCCTAGAGGCCATTACTGTATCATACTAGTTTGTATATTACTTAATTGAAGCTTGGGATATTCACCTTGTATAAACAATCTTGCTCAATATAGTAGTATGCTACTTGGTTTGTTTCTACTTCAATGTGTACTTGTGTTTATTTTAGTATATCACTTATACGCATTAGTGGAGCCCTTAGGATATTTGCTTGATTACCAGAGCTGTGATGGCAGACACACTAGTGGGGGCTGGGTAATCTATAAGCATATCCTTATACAGGTCCCTAGTCGCAGGACTATCGAGACAGGGCATCGATACTCCGGAGTAGACTAGCGTATGAGCTTCTCATCCCAGTGTGGGAGATGGTCTGTCCCACAGCCATCAGTACGTCGTACTGGAGATAGTATACGGGTGCTCGTTGGGTTACGAGTACACTGGACAGGACTCGTCGGGAACTGACAGGTTGGTATTATACCTATCGTCAGTTATCAGTTCCCAGGTGACATGAGTACAGCTTAGTCCGCTGACTTGACACTGTCACTTCGCCTCGAGTGTGTTCCCACTGTACTTTGATTACTACCCTACCATGGCTCAAAGGAGTCATGCAAACGGGTAGTAGTTGGGTACAGTCCCGAAGCACTTGGAGGCAGTGACGGTTAGACAGGATTCGTCTCTCCCGGTATTGGGGGTTGACATCGCGCTGTGTCTAGGAGAGCCATTACACGAGTAGTCCCTGGCCAGGGCAAGCGAGATATACTGGTAGGCTTCCAGTGTCATCTCAGGGTGTTTTGGGCTTCACTCCGACATGACTTGTACCGCTATTAGGGGAATAACGTTTACCGCCCCCTAGGCCCGCCATGCGATGTATCAGACGAACAGACCGGACTGTACGGAGATTGTCACACTCAGACTCAGTAGGAGTTCAGATGGGGTTCACCTCGTCAGCCTTCTTGTCGGCATCTACCTGGGGACCGTTACGCACAGCTAGTGCCGCTTGCGGTCTGTGGTTAAACCCACTGCCAGCGTAAGTGTCGAGTCTTTAGAGTCCCACACAGAGGGTATTCGCCATTGGGCAAAACAGAGTAGAGGTCGCATGGTTTTGCGACAGGGTTCGTTCTCATCCGCGCACTTGTGCACGTTTGGAGTCCGGACGGATATTACTGGTTGGCTCTGGTTTGAGTCAGATACTGGTATATGTTTTGGGGTTTCTTTTATCTCTCAGTATTCATGTTCCTCGGAACAATAATGCAGGTGTGTATGCACAGTTGTTTGAGGAGGAGGAAGAGGACTTTCATTAGGGTTTCGGAACGGGTGCGTATGCACAGTTGACAGTTGTCTTTTTCCAAACCCTAATGGATTTATGTTATATCAATTAATAATATTAATAAAATGAAATTGTGTCATGGTTGGTTTTTATGTTGACTTGTTGACCATGGTTGACTAGTTGACCATAGTTGAATGTTTGACCATCATCATTACTTTGCAAAGATGCTCTTTGATTCTAGCAAATTTCATTTAATGCATGAAATGATAATGGTCATTCCTAAACCTTCCATCAACTATTTCATTTTCATTATTATTATTAATTTGATAATTCTTCTTGCTTTTGTTATGGTTGCAAAAAGGAAAAAGAGCTCATTCTATCATATTGCTTCTCTCTCCTCACTTCATCTTCTTGTTCCTCTAGCTCAAGGAGAATCCTTCTCATGTGTTTAGAATCCCTCTCCTTGAAAGATAAACACCCCAAAGACACTCTCTACTCTCTCTAGGGTCAAAGGTTTAGCAAGCCGAAGATCTAGTTCTCTCAAAGTTCGAGAAAGAGCCCGAAGGTTGAACCCTCAGGTGGATCCATCTTTGACGGAAGAAGGCAACGAGGAATGAACCATCAACCTCTACAAGGTTTCAAGAAGAAGGAGTTCAAGTTAGGTATAACCTTTCATCCGAGTAGCTAACTCCTTTTAGCATGATAGCTAGTTTAGTTTAGAAAAGATCCCGACTTTGTTAGTCCATGTTGCCCCATACGCTAAAAATTTGATTTTTATACCGTTTCCGCCTCCCCGTAAGAACCGGGGGTCGCAACGTGGACTTACAATGTATAGGGGGTATAGAGTGCACACACAAAACCTGGGTGCCCAATTCCCAAGACAGGTCGCCGGAATATTCATTCTGGCCGTAATTTGCGGCCAGATGGGTGAGTTGGGGGTTGGGGTTTGGGTCACCGGATTCTGCTTCTATGTGTAGTATTGTGGTATATATAGTTTTGTAATATATGTTCTGTATCAAAATCTAGAGTTGAATACCGTATTTCCCGTATTTTTAATCTTTCGCGACACGCGTAATACTTGTGTGTGGGTTTGGGGTTTCTGCGTATCGCGACGCGTCGGTGTGACTTCAGGCGCGTAATCACACGTTTTAGTGTATCGCTCACACGCGCGCTTGGTTTGCGACACGGGTTTCTAGTTGACTTTAAATGTCGTGTTTGCATGGTTTTGAGCTTTTGTGTGATATTCTGTGAAATTCTAGGTTCGCCGGCGAGTGCGACGGACGCCGCGAAGAAGGGGAAACAAGTCATCGGCTATACCTAGCGAGAGACTACGGTGAGTAGATTTAACATCTACGGGGATATCGCCCGCATGGCGTTATGCGTCAGGGCTGATAGGACCTTATAGCGATATGTTTTGCATTCACCTACATGACTACTGTTTATTGCATACTGCATTCCCTGCTATGCGTATATAAACTAGAATTGATAGAACACCGCACTATTACTAACGGTTCAAGTTGCACGAGCACGATTTATATGCTACACTCACACCGTTAGTGATTGCCATGACACTCACATTATAGGATTGCTATACATCATACGTCAGATTGTTTCCGCATTATTTATGATTGCCATAAATTGCCGCATATCAGCAGATGTTATATTCATACTTGGACACATCTACATCACATATTCATACATGAGCCATGTATATATTGAAATCCTCATACCTGCATAGATTTACGCATTGAGATATGTTGTTTCCATGTTATTTCTGGATTTGGGAACCGTGGATATTTCAAAGGATAATAGGTATTTATTTAAAAACCCGGTTTCCCTTGATATGATATTTCACTGCGTCCACCATGTGTTTTCTCGGTGCTAGAGCCCGATATATGAGAGAGAGAGGGCTGACCCGGACTGACGGATGCCCGATATATAAGGGAGAGGGGGCTGACCCGGACTGACGGATGCCCGATATATGAGAGAGAGAGGGCTGACCCGGTCTGACGGATGCCCGATATATGAGAGAGAGAGGGCTGACCCGGACTGACGGATGTCCGATATGTTAGAGTGAGGGGGCTGACCCGGACTGACGGATGCCCGATATAGGAATATTTGCGTGTCGATGCTGGACACGAGTATTTATGATATTTGGGTGCCGATGTTGGGCACTCGTGATTCTCAGAGATTTAAAGGATTGGAGGGCCGATGAGAGTGCCGGCGCCTGAGCTATTTGGGGGATCAGGGTGCATTAATGGACACCGATTATACATTCGACGTTGACATTCCGTATAGATGTTATGTTCCCTTCCTCAGCATTCATTAGTGTATCTCATCCTGTAGTTATATTACCCGATAGAGCACTTGCATGATTATTGCACATACTGCTTATCAGGCATTGATATCATCTACTGGCATATGATAGAGTAGCGCAGTACGTGCATGCTCGCGATTACCTTTATATGTTATCTCTATTCACGAGTTGGCAACTCACCCCCGTTGTGCCACAGTATTTGCAGGTTGCCCCTCGGAGTAGTCATGGCAGGCTGCTTTCTTAAATCTTTTGGCTACAGATAGCACTACAGTTGGTGCGTGAGCTGTTTTGCTGTTAGGTGGGTTGTGGTATCTGGTTACTTTTATTGTACACACTTTTGTATCTAGTATTCTCCATCTACCATATATGTACTTGACTTAGAGACAGTGTGAGGACGATGATGTATATTATTTGTATTCTGGTGTCGAGCTCGTTGTGAGCCGACTTTACTTATGCAGTTTATTCTATCAGTGTTGTTCCCACTTGTTGCTCATTTTCTTCGCTACGGCGTCGTATATTTCTATCTTGGTGATTGTTTACATGCATCTCTTAACATTTAATAAATGCTTCCATTTAATGCTTAAAACACTCTATACTTTTACTGGTTTGATTTCTGGGTTTTCGGTTCACTTAGTCGTGTTACGCCTGTAGACGTTACGTGGTTAAGTGCCGGTCACGAGCCAAACTTTGGGTCGTGACAAAGTTGGTATCAAAGCGTAGATTTTACCTTTCGGAGTGTTCCTAGGATGACCCTGGTATGATGGAGTAGGTAGGTGAAGCAGAGTGGCGTAGCGTGCGTATGTTCCGCGGCATACTCACGACACGGTACTCCGCCAAGGCGACCTTAGGACTTGTTGATTTAAATTCCTTCTTGAGTACATACATTCTTGCGATTCGATTTCCGTGTCCTTATCGAATCGTACTTTTCCTTTCAGCCATTATGACGCCAAAGACTACTAGGGCGTAGAGAGCGGCCGCGAGGGCCGAGATTCGAGTTGACTCGTCTGAGACGAGGACTGATCCGGATAGTACACCAGTTGTGCCCGAGAAGGCTGTTCCTGCCGTGATAGATCAGATTTCCATGTTAGGGGCTGGTGTGCAGGAGATGTGCCAGACGGTAGGATCCAGTATGCAGGAGATGCGCCAGATGATGGGATCTCTAGTTGAGACACTTCGAGCGCAGCGACCAGAGGTAGTTCCACCCATTACAGAGACCGCGGTGGTACCCACAGTACAGGAAGTTGCCCCTGCAGCTACAGATGTTATTACAGTATCGTTGTCAGAGTTTATGAGGCTGAAGCCTCCGGTCTTCACAGGCACCGATGCAGCCGAGGACCCACAGTCTTTCATTGATAGAATGGCTCGGATATACCGTTCCCTCAGATGCGCAGATGCGAGATGGGTTGAGTTCGCGAGCTTTCGCCTGGAAGGTCTTGCGCAAAAATGGTGCGAATCAGTCGAGAAGGGTAGAGCAACAGGTCTTCCTCCTATGACCTGGACAGAGTTCGTGGCGCTATTCCTTGCCCGCTTTCTTCCCCTGAGTGTCAGAGATGCTAGGGCAAGCAGGTTCGAGTCCTTACGTCAGACTCCGGAGATGTCAGTGGCAGAGTATGATGTCCTGTTCACCGAGCTATCGGTGTATGCTCCATACCTAGTGGCTACTGAGGAGTTGCGATTCAAAAGATTTGTCCGAGGCTTGCTTACACCACTGTTTCTAGCGATCAGCGCACAGCATTACGAGACATATGCAGCAGCTGTGGACGCAGCCCTATTAGTCGAAGAGCGCCTTGCTAAGACTTCGGTAGTTCCAGAGCCGAAGAGAGTTCGTACGGATACATCAGCGCAGAGACAACCTTTTCGGCGCCGTGATAGACGTCTTGCAGGTAGCAGAGATTTAGGGCGGGGCCGGTTGTTCAGTTCCTATTCCCAGGAGGGTCAGCGGTCATCGTCGGGATGTTTTCGCTGTGGGAGTTCTTATCATCGTGTGCGAGATTGTCCTGAGATACTAAGGAGGGAGGCAGCAGCACCACACGTCACACTACCACTTCACCACCCCAGATGGAGTTGCCTATTATACCTACTGTTACTCCGCGCCAGACTCTTGCACAGAGAGGTCATGGTCGCGGAGGATTTGTTCATAGAGGACGAGGTGATCGAGGCAGAGGACAGCCAGCTGCCGGCAGGGGACAGTCAGTCGCAGGTGGAGGACAGGCGTGAGTTTTTGCTTCGACGCATCAGGACGCGCAGGCATCCAATGCGGTGGTCTCAGGTATCCTTCCAGTATGTTCTGTTGATGCACACGTGTTATTCGATCCCGGATCCACGCACTCGTACGTATCCACACATTTTGTGCCGAGTTTGGGTAGAGAGTCCGGTTTGCTTGATCAGACGCTAGTTGTGACTACTCCCGTGGGAGAGTCGTTTGTTGCTAGGCACGTGTTCCGATCCTGTACCGTCCGTATTGGAGAGAGAGAGTTTCCGGTCGAATTGATCCTTCTTGAGATGTTGGACTTCGACGTTATTTTGGGCATGGATTGGTTAGCCACGTGCTATGCTTCTGTTGACTGCCGCGAGAAGACAGTTAGATTTTGTTTTCCCGGCGAGTCGGTTTTTGTTGTGTTGGGGGACCGTGGTGCCACCCCTCACAGAGTGATTTTTTCTTTTCGCGCTGGACCACTTTTGAGGAAGGGATGTCAGGGATTTCTCGCCTATGTTTGCGATACTAGAGCTATAGAGGTTTCGATGGATCAGGTTCCGGTTGTTAGCGAGTTCCCTGATGTGTTCCCTGACGAGCTTCCTGGGCTACCGCCCGAGCGTGATATTTCTTTCTGTATTGATTTGGTTCCTGGTACGGGGCCTATTTCTGTACCGCCTTATCGGATGGACCTGGCGGAACTTAAAGAATTGAAGGGTCAGTTGCAAGATTTGCTGGATAAGGGACTTATTCGACCCAGTGTTTCTCCTTGGCATGCTCCAGTCCTGTTTGTCAAGAAGAAGGACGGCAGTATGCATTTGTGTATCGACTACCGTCAGCTGAACAGGGTGACAGTGCGGAACAGGTATCCTTCGCCACGCATCGACGATTTGTTCGACCAGCCTCAGGGGGAAGGATACTTTTCGAGGATCGATTTGCGATCAGGCTACCATCAGCTGCGGGTTCGACAGGAGGACATTCCTACGACAGCTTTCCGCACGCGCTACGGCCGTTATGAGTTTTTGGTGATGTCGTTCGGACTCACCAACGCGCCAGTAGCATTCATGGACTTGATGAACCGTATTTTTCGGCCGTATCTTGATCTGTTCATCATAGTATTCATTGACGATATCTTGGTCTATTCTCAGAGTAGAGAGGAGCAAGAGCAGCACCTGCGGATTACACTGCAGACCTTGAGGGAGCATCAGCTTTTCGCCAAATTCTCCAAGTGTGCTTTCTGACTGGACAACGTAGACTTCTTGGGGCACGTGATTACACGAGATGGTATATGTGTAGACCCGAGGAAGATTGAGGCCGTTCGGAGTTGGCCTAGACCCACGTCAGTGACGGAGGTTCGCAACTTTCTAGGGCTGGCAGGCTACTCCAGGCGATTCGTGCAGGACTTCTCTCGCATTGCTACACCTTTGACCGGGTTGACCCGAAAGGGAGTTCCTTTTGTTTGGACGGAGGAGTGTGAGCGCAGTTTCCAGCAGCTACGGGCTCTACTGACTACGACACCAGTGCTATCATTGCCTTCAGGATCAGGAGGATTTATGGTCTATTATGATGCTTCACGAGTGGGGCTAGGGTGCGTATTGATGAAGTATGACAGGGTGATCGCGTATGCCTCGCGGCAATTAAAGAAACATGAACAAAATTACCCCACTCATGATTTTGAGATGGATGCAGTGGTCTTTGCACTTAAGATCTGGCGACATTACCTATATGGAGAGTCGTGCCAGATATTCACTGATCATAAGAGCTTAAAGTATATATTTCAGCAGCGAGACCTGAACCTTAGACAGCGTCGATGGATGGAGTTAGTGAAGGACTACGATTGTGAGATCTTGTATCACCCGGGCAGGGCTAATGTAGTGGCGGATGCTTTGAGCAGGAGGGCCTGGGGTAGTCTATCTTATTTGAGTGCAGTACAGAGGCAGTCGTCGGCTGATTGGCAGATCTTATGCGACAGCCGGGTACAGTTCGAGTTTACGCTGATCGGAGGACAGATTGCGCATGTTCGTACACGCCCACAGTTGCTCAACCGTATACATGAGGCACAACACAGTGATGACCGATGCTCAGAGATCAGGGCACAGATTGGACAGGGCAGATTTTCCGAGTTCATGATCGATGATCAGGGCATACTACGATTTGGGGCTAGACTATGCATACCAGATGCTGAGGGATTGCGGTGTGAGATCCTTGAGGAGGCACATCGATCGGTATACAGTGTTCATCCCGGTTCCACCAAGATGTACCATGAAATGAGAGGTGTTTATTGGTGGGACGGAATGAAGAGAGAGATCGCAGATTTTGTGTCGAGATGCCTGACTTGTCAGCAAGTCAAGGCTGAGCACCAGAGGCTCGCGGGAGAGCTACAGTCGTTACCCATTCCGGAGTGGAAATGGGAGCAGATTTCTATGGACTTCATTGTGGGTCTACCCAGGACTAGTCGAGAGGATGACTCCATCTGGGTGATCGTGGATCGTTTGACGAAAGCGGCTCACTTCCTACCGGTGAAGACGACTTTCGGATTTGCTCAGTATGCCCAGATTTACATCGACGAGATTGTACGACTGCACGGAGTTCCGACATGTATCGTGTCCGACAGAGGCACCCAGTTTACCAGACGACTATGGCAGAGACTTCAGGAGGCTTTAGGCACTCGCTTGAGTTTCAGCACAGCATTTCATCCGCAGACCGACGGACAGTCAGAGCGGACTATTCAGACTCTCGAGGACATGCTCAGAGCATGCGTCTTAGACTTTGGAGGTAGCTGGGATCATCATTTACCCATAGTAGAGTTCTCCTACAACAACAGCTACCAGGAGACCATTCAGATGGCACCATTTGAGGCTCTTTATGGGAGGAGATGCAGATCGCCCACCTGTTGGACAGAGCTCAGTGAGAGCAGTATCTTAGGGCCATAGATTGTAGAGGAGATGACTGCGAAGATCCAGTTGATTCGCGATAGGATGAGAGCAGCCCAGAGTAGGCAGAGATCTAATGCGGACCGTCGGCGGCGCAGACTTGAGTTTTCTGTTGGTGATCACGTTTTCTTAAGGGTCTCCCCAATGAAAGGTGTGATGAGATTTGGGAGGAAGGAGAAGCTTAGTCCCAGATTTGTGGGTCCCTTCGAGATCCTCGAGCGTGTTGGTGCAGTTGCGTATCGGTTAGCCCTTCCGCCCAGTTTTCCAGATGTGCACCCCGTATTTCACGTTTCGATGCTCCGCAGATATCTTATTGATCCTTCACATGCGATTCAGCACCCGACGATCTAGCTTGAGCTTGACCTTTCCTATGCAGTGCAGCCGGTGATCATTTTGGATCGACAAGTGAAGAAATTGAGATCGATGGACATACCATCAGTCAAGGTACTTTGGCGTGGTCAGAGCAGCGAGGAGGTCACTTGGGAGACCGAGAGAGAGATGAGGAAAAGGTATCCCTACCTTTTTGAGGCACGTGTAGTTAGATTTTGAAATTCGGGGACCGAATTTCTTTAAGGGGGGTAGATTGTAACACTTTGAAATTTCGTTAGAATGTTTTTCTTGTTAATTAGTAATTGTGCGTGTTATTATATATGTGTACATAGGATTATTTGTTATTTTAGTCGGGTTTACCCTAATTGGAAAATTTTCCTTTATAGTGTACACTTGCACACTTAGCCATTTTGTGACCTAGGTTAAAAGTATTAACCATTTCATTCTTGCATGGTTCATGGTTATTTTCCCCACCATTCTATCAAAAACAAAACCCTTTTTAAAATGCAAAATTTGAATTAGAAAATGAGAGCATGGTGTTAGGTGAAAAAGGTTGACTTTTGACCCCATTTCCTTCTCTTCTCTCTCTCTTCTCCTCACTTCAGAAATTCTGTAAAATTCCAGCAGAAAACTCTATCTTTTCTTCATCTTGTCCTCTCCTTTTCACTTCTCTTTGATCTCTACTCACATCCTACACAAAAACCATTCATTTCTTCACTCAAAACCTTAGAAAAATGAGTTTTTGGGGGAGTTTGGAGGCGAGTCTGTGTTTGTGAAGGAAGGAGCAGAAGTTTGGGTTTCTTTAGGGTTTTTGGAAGGTATATATCTCACACTTAACACTCCTTTTCAGAACTTGTAGTAATTCTAGCAAAATATCACTTTTTGTGCATTGTTTTGTCCTATTGAACGGATTTTGTGATGATATGTTAAAATTAGCATTTTTATGACTTGATTAGCTTAGTGTGTAAGTCGATGTAGTAAATCCCAATCCTTGTGGGGAGGCGGAATTTTCAAAAACGAACTTGTTTAGTGAACAAACATCGACTAACCGCTTGAATCGAAGCTAAACGATAACTTACCAAACATATAGTTGTTCTAAACTACTATGCTTAGGGATTATACCTATCGAACCAAGTCCATCGTCTTTACGATCTCCTCGTTCTCCTCGGCCTTCTCTTTGTAGTAGACGATCCACCCGAGAGCAAAACTCCAAGCTTAGCCTCTAAACTTGAGGCAACTAACCTTCTTGGATTGCTAATCAAAGAAGATAGATTGAGATAGAGTGATGGTTATGGATTGTTTAGTCTTACTAATCCTTGTACTCAACTCATGAGAGGGGAGGATTAGTCTTTGAAGAGGGAGAACTTGAGGAGAGAGAATGTGTAGATGATAATGATCATAGAATAGTGAGTCAAGAAGATATATATCAAGCATTTCTTTTATGAAGAAAAGAATAAGAAAATGAATTTAGCAACCATGCTTGATAATATCTAGTGATGATTCAATAGAATGACAAAAGACTTCTATGAATCATCAAGGTGACTCACTAATTACAATCATTTCATATGCCACCTTAACCTCCTTAGTCACCACCTTCTAGAAGCTTCCCGCATAATTACGAGAACGCCCCTCCTTTCCGCAAAAATACGGAAAAACTTTAGACTGTAAAAATCCAATAACCAGATACCAGTAACTGGCTTAAACCAAAGCCGACTGGTAAAAACTGTCTGAAAGTCGTACGTGCGTAAACACACGTATGCGTCCGAACCCTTGTCGTAAAACCATACGACCTCTATATCGTTTCGCCTGGAATAGGAAACTCTCTGTGTGGGACTCTAGAGACTCGACTACTACGCTGGCAGTGGGTTTAACCACAGACCGCAAGCGGCACTAGCTGTACGTAACGGTCCCCAGGTAGTTGTCGATAAGAAGGCCGATGAGGAAACCCATCCGAACTCCTATTGAGTCTGATGTGACAATCTCCATACAGTCCGGTCCGTTCGTCCAGGACTATCGCATATCCGGCCTAGGGGGCGGCAAGCGTCAGTCCCCTAATAGCTGTATAAGTCGTGTCGGAGGGAAGCCCATTACACCCTGAGAAACTACTGGAACCTACCAGCAAATTTCGCTTGCCCTGGCCAGGGACTTTGCGTAATGGCTCTCTGACATAGCGCGATATCTACTCCCAATACCGGGAGGGACGAATCCTGTCTAACCGCCACTGCCTCCAAGTGCTCAGGACTGCACCCAACTGCTACCTGTTTGCACGACTCTTTTGAGCCGTGGTAGGGTAGCAATCTAAGAACAGTGGGACACACTCGAGGCGAAGTAGCAGTGTCAAGTCTGCGGACTACGCTGTACTCATGTCACCTGGGAACTGTTCACTGACGACTGGTATAAAACCAACCAACAGTTCCCTGTGAGTCCTGTCCGGTGTACCCGTAACCTAACGAGCACCTGTATACTATCTCCAGTACGACGTACTGACGGCTGTGGGACAGACCATCTCCCCAACTGGGATGAGAAGCGTACACACTAGTCTACTCCGGAGTATCGATCCTCTGTCTCGATAATCCAACGACTAGGGACCTGAATAAGGATGTGCTTGTAGACTACCCAGCCCCCACTAGTGTGACTGCCATCACAACGCTGGTAGTCAAGCAAGATCCTAAGAGCTCTATCAATACGTATACTCACATATTAAGATAGAAAAACCAAGTAGCATACTACCATGTTTAGCAAGACTGTTATATACATGTGAATATCCCAAGCTTCCATTAAGTAATATACAAACTAGTATGATACAGTAATGGCCTTCTGGGGCATAAACACTAACAATCTCCCACTTGCACTAGGGCCATGTACTGGCGTATCGAAGACCGATGATCTCGAGTAGCCTCTCGAACTGAATCTGAGGTAGGGCCTTAGTGAATGGATCAGCAATGTTGTCCTCCGTATTTACTCTCTTTACCTCGATCTCCCGGCGATCTACGATCTCCCTGATCAGGTGATACCGCCTTAAGATGTGTCTGGACTTCTGATGGGACCTGGGTTCCTTCGCTAAAGCTATAGCGCCGTTGTTGTCACAATACAGAGGTATTGGACCAACACTAGTAGGAACCACCTGAAGTTCTGTGAGGAACTTCTTCATCCAGACAGCTTCTTTTGCAGCATCGCAAGCAGCTATGTACTCCGCTTTCATCGTTGAGTCAGCAACGGTGTCCTGCTTGGAACTCTTCCAACAGACCGCCCCTCCATTGAGGGTAAAGACATAACCCGACATGGACTTGGAGTCATCCTTGTCACTCTGGAAGCCGGAATCAGCATAGGCCTCCATCTTGAGGTCCTTTCCGCCGTAAACCAAGAACATCTCCTTACTCCTTCTCAGGTACTTGAGAATGTTCTTTACTGCTATCCAGTGATTCTCCCCTGGGTTTGCCTGATACCGGCTTACAACGCTCAATGCGTATGCTACATCTGGTCTGGTACATAACATCGCATACATTATAGAGCCTACCGCAGAAGCGTAGGGTATAATCGACATGCGTTCCCTTTCCAAATCAGTCTTGGGAGACATCTCTTTGGAGAGGGTGATTCCGTGACAAGCCGGTAGGTTACCGCGCTTTGAATCTTCCATACTGAATCTTTTCAATATGGTGTCTATGTACCTGGACTGTGAAAGTCCCAACATCCTCTTTGATCTATCACGATAGATCTGGATCCCCAGAATGTAGGTGGCATCACCCAGGTCCTTCATGGAGAATTTCTGTGACAAGAATCTTTTGACTGACTGTAGCATAGGAATATCATTTCCTATTAGGAGAATGTCATCCACGTACAAGACGAGGAATACAACAACTCTCCCTACAATCTTACTGTATATGCATGGTTCATCTGGATTTTTGATAAAGTCGAATTCTTTGACAGTATCATCAAAACAGATGTTCCAACTCCGCGATGCCTGCTTTAGTCCATAAATGGATTTAAGCAGCTTGCTTACTTTACCGCTGCTCCCACTCTGAATGAATCCCTCTGGCTGATCCATATAGACGCTCTCTTCTAAATTTCCATTTAGAAAGGCCGTCTTTACGTCCATCTGCCAGATTTCAGAATCGTGGAAGGCAGCAATAGCAAGAAGGACCCGAATGGATTTCAGCATAGCCACAGGAGAAATGGTTTCGTCATAGTCCAAACCAGGTCTTTGACGGAAACCCTTTGCAACAAGTCTAGCCTTATAGGTTTCAACCTGTCCATCTACACCAATCTTCTTTCTGAAGATCCACTTGCATCCTACGGGTTTCACCCCATCTGGAGCAGTGTCCAAAGTCCATACTTTGTTAGTGTACATGGACTCCATTTCGGTCCGCATTGCATCCAGCCATTTTACCGAGTCACCGCTCTGAATGGCTTGCTGGAAGCTAGTAGGGTCGTCATTATCAATGACACAATCTTCTCTATCCCCGTCTATGAGAAAACCGTAGTATCTCTCGGGCGGATGAGACTGCCTACTACTTCTGCGGATAGGCGCTGGTATGTCCCTTTCTTCTGAAACTTCTTGTTCCACCAAACTTTCAGTAACAGCTTGTGGTTCTGGAATTTCTTCCAGTTCTACTGCGCTCCCACTCTTCTGATTTTCTAAAAATTCAGTTTCTAAGAAGCGGGCATGACGAGAAACAAAAACCTTTTGTTCCTCTGCGTAGTAGAAGCAATATCCCATGGAATTCTTTGGATATCCCACAAACTTACACTCTACTGAGCGTGCCTCGAGCTTGTCCGGATGCTGCTTTTTTACAAAAGCTGGACATCCCCATGTCTTCAGGTACTGAAGACAGGGTTTCTTCCCACTCCACATCTGATATGGCGTGGTAGGCACAGTCTTGGTTGGAACTTTGTTCAAAAGATATGCTGCTGATTCTAGCGCATAACCCCAGAATGATCGCGGTAACTCAGCCTTACTCATCATGGAACGAACCATATCTAATAGGGTTCGATTCCTCCTTTCCGATACACCGTTGTGTTGTGGTGTGTATGGAGGAGTAAGCTGAGAGAGAATTCCTTTCTCTTTTAAGTAACCCAGGAACTCGGCACTTAAGTATTCACCACCTCGATCAGATCTTAGTGTCTTAATACTTTTGCCTGTTTGGTTTTCCACTTCATTCTTGTATTCTTGGAATTTCTCAAAGGCCTCGGATTTATGCTTCATCAAGAAGATATGTCCATACCTAGAGAAATCATCCGTAAAAGTAATGAAGTAGGAATAACCACCTCGCGCATTTGTAAACATCGGACCGCACACGTCACTGTGTACGAGTCCTAAGAGCTCGCTCGCTCTTACTTCGTGTCCAGTAAACGGAGTCTTTGTCATCTTTCCCATGAGACAAGATTCACAAGTGGCATAAGATTGATATTCGAACGGATTCAAATATCCTTCTTTATGTAACTTCGTTAACCGTGTTTCATTGATGTGACCTAGTCTACAATGCCATAAGAAAGCCTGATTTACTTCTGGAGACTTTCTTTTAAGTGTGCTCTGGATATTGAAAACCTGAGCTTGATTCAACACGTATATACCGTCATCTAATGTACCGGACCCAATCAGAACTTGATTTAGGTGGATGCGAACTACATCGCTTACGAAAGTAAAGTCATATCCCTCTCTTGAAAGTGAGGACACTGATATGATATTACAAGTCAAACTAGGTACATACAGACAGTTACGTAGAATCAATATCTGCCGACTTGTCAAACCTAGGCGATATTCTCCCACGGATTCAGCATCCACGCTCATTCCGTTTGCAACTCTGAGAGACAAATCACCTATCCTTATAACTTTACGGTTTCTCAAAGCATGTAACGAATTACAGATATGAGATCCTGCTCCGGTATCTAGTATCCAGGAAGTAGAGTTAATTGACAAACAGTTCTCAATTACAAACACACTTGAGGCTGAAGCCACAACATGCTTCGTATCCTGGCTACTGGCTTCCAAAGCCCTGCAATCCTTCTGCCAATGTCCATTCCCATAACAATAGGAATATCCCTCCTTACCTATACCAAGTCCCAAAACTGTTTCTCTTCCTTTTCCTCTTACTTTGCTGACACCGTATATCGGCTTTGTAGAGGTCTTCTTCTTTTCACCCTTTGCTTTCGCCTTGGATGAAGAAGAAGAAGGTCCCCTATTAAGCAGAGCTTGTGTCTCCCTGGTTTCTTTCAGGGTGTAAGTAGAGGGTAGGGACTGTGGAAATAAGTCAGTATATGACCTGTTTCCCAACGTGGTCTCCAGGTCCTTGAGCTCATCAATATAGCTAGTCATCGTAAGGACGTCGTCCCTTACAGATGACCCGTCAGCCGACCTCGCTTGAATCAATTCGTTCGAGGCCTCATATCTTGCGATATGAGATTGCTCTCCATATAAATCTTTGTTATGGAGAAAGATGGAAACAGAGTCCATCTTCTCGTGCTGCTTCTGGTATATACCATCAACTGAAGCCAACACGAGGCACTTGGCTTTCGCTTTATTCTTTTCCTTTGTCTGACGGATATCCATATCCGCGACGGTGGAAACTGGACCTGGGACGGTGGGATCTTGAATAGTAATAGGGTGGTCCAGCTTGTCATAGGCAATGGTCATCTGGACAGACCTTTGCCAGTCATATAAGTTAGATTAAGTCATCTTGTTATCTAGATGTAACCTAGTCATGGTCACAAGGTCGCTGCAATGAGAGAGAGAGAAGAAAACACTTTAGCATGATGCTCTTGCAAGTTTAGAGTGGTTTTTAATTTATCTAAACTGGATGGCTCCCACTGTTTTTCGAATCCTTCCTCAAACCATAAAAGAATAATTAGCCAGGACTATTCTCACCGTACAATACTTGCTTAACCGTTCAGCCAGGCCAGTGTCGATACTTCGAGGGAGGTTTTCCAACGCTTTCGTGAAGTTCCTTAATTAAATAACCTCTTTTCTCTGGGGGCGTAACCCCGATGACACCTTTCTGGACACCTACTAGGTTTATAGCATTGATCGTTAAGTGACGAATATCCTGATAAGTAGCATATACTCACAGTAGGATCGGGATCCAAATATCATCGTCTGATAATGTTGTAGGAATGCTACCAACATTCATCAAACTCAAAATGGTATGCATCTTTTTGCAAATTTCAGTTTCTTTAGAAATTCCCGATATAAGTTTTTGCCCCATGTTCTTATGACCTTGACGAAAGCCAACAAATCATAAAGCACATGTCAAGTTCTGCCCATCATTATCTTGTTAATTTGAACCCACCCGTATATACACTTGACGAAAGCCAACAAGGTTATACGACTGTCCCAAACCAACTCATCTATCTATGCAACAAATGAATACCCCAGCAGCTACCAAACACTATGCCATGACGAAAGCCAACAAGCATAGCTTGAATACTACTGACCATCCATAAGAAATGACGGAGGGCTACGACTGGTTTTGGCGAAACGGTGAACGTAGTGAACTTGATATAACCGAAGGAACCTGATATCTTTTTAAAAGGAGTGGTTAAAGCTCCGCATTTAAAATATCTGTTTTTAAAATAACCGAGTGGTTTCTTTTAAATTGTTCCAACGATTTAAACTTGGTTTATTTTCGTTGCATTATAGATAATGCGTCCCATCATTAACCTATCATTGCAGAAAACAACGAAAATACAATGTCCTCTTATGCCATCCGCATTCGCCACGGGGTCCCGTCATCACCCGTTTGGTTACTTAACTAACGACAGAGCGGGGGCTGGGCTAGCGCGGGTGTAAAACATAAGTGACGTCTAAATAGCTATCATAAATATAGATATTTTACATTCGTCTGACGCAATGATATACATTCCAGAACACAGATGAACTTAATTGGATTTGCTAGGAATCCGTATTTCTTTTGAGCCTGCAAGAAAAGACGGATAACACAGTTGTGATGAATAGCCATTACCCCACCCACGACCCCTACGGGTACGGCAAACTACCCACCCGGCAGTTTGTGTACCCCACCTTGGGTCAGTCCTAGGAGCAAAAACAGTAAAATGAAATAATACAACGGTGGCTACAACCGCAACCTGGATGTGCCCTGCAAAAATAATATTACAACAAATTACATTTACAACAAATGAATTAAATAATAACCCATTGCTAAACCCTGGCTATACACCACAACAGTCCAATTACAGTTCATATGCACAAACAGATAAAACCATTACAGAAATGTGCAACCCCCTGCCAACCGACATACTAGCAGTTAGGGGAGGTTTACGAACACATTAAACAATCACACATATAATCCAACATGCAAATACTGTACAATTTCGATCGATTAAACGTATTTAATATTGCTCCAATACTGCTCTGTAAAACTAAAACCTGAGCAAAATTAAAATATTCCAGAAAATCCCAAATACCACAGGGGACCCATACAAGAAAAACGAGTTCCTGACTCGTCAAATCGGCGGCGGAAGCGCGGCGGATATAGTGGGATCCGCCGCGTTTCCGCGGCTCCGTAGAAGATTCAGGAACCCAAATTTCTTAGGTGTTCTTCTGTGGTCATTTAAAGCTTTCTGCACATGCCTGAAAAATTTTAGGACATCATTTTAAAATCGACAGAAAACTGATTTTTTTAGGGTTTTCCGGCTTCGTTTTTCCGTTCGAAATTCGTACAAATTTGCAATAAAGTTATTTATTGTTTAGCGAGGCTCTGATACCACTGTAAGTCGATGTAGTACATCCCAATCCTTGTGGGGAGGCGGAATTTTCAAAAACGAACTTGTTTAGTGAACAAATATCGACTAACCGCTTGAATCGAAGCTAAACTGTAACACCCGAGCCCAATAATACTATTTATATTACTAGTTGAGGGTTATATATTGCTCATTCCAATTTTCCTGATTTTCTGGTGGTTATTGCTAAATTTTACCCGGTTAAGTCATTTTGGCACATAACAAATTTTAACTCGTAAAATGAAATTTAAGATGTCCATGTTAGCCTACTCGTCGCCACTAGTCGCGTGGTAGCGTCCGGGTGTCGAGATTCCGTTCCGTTTGGCTAAACGGGCAAGTTTGGGCGACTACGCGCGCGTACAAGTGTCCGACTTGGGGGCATGCATTTTAATCATTAAACACCTCTTTTCAAAATTTGGAACCCGCTTAAAATCCTATAATTTGAATTTGGAACATTTGGGCGCAACCCGGGCGCGATTTGGAAGTGTTTCATTTCGCGCCAAAAAGGGCCCGTTTCAATTTAATATATATAAAACTAAAATATATCTACGAATATATTCCCAACAGTTATTTCCTCAAATCCGTATTCTAATATTTTCCCTATCTCCCTCCAGCCAATCACGAGCTCCTATTTGAGCTCGTGGGCCCCACCTCCCATTGCCCTATCTCTCTCTCTCTCTTCCCTCAATCCCTCGCTCTTTCTCTCTCCAATCTCCCTTTCTCTCTCTAATCCCTCTCTCTCTCTTCCTCTTTATATACGAAAACATGCAGCAGCCGCCTCCCTCAACCCTCGTCTCCCATCACGAACCCAAAAACCCTAACCCTAGCCTCGTACTCGCGCAGCCCACCACCGCCACCGCGACCTCGCCGTCGCCGCCAGCAACGCCTCCTCGACCGCCGCACCTTCCTCCTCCTGTTCTCCCGAAAATTCCCGCGCCTGCACCCATTCCCGACCTCGCCTCCACCCTCGCAAACCTCGCCGTCGACGCCACCCATCGTCGTCGACGACCCCCGCGACTCTCTCTCGCCCTCCTCGTCGCGACCTCGGCATCACCTCCCTTCCTCTCCTCGCCGGACCACCAACCCGAGCCTTCATCCATTGCCTACCCCGATGTTCACCGGAGAACGCACCGGCGACCTCGCCGTCGTCACCAGGGCCGCCTACTTCTCCCCCTCGACCACCAGGGCCGACCCCCTCTCCTCCAGATCGCCGCAGCACCTTCCCCTGCACACCCGAGGCCCTTCACCCTTGCTGCAGCCGCTGCCGTCGCTTCGCCGGCGTTCCAGCGCCGTCGAGCTCGCCGGGGTCACCTGGTATACCTCTCTGTAAGTGTCCCCTTTCCTTCCTTTGTGCAAATCATTCCCCTTGCTGGTCATAGTCACTTGTATCCTATCGCATTGCTAACTTCGCTCCCTTTTGTCGTTGCCGGAATCCGACCGTGCCGTCTTGGCGAACCCGACGCTCCAGCGAAGTCCCCTGGTCCGTGTGATCTCGTTGATCTCTGTTGGGACTCGATCCGTGCCCGTGCTTTCATATCGCGTTTCTGCCGACCTCGCATTCGTGTTCCAGTTTGCTGACCGTCGAGGCAAGTATCTGAATACTTGCTTGCACATGCTAGCGTGCGAGATCTAGTCTTGCCACGCAATTTAATTCAAACTATTTAATACCGTAACTTAGTGATGGCGTTTGATATCGTAATATTGCTGTTATCCTCATAATGGAATCGTTACAACCGTTCCCCGTAATCAATTAACCCACATCAATCCATGCTTTAACTAAATAAAACGACTGAATCATATCTGCTTGAACTGTTAAACCATTCTTGAGACAATTATTACATTTAGTATAATTTCATGTAGTTCCTTAATTTATAATTGTGAATATTGCATTACTTTGTGGCTATTACACCCTAAAGATGATTGAACATGTTAATAAGAGAATATAAACATCACTGTAGTTATATGGAATATTGTGGTTAAATACTGTTCCTACTGTTGTTCATTATTGATTGTGTACCTGTTGTGAGCACTTACCCGATTGCACGACATATCGGCCTGACCCTGATACACCTGACACATATACATCCTGTTGTACCATGACATTACTTGTTCCCTGATTTCATGCCTAATGCCGACGAACCTGACCATTCCTGCTGTCGATCCAGACAGACCTACTTCTACTTGATTTTGTTGGCATTAGTCCTTGACTACTGAATACCTGACCTGACATACATAGTTTGGGGGTATGGGGAAATCAAAGGTGAAACCGACTTGTAACTCAACAGTTCGATACATTGTTCTGATCAGTCTTACGGGCTTGGCCAGCTCCGGAGTGTTGATGCTGACATCACTCGTCCATCCTACTACCTTTTACTGCTTAGCGGCACGTCTTGGATTCAGCCCCGAGGATCATGACCGTGGTCCCGGGCACGCACGGGATACTATTGAGTTACATCGACGATTCATCAATTGGTTTCAAAGACTATAGAGTAGAAAACCTGATAGGACAGTTTAGTCACCATTACACATTACCCTGCTGGTTATCTCTTATTGTTGCTTTATTCATGTTCATACTTGCATTGTTTATTACCATGTTTGTACTGTATACTTGATATCATGACGCGCTGACGTCTGGGTTTTGCATGGCCCAGATTCCGTACCTTTGTCGTCGACCGAGCAGGAGTACTTCAGCCAGCAGGCTGAACAGTGAGTCCTTAGGATTTAGTTTATTTATTGCTTTTCATTTCCAGATGTGAGCCCGCATTAAGGGACGTACTGTTTATTCATTGTATTGGATCATCAGCTTCCGCACTTATTGTTTATTGATTCTTGTTATTATGGATTTGGACATGTATTAGATTAGCTTATTATCTTGTTCTTGATATCTTTACAACCGTAATGTGACTGTGGATGGATACTTCCTACCCACAGGTAGCATGGTTGGCTATGTCACGTGCCCAAATCTTGCGTACTCTGGGTAGCGGGGCGTGACATGGTTTTATGGTATCAGAGCCATAGGTTAATGGGGTTGATTCCTTGTAGTTGGGTATCGCACCCGATACACGAATCGTAATACCTGTGATTAGGAAACATGTCCTGCCACCTTGACCGTCTTACCGTCCTTGAATCATTCTTCCAGTTCATGTCGACATGCAAACTTACTTTGCACTGTTAACTCGAAAACCTAACTTCTTGTTATCTATAGGACTTAGGCGACTTGGGTGGAGTTAAGTAATTGCGGCTATGATACCGCGGCATAGCTACAATGAAGCACTCTATTTAAGTATCTTGGAGTTCTAGCCTTGATTTATATATTGAATCTATCATCATGCTAATGTTGTTTGTTTTGATTTCAGGACCATGGCAGATAAGAATTTCAAGACGTATCAGAGGCGTGTGGATGAAGCCGCCATGTTAGGAGTGATACGTGGGATGTTGGAAAATCAGAAGAGGCAAACTGAGCTGATCCAGCAGCAAGCAGATTCATTTCAGGAGGGTTTACAGGCTATTCAGCAGTCTGTAAACACCGCTGTAGCGAAGCCAGTCGACCGAGTAGGGACCGTGGCAGATTTCAGACGGTTGGGTCCTACTACTTTCACTGGCTTGGAGGAGCCGTTGCCAGCCGAGCAGTGGCTCGTGGACACGGAGAATTTACTGATTGCAGCACAGATCCCAGACGACAAGAGAGTTGATGTGGTGCGCATTCAGCTGGTGGATTACGCCCGAGATTGGTGGCTTGTGGAGGAGACCCGCTTGTCCAAGCCAATCAGTTGGGCGGATTTCTCCAAAAGTTTCTTGGAAAAGTTCTTCCCACGGACTGCTCGGGAGGAAATGGAGGAGAGATTCATTGGGCTGAAACAAAATGGAGCAGCTGTGGATGTACATGCAGCGGAGTGGACGAGACTTAGCCGTTTCGCTGGACCCTTAGTCGCCAAGGAGGCAGACAGGGCGCGAAGGTTCTTGCGCAGTTTGGATGTGGACATCCAGAGGCAGATTGTCTCCCTGGGTTTGACCACTTTCTCGCAGGTTCTTACGGCAGCCAGAGAGCAACAGAGTTTATCGGGATCGAAAGGGAACCTTCACCAGACAGCAGTTGCAGCCAGGAAGCCTGCATTTGTGCCTAACCGAGATCATGGGCGCAGAGGTATTCCAGTGGACCGTCGAGGTGTAGCGCCAATGAAGAAGCCTGCGATCGTTGATCGAAGGAAGAGCGTGATTTCTGTTTACTGCCGTTTACCCGGGCACGTGCAGAAGGATTGTCGGAGGAGACTGGGACTTTGTCTGGTTTGTGGAGCAGCCGATCACGCAGTGGGTGCTTGTCCGTCGAAGCTTCGCACGAGAGATGAGATACAGAAGCCCCCGCAGAGACCGTTCCAAGGGCAGAAGCAGCTGACACAAGGACCCAACCAGGGTCGAGCTTTCACATTGACAGCTGAGGAAGCCGAGGCATCAGGAGAAGTGGTTTCAGGTACTTTGCTCGTCCATGGTTTTCCCGCATTGGTATTATTTGATTCCGGAGCATCCCACTGTTTTGTGTCATCCAAATTTATAACTACACACTCGATCACCTGCACGACCCTGTCTAATTTCTGGGACATACACACTGGGAATGGGAAAATCATAGCTAGTAAGGAATGTAAAGATTGTACAGTTTTTGTTTGTGGACGGGAGCTTTTTGCAGATTTCTTGGTGATTGATACGGGCAGTTATGAAGTAGTCTTGGGAATGGATTTTCTTGGCACTTTCCACGCACACATTGATTGTAGGGCAAGGAAAGTAATTTTCCTGATTCCCGGACACCCTGAGTTTATTTTCATTGGGGGAAGCAGTTCTGTCGGGCCAGTCGAGTTTAGGGCTAGGCCGACGAACAATGTTCTTGCGGCTATGGTTGTGGATAGTAATGAAGAGCCGGCAGTTGTCCGCGACTTTATGGATGTGTTTGAAGATATTTCAGGCTTACCGCCGATGCGAGATGTGGAGTTTGCGATCGACCTTATTCCTGGTGCAGCGCCAGTATCAAAATCTTATTATCCGATGGCACCGGTGGAATTGGAAGAAGTTAAGAAACAAGTGGGTGAATTACTCGAGAAGGGATGGATTCGAAGCAGCAACTCGCCGTGGGGAGCTCCAGTTCTTTTAGTAAAGAAGAAGGATGGCACGAGAAGGATGTGCATCGATTATCGAGAATTGAACCGGGTGACTATTAAGAACAAGTACCCGATCCCTCGCATTGGAGAACTTTTTGAGCAGCTTAGTGGCGCGAGGGTATTCTCGAAACTGGACTTGCGATCAGGATATCATCAGGTCCGAGTGAAAACAGAAGACATTTGCAAGACGGCGTTTCGGACTCGGTATGGGCATTTCGAGTATTTAGTGATGCCCTTCGGAGTGACTAATGCGCCGGCAATATTTATGGACTTGATGAACAGGATCTTTTCACCGTTCTTGGACCAGTTTATTGTGGTATTCATTGACGATATTCTGGTGTACTCGAAGAGTCCGGAGGAGCATGCTGAGCACTTAAGGATCGCACTGCAAACGCTGAGACAGGAGAAATTATTCGCGAAGATGAGTAAGTGCGAATTCTGGCTGGAAGAAGTGAAGTTTCTGGGGCATGTCGTGTCGGGCGATGGAATCGCCGTTGATCCCGAGAAGATTGCAGCAGTTCGAGATTGGCCTGTTCCAAAGAATGTTGCAGAGATAAGAAGTTTTCTTGGACTCGCCGGTTACTACAGAAGATTTGTGGAGAACTTCACTCGTTTAGCTGAGCCGTTAACCAAGCTTACGCGTAAGGAGGTACCGTTTGTTTGGACAGATGGATGTGCATTGGCCTTCGAGACGTTGAAGCAGAAGTTGATAACCGCCCCTATCCTAACCGTACCGGATTATTCAGGAGGACTGGTGATTCACAGCGACGCATCTGGAAAAGGATTGGGATGTGTTTTGATGCAAAATGGGAAAGTTGTCGCTTACGCATCGAGACAGCTGAAGTCTCATGAGCAGAACTATCCGACTCATGACTTAGAGCTTGCAGCCGTAATCTTCGCCCTGAAGATTTGGAGACACTACCTTTTGGGCGAGAGAGTTGAAGTCTTTACGGATCACAAGAGTTTGAAATATGTGTTCACTCAGAAGGAGTTGAACATGAGGCAACGCAGATGGTTGGAGCTGATGGCCGACTACGACCTTGATCTTAAGTACCATCCGGGAAAAGTTAACGTCGTGCCAGATGCGCTAAGTCGGTTACCAGCAATTCAGTTATTGACTGCACAGAGAGAGATCATTGAAGAGTTTCGGAGATTTGACTTGGAGGTTGTGCTACCGCGGGCTACAGGACAGTTAATGCAGTTGCAAGTACAATCGTCCCTAGTTGAGAAGATTAAAGCGGCGCAATCGCAGGATCCTAGACTGCAGAAGTTTCGAGAGCAGGTTGGAGCCGGACTACGAACCGATTTACTGATCCATGAAGATGGTTCGTTGAGATATGGTAGCCGTGTGTGTGTGCCAAGAGGAGATGTGCGTGAAGAGCTTATGAAGGAGGCACACAGTTCAGCTTACTCTGTACATCCAGGAGGGACTAAGATGTACCGAGATATTCGACAGCATTTCTGGTGGGAAGGTATGAAACGGGAAATTGCTCGCTTCGTGGCTAAGTGCTTGGTGTGTCAGCAAGTCAAGGCTGAACACCAAAGGGTTGCTGGTTTGTTGCAACCACTTCCGATTCCTCAATGGAAGTGGGAACATATAACCATGGATTTCGTGACGGCTTTACCGCGGAGTCCAAAGGGCAACAATGCTGTATGGGTGATTGTCGATCGGTTGACCAAGGCAGCTCACTTTATTCCTTTTCGGGTTGGTCAATCGACAAAGACTTTGGCAGAGCGGTACATGCAGGAGATTGTCAGATTGCATGGAGTACCGGTAAGCATCGTGTCCGATCGGGACACTCGGTTCTTGTCGCACTTTTGGAGGAGTTTACAAGAAAGTTTGGGGACTCGGTTGAAGTTTAGCACAGCTTATCATCCTCAGACTGATGGACAATCAGAGAGAACGATCCAGACCCTTGAAGATATGTTGAGGGCTTCCATGTTAGACTTCAAAGGTTCTTGGGAGGATCATCTACACCTGGTGGAGTTTTCGTACAACAATAGCTTCCAAGCGACAATTCAGATGGCCCCGTTTGAAGCACTGTATGGTCGTAAGTGCCGTTCACCTGTTTGTTGGGATGATGTTGGTGAACGAAAGTTACTGGGACCAGATTTGGTGGTACAGACAGTCGAGAAGGTGAATACCATCAGGAAGCATATGAAGGCAGCTCAAGACAGACAGAAGAGTTGGGCCGACACGTCAAGAAGACCTCTAGAGTTCGCCGTGGGTGATTTGGTATTCCTGAAGATATCACCGACTAGAGGGGTGATTCGCTTTGGAAGTCGGGGAAAGCTTAGCCCCCGATTCGTTGGACCCTTCGAGATATTGGAGCGTGTTGGAGAGGTATCGTACTGGTTGGCGTTACCACCGTCATTAGCAGGAGTTCACGATGTGTTTCATATGTCTCAACTACGGAGGTATGTTCGTGATGAGACTCATGTCTTGGATCATTCGGAGTTGACCGTTCGGGAGGACCTGACTTTTGAGGAGCGACCAGTCGAAATCAAGGATCGAAGAGAAAAGGTTCTCAAGAACAAGGTTATCCCTCTTGTGCTAGTTTCTTGGGGTAATCGATCGCATGGAGAATCCACTTGGGAGCGAGAAGACGAGATCCGGCAGAAATTCCCTCATCTTTTCCAGTAGTTAGTTATCTTGTATTCTTGGAATTTCGAGGACGAAATTCTTTTTGTAGTTGGGTATGATGTAACACCCGAGCCCAATAATACTATTTATATTACTAGTTGAGGGTTATATATTGCTCATTCCAATTTTCCTGATTTTCTGGTGGTTATTGCTAAATTTTACCCGGTTAAGTCATTTTGGCACATAACAAATTTTAACTCCTAAAATGAAATTTAAGATGTCCATGTTAGCCTACTCGTCGCCACTAGTCGCGTGGTAGCGTCCGCGTGTCGAGATTCCGTTCCGTTTGGCTAAACGGGCAAGTTTGGGCGACTACGCGCGCGTACAAGTGTCCGACTTGGGGGCATGCATTTTAATCATTAAACACCTCTTTTCAAAATTTGGAACCCGCTTAAAATCCTATAATTTGAATTTGGAACATTTGGGCGCAACCCGGGCGCGATTTGGAAGTGTTTCATTTCGCGCCAAAAAGGGCCCGTTTCAATTTAATATATATAAAACTAAAATATATCTACGAATATATTCCCAACAGTTATTACCTCAAATCCTTATTCTAAAATTTTCCCTATCTCCCTCCAGCCAATCACGAGCTCCTATTTGAGCTCGTGGGCCCCACCTCCCATTGCCCTATCTCTCTCTCTCTCTTCCCTCATTCCCTCGCTCTTTCTCTCTCCAATCTCCCTTTCTCTCTCTAATCCCTCTCTCTCTCTTCCTCTTTATATACGAAAACATGCAGCAGCCGCCTCCCTCAACCATCGTCTCCCATCACGAACCCAAAAACCCTAACCCTAGCCTCGTACTCGCGCAGCCCACCACCGCCACCGCGACCTCGCCGTCGCCGCCAGCAACGCCTCCTCGACCGCCGCACCTTCCTCCTCCTGTTCTCCCGACGATTCCCGCGCCTGCACCCATTCCCGACCTCGCCTCCACCCTCGCAAATCTCGCCGTCGACGCCACCCATCGTCGTCGACGACCCCCGCGACTCCCTCTCGCCCTCCTCGTCGCGACCTCGGCATCACCTCCCTTCCTCTCCTCGCCGGACCACCAACCCGAGCCTCATCCATTGCCTACCCCGCTGTTCACCGGAGAACGCACCGGCGACCTCGCCGTCGTCACCAGGGCCGCCTACTTCTCCCCCTCGACCACCAGGGCCGACCCCCTCTCCTCCAGATCGCCGCAGCACCTTCCCCTGCACACCCGAGGCCCTTCACCCTTGCTGCAGCCGCTGCCGTCGCTTCGCCGGCGTTCCAGCGCCGTCGAGCTCGCCGGGGTCACCTGGTATACCTCTCTGTAAGTGTCCCCTTTCCTTCCTTTGTGCAAATCATTCCCCTTGCTGGTCGTAGTCACTTGTATCCTATCGCATTGCTAACTTCGCTCCCTTTTGTCGTTGCCGGAATCCGACCGTGCCGTCTTGGCGAACCCGACGCTCCAGCGAAGTCCCCTGGTCCGTGTGATCTCGTTGATCTCTGTTGGGACTCGATCCGTGGCCCGTGCTTTCATATCGCGTTTCTGCCGACCTCGCATTCGTGTTCCAGTTTGCTTTCCGTCGAGGCAAGTATCTGAATACTTGCTTGCACATGCTAGCGTGCGAGATCTAGTCTTGCCACGCAATTTAATTCAAACTATTTAATACCGTAACTTAGTGATGGCGTTTGATATCGTAATATTGCTGTTATCCTCATAATGGAATCGTTACAACCGTTCCCCGTAATCAATTAACCCACATCAATCCATGCTTTAACTAAATAAAACGACTGAATCATATCTGCTTGTACTGTTAAACCATTCTTGAGACAATTATTACATTTAGTATAATTTCATGTAGTTCCTTAATTTATAATTGTGAATATTGCTTTACTTTGTGGCTATTACACCCTAAAGATGATTGAACATGTTAATAAGAGAATATAAACATCACTGTAGTTATATGGAATATTGTGGTTAAATACTGTTCCTGCTGTTGTTCATTATTGATTGTGTACCTGTTGTGAGCACTTACCCGATTGCACGACATATCGGCCTGACCCTGATACACCTGACACATATACATCCTGTTGTCCCATGACATTACTTGTTCCCTGATTTCATGCCTGATGCCGACAAACCTGACCATTCCTGCTGTCGATCCAGACAGACCTACTTCTATTTGATTTTGTTGGCATTAGTCCTTGACTACTGAATACCTGACCTGACATACATAGTTTGGGGGTATGGGGAAATCAAAGGTGAAACCGACTTGTAACTCAACAGTTCGATGCATTGTTCTGATCAGCCTTACGGGCTTGGCCAGCTCCGGAGTGTTGATGCTGACATCACTCGTCCATCCTACTACCTTTTACTGCTTAGCGGCACGTCTCGGATTCAGCCCCGAGGATCATGACCGTGGTCCCGGGCACGCACGGGATACTATTGAGTTACATCGACGATTCATCAATTGGTTTCAAAGACTATAGAGTAGAAAACCTGATAGGACAATTTAGTCACCATTACACATTACCCTGCTGGTTATCTCTTATTGTTGCTTTATTCATGTTCATACTTGCATTGTTTATTACCATGTTTGTACTGTATACTTGATATCATGACGCGCTGACGTCTGGGTTTTGCATGGCCCAGATTCCGTACCTTTGTCGTCGACCGAGCAGGAGTACTTCAGCCAGCAGGCTGAACAGTGAGTCCTTAGGATTTAGTTTATTTATTGCTTTTCATTTCCAGAAGTGAGCCCGCATTATGGGACGTACTGTTTATTCATTGTATTGGATCATCAGCTTCCGCACTTATTGTTTATTGATTCTTGTTATTATGGATTTGGACATGTATTAGATTAGCTTATTATCTTGTTCTTGATATCTTTACAACCGTAATGTGACTGTGGATGGATACTTCCTACCCACAGGTAGCATCGTTGGCTATGTCACGTGCCTAAATCTTGCGTACTCTGGGAAGCGGGGCGTGACATAAACGATAACTAACCAAACATATAGTTGTTCTAAACTACTATGCTTAGGGATTATACCTATCGAACCAAGTCCTTCGTCTTTACGATCTCCTCGTTCTCCTCGGCCTTCTCCTTGTAGTAGACGATCCACCCGAGAGCAAAACTCCAAGCTTAGCCTCTAAACTTGAGGCAACTAACCTTCTTGGATTGCTAATCAAAGAAGATAGATTGAGATAGAGTGATGGTTATGGATTGTTTAGTCTTACTAATCCTTGTACTCAACTCATGAGAGGGGAGGATTAGTCTTTGAAGAGGGAGAACTTGAGGAGAGAGAATGTGTAGATGATAATGATCATAGAATAGTGAGTCAAGAAGATATATATCAAGCATTTCTTTTATGAAGAAAAGAATAAGAAAATGAATTTAGCAACCATGCTTGATAATATCTAGTGATGATTCATTAGAATGACAAAAGACTTCTATGAATCATCAAGGTGACTCACTAATTACAGTCATTTCATATGCCACATTAACCTCCGTAGTCACCACCTTCTAGAAGCTTCCCGCATAATTACGAGAACGCCCCTCCTTTCCGCAAAAATACGGAAAAACTTTAGACTGTAAAAATCCAATAACCAGATACCAGTAACTGGCTTAAACCAAAGCCGACTGGTAAAAACTGTCCGAAAGTCGTACGTGCGTAAACACACGTATGCGTCCGAACCCTTGTCGTAAAATCATACGACCCCTATATCGTTTCGCCTGGAATAGGAAACTCTCTGTGTGGGACTCTAGAGACTCGACTACTACGCTGGCAGTGGGTTTAACCACAGACCGCAAGCGGCACTAGCTGTACGTAACGGTCCCAGGTAGTTGTCGACAAGAAGGCCGATGAGGAACCCCATCCGAACTCCTACTGAGTCTGATGTGACAATCTCCATACAGTCCGGTCCGTTCGTCCAGGACTATCGCATATCCGGCCTAGGGGGCGGCAAGCGTCAGTCCCCTAATAGCTGTATAAGTCGTGTCGGAGGGAAGCCCATTACACCCTGAGAAACTACTGGAACCTACCAGCAAATCTCGCTTGTCCTGGCCAGGGACTTTGCGTAATGTCTCTCTGACACAACGCGATATCTACTCCCAATACCGGGAGGGATGAATCCTGTCTAACCGCCACTGCCTCCAAGTGCTCGGGACTGCACCCAACTGCTACCTGTTTGCACGACTCTTTTGAGCCGTGGTAGGGTAGCAATCTAAGAACAGTGGGACACACTCGAGGCGAGGTAGCAGTGTCAAGTCTGCGGACTACGCTGTACTCATGTCACCTGGGAACTGTTCCCTGACGACTGGTATAAAACCAACCAATAGTTCCCTGTGAGTCCTGTCCGGTGTACCCGTAACCTAACGAGCAACTGTATACTATCTCCAGTACGACGTACTGACGGCTGTGGGACAGACCATCTCCCCAACTGGGATGAGAAGCGTACACACTAGTCTACTCCGGAGTATCGATGCTCTGTCTCGATAATCCAACGACTAGAGACCTGAATAAGGATGTGCTTGTAGACTACCCAGCCCCCACTAGTGTGACTGCCATCACAACGCTGGTAGTCAAGCAAGATCCTAAGAGCTCTATCAATACGTATACTCACATATTAAGATAGAAAAACCAAGTAGCATACTACAATGTTTAGCAAGACTGTTATATACATGTGAATATCCCAAGCTTCCATTAAGTAATATACAAACTAGTATGATACAGTAATAGCCTTCTAGGGCATAAACACTAACATAGTGATGGGTTACTAGTGTGATTTTAGACTTGGGTTTGCTTCAGATTTCCGAAAAATACCATAAAGTATCATATTAGTGTAAAAATGTGATTTTTAACTAGAATTAAGGCTCTGTAGAATCTGCTTATACCCGGGGTGTTTAAGAATAAAATTGGATTTACTGTAGCATGTATAGGGGGTATAGAGTGCACACACAAAACTTCGGAGCCCAATTCCCAAGACAAGCCGCCGGAATATTCATTCTGGCCGCAATTTGCGGCCAGATGGGTGAGTTGGGGGTTGGGGTTTGGGTCACTGGAGTCAGCTTCTATGTGTAGTATTGTGGTATATATAGTTTTGTAATATATGTTCTGTATCAAAATCTGGAGTTGAATACCCTATTTCCCGTATTTTTAATCTTTCGCGACAAGCGTGATACGTGTGTGTGGGTTTGGGGTTTATGCGTATCGAGACGCGTCGGAGTGACTTCAGGCGCGTAATCACACGTTTTAGTGTATCGTGCACACGCGTGCTTGGTTTGCGACGTTTCTAGTTGACTTTAATTGTCGTGTTTGCATGGTTTTGAGCTTATGTGTGATATTCTATGAAATTCAAGGTTCGCCGGCGAGTGCGACGGACGCCGCGAAGAAGGGGAAACAAGTAATCGGCTATACCTAGCGAAAGACTACGGTGAGTAGATTTAACATCTACGGGGATATCGCCCGCATGGCGTTATACGTCAGGGCTGATAGGACCTTATAGCGATATGTTTTGCATTCACCTACATGACTATTGTTTATTGCATACCGCATTCCCTGCTATGCGTATATAAACTAGAATTGATAGAACACCGCACTATTACTAACGGTTCAAGTTGCACGAGCATGATTTATATGCTACACTCACACCATTAGTGATTGCCATGACACTCATATTATAGGATTGCTATAGATCATACGTCAGATTGTTTCCGCATTACTGATGATTGCCATAAATTGCCGCATATCAGCAGATGTTATATTCATACTTGGACACATCTACAGCACATATTCATACATGTGCCATGTATATATTGATATCCTCATACCTGCATAGATTTACGCATTGAGATATGTTATTTCCATGTTATTTCTGGATTTGGGAACCGTGGATATTTCAAAGGAGAATAGGTAATTATTTAAAAACCCGGTTTCCCTTGATATGGTATTTCACTGCGTCCACCATGTGTTTTCTCGGTGCTAGAGCCCGATATATGAGAGAGAGAGGGCTGACACGGACTGACGGATGCCCGATATATGAGAGAGAGAGGGCTGAGCCGGACTGACGGATGCCCGATATGTGAGAGAGAGGGGGCCGACCCATACTAACGGATGCCCGATATAGGAAGATTTGCGTGTCGATGCTGGACACGAGTATTTATGATATTTGGGTGCCGATGTTTGGCACTCGTGATTCTCAGAGATTTACAGGATTGGAGGGCCGATGAGAGTGCCGGCGCCTGAGCTATTTGGGGGATCTGGGTGCATTGATGGACATCGATTATACATTGCACGTTGACATTCCGTGTAGATGTTATGCTCCCATGCTCAGCATTCATTATTGTATCTCATCCTGTAGTTATATTACACGATAGAGCACTTGCATGATTATTGCACATACTGCTTATCACGCATTGATATCATCTACTGGCATATGATAAAGTAGCGCAGTACGTGTATGCTCGCGATTACCTTTTTATGTTATCTCTATTCACGAGTTGGCAACTCACCCCCATTGTGCCACAGTATTTGCAGATTGCCCCTCGAAGTAGTCGTGGCAGGCTGCTTTCTTACAACTTTTGGCTACAGATACCACTACAGTTGGTGCGTGAGCTGTTTTGCTGTTAGGTGGGTTGTGGTATCTGGTTACTTTTATTGTACACACTTTTGTATCTAGTATTCTCCATCTACCATATATGTACTTGACTTAGAGACAGTGTGAGGACGATGATGTATATTATTTGTATTCTGGTGTCGAGCTCGTTGTGAGCCGACTTTACTTATGCAGTTTATTCTATCAGTGATGTTCCCACTTGTTGCTCATTTTCTTCGCTACGGCGTCGTATATTGCTATCTTGGTGATTGTTTACTTGGATCTCTTAACATTTAATAAATGCTTCCATTTAATGCTTAAAACACTCTATACTTTTACTGGTTTGATTTCTGGGTTTTCGGTTTACTTAGTCGCGTTACGCCTGTAGACGTTACGTGGTTAAGTGCCGGTCACGGGCCAAACTTTGGGTCGTGACAAGTACGAAGAACCATCCCTGGCATGTGTAGACATGGGACCGCATACATCACTATGTATCAGTCCTAGGAGTTCGGTAACTCTTTCTTCGTGTTTCGTAAACGGAGTTTTGGTCAATTTTTTTTGAGACATGACTGGCAAGTGTCATAAGATGAAAATTCGAACGGTTTCAAATATCCATCCTTATGCAACTTAGCTAGCCGTGTCGCATTTATATCACCAAGTCTACAATGCCACAAGAAGGATTCGTTTATTTATGAACTCTTCCTCTTGTGTGTGTTTGTTATGCTTAGAACTGTTGATTGATTTAGAACATAACTGCCAATGCACAACGTGCCTGATCCAACCAACTTTTGGTTTAGAAAAATGCTCATAACGTTATCCTGTAATACAAAATTATATCCTCTTTACTTAATAAAGAAACCGATATAATGTTGCATATCAGGTTCGACATGTAATAGCGTTCGTTCAGAATCAATGTATTACCAGTTGATAATACAAAGTGATATTCCCCGACGGTTCTAGCTGCAATAATTGCACCATTTCCAACCCTTATGTCTTTATCACCTTCTCCAAGTTCTCTACCTTTCCTCAGCCCATGTAACTGATTACATATATGGGATCCTGACCCGGTATCTAATACCCAGGACGTAGAGCAAATGGAGAAACGGTTCTCTGTAACGAACACACCCGAAGAAAATGCATCAACATGTACTTTCTTCATTCGGGTGGCATGGGAATCCGGGTATTTCCCTATATCTTGTTCAGTCCTATAACTCTTATAAGAAAGAACGGAACCAACGTTCCCCAGCACAGTATAACATGCGGGTTCGGTCAATACATCCATATTATTATCTTGATTAAGGCATGATATGGTCGCTACCTAGAGAGAGAGAGAAGAAAAACACTTTAGCGTATCCTCTTGCAAGATCAGATTGGTTATTATTTTATCTAATGAGGATGGCTCCCACTGTTTTTATCAAATCTTCTTTCAAACCCTAAAAGGAAAAACTAGCCGGGATTATTTACACCCTACAATTTCGCCAATCTTTCAGCCAGGCCAGTGTCGGTACTTTGAGGGAGGTTCCCCGCGCTTTCACACGGACCTAATTAAAGTAAACCTCATTTTCCCAGTGTCGTAACCCCGTTGACACCTTTCTAGACACCAACCTGATCGGCTAATTGTCCTGTGTAAAACTCTCCTAGGAGTAACAATTACTCGCAGTGGGTATCGGGATCCAACTATCTCATAGAAGGTATGAAATCTCATTGCAAATTTCAACACTTGAAATTCCCGATAATATTTTGCCCCAAGCATCCTATGACCTTGACGGAGGTCAACAAACCACAGGGTGCAAGTCAAGTTCAACCCGTCATTTCTTGATTGAATCAAACCCACCCGCACGACCCTTGGCGGAGGTCAACAAGGTCGTACGACTACCCTAATCCAATCTGCATCATATGCATAAACAGATAAATACTAGTTAGCTACCGCACACTACGCTTTGACGGAGGTCAACAAACGTAGCACGAATACTAAGTAGGACTTATCTGAAATCACGGAGGGCAAGGTTTTTCTGAAAAGTTATTGCGTAATGAACTTGATATCGTTGTAGAATCGAGTGAATTTTGAAATGGAGTGATTTTTAGGCTTTCATTAGTTTTTCTAAACAGGTCACTCCCGGTGAAGGGATCTCGGCTCTTTCCTCATCGAATAAGGTGCAGGACATATCATATATATCACTATGCAAAGAAAAAATCTAAACGCAATCAAAAGACAAACCGAGTGCTGTAGCATCTGCCAGTTTTGCTAAAGAGGTCACTCCCGGTGAAGTGATCTCGGCTCTTTCCTTATCGAATAAGGTGTAGGATATATCATAATGACCCCCTCTCTGGACAATTTTTAAAAATGTGATTTTTTCTGAATTAAAAATACTCAAAAAATTCAACAGGGAATTATAAGAGTTACTGTGCAAAACGAGGCATTAATCCGTACAAGCCGCCGCGGAACCGCGGCAATACCTTGCTTGTGCCGCGGATCCGCGGCCGTACAGAAGCATTATGCACTCTTTTTGGTAAAGTAATTTCCGTAGGTGATTCTGTATATTTCTGGGTATTTTTAATCTGACTCAAGAGTTGAGTATTCTGGGGATTATTTTGGATGTTTCGGGGTTCGATCGGAGTTTTAACTTCGTATACATGTCGCCTAATGCTCTAGCTAGGCTCTGATACCACTGAGGGTTACTAGGCACTCTAACAAGGTTCTACAAGGCATCAGCCATGCCTGATTAAAATTTTACCCATGCCGAACAACCCTAATCAAGATATTTGCTAGATTATTAGGGTTTCACATGCAAGTAAATATCAATTACGACTAAGTGAATACGAAATACAACCTTTGTAGATCGGTCCTTCACTTCTAAAGCTCCTTGTCGTAGTCCCTTCGCTGCGATCATGGTTCTCCCGGGCTCTTGCATGGCTTCACGAGGCGAAAGAAGCGTCCTTGCTTGATGTCTTCGAGGCCGAAAATGATCTACGTCGAGAGAATACCAACTCAAGCTACTAGTTCACTAATCTAGAGAATTAGTGAAGAAAACACCCTAAACTAAAGTGCTAGTCTAGTAGAGGATGGAGAAATAGGAAGTGGGTACACCTTAGAATTATTTATCTTACTTTTATTTCTCACTTAATCAAAATCTAGAGAGCTTTTGAGCTCAAGGAAGAAGATGAAGAAATAATGAGATGAGGATAATGATCAAGTGCGAAAGCTAACCATGAGTGAGTGAGTATCATATACTAACTCATGTAGAGACATAATCATGGCTAAGTATGATGGTTAGGTTAACAAATATCCAAAATAAAAAAAAAATTAGTGGACTTAGTCAATGCATCCACAAGCTTCCGCAAGCTTCATGCATTTTTCTAATCTTCCACTAATTTTGTAATTACTTTAAATATTAAACCCAACATAACAAATAGCATGGTGTTTGTCTCATACACCCATGAATGTTGTATCAACAACCATGATACAAAAAGAAAAACACATTTTAATATATATCACATATATATTAAAGTTGTGCACATGTGAGAAAAATCCTTAAGTGAACAAATGTTAGTTAATGTAAATTAGTATATCATATATACAATTATACACTAAATTATTAAATCAACACTTGACTTAATAATCCGGTTATATCTCATATAACCGACTAACATCCAATGTATCGACTTATGGAATCAACACTTGATTCGATAACCCGGCTATATCACATATAACCGACCGATACAAAAAGTCGCGAGAATAGAATACGGTATCATATACACGTATTATTCTCGGTCCCGCACATATCACATATGCGCTCCTATTTTGTTTTGCCTGAGCCAGTAAAACCTCTATGTAGGACTCTAAACACTCGTCAATACGCCGGCAGTAGGTGATGATTACATCAAGCACCCACAAGCCGTCAGCGGTACTAGCTGTACGTAACGGCTACTCGGGTATTGAGCGATCAGAAGATCAGCAAGCAAGCCCACTCCAACTCCTGTAAAAGCCTGACGGTAACACTTGTCGTACAGTCCGGTCTCCTCGTCTAATATGTCGCATATCATGTCTAGGGGTGGTAAATGTCAGACCGCAATAACCGATAAGTCATGCCGATGTGAGGCTCATAACTGGTCGAGAAACTACTGGTAACACTTACGAGTAAATCTATAAATGAGCCCTAGCCAGGGAATTCCCTGTTATGGCCAATCGAGCACAGTGCAACATCAACCCCCAATACCGGGGGAGACGAAACCCCTCCTATCGCTCATTGCCTCCATGTGACTCGGGACTGTACCCAAAAAACGCCGTTTTGCATGCCCTCTTGGACGTGGTAAGGTGGAAATCAAAGCGCAGTGGGAATCACACAAGACTCTATGACGATCTCGGGTCTACAGACTAACCTGTACAAGTGTCACCAGAGAACTTCCATCTGACGTGAGGTATAATACTATCTGGGAGTTTTCGGCGAGTCCCTCCAGTGTACCCAGTCTCCACTGAGCACCCGTATACGATCTCTGATATCAAACACCAATGGATATGGGATCATCCATCGCCGATCTCATGGATCGAGAAGCGTATACGCTAGTCTACTCTGGTATATCGATGCCCTGTCTCGATACACCCACGACTAGGAACATTAAAGGATGTACTTATGGACTACCATGGCCCCACTAGTATGATCTGCATTATAGTCCTGGTAGTCAAGTACACATCCTAAGGGCTTTACCAACATGTAACTATAAGACAGTATCAAGAGACAAGTATACATGTTAAGATAAAGAGCAACCATATAGCATACTATCATATCGAGCAATAAAGTCCTCTCTATATATATCCAAGCATCCAATATAATATACATCATCTGTACAATACTGGCCTCTAGGGCATACATACAACTAACAATTCCCCTGTAGATGTTAAATCTACTAACCAACGCTCCAAGCTAGGTGAAGTCTACCACCTGTTTTCCCCTTGTAGCAGTGTCCGAATTCCCCGCCTGCATACCTGCAACATTAAAACAATAAAGCAAATATATATCAATAGTAGACCCAAAATACTGTCACGACCCGAAAGAGCACGTGACTGGCCCTTGAACCATATGAAGTCTATAGGACTCCATCTGATCCAAGTAAGCCAAAAGCCCAGAAATCTAAAACCATTTTTAAGAATAAGTAAAGAAACTGGTTTAAAGAGGTGAAGAAAAACATGTTTGAAATCAGGGTTTTTAAATAACTAAGCCGAATATGCATTCTAAAAACAGTACAATCTTTTCTAAAAATTTCGGCAGAGTTTCTTTTGTAAAACTGGCCCCGAATGGGGTACAACAAGGATAATAATATATGCAATGATAAAGGCATCCCCAAGCGGGAGCTAGCTCTTCGTCAATTGACGGTCACAACCACACAACGATATAATATACAACGCCAAGTGGCGAGGATCAAATCCAAAAGAAAGCTAAAAGCAACAAGAAAACCGCAATACTACTAAGCGCGACTCTAAGGTCGAATAATACATCACTAAAATCTAGGTCTGAAACAATATACAAATTTTGGTTGATGGAAATTCTAGATACAATGAATAAAATAAATACAATGGTGGTTCTTGATGCAAAAGAATCCACCTACCAAAAGCAAATCACCCGCAAGAAGGTAGTGTGCCAGAAATGCCGCAATGAAACCTGTACGGCAGAACCTGCAAGAACTGTGGCACAACGGGGGTGAGTTGCCAACTCGTGAATAGAAACATCTACAAGCAGAAACCGAAAGCAAGACATAATCCTAGGTCAATACGATCAGTATAAAAATCCTCAATATAACATGCAGCCTATAACAAGGCTAGGGTAAATATCTAACCCGAGTGCAATCTCGTGTGCCTGTGTCAGTGCCTCAGGTAGCAACATAACATATGAATGAGATATGAATGCGTGAAAACAGAATACATTTACATGAAGCAACTGTTTTCATAATTTAGTGAGATTTCCTTGTATTTTTAAAATAAGGTATCGTAATGAAATCAGCATAAAACTGTGCCTAGCATCGGCACAAAACGAAATCCCAATATCTCGATATCTCAAAGTCTCAAACACAATATCTAAGACGCCGTCAGTCCAGACCGGCCCCTACCATCAATCTCAAGACCACGACGGTATCCTCCGGATATCCGACGCGTCGGGTAAAATCACTGGTAGGTAGTACTCCCCTGCCAGGCTCAACGTCATCACCACATTCCTCTTACCCCGGGGTACCGCACCAGGTCCACCATGTACCCGAAACGATTCATCCGTCTCCTCGAATCGGGTTTCCAAATCCATCAGCAAACTCATGGTGGACGACTCATACATCATGGGAAAACCGTACTTTTTATTTTAAAAGAGAGAATATGTTTATTTGTGTTTTTTTTGCGGTTTTCCTCCAAATCCAGAAAATCTCAAGGAAATCCAAATCCAAAACCTCAATAACGCGTAAAATAGTGAATATATGCATTAGGATCCATGAATGCGGCATAACAATGAATAACAGTATGCATGAAATAGCAGGTAATAACTACAATGTCTAAACTATTAGTTAATAGGTTATGACAAGCAATAGTATTTTCTAAGGTGTACGTGACATGGCAATTACCGATGAAGATGTGTGTGAGCCGGCAAGTAAGTGTACGTGGTACATACGCAACATCGGTAATGGTGCTGGTGTCCTAACAGCATGATATCAATAATGGAGTATGAAACATAATATAAGAATGCAATGCAAAGCGAACCACAAAAGAGTGGGAGCTGAATACTAGACGCAACTATAACTAGTCTGCAATAATCTAATATAAGTCCTACAAATGGTGCCTTTTGAAATATCACGAATCATGGGGTTTTGAAAATAGGGGCTACGGTGTTTTTATGAAAAGATATGCCTTTTGAAATATCCGTAGATCCCTTAACGTGTCTTTTAAAAATACCCACGACCCGCTAGTTTTGAAATAGGTATGAGTCTAATCTTATCTAGCAACTACACTAAGCTATACAGCTGAACTAACCAGCTGGGCTACAGGTAAGGAAACCGCCTAACATCTGAGTCGATATATATAGATAATAGTCGGTGATTCCGCCTCAATAGTATCGCGCACGATACAGTATATCATATGACATCCTCAAGTCATGAGTGCGGATCTATCATCAATATAGGCTCGTACGGTAAATCGTCGTACGGCATCCCAATAGCTGGGTATGGGTCAATATCACACTATCTCATCACATTTCGGGTGTCACTTATCATCATATCATATAATCTGGGGTACTGATCTAAGTCTAGTACAACTGATATCATCTACAAGGTATGAATGCGGGGTAAACACACATCCCAAACCCGCAAGAATCACATTTCGTATCCCAAATACGAATCATAACAAATCACCGATTTCGCGGCACAAAGCCCACATCATCGACTCAACTCTAAAGTCATCCCATATCATCAAACACAGTGCAAGTATAAGAAACACACAAGTGTATGCGTGTGGGTGCAAATCTATCCTATGGTTCGCAACTAGGAACTACACTAGTTATTTCTACCCCTAACTAACCATAACACACTAACTATCGCACTTATAAATATACTACATAGTACTAATTACGGACTGCGGGGGTGCTATACGCCATCCACCCGACTTCCCCCTGTAGATATAATCTACTCACCTTAGGTATTCATTTGTCGACGTCGCCACGCGCTTTCTTGTCGTCCCGAAGTCTTCATGGGGTACCTACACAGCAAGTATCGTATATACGCAATTAACACTAAAGCCAAGCTAAAATGGCACATGAAATCCAAAACGATACGATAAGGGGCCTATAGGTGAGAACCTATGGCACGCCTTCAAAACTGTCAATAAACCCTCTATATCGTCGTATAAACGCCAAATAGTCGAGATAAAACGAAACACACCAATGCAGAAATGAAAATACGGAATACGGAAACACGAATCCAAAATAGCAACTTAGGATATATGTCCCAGATTTCACCCTAGATAGAATCTGTCAAAACTAAAAGTACCCAGGGTCAATACTAGAGGAAATAGGGCCAGGCACGCAAAACGAGGGGATTCCTCACTGGTCTGGCCGCAAATTGCGGCCAGAATGGGGATTTCGGCGGCCTCAAGAAGGAATTGGGGGCTGGGGTCTGGGGTGTTGGTTCAATGGTGCCTGCACATGTCACTGTCCACTCAATATTATTTTGAGGTGTCTCGTATGATAGCAGATTCAAGTTAACCTTCACAGATTTCACAATTTCCCCGATATCGGTATCTAAAATCCGTATTCTGGTTCTAGCTTCAGGTTTTGGGTTCCAATTCATACACTAGGGTGATGGTATAACCCCTACTGACCTCAATTTTATATTACAACCCATAATTCACCACAACCCTAACTAGGTTTTCATCAAGTCCATAATATCACACAATATCGATATAATCTTAACTTGGGGTTAAAGGAAATGCTACAATTTAGCTAATGGTCCCGAAATTACCTCAATTGGCAACTCAAGAACTTTCTTGAGTTGCCCTCTAGTGGCCAAAATCCATGCTTCTTTAGCTCCATGTGTAGATCTAGGGATTGTGCACAATTTTAATGAAATGGAGATTGGGTTTTGGTGTAGTTTTAGAGGTGTTTTGGAGCTTGAAGAGGGGAAGGAAATGGTGTGCAGGAGCAGCAGCAGTAGGAGGAAGAAGAGGGAGGAAAAATGATGGGAGAAATGGCTAAGGGTTTTAGTCAATGATGCCCCATACCTCTCTTCTCACCAACCTCCATTCTTTAATCTTTTCTCTTTTATTTCCTTTTCCTTTCTCTCAAAACCTTCTTACACCAATAGTAAACCCAAAGTAACATGGTAGAAAATGCACAAGTGTGATAAAAATGATATGTGCAAGTTTTGCACAAAAATGCTAAAAAAAACCGATTAGCGATTTTTAATCGCGATTAGCACTAATTTAGTGTCAAACTAATCACAAAAACTTTAAAATGTCATAATTCTCTAATTTACCCTATTTTAGAATTTTTCATAATTTTCTCAAATTTTTCCTATCTATTTGCATTTAATTATAGATTTAATATTAAAATCATCAATAAAATAATATTAAATTATAAAAATTCCCAAAATTAATATTTTATCTTTTTGAAAATGTTGCAATCTACCCCCCTTAAAGAAATTCGGTCCTCGAATTTAAATTTAAACCCCCAATACTAAAACAATTTCAGTAATAATCCAATTTGTCGGGGCTCCGAAAACATCAATACATAAAGGATATCATATAAATGTACTGCTCTACTAGAATCAATTCCCCAAAATGCATATTTAAGAATATCCTATGCGTCTGGTACGCAAGGAATCAAAATCCATATATGTGTCAAACAGGTGTACAAAACAACATCTAGGTGCAACTGGTGTGCACGAAACATCTGTCGTAGGCAACGTGTGTGCCTGACAGAAAAAAATCAGGTGCATGTGACATGCACGAAGAATCCCGATTTAGTGCATCTGGCGTGCACCAAAATCGTATATCAAAACACTAAAGGTGCATGAAAACTACGCTGGGAGTGCAAATCAAATCATTGCATACGGTAGGCATGAAATCTCAATCAATATCTCAAATGTAATAACTATGCACAAAAAATATATAAATATCCAATGGGTGCATGAAACAAATATCATGAAACTCAATCATCAAAACTAAATCATGCAAACAGAACGCCCAAAATACCGAAATCCCAAAATGACGGATACGTGATAATCGAGTCACATAAATACCGTCGTCGGTAGTTCTACCTTCGGGGTCGAGAAGGAGTCGGTGCATCCACTGCTAGCAGCGCAGGATATCTACTTGTCTCTTGCTCACGGTCTGGCGTCCTCTGACTCTGGGTCCTTATCTTCTTTGCGGATTTCCTATCTCGCAGCCAATCGGCTCCTCGGCCCTGTCAGGTGGCTAACGGGGACGATTCCGTTCTGGCACTTCTCTGGTCATCTCTCGGTCAATCCTCACGACCACTCGTAAGGCAGCATATCACTGGCGTCGGCCTCTGGCTCTCTAGAAGCACGTCACACATCTGATCCTAGGTGCAAACATCATTGCAGCAATGTCCTGGAAGGAATCCTGCTCAAGGTCTCTTCCGATCTCGCCTATGCCGAACCGTACAGAGGCTGGCTCTCCTGCACAACCTCTTCTCGCTCAAAAGACATCTGTGTCCTCAGCACAATATTTCTCGGAATATGGTTGTATCCTAATGCCTCTGTAAGCATATCTGACCTCTGGTCTCGACGGGAAGCAATGACAGCTCGTCAGCGTCTCGCCCGAACCTCTGGTTCCACCTGTCTCTATTGTCGTCCACTATGACGTCACGCCTTGCTATCTACGCACTGCACTGTTCTCGGCCACGGTCAATCTGAAGTCTCTCGCACGGACTCGAAATCGCATACTCTGTAGCTTCATCATTCTGTAGAAGATGTCAGGCCGAACAGGTCCTCGGGAACGCGTCCTAACCATCGGAGGAATACTGAATACTCGTCCGTCCTTAATCAATTCGCACTGCATCTTGGTAAGTTCCTTTATCCGAACCTGGCCAACTACCTCGTCGACGATGCCGAACTCTGGCCTGCTGGTGTGCGCAACATGACCACCCCTGGGTCTAGGTCTTCTCGTATCGTATTCCGGAAAGGTCCTGTCGAGGTTTCCTTCTCAAATCTCATTTCCTGCCGTATTTCCCGGAAGTCATCATCCATTGCTGAAGCTAATCTTGTTCCGGAACGGCTGCATCCTTATCGCGCTTCTTTCTGGAAGATATATCCATATGCAACGCCTCTGGGTGCGTATCCCGTCTCTGATGTCGGCGGAGTGGGACGTCATCTCATCGAAATATCTTGCGAACTCTTTTCTTCACTCTGCGTCAATGTCGACTGATTCGGACTCATCTCATTGTGGCTGCATAGACTATACTCCAACAGCTATCCTCGTATCTGGAGTATCCCAAGCAACGCATCCCATCACACGATATCCGAATGATGTCGAATCATCCGATCGACTCGTCAGAACCTCATAATCCCCCAAGAGATCACATCATGGGTACAGTTTAATAGCATCGAGTACATGCCACAGCGTCGGTGGTCCAGCCGTAGAAGGGCAAACCCAAGCCTCACTAATGGCGCCGTGGAACTGCCGCAAACCCTAAGGTTCAAAGGCTTTCACACGGTCATTAAGTCGAGTTAGGGTTTCATTCTTCTAGAGGGTCCATAGAATCACCTGCATGTCTTTCCGTATACTTTGAACTTGGAAAATGGGCTCCTGACATTCGATCGTCTCTATCGACTCTCAACGAACCTGCGTGAAGTCGTCTCTAGCTGGAAACAATCTATCTGATGACCTCGCATCGGTAACGAGCGAACCACATGTCCTAGTCATTCATCCTCAGGTGACTAGCGACTCGCTATCATCTCTCTAAGTATATGCTCACGCTGCAGTAGCTCCAACCATCTGGGCGGTATCTCGACATTTGCAGCAGCAACTGGCTCATTTGCCTGTACGCCGAACAGCGCCTCAATCCTCCAGGAAAGGCAACGCATTGGCGGTCATCTCTGAATCGGGCTGCTCTAGATCCGAGTAAGACTCTCCACACTGGAAATCTTCAACTCAACTGGGCCCGCTCCGGCGCAAAATCGGACGAATCACCTTCGTCTCTCAAATCGGGTAGATTAGCTATCATCTGTCTCATATCTGCCTGAAAGCTCCGGCAATATCAGCTCGTAAGCTTCGGAAGCGACATCCTGTCAATCTCAGCAACAGCTGGTCCATCTGTCTGCACGGTAGGCGACATCATAATCTCTGAGGTATGCTGTACATCAACAGTTCTCTCTCAACTGGCAGCTCTAACAATAGCCCGATCATCCGGTGTAAAACCAAGCACTCGCCTCCACTAGAGGTCGCAATCATCAATGCCAACTCGAGACGTTCCCATGTCACCAGAAAACACAATGGTCAGCACTCGTACCAGACGAGCTCGCACTGACCGTAACCCTAGCAGCAGCCCAAACTGCGCTCAAACCTGGCGACATGAACCTCAATCGAGTATCGAAGAGAGCAGATCAATGGTAAGGAAGAGAACAACAGATCCAAAGGAAATACATGATCATAAGAAGGAACAGCATCAATAAAGTTATGATCATGAAGCTAATAGAATCGGGGATCTCAAATGGACGTAAAATCCTGGATATAAAGAGAATCACTGATCTCGAAAATATGTACATCCTAAGGTTCCTTAAGCGGAGTGGCGTGTCGTAAGTATGCCGCGGAACATACCAACGGTACGTCACTCTACTTTAGTCACCTATTCCATCAACAAAGGGTCATCCTAGTACGACGAAAGTTCGGGTCTAATACCCCCTCGACCAAGTCTAAGTTCCGTAAGGTCAAGCCTAAGTTCCGTATATATATAAACGCCCTAGGCTCCACATAGTCAAACTTAGACTCGAACCAAGGTCAACCTAGCGCGCTGATACCAACTTTGTCACGACCCGAAAGAGCACGTGACTGGCCCTTGAACCATATGAAGTCTATAGGACTCCATCTGATCCAAGTAAGCCAAAAGCCCAGAAATCTAAAACCATTTTTAAGAATAAGTAAAGAAACTGGTTTAAAGAGGTGAAGAAAAACATGTTTGAAATCAGGGTTTTTAAATAACTAAGCCGAATATGCATTCTAAAAACAGTACAATCTTTTCTAAAAATTTCGGCAGAGTTTCTTTTGTAAAACTGGCCCCGAATGGGGTACAACAAGGATAACAATATATGCAATGATAAAGGCATCCCCAAGCGGGAGCTAGCTCTTCGTCAATTGACTGTCACAACCACACAACGATATAATATACAACGCCAAGTGGCGAGAATCAAATCCAAAAGAAAGGTAAAAGCAACAAGAAAACCGCAATACTACTAAGCGCGACTCTAAGGTCGAATAATACATCACTAAAATCTAGGTCTGAAACAATATACAAATTTTGGTTGATGGAAATTCTAGATACAATGAATAAAATAAATACAATGGTGGTTCTTGATGCAAAAGAATCCACCTACCAAAAGCAAATCACCCAAAAGAAGGTAGTGTGCCAGAAATGCCGCAATGAAACCTGTACGGCAGAACCTGCAAGAACTGTGGCACAACGGGGGTGAGTTGCCAACTCGTGAATAGAAACATCTACAAGCAGAAACCGAAAGCAAGACATAATCCTAGGTCAATACGATCAGTATAAAAATCCTCAATATAACATGCAGCCTATAACAAGGCTAGGGTAAATATCTAACCCGAGTGCAATCTCGTGTGCCTGTGTCAGTGCCTCAGGTAGCAACATAACATATGAATGAGATATGAATGCGTGAAAACAGAATACATTTACATGAAGCAACTGTTTTCATAATTTAGTGAGATTTCCTTGTATTTTTAAAATAAGGTATCGTAATGAAATCAGCATAAAACTGTGCCTAGCATCGGCACAAAACGAAATCCCAATATCTCGATATCTCAAAGTCTCAAACACAATATCTAAGACGCCGTCAGTCCAGACCGGCCCCTACCATCAATCTCAAGACCACGACGGTATCCTCCGGATATCCGACGCGTCGGGTAAAATCACCGGTAGGTAGTACTCCCCTGCCAGGCTCAACGTCATCACCACATTCCTCTTGCCCCGGGGTACCGCGCCGGGTCCACCATGTACCCGAAACGGTTCATCCGTCTCCTCGAATCGGGTTTCCAAACCCATCAGCAAACTCATGGTGGACGACTCATACATCATGGGAAAACCGCACTTTTTATTTTAAAAGAGAGAATATGTTTATTTGTGTTTTTTTGCGGTTTTCCTCCAAATCCAGAAAATCTCAAGGAAATCCAAATCCAAAACCTCAAAAACGCGTAAAATAGTGAATATATGCATTAGGATCCATGAATGCGGCATAACAATGAATAACAGTATGCATGAAATAGCAGGTAATAACTACAATGTCTAAACTATTAGTTAATAGGTTATGACAAGCAATAGTATTTTCTAAGGTGTACGTGACATGGCAATTACCGATGAAGATGTGTGTGAGCCGGCAAGTAAGTGTACGTGGTACATACGCAACATCGGTAATGGTGCTGGTGTCCTAACAGCATGATATCAATAATGGAGTATGAAACATAATATAAGATTGCAATGCAAAGCGAACCACAAAAGAGTGGGAGCTGAATACTAGACGCAACTATAACTAGTCTGCAGTAATCTAATATAAGTCCTACAAATGGTGCCTTTTGAAATATCACGAATCATGGGGTTTTGAAAATAGGGGCTACGGTGTTTTTATGAAAAGATATGCCTTTTGAAATATCCGTAGATCCCTTAACGTGTCTTTTAAAAATACCCACGACCCGCTAGTTTTGAAATAGGTATGAGTCTAATCTTATCTAGCAACTACACTAAGCTATACAGCTGAACTAACCAGCTGGGCTACAGGTAAGGAAACCGCCTAACATCTGAGTCGATATATATAGATAATAGTCGGTGATTCCGCCTCAATAGTATCGCGCACGATACAGTATATCATATGACATCCTCAAGTCATGAGTGCGGATCTATCATCAATATAGGCTCGTACGGTAAATCGTCGTACGACATCCCAATAGCTGGGTATGGGTCAATATCACACTATCTCATCACATTTCGGGTGTCACTTATCATCATATCATATAATCTGGGGTACTGATCTAAGTCTAGTACAACTGATATCATCTACAAGGTATGAATGCGGGGTAAACACACATCCCAAACCCGCAAGAATCACATTTCGTATCCCAAATACGAATCATAACAAATCACCGATCTCGCGGCACAAAGCCCACATCATCGACTCAACTCCAAAGTCATCCCATATCATCAAACACAGTGCAAGTATAAGAAACACACAAGTGTATGCGTGTGGGTGCAAATCTATCCTATGGTTCGCAACTAGGAACTATGCTAGTTATTTCTACCCCTAACTAACCATAACACACTAACTATCGCACCTATAAATATACTACATAGTACTAATTACGGACTGCGGGGGTGCTATACGCCATCCACCCGACTTCCCCCTATAGATATAATCTACTCACCTTAGGTCTTCATTTGTCGACGTCGCCACGCGCTTTCTTGTCGTCCTGAAGTCTTCATGGGGTACCTACACAGCAAGTATCGTATATACGCAATTAACACCAAAGCCAAGCTAAAACGGCACATGAAATCCAAAACGATACGATAAGGGGCCTATAGGTGAGAACCTATGGCACGCCTTCAAAACCGTCAATAAACCCTCTATATCGTCGTATAAACGCCAAATAGTCGAGATAAAAAGAAACACACCAATGCAGAAATGAAAATACGGAATACGGAAACACGAATCCAAAATAGCAACTTAGGATATATGTCCCAGATTTCACCCTAGATAGAATCTGTCAAAACTAGAAGTACCCAGGGTCAATACTAGAGGAAATAGGGCCAGGCACGCAAAACGAGGGGATTCCTCACTGGTCTGGCCGCAAATTGCGTCCAGAATGGGGATTTCGGCGGCCTCAAGAAGGAATTGGGGGCTGGGGTCTGGGGTGTTGGTTCAATGGTGCCTGCACATGTCACTGTCCACTCAATATTATTTTCAGGTGTCTCGTATGATAGCAGATTCAAGTTAACCTTCACAGATTTCACAATTTCCCCGATATCGGTTTCTAAAATCCGTATTCTGGTTTTAGCTTCAGGTTTTGTGTTCCAATTCATACACTAGGGTGATGGTATAACCCCTACTGACCTCAATTTCATATTACAACCCATAATTCACCACAACCCTAACTAGGTTTTCATCAAGTCCATAATATCACACAATATCGATATAATCTTAACTTGGGGTTAAAGGAAATGCTACAATTTAGCTAATGGTCCCGAAATTACCTCAATTGGCAACTCAAGAACTTTCTTGAGTTGCCCTCTAGTGGCCAAAATCCATGCTTCTTTAGCTCCATGTGTAGATCTAGAGATTGTGCACAATTTTAATGAAATGGAGATTGGGTTTTGGTGTAGTTTTAGAGGTGTTTTGGAGCTTGAAGAGGGGAAGGAAATGGAGTGCAGGAGCAGCAGCAGTAGGAGGAAGAAGAGGGAGGAAAAATGATGGGAGAAATGGCTAAGGGTTTTAGTCAATGATGCCCCATACCTCTCTTCTCACCAACCCTCCATTCTTTAATCTTTTCTCTTTTATTTCCTTTTCCTTTCTCTCAAAACCTTCTCACACCAATAGTAAACCCAAAGTAACATGGTAGAAAATGCACAAGTGTGATAAAAATGATATGTGCAAGTTTTGCACAACAATGCTAAAAAAAAACCGATTAGCGATTTTTAATCGCGATTAGCACTAATTTAGTGTCAAACTAATCACAAAAACTTTAAAATGTCATAATTCTCTAATTTACCCTATTTTAGAATTTTTCATAATTTTCTCAAATTTTTCCTATCTATTTGCATTTAATTATAGATTTAATATTAAAATAATCAATAAAATAATATTAAATTATAAAAATTCCCAAAATTAATATTTTATCTTTTTGAAAATGTTACAAATACATACAATCTCCACGGACCAACACGACACACATACGTACTCTAAAGGGTTCGTGTTGTAGCAAACGCGTATAGCGACACTACGGAACCAACTCAGACCAATAGCAACAGAGAACACGCACCGTATCGTATAACGTATCGCGTGAAACGAAACACGAGAAACACACAAGTGGTCCCCGATTTTTCTGTACCAGTAATCTGTAAAAATTGCATGTACCATGAGATCACAAACAACCCCAGAGACCCCTACCCAAAAACCCAAACCCTAACTCCCTACTATGGCCGCAAATTGCGGCCAGAACCATTAAATCTGCGGCCGTAGTATGGGGAAATGGGCTCGTATTTTGAGGGTAGGTTCTAGGTCACTACACTAGGTTACTGTCAAATCAATTTCTGCAACAAGTACCTGGTTTAACAGCAGATCATCCGAGACCCAAAAACAACACTAAAAATATGATATTTACCCGAAACGATACGATACGCGATAAAAACAGAAACATAGAGTTAAGCTACACAATAAACACCTAAAGAACAGAAAGAGATCAATACCTACACAAAAGAACTCAAAGATCCCAGCTTTGCATACTCTAAGGCATCCAAGAAGCAAGTGATGGAAAAGGATGTGATTTTTGATGAGATTTGTGATGTTTAGTGATGGATTTGTGAAGAAAAGGTGAAGAGAAGCTAAGTGTTCAGTTGTTGAGAGAGGAATGAGAGAAAAAGAAAAGAGATAGAGAAATGAGAGAGAGAGAATGATAAAGAGAGAGGGAGGTGAGTGTAGGGTCAGAATGAGAGGTGAGTGTATCATATGCATTAATTCACCATTTAATGCATTCATACACACTTTGCCACCTCTTCTCATCCAACAAATATCTTCACTCACACAAAAGAAAATATCTAGGAATGGTTAAGGATTTGATTAACAAGGATTAGGTTAAGGGTCATGGTTGCTAAGAACAAAATTAGCACAAACAAATCCTCGCATTTACGTGCACACGTGCGTGCATGCTTATAAAAAATAATAATAAATTATTAATTAAATGTTATAAAATGTGAGGAAGCCGAATTGGTAAACTTTTTATAGTAAACCCGCATAAACGTCTAAACGAACACTAACCGAAATCTAAGGCGTTACAGTTGGTACCTCTTCATTTGATAAAACTGCACATTTGTATTACATTTTTCCTAACATTCTCATATTAAAAAAGGACTTTATTATAATATATTATACATATGAGGGTTTATGTGTAAAAACACCATTTTCCATGTGTTAATATATTTTAATTAGTATTTGGTAGGAAAATGTATGCAAATAATATTATTGACCTAATCCTAGTAGAACAAAGTCTACTAAAATCTTATTTGAGTTGTTGTGCAGAATATTTCCAAGTTGTGCAGAATTTTCCAAGGCTAGAATCAAGCAAATCAAGTTGTTGAAGAAATCTTGCCAAATTAAGAAGCAAAATTTGGAGACCAAGTCTGGAAGCAACCGAGAGAAGATTTCTGAATTCTAAAGGTGCCTTGGATTGCCAAATGTCACGATCAGAAAGCCCAAGAAAATTGACGAAGAGATCCTCACCATTGGCCGCGGATCCGCCGCAATAATAGGGAGTTGGAAGGCAAGATTTTTGGAGATCAATCATTGCTAAATTTTAGCAAGTTTTCAACAATAAGATTCTGGCTTTGCACTATAAAAGGGCACCGAGAGCCTCTTGGAAAAGTTATCAAGACGAAGAGATCACGAAGCCCCAGACGCTCACGCATCCAGGCTGATCATCAACTGTTCGTCTACCTCCTTAGGAAAGATCGAGAAGCAACTAGTTTGTAATCATTTTCTACGGAATAAAGTATAGATTGTTCAAGTTGATTAATAAAGGTAGTTATTTTATTTAATTCTTTTGCATTTTACATTATGTTTTCCCTCTCTTTCTTTTCACCTTCTTCTCCCAACATGCGCGAGTAATTCTCCGCTTGTTAGGGTTCGTAGGATTAGGGTAGGCTAATGGACGATGAAAATAACTAAACCCTTTTCAAGTCCTATAAAGTTTAGGAACTTTATCAAAAGAATCATTAACATCCTAATCGGACGCGCTAGCAATTCTTTGCTAGTTCCGACCGCAATTAGAGATTAGATTAATGATTATTTTGGTAAAGGCTAGATATGAACGGAGTTCCGTGTCGAGATAAGGGTTAAGAGTGGCATTCCTTTTCCCTCCAGAAACCCTAATCTACACGCATCTCCGTCGTTCTAGTTCTAAATCTATTAATGGATAAAAAGGGTAACTTTTAATTAATCGTCCATAACTACTAAATACTAACGAACCTACAAGCCCTCTTATTATATTATCTACATCTTTAAAATAATCTAGATCTATATTTTACATTCTTGTTTAACGTAGATCTAGAAACCATTCTATAAAATTCTTTATTCCTCCTCTCTTTCTCAACACATCTAAAGTAAAAGTAAAAGGTTCCACGTTTCCCAGAGGACAACCCGTACTCATCTCGGTCTAGCTACACGCGACACCGTTATTGATTGCGGTTAACTACAAACAAAAACACTCTTTCGTAACAATCAAATGGCGCCGTTGCCGGGGATACGTGCGTAATTTTTTATTCTTACTATTTGTGTTGAATTCTTAGACGATTCATATCATTATTAAAACAAAACTGCAAATTGCATATTTAACGATTTGTGCGTGAATTTTGCGAGGGAATCTGGAGTCACGGACTTGAGGAAACAGGAGATCTAGGGTTTCACACCTCTCTGGTATCTTTCTTAACTCCTTCTCTCTCCTCTCAAATCCAATAAAATCTATTTTCTGCAGGATTCTTTGCAAAATAGCACCGCTCAAAAATCTTTTTGCAAAAGTTTTGTGATTGGTTTTGTTTTGCATATTTTAATACGGACTTTAAGGGGCAAAGACCAAATCAAGATTAGGTGGGGATTTCATCACCCTTCCTAAGCCCCACAAATCACAAACTGAGCATATAGATCAACCCTTCATTAATTTAAAAAATATCTAGACCAGACTCTAAAGACTGTCGCGCTCAATAAGGACAGAGGAAGGTCGTGGGTAATCTATCGTTTATCCGCATTACTTCTGTAGTGCCTAGGCAAGTGTGTCAAAGGCTAGTGGTTTTTAATTAGGCCCACTACTGTGGTTCCTTCCCACTTACCTGGCACTTACCTGGCTACAAGGGTAGTACGAAGGCGGTAGAGGATTGATCCTGCGGCTTGTCCTTTGGAAGTCTAGGAGCGGTTTAGAGACTGGAACTAGGTAACCTTAGTTCTAGGGTTGTTTGTGCATTTTTGTGTGATTTGTCTAAATCCGTCATTTTTCAAAACAAAACAATTATTTTCTCCCCTTCCCCCTTCTTCTCTTCTTATAATGGGTGACCTAAACAGAAGAACACTTGCCTGGCTTTGCTGTCCACAACCAGATATCTCTTGTTTTCGAAATCCCTTCGGTATACCGTCCGGCTCTTCCATGTCCTTAAGAGATCATATAGAACAAGCAGGAAGAAATAGTTGGCCACCTCAGTCTAGGTATTATCAACCGTATCCTAATCCTACACCTGTTTCAGTTCATACCCAGAGTGAGGAAGCTCCTAGACGAATGTCCATTGCTGAGCACATAGCTAGGTCTAGAGACCAAAGTTTCAACCCGGACCAATATCAACCATCACCTCCACTTTCCAAAGAAGAGTTTGATAGCCAACCGACCATCCCATATCAATATTCTTCTTATCATAATATTGATCCTACTCCTACCCAATTTTCGCAACCATTCTATTCCTATCAACCCAATCCGACTTTTCCACCTTCTCTAGACAGTTCTTCTAATCAGTCATTTGGGAGTTTTAATTATCCACAGGAATTTCAATCTTATACTGAAACCCCTTATCAACCCAAGACTAGTCTGGAGCAAACATTAGAAAAATATATGGAACTGACGAATCAAATTATGAAGGATTTGCGTAGTAAGACAGAACTGTATACCCTTCCTAATCAAACCTTCCCTTTCCAAACTGAAATCCACAACTCCAGTTTCATAGATTCATCAAGTACACCAAATAGAATGACTGATAAGTTTTGTGACTTTGTAGTGTTTGATTTACCCAACTGTGAAGGGTCCCTTTCAGGTGAAACCATACCCAACCCTAGTGATCTCTACACCTCCACTCTTGAACCAAAACTGATTGAAAACCATACTTTTGATGAGGAGTTTGAGAATTTTAACCTTCACTTGAATGAGGTAATTGACATTGGGGATATATTGATTGATGAACCCGAAATTTTGGATGATTTTGTCCCACCAATTCATCAAATCCTTTCACTTCCTTGTGGTCATCATCTTGAGCCTTTAATTCTTCCCGAACCCCAAATATGTCTTGAAGTTGAGGATAATGGTATACCCGAAGATCAGATCGAAATACAGCCTCCATCTTCCACATCTGGTTCAGCAACACTCGACACACCAATTTGTTTACCCATTTCACCTTCTACATTCTCCGGTTCTTCTTCTGTTCCTATAGTTTCAGTGAGTTTTGATAAATCACAATCCTGTAATTCAAGTTCAGTAATACCAGAAATTCAACTTGATTTGGATATTTTTGAAAAAGAGGTAGATGAGTTTTTCGAGTCATCTACCTCAGTGATTTTTTATGAATCAAGTAGAATAAATTCTGGCATAAAACTCTTTGACAGCAAAATGTTCAATCACACCATTGATAAAAGTTTTGAAGAACTTTTTGCTGACGAACTTGAATTTTTAAACAATACGGATTTTGTGATTGATCAATCTCCACCTATAGAGGTTGAACCGTCACCATTCCTTCTTCCTAATCATTCACATTCCTCCTCATTCTTTCTTTTCTCTAAATTCAAACCCTTTCCTGACTACCTCTTATCCCTTCCCCACTTTTTCTTGACTCGATACAACACATTCTTCCACCAACCTATACGATATACTGATAAAATCTTTGAACGGTTGGTGTTGACTTTGGTCTTTGTAAAGTCTTACTTTGACCAAATGACTCACCCCCTCTTAAAATGCTTCGTATTGTCTAACTCATGTTTGAGGGGGGATATATTTTTGGCTCTTAATCATAACTTTTGTCCTCAAATTTGTGAGCCAAAAATAAGTTTGGGGGAGGATTTTCACTTTCATATATTCTTGCCCCCATTAATAATTTCCTCCCAAGTCTAAAGGTTTTTGAGCTTAACAGATGACATCAGTGAGGACACTGCTGTAAACAGGTTTGGGGGAGGTTTGTGCTTATTTACACATCAATTTGCATCATATTTTGCATAAGCACAACATTTTCAAAAATTTAAAAAAAAAATTTCTTTTATAACAAAAGAGTAGAAAGTGAAAAATTACATCCAAAAGATAGGAATAGTTTAAGAAAACCAAGAAAATTAGAAGTTTTCTTAAACGAACTAGTAATAAGTAGTTATGAGCTGTTGTCCCAAGGGTTAGTAAGACGAAAGAAGTCAGTAATCTGAGGATAAAAATAAGTCTGAAAAATAGTTTCTATTCTGGAAGCCGAACATTTCAATGTTGATACCCTACTATATGCACTTACACACGTGTTGAAACTCGGGATAGTAGAGGATACCTTGAAATGCTCTTGTCTAAAAGCCAAAGTATGAAGTAAATGAAAAAAAAATGAAGAAAATATAAAAATGGTGAAAAGAAAAAAAATGAACACCGGTTTTTGTAGGGTTCCTAGGCACCCTAGTGAGGTCTCTAAAGGCATCGAACATGCCAATTTCAAAAATTATGGGTGCCGAGAGACCCGACCACGGATCGTTTGCTAGATTTCTAGGCGAAAAAGAACTAGTTAACACTTAACTAAGGGAATACGGAAATACAACCTTTGTAGATCCGGTGCTCCACCTCCATGGCTCCGAGATGAGGTCCTCTCCGCTGTCCAAATCAAATCCGGGCTCTAGCGTCGGCTTCATCGGAGATTGGACGGGCTAGGTCGTCGACGACGTGCCGAAGATGATCTACGTCGAAGCATCACTAGATCGAGCTCCACCTTCACCAAGTCTTGAAAACTTGTGAAGGAAACACACTCTACTACTTGGCAAGAGGTAGAGGATGAAGAAATAGGAAGTGGGTAGACTTTAGTTTTGGATTTCTCACACTCTTGATGAAGTGAAGGTTTCTTCTTTTGTTCAAGGAAGAAGAAGAAGAAATGATATGATAAGTTAAATTAAAAAAAGAAAAGAATAATCCATTCTTATCATAACATAACCCAAGTTAAGTGTAGAGAATTGACCAAGGTTAAAGAATGGTTAGGGTTAAGGAGATGAGACAAAAATGGTGACTTAATGAAAGCTTCATGAAGCTTCTTGTTGAAAACAAAACTAGCCACCATTTTTCACTTCTTTTCCTTTTTCTCATTTATCTTTTAAATGCAAATGAAAAGATAAATGAATGAATAAAAGAAAACCCTAATCATTTACTAAACCTAGGTTTAATTCAATACACTTAACAAAAAAGATATGTATCATCAAACATGATACAATCAAGTGCACAAAAATCATATCGCATATGCAATGCGCACACCCGAGTGAGAAAATCCATTTAAAGTGAACCAATACTAGTTAATGCAAAGTAATATATCAAATATATAATTATACATTAAATCATTAAATCAACACTTGATTTAACGATCCGGTCATATCGCATATAACCGACCAGTATCCTATGTATCGGCTTATCGAATCAACCTTTGATTCGATAACTAGGGTATATCGCATATAACCTAATCGATACATTCATCGCGAGAATGGAATACGGTATCACATACACGCATTATTCTCGGTCCCCCACATATCTCATATGCGCTCCTATTTCGTTTCGCTTGAGCCAGGAACTCTCTGTGTAGGACTCTAAAGACTCGTCAATACGCCGGCAGCAGATGATGATCATATCAAGCACCCACAAGCCACAAGCGGTCTGCTAAACGTAACGGCCACCCGGGTATTGAGCGATCTGAAGATCGACGAGCAAGCCCGCTCACACTCCAGTGAATCCAACCAGTAACACTACCGTACAGTCCGGTCTGATCGTCTGATATGTCGCATATCTCGCCTAGGGGTGGTAAACGTCAGACCCCAATAGCTTGATAAGTCGTGTGGATATGAGGTCTATAACAATTCGAGAAACTACTGGTAACACTTACCAGTAAATCTCAGCAACCCTGGCCAGGGATTTCCTGTTATAGCCAATCGAACACAGCGCAACATCAACTCCCTATACCGGGAGAGACGAATCCCCTCCTATCGCTCATTGCCTCCATGTGACTCGGGACTGTACCCAAAAACCACCGTTTTCCACGCCCTCTTGGACGTGGTAAGATGGAAATCAAAGCACAGTGGGAACCACACAAGACTCTATGACGATCTCGGGTCAACAGACTACTCTGTACCAGTGTCACCTGAGAACTGCCATCTGACGTGAGGTATAATACCATCTGGGAGTTCTCGGCGAGTCCGTCCAGTGTACCCAGTCTCTACTGAGCACCCGTATATCATCTCTAATGTCAAACACCAATGGATATGGGATCATCCATCGCCCATCTGTATGGGTCGAGAAGGTACACGCTCGTCTACTCTGGTATATCGATGCCCCGTCTCGATACACCCACGACTAGGGACTTTGAAGGATGTACTTATGGACTACCATGTCCCCACTAGTATGATCCGCATCATAGTCCAGGTAGTCAAGTACACATCCTAAGGGCTTTACCAACATGTAATAGAGAGACAATCTGAGTACACGTTAAGGTAAAGAGCAACCAGATAGCATACTATCATGTCGAGCAAGAAAGTCCTCCCTATATATGTCCCAGCATCCACTACAATATACATCTAATGTACAGTAATGGCCTCTAGGGCATACATATAACTAACAATCTCCCACTTGCACTAGGGCCATCTGTAGCAGTGGTTGTAGTATCTCATACTCAACCATCCCATAAAAGTCTCTCTCTGGGAATAGGCCTTCGTGAGTGGATCCGCCGTGTTGTCCTCTGAGTCTGCACTCCTTACCTCGATCACCCTGGAGATCAACCATCTCCATGATCAGGTGATACTGCCTTAGAATATGTCTGGATCACTGATGGGACGGACGTTCCTTGGCATAAGCCACAACTCCATTGTCTCACAATGGTAGGAACATAGTTCATCTCATGAACCATTATACATCCAAACAGCCTCTTTGGTAGCATCTTTAGTAGCGATGTATCCTGCCTTTATCGTCTAGTATGTCACGGTATCTAGCTTGGAACTCTTCCAACATACCGTCCCTTTAGTGAGGGTAAAGACAATGCCTGCGACTGACATTCAGTCGTCTTTATCACTCTGGAACACTTCCAGTGATCCTATATGGAGAATCATTGTGATAAGCGGAGATTGACCGAGCGTAGCATAGGAAACTCCTTTCTTATCAAGAGTATGTCATCCACGTACTCTACGAGGATCATCACCATACTCCCCACTACCTTTTTGTATATACAAGGTTCATCTACCATTTTGATGATGTCAACTTCCTTGACTAATACATCAAAACAGACGTTCCAACTCCGCGATGCCTGCTTTATCAGATAAAGCATCTTGCACACGTTTCCGCTGCTCCCACTGTCTACGAGGCCCTCTGGCTGTGTACTTATAGACGCACTCTTCTAAAACATCATTTAGAAAAGCAGTCATGACACCCAACCACCAGATATCGTAGTCTTGGTATGTAGCCGTGGCAAGTAGGATCTGGATGGACTTAAGCATAGGCACTGAAAAGGTTTCATCATTATCCACGCCTGGTCAATGATGCAAACCTTTAACAAGTCTAGCTTTGAAAGTCCCAACTTTTCCAAGTACACCAAGTAATCTTCTCAAGATATACTTGCTCCTGATGGGGATTTAACCCTTCAGATATAGCAACTAAAGTCCATACTTTGTTTGTGTATAAGGATTCCATCTCAGATCGATAAGCATCCAGCCATCCTACAGAGTCTCACTCCTGATGGCCAGCCCGAAGCTAGTTGGGTCATCATCTCATGATGCAATCCTCGCTCCCACTGTCATAGAGAAACCGAAGTATCTCTCAGGTGGGTGAGGAACCCTACTAGATCGGCGGAGAGGCTGAGGTTCGTTGGAATCTACTGAATCCTTCGGTTCTACCAAATCATCAACTCCAGTTTGTATAGCTGGAACATTTCCAGTTCTACATAACAGACCTTGCCTCGAGCTTGTCCGGATTTTGTTTTTAGACATAGGCCGGACAACCCCAAATCTTAACTAGCTTAAGACATGGGCTCTTCCCATTCCATATCACATATGAAGTGGTAGGTAACTGATTTGATTGGAACCGTATTCAATAGGTATGCGACTTCTCAAGTGCATAACCCCCTAAGGAAAAAGGTAACTCAGTAGTACTCATCATAGAGCACACCTTATCATATAGGGTGTGATTGCTCCGCCCCGATATACCATCGTGCTATGGTGTATTCGGAGGAGTAATGCTGAGAGAGAATCTCATTCTCCTTTAGAATAGTCCAGGAATTCCATGCACAAGTATTCTCCTCCTCGATCACATCAAAGGACATAATACTTATACCCGTATTTTGGTTCTCTACTTCTAACTTATATTCTGTGAATATCTCAAAAGGTTCGGACTTGTGTTTCAACAGGAACATATGACTGAATCTTGAGAGATTATCAGAGAATATAATGAAGTAAAAAGAATCAGTCCTGGCATGTGTAGACAGGAGACCTTACATACATCATCATGTATCAGTCCCAAGAGTTCACTAACTCTTTCTCTGTTTCCAATAAACAGTTCTACGGTCATCTTATCTTTATGACATGACAGGCGAGTTTCACAAGATGTAAATTCAAACTGATTTAAATATGCATCTATATGTAACTCTAGCTAGTCGGGTCACATTGATCTGACCTAGTCTACAATACCTCAAGAAGGATCCGTTCATTTCTGAACTCTTCCTCTTATGTGTGTTCCATATACTAAGAACTGTAGTTTGATTTAGAACGTCAATGCTTTTAGACAACGTGCCTGAACCGATCAACTTTTGATATAGGAAATGTTCAAAACATTATCCAACAATACGAAATTTTATCGTTTCTTTACTAATAAAGAGACATATATGATTTTGTATATCAGGTTCGGTATCTAATAACATTCGTTCAGAATCAATGTATTACAATACAGGGTGACAGTGACCAACAGACTTGGCTGCAACACTTGCCCCGTTTTCTGCCTCATGAAACTTATCACCCGTTCTCAGTTTTTCTACCCTTTTGTAGCCCTATGTAACATCTTACATATCTGGGATCCTGATCCGGTATCATATACCCAGGATGCGGAGGATACTGAGAAACAGTTCTGTATAATGAACACACCCGAAGATGATGCATCAGCATGCACTCTCTTCGTTTGGGCGGCACGGGAATTCTGGTAATCCCCAATTTCCTGCTTTGTCTTATAACAATTATAAGTTGGAGCGGGACCAACGTTCCCCAGCTCAGTATAACAAGCGGGTTCGGTCAATAATCCGTTTTATTATCTTGATTAAGGCGTGATATGGTCGCTACCTGGAGAGAGAGAGAAGAAAACACTCAGCGTGCGCTCTTGCAAGAATAGATTGGTTATTATTTTATCTAATCAGGATGGCTCCCACTACTTTTTATCAAATCTTCCTTCAAACCCTAAAAGGAAAGACTAGCCGGGATTAATTACTCACTACAAGTTCGCCAATCTTTCAGCCAGGCCAGTGTCGGTACTTTGAGGGAGGTCCCCCGTGCTTTCTCACGAACCTAATTAATGTAAACCTCGTTTTCCCAGAGGCGTAACCCCGTTGACACCTTTCTAGACACCTACTTGATCGGCTAATTGTAATGTATAAAACTCTCCCAGGAGTAACTCTTACTCGCAGCGGGTATCGGGATCCAACTATCTCATAGAAGGTATGCAATCTCATTGCAAATTTCAACACTTGAAATTCCCGATAATATTTTGCCCCTAGCGTGCTATGACCTTGACGGAGGCCAAACAACCCATAGTCCGCTAGTCAAGTTCAACCCGTCATTTCCTGATTGAATTAAACCCACCCGCACGACCCTTGACGGAGGCCAAACAACGCCGTACGAATACCCTAATCCAATCGCATCATATGCAAGCAGATAAGCACTAGTTAGCTACCGTACACTACGCCTTGACGGAGGCCAAGCAACCGCAGCACGAATACTAACTAGTACGTATCTGAAATGACGGAGGGCTACGACAGGTTTTTCTGAAAACCTATTGCGTAATGAACTTGATATCGTTGTAGAATCAAATGATTTTAAAATGGAGTGTTTTTGAGGCTTTTCTAGTTTTGCTAAAGGAGTCACTCCCGGTGAAGGGATCGTCGGTCCTTTCCTCGTCGAATGAGGTGCGGGATATATCATATATATCACTGTGCAAAGCAAAAACAATTAAAAGCAATCAAAAGACAAACCGAATGTGTAGCATCTGCCAGTTATTGCTAAAGGAGTTACTCCCGGTGAAGGGATCTCGGTCCTTTCCTTATCGAATAAGGTGCAGGATATATCATATATACCGCTGTGCAAAGCAAAAACTGTAGCTACCTGTTTTATTTTGAAATTCGATTCTACAACATCTTAGGTTTCTTTTATTTCATTAATCACATTAATGAAGTCCCATCATTTAATTACCTAAACATCACAGATAGATATGACGTACATTTATGCCATCCGCATTCGCCTCGATGCCCCCTCGTGCACCGTTAGGTTAGGTAACTAACGACAGAGCGGGGCAGGGCTAGCGCGGGTGTAAAACATAAGTAACGGCTATATAATATATCATATATACTATATACTGTATCTATCATGAACATCACATGATCACATCACAGATATCGCAGCAGAAAAAACATATGAAATATTGGATATACTAGGACGTCCGTGTTTTCAATACGAGCCAGTATAAAACACGGATTCCACGGTCGCGATGAATAGCCAAACCCACACCCCTAGACCCCTACGAGAGCGGCAAGCAACCCTACCAATTCTAGAGTTAGGAGACCCGGACTCGACTCCTCGAGTTGGTCTCCCACTGGACTCCAGAACCCGGTTACTTGTGCCCTCCTCCTTGGGTCTATCCTAGTGCAGAAAAGTAAATAATATACAACGGGTCACAACTTCCGCAACCTGGAAGCGCCCCAATAAAAGAATATTACATACAAGTTTTTACAAGAATGAAAATGAAAAACACTCATCTCACATAAAAACCCCCGGCTATTCAAACACGACGATCCAATATAACATATCCAGCAACACATAACATCACATGTCATCAATGTAAGTAAACATGTGCATCCCAATTGTCGTTGACATATAGCAACGAAACCGGCGATATCACATATTACACTTACGGTCACAGAAAATAAAGTGTAAAACTACAACAGTTGGAATCCGCAATCTGTATAGACATCGCATGCCTAATCAAATGAATACCTTAGACATCGCATGCCTAACAGTTATAAACCCCGCATTTTAGTCTCAAAATCGAAAACTCTTTTCAATATCAAGTCGGGCAATTCAACAAGATTCCCGACATCCTGATCGAATACTCGTCGCAAACTTCAGTAGGCGGCCGCACCCCCGATACCGTCGACAAAGTGCACCAAGGCGGAACACCGCTGCCGCGAGCACCCGAACAGATGCTTTCGGCGACGGGGTTCTCCTACAGTCACTTGGTCGGGGTTATGGAGTGAGGCTGTCTATTAAGTTTATCGGCGAGTATCCGCGTACGCTACGTGATTGCGACGGACTTTTGATCACATCAAAATTCCGTGGCAACCGATCAAGTGAGACTAAACTGCTATGTTTATAACATTCATTCAGTTATCTCATAACTTATTGTGAATTCCAATTATTGTATCCCATTCCGGATAAATAGAAAATGTCAAACATTCCGATCGAACAATCGAACACCCAACTTTTCCCGATACAGATCAACACATGAAATAAGTCTAACAACAATCAGTTCGTGCCTCAGTACCAACGGTCCAGCCGTAGAAGGGTCAAGCCAACGCCTCACATGTGGCACGCCGTACTGCCCCAAACCCGAAGGTTCAAAGGGTAGTTCAAGACGGTCACATAATCGAGTTAAGGTTTGTTGTCTTCTAGAGGGACCATCGTGTTACTTGCACTACTTAGAACGTGATTAAACTACAGAAATATCCAACACTTGGAAATTTCCCGACAGGGGAAAAATTGGGTATTTATATCCGGTCGAACTTTTTAACATATTCAAAAATTTATCCGGAAAGCCAAATAGACAAAATTTGATACTCCGATCGAACATTCGAATCCCCAAAACAACACAGAAAAATTAAACTCTTGAAAAAATATTAAAAATACCCAGGAAAACTAGTACTGTTAAATAGGAGTTACTGTGCAACCAACACTTCACAAAATGACAAACAGGCCGCGCTTCCGCCGCACGAGGCATGCTCGTGCCGCGGAAACGCGGCGCTTTAATGGAATAGGGCACACGACTTCACAGTAACTCTTAGATATTCCTGCATATTTTTCTGCATATTTTTAATACTGAAAAATCCCTGTTTTTGAAAATTGGACAGAGAGCATGGGTGTGTTAGGATTTCGGGTTCGTTCGGAGTTCAAAATCCGTCAAGACTTCGCCTAAGGCTCTAGCTAGGCTCTGATACCACTGTAGGGTTCCTAGGCACCCTAGTGAGGTCTCTAAAGGCATCGAACATGCCAATTTCAAATATTATGGGTGCCGAGAGACCCGACTACGGATCGTTTGCTAGATTTCTAGGCGAAAAAGAACTAGTTAACACTTAACTAAGGGAATACGGAAATACAACCTTTGTAGATCCGGTGCTCCACCTCCATGGCTCCGAGATGAGGTCCTCTCTGCTGTCCAAATCAAATCCGGGCTCTAGCGTCGGCTTCATCGGAGATTGGACGGGCTAGGTCGTCGACGACGTGCCGAAGATGATCTACGTCGAAGCATCACTAGATCGAGTTCCACCTTCACCAAGTCTTGAAAACTTGTGAAGGAAATACACTCTACTACTTGGCAAGAGGTAGAGGATGAAGAAATAGGAAGTGGGTAGACTTTAGTTTTGGATTTATCACACTCTTCATCAATCCACCATTGATGAAGTGAAGGTTTCTTCTTTTGTTCAAGGAAAAAGAAGAAGAAATGATATGATAAGTTAAATTAAAAAAAGAAAAGAATAATCCATTCTTATCATAACATAACCCAAGTTAAGTGTAGAGAATTGACCAAGGTTAAAGAATGGTTAGGGTTAAGGAGATGAGACAAAAATGGTGACTTAATGAAAGCTTCATGAAGCTTCTTGTTGAAAACAAAACTAGCCACCATTTTTCACTTCTTTTCCTTTTTCTCATTTATCTTTTAAATGCAAATGAAAAGATAAATGAATGAATAAAAGAAAACCCTAATCATTTACTTAACCTAGGTTTAATTCATTACACTTAACAAAAAAGATATGTATCATCAAACATGATACAATCAAGTGCACAAAAATCATATCGCATATGCAATGCGCACACCCGAGTGAGAAAATCCATTTAAAGTGAACCAATACTAGTTAATGCAAAGTAATATATCAAATATATAATTATACATTAAATCATTAAATCAACACTTGATTTAACGATCCGGTCATATCGCATATAACCGACCAGTATCCTATGTATCGGCTTATCGAATCAACCTTTGATTCGATAACTAGGGTATATCGCATATAACCTAATCGATACATTCATCGCGAGAATGGAATACGGTATCACATACACGCATTATTCTCGGTCCCGCACATATCTCATATGCGCTCCTATTTCGTTTCGCTTGAGCCAGGAAACCTCTGTGTAGGACTCTAAAGACTCGTCAATCCGCCGGCAGCAGATGATGATCATATCAAGCACCCACAAGCCGCAAGCTGTCTGCTAAACGTAACGGCCACCCGGGTATTGAGCGATCTGAAGATCGACGAGCAAGCCCGCTCACACTCCAGTGAATCCAACCAGTAACACTACCGTACAGTCCGGTCTGATCGTCTGATATGTCGCATATCTCGCCTAGGGGTGGTAAACGTCAGACCCTAATAGCTCGATAAGTCGTGTCGATATGAGGTCTATAACAATTCGAGAAACTACTGGTAACACTTACCAGTAAATCTCAGCAACCCTGGCCAGGGATTTCCTGTTATAGCCAATCGAACACAGCGCAACATCAACTCCCTATACCGGTAGAGACGAATCCCCTCCTATCGCTCATTGCCTCCATGTGACTCGGGACTGTACCCAAAAACCACCGTTTTGCACGCCCTCTTGGACGTGGTAAGATGGAAATCAAAGCACAGTGGGAACCACACAAGACTCTATGACGATCTCGGGTCAACAGACTACTCTGTACCAGTGTCACCTGAGAACTGCCATCTGACGTGAGGTATAATACCATCTGGGAGTTCTCGGCGAGTCCGTCCAGTGTACCCAGTCTCTACTGAGCACCCGTATATCATCTCTGATGTCAAACACCAATGGATATGGGATCATCCATCGCCCATCTGTATGGGTCGAGATGGTACACGCTAGTCTACTCTGGTATATCGATGCCCCGTCTCGATACACCCACGACTAGGGACTTTGAAGGATGTACTTATGGACTACCATGTCCCCACTAGTATGATCCGCATCATAGTCCAGGTAGTCAAGTACACATCCTAAGGGCTTTACCAACATGTAATAGAGAGACAATCTGAGTACACGTTAAGGTAAAGAGCAATCAGATAGCATACTATCATGTCGAGCAAGAAAGTCATCCCTATATATGTCCCAGCATCCACTACAATATACATCCAATGTACAGTAATGGCCTCTAGGGCATACATATAACTAACAGTTTTGTTATCGCCAAGGCAGCAATAAAAAAATATAGCGAGGGTGCCTCTTCACCTGGTGCCCTAAGGCCAACTGGTCTGGGAGTCACTGCTAAACCTTAGGTGGTGCAAGACGAGGAAAATATTATCCCCTAATCAGCAAGCACATAAGTAATCGGTCTGTTAGTACCACAAGAAGTATTAACGGTCGCATGAAAATGTGTCAGCAAATCTTAATATTCATCAAGTTAAAAGTACTAAGGTAGATGGACAAGAGTATGATAGCTTGAATTGAATTCTCCGAGTGTAGGGATGTTCTTTACACACACGTGGGGTTATATGATCAATGTTTGGACGAAAGGTAGGAATGAAGAATAAAGACGATGTTTTATTGAGGGATAATGTGATTTCTAACATCTTTTCGTGACTATTAAGATAGGGCTCATGACAACCGAAAAGCTAGTGTAGTTGGAAACTCTTATTTTCAATGTCTTTCTTTTATGGTTCTTATCTTTATATGTAAATTTCACCATCTCTCTTTTGTTATTGGATTTTGTGGGTGTAATCCGCTGAAAACCCTCAGGAGACAACACTACTCCTACTAGGGACACCTAGAGGTTTAACGGCTTGTTGTACGTGCTCAGTGCAATCGTGTCTGCCTACGAAAGTGTGCTTAGTTTTCTCTTTTCTTTTTCTCCTCTTGAATAAACTAGTTTGCTCGGGACGATCAAAGATAAGTTTGGGGGTATTTGTTCATTTGATAAAACTGCACATTTGTATTACATTTTTCCTACCATTCTCATATTAAAAAAGGAGTTTATTATAATATATTATACATATGAGGGTTTATGTGTAAAAACACCATTTTCCATGTGTTAATATATTTTAATTAGTATTTGGTAGGAAAATGTATGCAAATAATATTATTGACCTAATCCTAGTAGAACAAAGTCTACTAAAATCTTATTTGAGTTGTTGTGCAGAATATTTCCAAGTTGTGCAGAATTTTCCAAGGCTAGAATCAAGCAAATCAAGTTGTTGAAGAAATCTTGCCAAATTAAGAAGCAAAACTTGGAGACCAAGTCTGGAAGCAACCGAGAGAAGATTTCTGAATTCTAAAGGTGCCTTGGATTGCCAAATGTCACAATCAGAAAGCCCAAGAAAATTGACGAAGAGATCCTCACCATTGGCCGCGGATCCGCGGCCATACCCCCTCTTTAGCCGCGGATCCGCCGCAATAATAGGGAGTTGGAAGGCAAGATTTTTGGAGATCAATCATTGCTAAATTTTAGCAAGTTTTCAACAATAAGATTCTGGCTTTGCACTATAAAAGGGCACCGAGAGCCTCTTGGAAAAGTTATCAAGCCGAAGAGATCACGAAGCCCCAGACGCTCACGCATCCAGGCTGATCATCAACTGTTCGTCTACCTCCTTAGGAAAGATCGAGAAGCAACTAGTTTGTAATCATTTTCTACGGAATAAAGTGTAGATTGTTCAAGTTGATTAATAAAGGTAGTTATTTTATTTAATTCTTTTGCATTTTACATTATGTTTTCCCTCTCTTTCTTTTCATCTTCTTCTCCCAACATGCGTGAGTAATTCTCCGCTTGTTAGGGTTCGTAGGATTACGGTAGGCTAATGGACGATGAAAATAACTAAACCCTTTTTAAGTCCTATAAAGTTTAGGAACTTTATCAAAAGAATCATTAACATCCTAATCGGGCGCGCTAGCAATTCTTTGCTAGTTCCGACCGCAATTAGAGATTAGATTAATGATTGTTTTGGTAAAGGCTAGATATGAACGGAGTTCCGTGTCGAGATAAGGGTTAAGAGTGGGATTACTTTTCCCTCCAGAAACCTTAATCTACACGCATCACCGTCATTCTAGTTCTAAATCTATTAATGGATAAAAAGGGTAACTTTTAATTAATCGTCCATAACTACTAAATCCTAACGAACCTTACAAGCCCTCTTATTATATTATCTACATCTTTAAAATAATCTAGATCTATATTTTACATTCTTGTTTAACGTAGATCTAGAAACCATTCTATAAAATTCTTTATTCCTCCTCTCTTTCTCAACACATCTAAAGTAAAAGTAAAAGGTTCCACGTTTCCCAGAGGACGACCCATACTCATCTCGGTCTAGCTACACGCGACACCGTTATTGATTGCGGTTAACTACAAACAAAAACACTCTTTCGTAACAATCAAATTAACTACCCCACATTGATTCGAGACGATAAAGTAGATGATGGCGACATCGACATCGGCAAGCAAGATCAAGGTGAGTTGATTATATCTACGGCGGAAGTCGGGTGAATGGTGTATAGCACCCCCGCAGTTCGATGTTTAGTATGCTATATATACTATATATATTTGATATCTTTTATGCGTGACATAGATATTCGAGATATGATTAGGTGTTAAATGGTTAGATTAGGATTATTAGAAGTGAACTAGTATAGCTTCTTAGTCGCGAACCCTAGAATAGGTTTACATTCACACGAATACACATGCTTATTTGTTATACTTGTGCGTATTTTGGGGATACGTATATATACACACACACATAGGTATGGGACGACGTATATATATACACGTATACCTATACTGGGATGATGAGGATAGTGGATGATTTTTTGGAGCTGAGTCGATGAGTTTGGGAATGGTGCCATGAGATCGGTGATATGATATGGTTCGTATTTTGAAATACGACATGAGATTTTAGCGGGCCTTTGGACGTGTGTTTTCATACATGCACATATATATATAGATGGTATCAGTTGTACTAGACTTAGATCAGTACCCTAGTGCATGAGTTATGATGATAAGGATACCAGATAATTGCTGAGATAAATGTGAGATTCGACCCATACCCAGATTTGGGATGCCGTACGACGGATTTACGTATGAGCTATATATTGATCATAGATCCGCACTCTTGACTCGAGGACGTCATATTGTATATTGTATCGTATGTGATACTATTGAGGAGGGATCACCGACTATTATATATATATATATATATATATATATATATATATATATATATATATATATATATATCGACTCAGATTTAGTTGGTTTCCATACCCCTTTAGATTTGCTTGTTAGTTAGACCTGTAGTTTACCTAGTAGATGCTAGAATGGACCCGAGTCATACTTATTTCCAAAACTAATGAATTATCAGAATTTTAAAGACATACCAAGGGATACTACGGATATTTTAAAAGACATACATTTTCATAAAAACATCGTAGACCCTATTTTTCTAAACACCACGATTCGTGTTATTTCAAAACGCCAAAATGTGTGACTCATATATTTAATGCATATTTCCTTTTTGCTGCGTTATCTATTCATTTTTCCGCATATTCTTACTATTCGCATCGCATTGCATGCTATTTGTGTTTGTAGGGTGTTTTTCATCACCACATTGAGATGGGAATACGCGCGCGCTTGTCAGGCGCATTACAGATTCCCCCTGCCTAGGGTAGGCTGGGGTTTATTGATCGTGGGGATCCGAATCTCCGGCTGCCGCGGAATAAGCTGCCGTTAATTACCCCTCGCCTTTGGAGCGAGAGAACCTCCGATTAACGGGTTAAATTGGTCATGAGAACTCAATGTGCAGTGTACGTGTGTTGTGTTTCGAAAGAGGGTTTTGGATATATCCGGAGCCACACAGAATTTTTAAATTTTTTTAAGAGGGACAGTGGTGTAAGGTATGTGTATGTGTATATATGTATACATATATATATATATAAGGGGGGGAAAGGGCATCCAAAGGATGCGTGGGAAAAAGCGCCAGCGCTCCACGTGTCGGTACGTGGGCGCTCGGGCGCTAGCGCTTTGGGCGCTAGCGCTCTGAGCGCAAGAGCGCTAGCGCTCCACGTGTCAGCACGTGGGCGCTCGGGCGCTAGCGCTTTGGGCGCTAGCGCTCTGAGCGCAAGAGCGCTAGCGCTCCACGTGTCAGCACGTGGGCGCTTGGGCGCTAGCGCTCTGAGCGCAAGAGCGCTAGCGCTAGCGCTCCACGTGTCAGCACGTGGACACTCGGGCGCTAGCGCTTTGGGCAATAGCGCTCTAAGCGCAAGAGCGCTAGCGCTCCACGTGTCAGCACGTGGGCGCTTGGGCACTAGCGCTAGCGCTCTGAGCGCAAGAGCGCTAGCGCTCTACTTGGTCCCTGCAAAGGGAGTTGTACTCCCAGAAAGGAGCACTTATTATTTTGTTTATATATATATATATATATATATATATATATATATATATATTAGGAGTTAAACTCCTAGGATATTTTGAAGCTAATGAAGGGGCTTCTCCGCTTAAGCCCTAGTTCTTCCCCACAGTGGGGTTTCTGGAGATGTGTCTCCTTCTTCTTCCTTTGTTTGGCCGGATCTTGAAGATCAAGAGATGTGAGATTTTAAAAATCTCTTCTTTTTGAGATCTGATGGTAGATCCAAGTTCCCCTTTGTGGGTTTTGTGGTGAAAAACTATTTAGTTTTGAAAAAAGAAGAGTAATACCCTTGATTTAATTCAAAAGAAAGAAGAAGGTTTGAGACCTTCAGAAAGGGGAAAGAGGCACAAACCCTGGGTTTTTTGAGAGAATGAAAAGTATTTTCTAATTCATCATCATGTTGTCTTATATAGGCTTACATATTTAGATATAGCCTCTTGGGCTCTACAAAATGGCATTTTGCCCATCCCATGGCTCATGTGCCATTTCTTTTTTGCACATAAGTCATGGGCTTACAAAATATTGGCTTTATGCCCATTTTGCATACATTCATGTATAAAAAATTACATAAAAATTATTTATTACATGATCTATATTTTGGCATGCAGGAGGCTGGCCGCGGGCTCGACTTGGGCATGGGCCCACTTGACCTGGGCTTGGGCCTACCTGGCTTGGGGTTGACCTTGACTTTGACTCGGTCAACCGGTGTGGAAATTTTTACCCCAACAAAGTGCCCCCATCAATAAATGCACACCGTACATTTGAGTTGTGTGCATGTAATTGATGGATCTTGAAGTTGGACTTCGAGGCGGAACATCATTCCAGGGGCGGAGCATCATCCCGGGGAGCATGATTCCCGGGGATCGAAACATCATTCCGATTCGCGGAGCATAATTCCAAGGTCGGAGCATCATTCCGAAGAGTCGAAGAATAATTCCGAAGAGTAGAGGCATGATTCCAAGGATCGGAGCATCATTCCGAAGAGCGGAGCATGATTCTAGGATCGGAGCATCATTCCGTTGAGCGGAGCATCATTCCAGGGATCAGAGCATCATTCCGATGAGCGGAGCATCATTCCAGGGATCGGAGCATCATTCCGATGAGCGGAGCATCATTCCAAGGATCAGAGCATCATTCCGAAGAGCGGAGCATGATTCCAAGGATCAGAGCATCATTCCGATGAGCGGAGCATCATTCCAGGGATCGGAGCATCATTCCGATGAGAGGAGCATGATTCCAGGGATCGGAGCATCATTCCGAAGAGCGGAGCATGATTCCAAGGATCGGAGCATCATTCCGATGAGCGGAGCATCATTCCAGGGATCGGAGCATCATTCCGATGAGCGGAGCATCATTCCAGCGATCGGAGCATCATTCCGTAGAGCGGAGCATGATTCCAAGGATCGAAGCATCATTCCGAAGAGCGGAGCATGATTCCAAGGATCGGAGCATCATTCCGATGAGCGGAGCATGATTCCAGAGATCGGAGCATCATTCCGATGAGCGGAGCATGATTCCAGGGATCCGAGCATCATTCCGATGAGCGAAGCATGATTCCAGCGCTCGGAGCATCATTCCGAAGGGCGGAGCAAGATTCCAGAGATCGGAGAATCATTCCGAAGGGCGGAGCATGATTCCAAAGATCGGAGCATCATTCCGAAGGGCGGAGCATCATTCCATGGATCGGAGCATCATTCCGATGAGCGGAGCATGATTCCCGGGATCAGAGCATCATTGCGATGAGCGGAGCATGATTCCAGGGATCAGAGCATCATTCCGAAGAGCGGAGCATGATTCCAAAGATCGGAGCATCATTCTGATGAGTGGAGCATGATTCCAGGGATCGGAGCATCATTCCGAAGAGGGGAGCATGATTCCAAGGATTGGAGCATCATTCCGAAGAGCGGAGCATGATTCCAAGGATGGGAGCATCATTCCGATGAGCGGAGCATGATTCCAGGGATCGAAGCATCATTCCAATGAGCGGAGCATGATTCCAGATATCGGAGCATCATTCCGAAGGGCGGAGCATGATTCCATAGATCGGAGCATCATTCCGAAGGGCGGAGCACGATTCCAGAGATCGGAGCATCATTCCGAAGGGCGGAGCATGATTCCAAAGATCGGAGCATCATTCCGAAGGGTGGAGCATGATTCCAGGGATCGGAGCATCATTCCGAAGGGCAGTATACATTCTAACTGAAGCATAATTTCGATGCATAGGTTGATTCCCAGGCGAAGTATAATTCCGACAGGGAAGGCAGGTACTCCGAGGCGAAGTATGATTCCGACACGGGGTACATTCTGAGATGAAGCATGATTTCGACGGAGAGCTTGCTGGTTGACCTGATTCAGAGGCGAAGCTTAATTCCGACGAGGAGGACGCTGATTGATTCCGAGCCGAAGCTTAATTCCGATAGGGAAGGAAGATACACCGAGGCGAAGAATGATTTCGACACGGGCTGCACATTCTGAGACGAAGCATGATTCCGGCGCAGAGCTTGCATGTTGACTTGATTCCGAGGCGGAGCAAAATTCCGACAGGGAAGGTAGATACACCGAGGCAAAGCATGATTTCGATACGGGGTAAATTCCGGGACGGAGTATGATTCCGCTGCAGAGGTTGTTGGTTTGATTTGATTTGGGTTGACATCAGCATCGCTACACTGGAATATGGTACCAGGAGCGAATCATCATTTGCCATGAGTGGATTTGAGGATTTCGGTTTTGGTTTGGCATCTGCATCACTGCACTGGAATAATGCCAGGAGCAACTCATCATTTGCCCCGGGTGGACTTGGGAACTGGGTTTTTTTTGTTTGGCATCAGCATCGCTACACTGGAATATGGTACAGAGAGAGAATCATCATTTGCATTTGTTTATTAGGAAATGATGGTTTAGGAGACAGTTTTTAGGTCCCTATCACCTAAGACTTTTCAATTTTGTGAGCCGTAAGGGTCTCACAAAGCAATTTCTCCCTACAGGTCGTAAGGATCCCGTAAGTGTATTTTCTCCTTAGGAGTCGTGAGGACTCCTAAGTGTGTTTTTCCTTTATGAGTCGTAAGGATCCCACAAAGGTTTGTTCTCCCCATGTATCGTGAGGACACATGAGTGGGTCTTCTCAATGGAGCATAATTCCAAAGGGGGAGACTAGCCGCGTAACTAGTGATTACAGTGGGGCATGAGTATGATGAGAATTATTTGAGACCGTGGATTGTATACGGCAGTCAATTTGGGGACTGGTCGTAGGGCTGGAAGAATTTTGGAAATTTGAATTTTTGTTGGCGTCTGCATCGCTGCACTGGAATATGGTACCAGGAGCGACTCATCATTCGCCTTTGTTTTGTTTGTTTTTTGTTTTGTTTTATTTTTGTTTTACCGCGATTGCTCTATCATTTCAGGTTTTCTTATTGCGAAGATCGCGATTGCCCTATCATTTCGGCTATTTATTCGCGGTTGCCCCATCATTTCGGCTTTATTTTCATTTTTATTTTAACTCGCTGATTTTTATTGCGAGTTGCCCCATCATTTCGGCTTTTATTTATTTTTCTTTTATTTACACTTTTTTTTATTTACATTTTTTTACATTCCCAGTTTAACGACTTAGAGGTCGACTATTCCCTGTTTAATGACGTGGTGGTCGATTGTTTTCAGTGAAAGGCAGATGTCTGAGAGAATCAGTTTCACGAAGATCTTCGGTCTCCTTTTGTATAAAATCGGCGGTTGCGACTTGACTGTTTATTAACACGCCTTTGGACAGTTCTATCTCTCCTGCCTTGTATTGCTTTTCGACCCAATCTTTGAAGACGAAGCAGTCCTCAATGGCATGACCTATCACTCTGTGATAGGGGCAGTATTTCGGGTCGTCGGTCATATTCGCTTCCTGCGGTCTTTTTGACTCTGGCAGTTGTAGACCGTTCCTCAGGGCGTCTTTGAATATTTTACGGATTTTATCCCTTCTGAAGGAATAAACCTTGTCCAGCTTCTCTTTCAGTGGAGATTCTCTTCCCTCTCCGAACAATGGCTTCCGAGGCTGGTTGGCACTAGGCCCGCTTATCCCTCGCTTATTTCGGTTAGACGGTGTTGAAAGACTCAGAATCGCCGGGATTTCCGCCTTTGCGATTATCATCCTTTCGGTTTCTCCAGGACCTATTGTTATTTTGTGAGTCAGAGGAGGACTCCTGCTTTAAGCGTTCCAAGATCTGGACTTTCCTGGTCAACTCATGGAATCTTTTGAGACCCGCGGTGCATAGAAATGGGGCCATCCAATTGTTGAGATTTCCGACGAGGAGACTGACAGATTGGTCCTGCTCTATCGGTGGTTCACATTTGACGGAGAGATTGTGCCATCGGGTTATATAATCCGTACTGCTTTCGTTGTTCTTGGGCTCGGTCCTTACGAGCTCGGCAATGGTGATCTTATCGCTGACGCTCATGAACCTTTGTCGAAACAAAGATTCCATTTGGACGAAAGTAGTAACGGAGCCATCCGGTATGCTCGCGTACCAGTCGAAATCAACATCGGTCAAGCTATTAAGGAACTGGCGGAGGAGAAGCGCATCGTTGCCCCCAGTGTTCCCGCATAAGGCTTTGAAGTGGGCGACGTGCTGATTCGCATTTCCCGTCCCATCGAATCTTCCGAATTTGGGGATGACATAGCCGCTAGGAAATTCTACCAGATCATACTGAGCAGGATATGGTCTCCCACCACTGCTGATATCTTTTTGCGCTTCGGCTTCGGCCACCAATGTTTTGACTTTGCCGACAACCAAACCCATGATTTGATCTTAAGTTAGCGGGCTACTGTCATCGGTAGCCAAGACATCTCCCGAGATAGGATGCGACTGATTTTCATGCGGTTCGCCCACTTTTGGATTTGAGGGAATAGGCGTCGGCTGCTTTGGGGCACCATTTCCCGGTTCACGAGCAGAGCCCTGCGCTTGATTGGGCGGCTGAGAGGCAAGTTGGGCTGTGAGCTGTAAGTTGACATTTGTCAAGTCGTCAATTTTTTAGTAAAGCTTGGCCATCTCCTTTTCTTTGTTTCTGAGCTCCTTTCGGAGCCCTTGGAGAAGTTGCTGCTCTGCGTTCTTGGGACGGAAGATTGTCTCATCTTCACTTTCCGAGCCCGACTCCTAATGAACTGAGAGCTCTCTCTGCTTATCAGCCTCACTGGGAGGGTCTTCATTACCTTCCAGAGGAGGCTGGCCATGGAATGTGGCAGCCATATTCACGCCAGATTGAATTTGAGATATGGTGGCCCTGTCCTTGCTCTTGCTGCGCCTGCCCACCATGTAGACAGTGTGGACTACATATCCAGCCATTTCCTCATCTTTGGCGGGGAGTTTAGAGAAGACACCCGATTGAGTAGTCGTTAGGGGCGCCGTCGGAGCTTGCTCGAGACGCGTTGTAGCTTTGTTGGTGTTGATCGCCTTGCCCCCAGCTGGGGCCAAGAAAAGTCGTTCAGACACCGACTTGCGTTTGTGTTGGGGCATCTTCGAGACCACCACATTTGGCCTCTTGCCTTTCAAGACCGGCTTGTCTGTCACCGGGCCTTGAGGTGCATGGATGGCATTAGCCGAGAAAAACAGGATAGAGCCGAATGGTAGCAGCGGCTCTTCCCATTATCGCCCAAGACTGGCCGGAAGGACTGTCCTGGCGTCCATCTTCATCGTGTAGAAGATGGGAGCAGAGTTCATCTTCGGAGACATTGTTGAAAGGTGATTTCTTGAAAATCCGGCATGAAAGAGCATTATTTTAGTATAAATATAGATATGTATATTGATTGAGTTCGCATGAACGTTTAACCCGAAATATAGGAGGAGAGATTGGTCCCACCGGGCGTGCCAAAAACTGTAGGGTGTTTTTCGTCACCCCATTAAGATGGGAATATGCGCGCGCTTGTCAGGCGCATTATAAATTCCCCCTGCCTAGGGTAGGCTGGGGTTTATTGATCATGGGGATCCGAATCTCCGGCAGCCGCGGACTAAGCTGCCATTAATTACCCCTCGCCTTTGGAGCAAGAGAACCTCCGATTGACGGGTTAAACTGGTCATGAGAACTCAATGTGCAGTGTATGTGTGTTGTGTTTTGAAAGGGGGTTTTGGATATATCGGGAGCTACGCAGAGTTTTTACGGGAGGGAAAGTGGTGTAGAGTATGTGTATGTGTATATATGTATACATATATATATAAGGGTGAAAAAGGGCATCCAAAGGATGCGTGGGAAAAAGCGCCAGCGCTCCATGTGTCGGCACGTGGGAGCTAGCGCTCCACGTGTCAGCACGTGGGCGCTCGGGCGCTAGCGCTTTGGGCGCTAGCGCTCCACGTGTGAGCACGTGGGCGCTAGCGCTCCACCTGTCAGAACGTGGGAGCTAGCGCTCCACGTGTCAGCACGTGGGCGCTTGGGCGCTAGCACTTTGGGCGCTAGCACTCTGAGCGCTAGAGCTCCATGTGTCAGCATGTGGGCGCTCGGGCGCTAGCGACGTGTCAGCACGTGGGCGCTCGGGCGCTAGCGCTCTACTTGGTCCCTGCAATGGGAGTTGTACTCCCAGAAAGGAGCACATATTATTTTGTTTATAAATATATATATATATAAATATATATATATATATATATATATGAGGAGTTAAACTCCTAAGATATTTGGAAGCTGATGAAGGGGCTTCTCCCCCTAAGCCCTAGTTCTTCCCCAAAGTGGGGTTTCTGGAGATGTGTCTCCTTCTTGTTCCTTTGTTTGGCCGGATCTTGAAGATCAAGAGATGTGAGATTTTAAAAATCTCATCTTTTTGATATCTGATGGTAGATCCATGTTGTTAGTTGTATGTATGGCCTAGAGGCCAGTATTGTACAGATGATGTATATTATATTGGATGCTTGGACATATATAGAGAGGACTTTCTTGCTCGATATGATAGTATGCTATCCGGTTGTACTTTATTTTAACATGTATACTTGTCTCTTTATACAGTTTTATAGTTACATGTTGGTAAAGCTCTTAATATGTGTACTTGACTACCAGGACAATGATGCGGATCATACTAGTGGGGACGTGGTAGTCCATAAGTACATCCTTCAAGGTCCCTAGTCGTGGGTGTATCGAGACGGGGCATCGATATACCAGAGTAGACTAGCGTATACGCTTCTCAACCCATGAGATGAGCGATGGATGATCCCATATCCATTGGTGTTTGACATCAGAGATGGTATACGGGTGCTCAGTGGAGACTGGGTACACTGGACGGACTCGCCGAGAACTCCCAGATGGTATTATACCTCAAGTCAGATGGCAGTTCTCTGGTGACACTTGTGCAGGTTAGTATGTAGACCCGAGATCGTCATAGAGTCTTGTGTGATTCCCACTGTGCTTTGATTTCCACCTTACCACATCCATGAGGGCGTGCAAAACGGTGGTTTTTGGGTACAGTCCCGAGTCATATGGAGGCAATGAGCGATAGGAGGGGTTTCGTCTCTCCCGGTATTGGGGGTTGATGTTGCGCTGTGCTCGATTGGCCGTAACAGGGAAGTCCCTGGCCAGGGCTGATTTAGAGATTTACTGGTAAGTGTTACCAGTAGTTTCTCGACCCGTTATGAGCCTCACATCGGCACGACTTATCGGTTATTGGGGTCTGACATTTACCACCCCTAGACTTGATATGCGACATATCAGAAGAGGAGATCGGACTGTACGGGAAGTGTTACCGGAAGGCTTTTACAGGAGTTGGAGCGGGCTTTCTTGCTGATCTTCTGATCGCTCAAAACCCGGGTAGCCGTTACGTCCAGCTAATACCGTTGACGGCTTGTGGGTGTTTGATGTGATCATCACCTACTGCCGGCGTATTGACGAGTCTTTAGAGTCCTATACAGAGGTTTTATTGGCTCAGGAAAAAAGAAATAGGGGCGCATATGTGATATGTGCGGGACCGAGAATAATGCGTGTATTTGATACCGTATTCTATTCTCGCGACTTTAAGTATCGGTCGGTTATATAAGATATAGCCGGGTTATCGAATCAAGTGTTGATTCGATAAGTCGATACAATGGATGTTAGTCGGCTATATGAGATATGACCGGATTATTAAGTCAAGTGTTGATTTAATAATTAAGTGTATAGTTGTATATTAGATATACTAGTTTACATTTACTAACACTTGTTCACTTTAGGTTTTTCTCACATGAACACAACTTTGATATATATGTTACATACATTAAAATGTGTTTTCTTTTAGGATCATGGTTGATGATACACATGACATGGTGTACAAGACATACACCATTCTATTTTTATGGTGGGTTATAATTATTTAAGGTAATTACAAAATTGGTGGAATTTTGGAAAGAGCATGAAGCTTGTAGAAGCTTGCTTTGCTTTGACAAAGTCCACTACCTTTGTCTTCACCTTAGATTTTTTTTATTAACCTAACCATTTAGATTAGCTATGGTTATGGCTCTACAAGAGTTAGTATATGATACCCACTCACCATGGTTAGCCTTCTCACTTGATCATTATCCTCATCTCTTTCTTTTGTTCTTCTTCTTCATTGAGCAAAAGAAAAGGCTTGCTAGGGTTTGTTCCAAAGTGAGAAATATTGTGAGAAATAAAATTCTAAAGAGAACCCACTTCCTATTTCACCATCCTCTACTAGACTAGCACTTTAGTTTAGAGTGTTTGCTTCACTAATTCTCAAGTTAGTGAAGTAGAAGCTTGAGTTGGCATCCCCTCGACGTAGATCATCTTCGGCCTCGAAGACTTCAAGAAAGGACGCGTCTTTCGCCTCGTGAAGCCATGCAAGGGTCCGGGAGAACCGCGATCGCTGCGAAGGGACTTCAACAAGGAGCTAAAGAAGTGAAGGACCGATCTACAAAGGTTGTATTTCGTATTCACTTAGTTGTAAACGTATTTTACATGCATATGAAACCCGAATTTTCTACCAACAATCTTGTTTAGGGTTATTCGGCACGGCTAAAATTTTAAAAGAGCATGTTTGATGCATCCTTAACCCTTGTTAGACTGCCTAGTAACCTTACAGTGGTATCAGAGCCTAGCTAGAGCATTAGGCGATGTGTTAACGAAGTTAAAACTCCGAACGAACCCGAATACGTCAAAATGAACCCCTCTCTATACATTTTTTAAAATCTGTGATTTTTCTGAATTAAAAATACCTAAAAAAATCAGCCGGTAAATATAAACATTATTGTAGAAAATGAGCCCCTGAACAGTAAAACCCACCGCGGAACCGCGGCCAAACCTCTCGTGGGCCGCGGATCCGCGGCCGTACTGTAGCAATGCGCTTTTGTTTTTCTACAATAATGTCTATTTCTTTGAGTATATCTTTCTGGGTATTTTTTATTCTGACTCAAGTGTTGAGTATTCTGGGGTTTATTTTGCATTCGTAAATTCGATCGGAAAATTTAAATTCGTAATGTTTTCCGGATAATTTAGAACGTATTAAAATGTTCGAATGGATATCATTAACTCAATTTTTCCCAGCACGAAAAACATTCAAGTGTTGAATTTTTCTCGGGTTTAAATCTTTCGGAAAAACGTGCATGTGACGCTATGGACCCTCTAGAAGACAACAAACCTTAACTCTATTATGTGACAGTCTTGAACTGCCTTTTGAACCTTAGGGTTTGGGGCAGTACGGCGTGCCACATGTGAGGCGTTGGCTTGACCCTTCTACGGCTGGACCGTTGCTACTCTGACGTTTTCTGGAATTTTTGAACTCCGCTCAAGTGTTGAGCTTTTAAGAAAATCTTGGGTATTTGATTATTCGATCGGAAACTTTAATACTGTCTATTTATCTGGAATGTGATACAATATGTGGAATTCATACAGTTAGACATGAAATGCGAAGTATGTGATATTTCGGATTTACGATGTCTAAAGAGATTGTGGATTCCAAATGTTGTAGTTTTACACTTTCTTTTCTGTGACCGTAAGTGTAATATGTGATATCGCCGGTTTCGTTGCTATATGTCAACGACAATTGGGATGCGCATATTTACTTACGTTGATGACATGTGATGTTATGTGTTGCTGGATATGTTATATTGGATCGTCGCGTTTTGTATAGCCAGGTTTTTATTATGTGAGATGAGAGTTTTTATTTTCATTCATGTAAAATAAAATGTATGTAATATGCTTTTATTGGGGCACATCCGGGATGAGGTTGTTGTCACCATTTGTATATTATTTACTTTTCCGCACTAGGATAAACCAAAGGAGGAGAGCACACGTAACCGGGTTCTAGAGTCCAGTGGGAGACCAACTCGAGGAGTCGAGTCCGGGTCTCCTAACTCTAGAATTGGTAGGGTTGCTTGCCGCTCTGGTAGGGGTCTAGGGGTGTGGGTTTGGCTATTCAACGCGACCGTGGAATCCGTGTTTTATAGAGGCTCAAAATAAAACACGGACGTCCTAGTATATCCAATGTTTCATATGTTTCTTCTGCTACGATATCTGTGATGTGATCATGTGATGTGATGTGATAAATACTGTATATAGTATATATATGATATATTATATAGGCGTTACCTATGTTTTACACCCGCGCTAGCCCTGCCCCGCTCTGCCGTTAGTTACCTAACCTAACGATGCATGATGGGACATCGAGGCGAATGCGGATGGCATAAGTGTACGTCGTATTTATCTGTGATGTTTATGTGACTTAAATGATGGGACTTCATTAATGTGATTAATGAAAGAAAAGAAACCTAAAAGATGTTGTAGAATCAAATTTTTCAAAAAGGGTAGCAACAGTTTTGCTTTGCATAGCGATATATATGATATATCCCGCACCTTATTCGATGAGGAAAGAGCCAAGATCCCTTCACCGGGAGTGACCTCTTTAGCAAAACTGGCAGATGCTACAACACTCGGTTTGCTTTTGATTGCTTTTGGAGTTTTACTTTGCATAGTGATGTATATGATATATCCTGCACCTTATTCTATAAGGAAAGAGCCGAGATCCCTTCACCGGGAGTGACCTCTTTAGCAAAACTAATAAAAGCCTCAAAATCACTCCATTTCAAAATTCACTTGATTCTACAACGATATCAAGTTCATTACGCAATAGGTTTTCAGAAAAACCTGTCGTAGCCCTCCGTCATTTCAGATAAGTTGTATATAGTATTCGTGCTGCATTTGTTGGCTTTCATCAAGGTGTAGTGTGCGGTAGCTATATGATGCTTATCTGTTGCATATGATGCAACTGGATTAGGGTAGTCGTACGGCTTTGTTGGCTTTCGTCAAGGGTCGTGCGGGTGGGTTTAATTCAGTCAAGAAATGTACGGGTTGAACTTGACTAGCGGGCTATGGTTTGTTGGCTTTCATCAAGGTCATAGCACGTTAGGGGCAAAATATTATCGGGAATTTCAAGTGTTAAAATTTGTAATGAGATTGCATACCTTCTATGAGATAGTTGGATCCCGATACCCACTGCGAGTAATTGTTACTCCCAGGAGAGTTTTACACAGGACAATTAGCCGATCAAGTAGGTGTCTAGAAAGGTGTCAATGGGGTTACGCCTCTGGGAAAATGAGGTTTACTTTAATTAGGTCCGTGCGAAAGCACGAGGAACCTCCCTCAAAGTACCGACACTAGACTTGCTGAAAGATTGGCGAAATTGTAGGGTGTAATTAATCCCGGCTAATCTTTCCTTTTAGGGTTTGAAGGAAGATTTGATAAAAACAGTGGGAGCCATCCTGATTAGATAAAATAATAACCAATATGATCTTGCAAGAGCGTACGCTAAAGTGTTTTCTTCTCTCTCTCTCCAGGTAGAGAACTTATCATGCCTTAATCAAGATAATAATATGGATGTATTGACCGAACCCGCATGTTATACTGTGCTGGGGAACGTTGGTTCTGTTCTTTCTTATAAGAGTTATCAGACTGAACAGGATATAGGGGAATACCAGGATTCTCATGCCACCCGAATGAAGAAAGTACATGTTGATGCATTTTCTTCGGGTGTGTTCATTACAGAGAACTGTTTCTCCATTTGCTCTACGTCCTGGGTATTAGATACCGGGTCAGGATCCCATATATGTAATCAGTTACATGGGCTTAGGAAAGGTAGAGAACTTGGAGAAGGTGATAAAGACATAAGGGTAGGAAATGGTGCAATTGTTGCAGCTAAAACCGTCACGGAATATCACCTTGTATTGCCAACTGGTAATACATTGATTCTGAACGAATGTTATTTCATGCCGAACCTGATATGCAACATTATATCGGTTTCTTTGTTGAGTAAAGAGGGATATAATTTTGTATTACAGGATAATGTTATGAACATTTTCCTAAACCAAAAGTTGGTTGGATCAGGGACGTTGTGCAATGGCATTTATGTTCTAAATCAATCAACAGTTCTGAGCATAACAAACACACACAAGAGGAAGAGTTCAGAACTGAACGAATCCTTCTTATGGCATTGTAGACTGGGTCACATCAATGCGACACGACTAGCTAAGTTGCATAAAGATGGATATTTGAAACCGTTCGAATTTTCATCTTATGACACTTGCCAGTCATGTCTCAAAAGCAAGATGACCAAAACTCCATTTACGGGACACAGAGAAAGAGTTACCGAACTCTTGGGACTGATACATAGTGATGTATGCGGTCCCATGTCTACACATGCTAGGGATGGTTCTTCGTACTTCATTACATTCACTGACGATCTCTCAAGATACAGACATGTTTTCTTGATAAGACACAAGTCTGAAGCTTTTGAGAAATTTAGAGAATATAAACAAGAAGTCGAGAACCAAACCGGAAAAAGTATTAAAATCCTACGATCTGGTCGAGGAGGTGAATACTTGAGCAATGAATTCCTGGACTTCCTAAAAGAGAATGGGATTCTCTCTCAGCTGACTCCTCCATATACACCACAGCACAACTGTGTATCAGAACGGAGGAACCGCACCCTATTAGATATGGTGCGCTCTATGATGAGCACAGTTGAGTTACCTATTTCCTTCTGGGGGTATGCGCTAGAGACAGCCATACATCTATTGAATATGGCCCCCACCAAACCTATGCCTACCACTCCATATGAGATATGGAAAGGGAAGAGACCATGTCTTAACTATATAAAGATATGGGGTTGTCCAGCCTATGTCCAACGACAAAATACGGACAAACTTGAGGCACGGTTTGTTCTATGCAAATTTGTAGGATATCCCAAGAATTCACAAGGGTATATCTTCTACCACAAAGAGGAACAAAGGGTGTTTGTTTCTCGGTATGCCACCTTTTTAGAAAAGGAATTTCTTACAAGAGAGATTAGTGGTCATGAGGTAGAACTGGAAGAGGTTCCAGCTACAAAAGCTGCAACAGAAGATCTGGTGGAACCATAGGATTCCGTAGTTCCCGATGAACCCCAGCCACTCCGCCGATCTAGTAGGGTTCCTCACCCACATGAGAGATACTACGGTTTTCTCATAGATGGTAGGAGCGAGGATTGCATCATGGTTGATGATGACCCAACTAGCTTCGAGCAGGCCATCACGAGTGGGGACTTAGTGAAATGGCTGGATGCAATGCGGTCCGAGATGGAATCCATGTACACCAACAAAGTATGGACTTTGGAAGTTGCTCCTGAAGGGGTAAAACCCATTGGGGGCAAGTGGATCTTCAAGAAAAAACTTGGTGTAGATGGGAAAGTGGAGACTTTCAAAGCTAGACTTGTTGCAAAGGGTTTTCGTCAAAGACCAGGTGTGGACTATGACGAAACCTTTTCTCCAGTGGCTATGCTTAAATCCATCCAGATCATGCTTGCCATCACTGCATATCATGACTACGAAATCTGGCAAATGGATGTTAAGACCGCCTTTCTAAACGGTGATTTAGAAGAGTGCGTGTACATGACTCAGCCAGAGGGCTTCGTAGATAGCGGGAGCAGCGGGAAGGTGTGCAAGCTGCTTAAATCCATTTATGGATTAAAGCAAGCATCGCGGAGTTGGAACATCTGCTTTGACGTCGTTATCAAAGAGTTTGATTTCGTCAAAAACGTAGATGAACCTTGTATCTACATGAAGGTGGCAGAGAGTAAGGTTGTGCTCCTCGTATTGTATGTGGACGACATACTCTTGATAGGAAATGACATTCCTATGCTGCAATCGGTCAAGCTCTTCTTATCATAAAGATTCTCAATGAAAGATCTAGGTGATGCCTCCTGCATACTGGGAATTATGATCTATAGAGATAGATCTAAAAGGATATTGGGATTGTCCCAATCCAGGTACATTGACACCATACTAAAGAGGTTCACGCAGGTACTTGAGAGTCGATGGAGACGATCGAATGTCAGGAGCCCATTTTCCAAGTTTAAAGTATTCGGAAAGACATGCAAGCGATTCTATGGACCCTCTAGAATAATGAAACCCTAACTCGACATAATGACCGTGTGAAAGCCTTTGAACCTTAGGGTTTGCGGCAGTTCCGCGGTGCCATTAGTGAGGCTTGGGTTTGCCCTTCTACGGCTGGTCCACCGATGCTGTGGTATGTACTCGATACTATTAAAGTGTACCCAAGATGTTGAGCTCTTGGGGGATTATGAGGTTTTGACGAGTCGATCGAATGGTTCGACTTCATTCGGATGCTATGTGGTGGGATGCATTTCTTGGGAGACTCCAGATACGAGTATAGCCGTTGGAGCACAGTCCATGCAGCCACGATGAGACGAGTCCGAAGCAGTCGATATTTAAGAAAAAAGGGAGTAAGAAGTTCGTACGAGATCTTTATGAGATTACGTTCCACTCCGCCGACATCAGAGATGTGATACGCATGCAGAGGCGTTGATTTCGATATATCTTCCAGAAGGAGTCGTGATGAGAATGGAGCCGTTCCGGAATAAGAAATATATATTAAAAAAGGGGTGGTAACTTCCGGGCAATTCGGCAGAAACGAGAATTTAGAAAGACCTCGACCGGACATTTCTGGAATACTATACGAGAAGACTTGGACCCAGGAACGGTTATATTGCGCACATCCAGCAGGCCAGAGTTCAGCATCGTCGACGAGATAGTTGGCCAGAGATCTGTAGAGGATGTGCCAGAGCGGGAATGTTTCCGTCGTCATTCCATATTTGGCCGTTGAGCCGAGGAGCTATATATCTAGCAATGCACGGTGAGAGACAAGAGCCTAAAAGCACCAGGCGCCAGACCATGAATAGGAGGCATGTAGATATCTTGCTCTGCTAGCATTGGATGCATCGACATTTTCTCGACTGCGTAGGAGGAAATATCGACGAAGGTATTTATGATTTGTGATTTGGTGATTCGATTATCACGTATCCGTCACCTTGGATTTCGGTATTTTGGGCGATCTATTTGCATGATTTTTTCTTGATTGCTGAGTTCCATGATATTTGTTTCCGATCACCATGGTTACACCTACTGGGTATTCATATTTGTGCACAGTTATTGCACCTGATATCGTTTTTGTGCGTTGGCTGCACATGCTTATGACTTCATGGATTTCATACAGTTGAGTTGATTTTGTGCATATGGTATGCACCCGATTTGATTTTTGCACTCGGTATAGTTCATATATGCTTGCAGTACTGCGATACGTATTTGTGCACTACAGTTGCACAGGACTTCGATTTGATGTTATTAGAGGTATTGATTTTGATTTCATGCCTATGTTATGCATGTGATTTGACTTATGCTTTCGGCATAGTTTTCATGCACTTTTAGTGTTTTGATTTGGTTTGTGCACGCTGATGCACATGGTTGTGAGATTATATACCACGGTATACTGATTTGGATTGAACTTTATTGTATACCGTCGATTTCGATTATGATATTGGATTTCATGATTTCGTGCACGTCGGATGCATATGATTTAGATTTTATTCGTGCATGATGGATGCACCAAATTCAGATTTTTGCGCATGTTATGAGATGCGGTTTTGGTGCACACTAGATGCACTAAATCGATATTTTTCGTGCATATCAGATGCACCTGAGTTTGCTGTTAGGCACACCCGTTGCCTTTGACAGATGTTTCAAGCACACCCGATGCACTCAGATGTTGTTTCTGTGCACATATATGGCACATATATGGATTTTGATTTCCGTGCGCACCAGACGCACGTATCATTCATATGCACGTTTTTGTGATTGATTTCTTATGGAGCAGTACATTTTTATGATATTTTTTATTTGTCTTCGTACTGAGCAGGACTAGTCAGAGGATAGTACCTGAATATATTTTGCATGCATTGATAGTTATCGAAGGAATTTCAAAAAAAAGGGAGTTATAGTCTCAGTATTTACCTATGTGTCTGATATGAGACGAAAAGTTTAAAACAAGGAAACCCATCTAAATCATTTTCAAAAACGGCGGGACGTACATATTAAACAAAGGATAAGTGTGTGTGCATGTATATATATATATATATATATATATATATATATATATATATATTTTCTTACAATAGACGTCCGCCACTATGCCGCGATATACGCATTGCACAGCAACATGAAAGTTTTGGCATGCATCTCCTTCAGATGTTTGCATGTATAGTTCTGATTTATATCATACGGGTTTTCGTATTGGATTTGACATTTGTGTCTTCACCATGACTTCGATTATTGCGGGATGCTTGATGGAGTTTTGATTTTGAGTCATCTGCTCATTGTTCGTGCGCGTGCATAGCGCTATGATGCGTTTTATGTATTGATGATTTCGGAGCCCCGACGACTTGGACTTTTTACTGAAAAGTTTTAGTATTGAGGGGTATAAATTTAAATTCGGGGACCGAATTTCTTTAAGGGGGGAAGATTGTAATGAAATTTTTATAATTAAATAATATTATATTGAATATTTTAATAAGGCGGTATAATTAAATACCGATAAATTGGGGAAAATTTTGGAAATTTTGGAAATTACTAAAAAGAGGGTGCTATATGTGATTTATGCAAATTATGAAAGTTTATGATTTATTGACACTATTTTAGTGCTAATCGCGATTAAAAATCGTTATTCGGGCTTTAAGCGTGTTTTGTGCAAAACATGCACCATATCATTTCACACTTGTGTTACATTTTCCTACATGGCTTTATCGTCATTTTTCATTCTTTGTTTTGGGTTTACTATTGAGGAGAGAACGAAAATAGAAAAGAAAAGAATAGAATAGAATAGTGTGAGGTATGGGCATGAGAGAGAGATGGTGAGGGGTCAACCATTGGTCATGGCTCCCATTTCTTCATTCATCATTCCTTCATTTCCTCTCCTCCCTCAACCATGGCAGCACCCCTTTTTCCCTCCACTTCAAACCCCCACTTCATCACTAAAAACTCACAAAAACCTCATCCCCACTTCACAAAAATTGTACACAAGCTCACAAGCTACACATTGGACCATGAAAGTTTGCATTTTGGCGTTGTAGAGGATTCATGAGTGTCAAATGAGGTAATCCCTTCATAATTAGTGTAGTATTTCCTTTGCTAAAGCCTCTTTTCAAGTTTAAAAGTGATTTGGCGATGTTTAGCGAAGTTTGAAATCTCAAGTTGGGAATTAGGGTTTGATTTGAATAGAGATGGTGTATTTCGGCTTTGGAGGTGACCTTAAACCCCCATAGATGATAGGAAACCCAGACCAACCCAACTTAAACCCAAAATACGGAAAAACAGAACTTTCATGTCGGTTTTGTGAGTTTTAGGGTGTGCAGGGAAATCTGGAATGAACCGGGGAATTTACTAGAAAAGTAAACAATACCAGAGACCTAGTGGGACCCATAGGAAGACACCCTACCAATACGAGACATTTCCAGCATGCCAAAACCGAGGAGGTCGGTTTCTCTGGGCATGTGGCCGGCCATGGGGTAGGGGTTAGGGCCCAGGTTGCTTCAGAAGGTCATATTCACACTATATATCACCCTAGTGTTGTTTGCTTGCCTTGTTTAGGCCTGAGTCAAAATCTGGGACCACATTCTCTAGTTGCTGCTTTGATTCGAGCAATGGTTTTCCGTATTTTAAATTCTGGATTTTTGTATTTGTGCTTTATCTCGATCACGTGACGTTTGTACGTCTATATCGAGTGATATCGGGTTGATTTGCTGGAGTAGACCATAGGTTTTGACCTATGTGAGTTCTGCGTGTCGTTTTTGTTTCGATTTGATTTTAATACGATACGATGCGTGTGATATGTAGGTACCCCATGATGATTCGAGACGATAAAGGAGATGATGGCGACATCGACATCGGCAAGCAAGATCAATGTGAGTAGATTATATCTAAGGGGGAAGTCGGGTCGATGGAGTATAGCACCCCCGCAGTTCGATGTTTAGTATGCTATATATACTATATATATGATATCTTTTATGTGTGACATGGATATTCGAGATATTATTAGGTGTTAAATGGTTAGATTAGGTTTATTAGAAGTGACTAGTATAGCTTCTTAGTCGCGAACCCTAGAATAATTTACACTCACACGCATACACAGGCTTACTTGTTATACTTGTGCGTATTTTGGGGATACATATATATACACACACATAGGTAAGGGATGATGTATATATATACATGTATACCTACACAGGGATGATGAGGAAAATGGATGATTTTTTGGAGTTGAGTCGATGAGTTTGTGCATGGTGCCATGAGATCGGTGATATGATGTGGTTCGTATTTTGAAACACGACATGAGATTTTAGCGGGCCTTTGGACGTGTGTTTTCATACACGCACATATATATAGATGGTATCAGTTGTACTAGACTTAAATCAGTACCCCAGTTCATGAGATATGATGATAAGGATACCAGATAATTGCTGAGATAAATGTGAGATTCGACCCGTACCCAGATTTGGGATGCCGTACGACGGATTTACGTACGAGCTATATATTGATGATAGATCCGAACTCTTGACTCGAGGACATCATATTGTATATTGTATCGTATGTGATACTATTGAGTCGGGATCACCGACTATTATATATATATATATATATATATATATATATATATATATATATCGACTAAGATTTAGGTGGTTTCCATACCGCTTTCGATTGGCTTGTTAGTTAGACCTGTAGTTTACCTAGTAGATGCTAGAATGGACCCGAGTCATACCTATTTCCAAAAATAACGAATCGTGAGAATTTTAAAGACATTCCAAGGGATACTACGGATATTTCAAAATACATACCTTTTCATAAAAACATCGTAGCCCCTATTTTTCTAAACACCACGATTCATGTTATTTTAAAACGCCATACTGTGTGACTCATATATTTAATGCATATTTCCATTTTGCTACGTTATTTATTCATTTTTCCACATATTCTTACTATTCGCATCGCATTGCATGCTATTTGTGTTCTCTGTCGTTATTATGAAACCCATGCTAGCAGGACACCAGCACCCTTCTCGATGATGCGTATGTTTCACGTACACTTACTTGCCGACTCACACACTTCATCATCGATAATTGCCATGTCACTATACTGTAGAATTGCTGCATTTTGATATGATACTTTGCATGAATTGTCTGCTATAGTTGCATGCACCTTTATATGATATTGCTTTTGACTTGGAGTAAATTGGGAACCGCAGGATATATTTCAAAAATGGATTCATTTAAAAGAGCGGTTTTATCTTGATACATGCATAGAATCGTTCCATGCTATATGACATACGAATATGCTTACATTCCGTTAAATGTAGCCTACATCATGCTTTATGATTTTACGCATTGAGATATGTTGTTTTCATGGGATTTCTGGATTTAAGAACCGTGGTTATTTCAAAAGAAAGTAAGTACTGTTTTAAAAACCCGGTTTCTCTTGATATGATACTTCAGTGCGTCCACCATGTGTTTTTTCGGTTCTGAGTGTGACATGTGAAACCCGATTCGAGGAGGCGGATGAGGCCGATTGCGGGTATATGGTGGACCCGGTATGGTACTGTAACGTTTTGGAAAAATTAAGAATATTTAATTAAATTTTATTATAAAAATAATAAAATCGATAAGTTTATGCGAAATGATATCGCTTATGAATTTGGTGTATCAGAATTATATCCGAAAAATGTAATTATTTTGATAAATATGAATAAAGCGGGTGATATCAAGAAAATGATGTTTTAATTATATTATCATAACATTGTGTTTGTCATTAAGCTAATAATAATTAAGTAATAAATTTATCATTTCATATCCTTTATGTTATATGAAATTAAATTTTGATATCAAGGTTTTACTTATTATTATATTTTTATTAAGGTTGGCATATAACATTTATTCTAAGTTACAAACAAACACATCATTTTCACTCTTACTTATAACCTTACACCTCCTTCTTCCTAGCTTTACACCTCATTCTTCCAATCTAACACCTCCTCCTTGCATGAATCATCCATGCTTCACCAAGTGCCACAACCTCCTTCCTCTCATGCCACCTCCACCTCTCCCTCTACACCTCATGCTTTCTCTACAAAGCTCCTCACTTCATTTACACATAACACATAGAATTTCAGTAGCAATTCCAACTGAAAACAATTCATTCTCCAGCCCAAAATCAAGGAACTCCTAAATATTCTTAAATCCAAGTGAAAATATATAAGTCCCTTAATCAACTCGTGCACATCATCAAGCTTGATCTATTACCAATCCTAGATGGTTCAACATACAAATAAGAAGATGGTGTTCTACTATAAGCAATTTTCCATAGGTATATCTTCCTCTCCTTTCAAATTATTCAGTTCCGTTCAATTCAGTTTCTGTTTGAAATTGGATATCGTATTGTGTTAAGTATGTCTCTGTTTGAATCTGCTGTAGTTTAGTTGGTAAGTGAACTAAACAAACAACTACAAAATCTTATATACTAGACTTAGAATAAACCATAGGAATACGAGCCCATGACCTCGGATTTTGGCCGGTGACCCTTAGCAAAATTCCGATCTCGCCGGTTTTTATAGGGAATTGGGTGTTGGAAATTTTAGGGTAACTCCATATATCTATACTAGGATAATTGGTATTGTTTAAAAAAGTTAGTTTTTCAGTGGGTTAAATCTGTAAGCTAATATCAGTATCCAAGACTAAGTTTTTATGATAATTTAACCACTGAAAGTGAATCTAGAACTAATAAGTATAATCACTAGAAAAACGAGCAAGATCAAAAGTATAATGAGCAAACTAAAAGATTACACTTTAAACCAGAGCCCCAAACTCAACACAAAATCTGGCGACCACCTTACAAATTCCGGCGACGCCGGCCCCTCTTGAGAGTTTGGTGTTGGTTTCTCTTTTGTAACTTTGTTTTGGTATTTTATAAGTCTCTATATTGTTTATTTTGCCTAATTATTCATACAGAGAAATCTGGGAATGTTTTAAATAGTTTTACCAAAATTCTGATATTTTCGATTCGGAGCTTCCGTATTTTGATGTTGGAACTGAACCGTTGACGTTTATATGTTAACGACAGAAGTATATTATCGTTTATGGGTTAAGTGTGTTGTAGGTTCTAATCTACGGACGTTTAGCTTGTTGTTTTGGTTTTCAATATGATATTTACTTCTATGCGATATAAATACGAATATAGGTACGATTCGAGGATTCCGAGACGGAGTTGGCGAGGTAGCAGCGTGGATTTAGCGAGCTTCTAAGTTGGTGAGTAGATTTACATCTACTGAGGAAGTCGGGTGGATGGCGTACTGCACCCACGCAACCTTATAACAATTATTATAATATCTACTTATGATTAGCGGTTCGTCAAAGCATTGACTTGGTATTTCATTTTATATACCCTCCATTTGCATAAAGTTTCACATGTAGCTTTAAATGAGAAATACGTGATTTTTGATCCGTATGATATGGGTGTGATTTGATGAGTTTGTACGAGGGATTATGCCGTACTTAAGATGATATGGATATAGCGATATGATGAATTTTGTATACCGAATAACGACCAATTTATTCTTTGACTCGTAGAGATAGATTATGTCTGTTTTAGGATGTAATACTGGTATTAGCTATATTCTTTTAAAAACCATGGATCGTTGTCTTTTAAATAACTTACCAGGACGCGTGCCAGTTTCTAAAAAAAACATCTATTTTAAATCTAAGGCAGCTTCCTTATTTCAAACTTAACGTTCCGATCATTTCTAAAGATAATGGTATAACTCATAACAAGTAATTATAATAAGTACGTTTAGATTACTTTACAGGTTTACATTATATTATGTATATTACATGTTTCTGCGTTACACACACTCTGATAGAACACTGCACAAATACCAATGAGTACTATGCTGCACAAGCACCGTAAATATCTGTTACACTACACCTCATTGGTACTGCCATGTCACTGTAGAATCGCTCTGTTATATATGTGTTAATATATTGATTTTTACACCGTAGAACACTTGCACAAATACTAATGATTTCCATGTTGTACGAGCACAGACGCGTATTCTACACTACACATCATTAGTAGTGCCATAACACATTAGAGTTGAAATCATTATGTTATGTGATATGATTACGTAGTCTTTTCCTATTCATGTTGTAGTACTATGGATGATGTATTTGAATTCTTGAGATTTCTGAGAATTTTACTCCTGATGATATATATATCGGTGGTATGGGACACTGTTATATATATACATATATAGTATATCATCAATACAATCTATGCAAGTTTCTTATTCCTCACTTGATATTTTTATATGATGAATAAACGTCCACCATAAGATTTGTGATTTGTGATTTTAATATCCAGACCGAGTCTGTGGGTATACGGTTACGGATTTATAGTTTTATCCAGACTGAGTCGGTGGGGAAACAATTGGATACATGGTTTCCCTGGTCGAGACCGAGGGGCAGGATAGCCGCATTGTAGGCGAGGAGCCTAACGAGGTGACTCGATTCCGGAGATAAAATGAACACGGCAGATATCTAGGGGATACTGATCGGGGTTCGACTTGGTACGACAGATATCCAGGGGATACTGATCGTAGCCAGGATATCGGGTGGCGATCATCTATTGAGATGGTATAGACGGTATCTGTATTTAGTGTCGATGCTGGACACGAGAGATTTTGGATTTCGATGTCGATTTGGACATCCATATGTATACTGATGTGATCATTATCTTGAGGTACACAGTAAGATATGTATTTATTGGATTCCACCAGGACTGATCCGGGGGACAGTACCTGCATATATTTGTACAGACATTATAAATAAAAAGGGAATTCCAATATGGATAATAGATTCATGATTTGATTCATATGACATTGAGATATTACACTTGTGATTGCATGATAGTCAGTGTTGCACCTTTGCATATCATATAGTATATCGATACAGATTATGATAGTATTTTACTTATGACCTAGGTATCGTCATGCATTTCGATTTCTACCTTTAGATGTACTTTAATTCACTGAGTTGGCAACTTATCCCCGTTGCGCCACAGTTTCTTGCAGGTTTTACCGCTTGGATTATCAGCGGTTTGGGCACACATTCTTTTGGGGATTGATGGGTAAGTGCGTTATTATTGTATCATACTCACTCTTGATTATTCATTTATTCTTGTATTTAGCGGAAACTCCATAAACTTAGAAATGATATACTATGGACTTAGAATCGATACTTTGAGTTTATGGGTGGTGATGTCACACTCTTTAGATTCGACCTCTGTTATAAATTTGTTTGGCTGTTCCGTCTTTTAGACGTGAAAGCTAGCATCCGTTGGGATGCTATTTTATTTTGTTGTATCGGGTTTTTATAAAAATGCAATGGAGGTGATGACAAGTTTCAAAACGTCATAAAGGCTTTTCAAAATACTTAGTTAAATTTAGATGTTATTTTAAATTGATATTATCGGCTGATTATTTAAACCTCACCTCCAATATTTTCAAAAAAAAAAGGGTTTAGATTCCGGGTTTTGGCTTACTTAAACCGCGTCGATGTCTTGAGATATCACGTGATTTAAGTGCCGGTCACGTGCCACATTTGGGTCGTGAAAAAGTTGGTATCAGAGCGTTTGGTTTAACTTTTGTTCGAGTCTAGGTTGACTATATGGAGTCTGGGAATATATTTTGTTACCTGGGCGTGACCTTATAGAACTTGGACTTGACTTTGGGGGTCTTATACCCCAACTTTCGTTATATAGGATGACCATTGTTGATGGAGTAGGTACTAAGTAGCGTAACGTACCGTACATATGTTCGCGACATATTTACGATATGATACTCTACCTAAGTTTGTTTAGGATTTATATCTTGAGATCTTCCTTCTATTCTTTCCGTTGATCTATCTTCGTCATTGCATGATTGATTGTTTCGATCACCATGTTTATGAGGGCCGAGAGGGCTACAGTTAGAGATACGGTCAGAGCAGACTTGTTTGGGACAAGGACAGACCGGGTTGACTTTCCGATGATATAGAGACACGTCGTTTATTCATAATTGATCGAGTTCTAATAGTGGATCGAGTTTCTTCGGGATCCGCACCAGATGGTAGGATCATTGATGAAGATTGGCCGGACTTGAGGCATGATGTTCTCTCCTCTTCAAAGATCGTGGTGTCGCTTACTGTTCAGACAACGGTACCAATCACTGCTGAAGTTATTGAGATATTGCTTCCAGAGTTCATGAATTTAAAAGTAGACGACGTTTACAAGTATAAATGGATCAGAAGGATTCGTAGCCGATTAGATGTGAGATGATTAGGACTTTTAATCCATAGTAGCGCTCCGAGGTAAAGTCGAGGATGTTAGTTAGCTCCTTCCGTTGGGTTTTGCTCAGACCAGCCGCAGGTCGCTTGAGGAAGAGATTATGCAGGAAATTTTCCTTCGACAAATTGGGACGAGTATCCGAAGGTGAGATTAGCTAGATTATTCTACAGAGTATCATAGCTGACGGATTAGGGTTTCCAAGTTTGTAAGGCTCCGAGTGGGTCATGATTAAGTATGACTTGCAAATTCGCGTGACGATACAGATACGCTCCTTGAGTGATTGATATAAGGAATTTAAAGAACAGGAAAATGGTGCGAAGTCTTAGTGGACAGTTTTTCTTCACAGTTGATATCGGAGACTTGAGGACGCATACCACTACACTTTCAGGAGGAAATTAAAAAGGAATAACATTGCTTATTAAAAGGAAAATAGGTTAAGAAATGAGTGCTTGTTCCGAGCATGCTGAATAATTGATTTTAGCAGGAACTGGAAGGATTCTATTTCAGAAACTTATGATAAATAAAATTGGACTAGGATTAGTTGTTAGCAAGCACGTAGAGGACAGAGATTTCCGTTATCAGCATGTTGCGTTACAAAGGACTGGACTACAGGTCAAGAAGGTGTGATGGGATGTATCTACAATAGGATGAAAGGTGTTGTTACTCATCACCGGACGATCGCGTAAATAAGCTATGCTATTAGAGATACATAAGAAGAACCTGAATTCATAGGCAGAGAACGTTAGAACGTGGCAAACGGAAAGTTGTAATTCTTGCTATGCCAATTCTGGTGGTATAACACCTTCCGACATTGAAGAGAATATGCTTCGATGTCCTTAAGTTCGAATTACGTTTTTGTAATCTAAATATTTCATTTTCAAACGTTGTAGAAAGTCGATGTCCGTGATTTTTGTATTTCAAGGATATGGGGACCAATTTATGCACACCAGGTGCACTTGATAAGATTTCTATGTATAGTAATTTCACTTGACTTATGCTTTGTGCACATCAGGTGCACTTGTTGAGATTTTAGTGCGAGGTGACTGCACTCGATTGGAGTGTTCTGTGCACCGGATGCACTACACTGATTTTCCGTGCACATCAGATGCACATGGTTAAGAATTTTTATATATATATATATATTCTAGGTATACTTGGGTTGATTTCATGCACACTAGTTGCCCGTTTTGATTTTGCATCTTGATGCAATTGGATTTGGTTTTGTGCACCCCGATGCATTAGGTATTATTTTGTATACTTTTATTTCATACACAGTGGATACATTGGATATCATTTCGTGCACTCCTGTTGCACTTGGCGCTGTTGTTTTTGTGCACACCATGAAGTTTGGTTTGAAACTAACATACAAAAACATTAAGGGTTGATTTGGTTTTAATGATTTGCACTGGATAGGATATGTGATAGATTTGATTTTGCTTGGTCGTATGCACAGATATTGCATTCCGATTATGGCATTGATTTTGTGTACTTAGGATACACAACAGTTTTTGTATTTGACACAGTTTTTGATCATAACTGGAGTAATCATCATAGCAACCGCTAGAGTTACAGTTTTGAAAGATTATCTTTTGAGTCTTCACGCACACTGTTGTATTGCGATGCATTTTTAGCTTATATGGGACTTTGGAGTCTTGTTATAATGAGCCATTTTCATATTTGACCCCAGGAAATTGTTTTGAAATGAGTTGATAGTATTGAGAAAATGTTTTAAGATAGAGGTTTAATTTAAATTCGGGGACCGAATTTCTTTATGGTGGAGAGACTGTAACGTTTTGGAAAAATTATGAATATTTAATTACATTTTATTATAAAAAATAATAAAATCGATAAGTTTATGCGAAATGATATCGCTTAAGAATTTGGGGTATCGGAATTATATCCGAAAAATGTAATTATTTTGATAAATATGAATAAAGAGGGTGATATCAAGAAAATGATGTTTTAATTATATTATCATAACATTGTGTTTATCATCAAGCTAATAATAATTAAGTAATAAATTTATCATTTCATATCCTTTATGTTATATGAAATTAAATTTTGATATGAAGGTTTTTACTTATTGTTATATTTTTATTAAGGTTGGCATATAACATTTATTATAAGTTACATACAAACACCTCATTTTCACCGTTACTTATAACCTTACACCTCCTTCTTCCTAGCTTTACACCTCATTCTTCCAATCTAACACCTCCTCCTTGCATGAATCATCCATGCTTCACCAAGTGCCACATACTCCTTCCTCTCATGCCACCTCCACCTCTCCTTCCACACCTCATGCTTTCTCTACAAAGCTCATCACTTCATTTACTCATAACACATAGAATTTCAGTAGCAATTCCAACTGAAAACAATTCATTCTCCAGCCCAAAATCAAGAAACTCCTAAATATTCTTAAATCCAAGTAAAATTATATAAGTCCCTTCATCAACTTGTGCACATCATCAAGCTTGATCTATTACAAATCCTAGATGGTTCAACATAGAAATTAGAAGATGGTGTTCTACTATAAGCAATTATCCATAGATATATCTTCCTCTCCTTTCAAATTATGCAATTCTGTTCAATTCAGTTTCTGTTTGAAATTGGATATCGTATTATGATAAGTAAGTCTTTGTTTGAATCTGCTGTAGTTTAGTTGGTAAGTGAACTAAACAAACAACTACAAAATCTTATATACTAGACTTAGAATAAACCATAGGAATATGAGCCCATGACCTCGGATTTTGGCCGGCGACCCTTAGCAAAATTCCGATCTCGCCGGTTTTTATAGCGAATTGGGTGTTGGAAATTTTAGGGTAACTCCATATATCTATACTAGGATAATTGGTATTGTTTAAACAAGTTAGTTTCAGTGGGTTAAATATGTAAGCTAATATCAGTTTAGGAGTGAAATTATATATACGACACGTAGCATGTTTAGTTGTGCAGTATCCTAGGCTAAATTTTTGTGATAATTTAACCACTGAAAGTGAATATGAAACTAATAAGTATAATCACTAGAAAAACGAGCAAGATCAAAAGTATAATGAGCAAACTAGAAGATAACACTTTAAACCAGAGCCCCAAACTCAACACAAAATCCGGCGACTACCTTAAAAATTCCGGCGACCCCAGCCCCTCTTGAGAGTTTGGTGTTGGTTTCTCTTTTGTAACTTTGTTTTGGTATTTTATAAGTCTCTATATTGTTTATTTTACCTAATTATTCATACAGAGAAATCTGGGATTGTTTTAAATAGTTTTACCAAAATTCTGATATTTACGATATGGAGCTTCCGTATTTTGATGTTGAAACTGAACCGTTGAAGTTTATATGTTAACGACAGAAGTATATTTTCGTTTTTAAGTTAAGTGTGTTGTAGGTTCAAACCTACGGACGTTTAGCTTGTTGTTTTGGTTTTCAATATGATATTTACTTCTATGCGATTTAAATACGAATATAGGTACGATTCGAGGATTCCGGGACGGAGTTGGCGAGGTAGCAGCGTGGATTCATCGAGCTTCTAAGTTGGTGAGTAGATTTACATCTACTAGGGAAGTCGGGTGGATGGCGTATAGTACCCCCGCAACCTTATAACTATTATTATAATATCTACTTAAGATTAGCGGTTCGTCAAAGCATTAACTTGGTATTTCATTTTATATACCCTCCATTTGCATAAAGTTTCACATGTAGCTTTAAATGAGATATACGTGATATTTGATCCGTATGATATGGGTGTGATTTGATGAGTTTGTACGAGGGATTATGCCGTACTTAAGATGATATGGATATAGAGATATGATGAACTTTGTATGCCGAATAACGACCAATTTATTCTTTGACTCGTAGAGATGGATTATGTCTGTTTTAGGATGTAATACTGGTATGAGCTATATTCTTTTAAAAACCACGGATCGTTGTCTTTTAAATAAATTACCAGGACGCGTGCCAGTTTCTAAAACAAACATCTATTTTAAATCTAAGGCAGCTTCCTTATTTCAAACTTAACGTTCCGATCATTTCTAAAGATAATGGTATAACTCATAACAAGTAATTACAATAAGTACGTTTAGATTACTTTACAGGTTTACATTATATTATATATATTATATGTTTCTGCGTTACGCAAACTCTGATAGAACACTGCACAAATACCAATGAGTACTATGCTGCACAACCACGTAAATAACAGTTACACTACACCTCATTGGTACTGCCATGTCACTGTAAAATCGCTCTGTTATATATGGGTTAATATATAGATTTTTACACCGTAGAACACTTGCACAAATACTAATGATTTCCATGTTGCACGAGCACAGACGCGTATTCTACACTACACATCATTAAGAGTGCCATGACACATTAGAGTTGAAATCATTATGTTATGTGATATGATTACGTAGTCTTTTCCTATTCATGTTGTAGTACTATGGATGATGTATTTGAATTCTTGAGATTTCTGAGTATTTTACTCTTGATGATATATATATCGGGGGTATGGGACACTGTTATATATATACATATATAGTATATCATCAATACAATCTATGCAAGTTTCTAATTCCACACTTGATATTTTTATATGATGAATAAACGTCCACCATGAGATTTTTGTTTTCTGATATTAATATCCGGACCGAGTCTGTGGGTATACGGTTACGTATTTACAGTTTTATCCAGACTGAGTAGGTGGGGAAACAGTTGGATACATGGTGGACCCGGTCGAGACCGAGGGGCAGGATAGCCGCATTATAGGCGGGGGAGCCTAACGAGGTGACTTGATTCCGGAGATAAAATGAACACGGCAGATATCCAGGGGATACTGACCGGTGTTCGACTTGGTACGATTGATATTTAGGGGATACTGATCGTAGCCAGGATATCGGGTGGCGGTCATCTGTTGAGATGGTGTCGACGGTATCTGTATTTACGTGTCAATGCTGGACACGAGAGATTTCGGATTTCGATGTCGATGCTGGACATCCATATGTATATTGATGTGATCATTATCTTGAGGTACACAGTTAGATATGTATTTATTGGATTCCACCTGGACTGATATGGGGGACAGTACCTGCATATATTTGTCCAGACATTATAAATAAAATGGGAATTCCAATACGGATAATAGATTCATGATTAGATTCATATGACATCGAGATATTACACTTGTGATTGCATGATAGTCAGTGTTGCACCTTTGCATTTCATATAGTATATCGATACAGTTTATGATAGTACTTTACTTATGACCTAGGTATCGTCATGCTTTTCGATTTCTACCTTTAGATGTACTTTTATTCACTGAGTTGGCAACTCATCCCCGTTGTGCCACAGTTTCTTATAGGTTTTACCGCTTAGATTATCAGCTGTTTGGGCACACATTCTTTTGGGGATTGATGGGTAAGTGAGTTATTATTGTATCATACTCACTCTTGATTATTCATTTATTCTTGTATCTAGCGGAAACTCTATCAACTTAGAAATGATATACTATGGACTTAGAATCGAGACATAGAGTTTATGGGTGGTGATTTCACACTCTTTAGAGTCGACATCTGTTATAAATTTGTTTGGTTGTTTCGTCTTTTAGACATGAAAGCTAACTTCCGTTGGGATGCTATTTTATTTTGTTGTATCGGGTTTTTATAAAAATGCCAAGGAGGTGATGACAATTTCAAAACGTCATAAAGGCTTTTCAACATACATAGTTAAATTTAGATGTTATTTTAAATTGCTATTATCGGCTGATTATTTAAACCTCACCTCCAATATTTTCAAAAAAAAGGGTTTAGATTCTGGGTTTCGGCTTACTTAAACCGCGTCGATGTCTTGAGATATCACGTGATTTAAGTGCCGGTCACGTGCCACATTTGGGACGCGACAGGTACCCCGGGGCGAGAACGGATTGCTATGCTGCAGACAGTGAGCCTGGCAGATGGACTACTACCTACTGGTGATAGTATTTGGGCTCGGTGGATATCCGGAGGATACCGACCGGCGTCGAGAGATGATATGGGCCGATCCGGACAGACGGAGCCCGTGGGCCGATCCGGACTGACGGAGCCCGATATATGAGGATTTACGTGCCGATGCTGGGCACAGGTTTCATGATATTTTCGAGTGTCGATGCTGGACACTCAGGTTCCATGATTTTGATGTGTCGCGAGGGACACACGTTGATTTACATCCTCATACTTCCATTCATATGATTTATGATATTTACCTGCTTGATGTTTTGTTTCATTGGGTGACACGTGGACGAGATCCACATACATACAGACATTGATTACATAGTTGGATGATATCCACATACTTTTAGACTTCATGATATAGTTGACAATGATTTCATGAAGATTATATTGATGATACCTCATATTTATGATATGTTACTACCTGAGGCACTGACACGAGCACTTGGTATTACACTTGGTATAGATGTTTACCCTTGCCACCTTATTATGTTTCAGACTTTATCATATTGAGGATATATATTATTACTGATCGTTTGACCTAGGATGAGTCATACATATGATTTCTGCTCTGTGATGTTTTCTATTCACGAGTTGGCAACTCACCCCCGTTGTGCCACAGTTCTTGCAGGTTTTGCCGTACTGGTTTCATTGCGGCTTTTCTGGCACACTGCTTCCTTTCTGGGTGATTGCTTTGGTAGGTGGGTTCACTCGCATCGATGACCACCCTTGTATTTATTTTAATCAGTTGTATCTAGTAATTCCATCAACCAAACTTGTATATTTATTTCAGACTTAGAGACCAGTTGTTTATTATTTCGACCTTAGAGTCGCGCGATTTATTATTATGGATTTCATGCTGTTTGAGTTTCTTTTCAGTTTTGATCCTTTCCCTTTCGGAGTTGTATATTATATTGCTTGCGTAGTTGTGACCGTCGATTGACGAAGAGCTAGCTTCCGCTTGGGGATGCCTTTTATCATTATATATGCTTTTTTCATGTTGTACCCCGTTCGGGGCCAGTATTTACAAATGAAACTCTGCCGAAATTTTCAGAAAGGACTTGAGGTTTTAAAAATGCATACTCGGCTTACTCATTTAAAACCATTGTTTTTAAAACATGTTTTCTTCACTTCTTTAAAATTAGTTTTCCTTAATTTATTATTTAAAATGGTTTTAAATTTCTGGGCTTTTGGCTTACTTGAATTAGATGGGGTCCTATAGACTTCATATGATTCAAAGGCCAGTCACGTGCTATTTCGGGTCTTGACAAATAGAACTTGAAGAAATTCTAGAACCATAAGCTATTACTGAAAGAATGGAGGAACCAGTAGTTTCGAAAGAACCGGACATCCCTGCGCCACTCCGCAGGACTAGTATGTAGTCTCATCCGCCCGAGAGATACTACGGTTTTCTCATAAACGGGGATAGAGAGAATTGTATCATCAACGATGATGAGCCAACTAGTTTTCAGCAAGCCTTCATGAGCAGAGACTTGGTAAAATTGCAGGATGCAATGCGGACCGAAATGCAGTCCATGTACACCAACAAGTATAGACTTTGTACATTGCTCCAGAAGGGGTAAAACCTGTAAGCTACAAATGGATCTTCAGAAAGAAGATTGGTGTAGATGGACAGGTTGAAACCTATAAGGCTAGACTTGTTGTTAAATGTTTTCATCAAAGACCTAGTTTGGACTATAACGAAACCTTTTCTCCATTGGCTATGCTCAAATCCATTCGGATCCGTCTTGCCATTGCTGTCTTCCATGATTATAAGATTTGGCAGATGGACGTAAAGACCGCTTTTCTGAATGGAAATTTGGAAGAGTGTGTTTATATGGATCAGCCGGAGGGTTTCAGAGAGAGTAGGAGCAGCGGAAGAGTGTGCAACTTGCTTAAATCCATTTATGGATTAAAGCAAGTATCGCGGAGTTGGAACATCTGTTTTGATGAGACGGACAAGGAATTCGACTTTAGCAAAAATCGAGATGAACCATACATTTATAGTAAAATTGTAGCGAGAACTGTAGTATTCCTCATCTTGTACATGGATGACATTCTCCAGATAGGAAATGACATTCCCATGCGACAATCAGTCAAAGAATTCTTGTCACAAAGGTTCTCCATGAAGGACTTGGGTGATGCCTCCTACATTCTGGGAATCCAGATCAATCGTAATAGATCTAAAAGGATATTGGGACTTTCACAGTCAATGTACATCGATACCATACTTAAAAGATTTAGTATGGAAGATTCAAAGCGCGGTAATCTACCGGCTTGTCATGGAATCACCCTCTCCAAAGAGATGTCTCCCAAGACTGATTTGGAAAGGGATCGCATGACTATTATACCTTACGCTTCTGCGGTTGGCTCTATAATGTATGCGATGTTGTGTACCAGACCAGATGTATCTTACGCACTGAGCGTTGTAAGCTGGTATCAGTCAAACCCAAGGGATAAGCACTGGAAAACAGTTAAGAACATTCTCAAGTACCTGAGAAGGACTAAGGAGATGTTCTTGGTGTATGTGCTGGGTACCTTAGCATCCCCACTAGGTTTTCTAAGGCTTCGGGTATGCAATTTTAAAAATTTCTAGTGTGCTAAGAAACCCATTACTGAGAATCTAACTAGAGAATTAGGGTTAATAAAACATGTAAAAAACTTTATACTAAGTGAAATGGGAATACAACCTTTGTAGACCGGTCCTTCACTTCTAAAGCTCCGTGTAGTGGTCCCTTTGCTCTAAGTAGTAGTGTCCCGGACTCTCCTTTGGCTCCACTAGGTGAAAGGAACGAGCTTGCTCAAGGATCTTCGAAGCCGAAGATGATCTACGTCGAAGAATCTCTAACTTAAGCTACCTCTTCCCTAATTGATGAACAAGTGAAGAAACAACCTATACTAAATGGCAAGTTTGGTATAGATTGGTGAAGTAGGAATTTTGCACACTATAGAATAATTTCTCTCTCTTTCTTTTCTTCACTCACTCAAAGCTAGAGAGCAAAAATGGAGGTGAAGAAAATGATCTCTCATGATCAATCCATGAACCATGGGTGAGAAAATATCATATATAACTCATGTAGAGACTAAACCATGGCTAAACATAATGATTAGGTTAATAAATAACTAGAGTAAAACAAAATTAGTGGACTAATTCAATGGGTTCCACAAGCTTCTATAAGCATCATCAACCATGACACTTTCCACCTAATTTTGTTTTTCCCTTAATAATTAAATCCTCACATTATCTTAAGTATGGTATGAGTCTCATACACCCAATTCCAATGTATCATCTAGCATGACACAAAATTAAATACATTAATATATATTCCATATATATTTAAATGTATTTGGAGAAAACATTTTCTTAAGTGAGCTATTATTAGTTAATGTATATTAATATATCAAATATATAATTACACATTAAATTATTAAATCAACACTTGATTTAATAACCCGGTTGTATCGCATACAACCAACTAATATCTTTTATATGCATATCATATATACATATAACATAACATTGAATCAACGCTTGATTCAACAATCCGGTTATGTCACGACCCGAAATGGCACGTGACTAGCACTTGAATTATGTGAAATCTATAGGACCCCACCTAATTCAAGTAAGCCAAAAGCTCAGATTTTTTTAAGAAGAGTTAAGGAAAACTTATTTAAAAGCAACATCATATTTTCCCGAAAATTTCGGCAGAGTCTCCTTTGTAAATACTGGCCCCCAAATGGTTACAACACATGAAATACATAATAATGAATAAAGGCATCCCCAAGCGGGAGCTAGCTCTTCGCCAAATGGCGGAAACCACCACACAAGCAATATAATATACAACGCCGAAGGGCGAGGATCAAAAACTCAGATGAAAATCTGTTAGTGTATATGCCCTAGAGGCCATTACTGTATCATAGTAGTTTGTATATTACTTAATGGAAGCTTGGGATATTCACAGTTATAATAACATTCTTGCTCAAAATAGTAGTATGCAACTTGGTTTGTTTCTACTTCAATATGTACATATGTTTCTTTTAACATATCGCCTATGCATATTAGTAGAGCCCTTAGGATCTATGCTTAATTACCAGCACTGTGATGGCAGTCACACTAGTGGGGGCTGGGTAATCTATAAGCACATCCTTATACAGGTCCCTAGTCGCGGGAATATCGATACAGGGCATCGATACTCCAGAGTAGACTAGTGTATACGCTTCCCTTCCCAGCCTGGGAGATGGTCTGTCCCACAACCATCAGTATGTCGTACTGGGGATAGTATGCAGGTGTCCTCATTAGGTTGTGAGTTACACCGGATGGACTCATTGGGAACTGCTGGTTGGTAGTATACCTATCGTCAGATAGCAGTACCCAGGTGACATGAGTACAGATAGTCAGTTGACTTGACGCTGCTGTTTCGCCACCAGTGTGTTCCCACCGTTCTTAGATTACTACCCTACCACGGCTCTACTGAGTCGTGCAAACAGGTAGTAGTTGGGTGCAGTCCCGAAGCACTTGGAGGCAGTGACGGTTAGATAGGATTCGTCTCTCCCGGTATTGGGGGTTGATATCGCGCTGTGTTCGGAACGCCATTACACATAGTCCCTGGTCAGGGAAAGCGAGATTTACTGGTAGGTACTCCAGTAGTTTCTCAGGGTGTATTGGACCGTATTCCGACATGACTTATACCGCTATTAGGGGTCTGACGTTTACCTCCCCCTAGGCCTGATATGCGATACTCTTAGACGAACAGACCGGACTGTACGAAGATTGTCACATACAGAATCAGTAGGAGTTCGGATGAGTTATGCTCATCGGCTTTCTTATCGAAAATACCTAGGGACCGTTACGTACAGCTAGTACCGCTTGCGGCCTGTAGTTAAACCCACTGCCAGCATAGAGTCGAGTCTCTAGAGTCGCACACAGAGCGTTTCCCTGCATCGGGAAAAACGTGTAGATATCGTATGGTTTTACAAAAGGGTTCGATCACGTGTGTACACTCGTGCACGCACGATGAGTCGGACGGACAATACTAGTGGGCTTTGGTTTAAGCCGGATCCTAGTATTGTACTGATGGATTGTAGTCTTCGGTATTCATATTTTTCGTAATACGAATACAGGTATGTATATACGGACGAGGGGCGTTTTTGTAATTTGTACAAAATGTATTTGTAGATGGCATAACCAAATTGTCTTAATCATTTAGTTTTAAATAATTAATACATTTTAGGTAATTAAGAAATGATGTGTATTATGCATGAATAAGGAGTTGGGTTTTAAGGACACATGTTGTACAAAATGTATTTGTAGATGGCATAACCTAATACCTTTGAACCTATTTTTTATTGTTGAATTAGTTTTTCTACTTCATAATAGAGTAGAGTTCAGATTAGAACAAGAGAGAGAAAACCCTAACCTTCTTCATCTCTTAGCTCATATCATTTCTTTCACCATCTTCAATTCCCTCAAGCTCAAGAACACTCATGAGTTGAGTAACCTTGAGCTAAAATAGACTCCACAATCCATCTGCATCATCTACACACCCTAGATCATTTGGTTTAGCAAACTACTTGATCTAGTTTCTTTGGTTTAGAAGAAAAGCTTGGTGCACAAACGGTCGGGTGTATCATCTAGGATTCGAGCAAGCTGACGAGGAGACGACATCCGTACCACTTCGAGGAGTTCGTGCAGGTGAGGAGGACAGCGAGATAAGGAGAAGAAGGACCAGGTTTCTTAAGGTATATTTTCTGTACTTAGTTTATACCTCTTTTGATTTTGCTAGATACGGTTTAGATTACGATCTAGGCTTAAAGTCGGTGTTATGATGCTAAAATTATCGTTTATTACACCTTCCGCCTCCCCGCGGTTCCGCGGGGTGCATAGCATCGACTTACAGTGGTATCAGAGACAACTAAACCTAATCTAGCAGATTGGCAAGTAGTAGAATTTCGATCGTCGGAAAAACCGGAAAACTAAATACCGAAAACCCCAGTTTCTATCGATTTTCAAAACTGTCTGTAAAATTATTTCAGTATCAAGAAAAATACAAGCAGGGTTTTCTAAAATTACACATGAAATTTGAGCCTCTGAATCTCCCAGACAGCCGTGGATCTGCGGCAGAATCGCTCTTCTGCGGCAGATCCACGGCCGAGTCGTGGCCGATTCAACTCGAATTTGTTCTGTAATATCTTAATTTTGGTATTATGATTTCTGGAATATTTGGTTTCTACCCAGTATGTTTCTGAGTGCTGGTTTGCATTTGGGGTAGATACGGAAAATATGTTTCGATCGAATTCCTATTGTACTTAGCTAATTGGTTCTTCTGTATTGTTATATGTGTTTTAAACATTGACTAATTGCTATACGACGGTTAGTCGAGGTTGCACATATCTGCTGGTTTGTGTATATAAACATTTTCTGATTGTCGATGATGAATAGCCGCGGATGTGAGATGAGCGTTTTTTATCTTTCATTCATATAAATTGTAAAATTGATGTAATATTATTTCGCGGGGCACATCCGGGTTGAGGTTGTAGCCACCTTTGTATTATTTTCTTTTTACTGTTTTCTGCTCCTAGGATAGACCCAAGGTGGGGTACACAAACTATCAGGTTCTTTGAAGTGCCGAGTGGCCTACTCACTTTGCTGAGGGAGGCTGCTTCACTTCTGGAATTTGGCGGGTAGTTTGCCGTACCCGTAGGGGTCTGGGGCGGTGTTTGGCTATTCATCGCGACTGTGGGATCCGTTCTTCGTTGCAGGCTTAAGCGAAACGCGGCATTCCTAGCATATCTGAAATGTTTATCTGTGACTGGAATGATTATTATTGCATGAGATGATTGTAAAATATATATATGGTATATAGTAGGCGTCACTTATGTTTTACATCCGCGCTAGCCCAGCCCCCGCTCTGTCGTTAGTTAAGTAACCTAACGGGTGATGACGGGGCCCCGTGGCGAATGCGGATTGCATAAGAGAACGTGATATTTTTTTTTCAATTATCTCTGTAATGATTGGAGTAAATGATGGGACTGCATTATATAAATGCAAAGAAAACAAACCAAAGTTGAATCGTTGGAACAATTTAAAAACCACTCGGTTTTTTCCAAAACAGCAAAACTTTTAAAATACAGAGCTTAAACCACTCTTTTTAAAAGCTATCAGGTTCCTTCGATTATATCAAGTTCACTACGTTCACGGTTTCGCTAAAACCATTCGTAACCCTCCGTCATTTCAGTTAAATATTCAGTAGTATTTAAACTATGTATTTTGACCCTCGCCAAGGCATAGTGATTGGTAGCTGCTAAATATTTATATGTTGCATAGATAAATGCGTTGGTTTGGGACAGTCATACTGCCATTTTGTCCTTCGTCAAGGGTATGTACGGGTGGGATCAAATTAACCTGGGTAATGATGGGTAGAACTTGACATGTGACTTATGATATGTTGGCCTTCGTCAAGGTCATAAGAGCATGGGGCAAAAATCCACATCGGGAATTTCTAAAGAAACTGAAACTTGCTAGTGTTGCATACCATTTGGAGTGTGATAACTTTGTTAGGATTCCTTCAGCTTTATCACACAATGATAATTGGATCACGATCCTACTGTGAGTATATATTACTCCTCGGGAGATTTTTTCACTAAACGATCAATGCTATAAACCAAGTAGGTGTCTATAACGGTGTTAAGCGGGGCTACGCCTCCAGGGAAAAGTGGTTTTGTAATTAAGGAACTTCGCGAAAGCATTGGAAAACCTCCTTCGAAGTACCAACACTAGCCTGGCAGAACGGTTAAGCAAGAATTGTATGGTGAGATTAATCCTGACTAATTTCTCTTTTCTGGTTTGAGGAGGGATTCAAGAAACAGTGGGAGCCATCCTGTTTAGATAAACTAAAAACCATTCTAAATTTGCAAGAGCATCATGCTAAAGTGTTTCTTCTCTCTCTCCTAATTGCAGCGACCAAACATGACTGGCCTTAAGTTGCTATTAGATAAAAACATGTTGACATGACCAAACTATAAAGATTGGTTCAGGAATGTCAAAATGGAAATCACTTATGACAAGTTGATCTATGTTCTTACTTCAAAAGCCCCCGCCGTCCCAGGTCCAGACTCCAGTGTCGCGGACAAGGAAATCCGTAAGACCTGGGAGATTGACCGCGAGAAGGCCAAGTGCCTTGTGCTTGCCTCTATGGACAATAAACATCAGAGGAAGCACAAGAATATGAACCTAAATCCATATTTCTCCATACTAAGGAACTATATGGAGAGCAATCCCGTATCGCAAGATACGAGACCTCAAAGAAGTTATTTTCAGCGAGGTTGGCCGTAGGATCATCTGTAGCGGAACACGTGCTTAAGACGATTGGCTACATTGAGGATCTCGCGGACCTCGGGATCACATTAGAGAACGAGCTCTACACTGATTTGATTCTCCAGTCCCTTCCTTCCACCTATGCCTAGTTTATCCTGAACTTCAACATTCAAGGAAAAGAAGTTGAACTTCCGGAACTTCTCAATATGTTGAGGAGTGCAGAGGGCACCTTACAGAAAGTAAGGGAAACACTCGCTTTGTTTGTTGGAGGAGCTTCCTCTTCTAAGTCCAAGACAAAAGCCAAAGGAAAGAAGAAGAAGGTCCCTACCAAACCAAAGGGTGGTGTTGGTAAGGTGGAAGCCAAAGGAAAGCAATGGTAGCGGGACAGACTGTAGGAAAGGAAGAATGCTTTTATTGTCACAAGAAAGGCCACTGGAAGAAATATTGCAGGGCTTGGAAGGCCAAGAACCAGGACCCGAAGCAAGTTGTGGCTTCGGCTTCAGGTGTGTATGTTATTGAAAATTGTCTGTCAATCAACTCTACTTCCTGGGTATTGGATACCGGATCAGGATCTCATATCTGTAATTCTTTGCAGGCACTGAGAAAGCGTAGAGCTTTGAAGGAAGGTGATATGACCCTCAGAGTTGCAAACGGAGCAAGCATGGATGCTGAGTCCGTGGGGGACTATCACTTGGGGTTGACAGATGGACACATTTTGGTTTTGCGCAACTGTTATTTTGTACCCAGTTCGACTTGTAATATCATATCTGTATCTTTAATGTCTAAAGAAGGTTATGATTTTGCATTGGTAAGCAATGTTGTTAACATTCACCTTAATCATGTTTTGATTGGGTCGGATAAATTAAGCAACGGTATATACCTATTAAACCAACCGCAAATTTTCAATATCCAGAATACACACAAAAGAAAGTCTCCAGAAATTAATCTTGCTTTCTTATGGCATTGTAGACTGGGTCACATCAATGAATCACGGTTGACTAAGTTGCATAAAGAAGGATATTTGGATCCGTTCGAATATCATTGTCAATCTTGTATAAAAGGAAAGATGACAAAAACTCCATTCACTGGACAAGGAGTAAGAGCAAGCGAGCTCTTGGGACTCATACACAGCAACGTGTGTGGTCCAATGTCTACACATGCACAAAGCGGTTATTCTTACTTCATTACTTTTACAGATGATCTCTCAAGGTACGGACATGTCTTCCTGATGAAGCATAAATCCGAAGCTTTTGAGAAATTCCAGGAATATAAGAATGAAGTGGAAAAACAAACCGGCAAAAGTATCAAGACACTGAGATCTGATCGAGGTGGTGAATACTTGACTGCCGAGTTCCTGGATTACCTAAAAGAGAATGGAATTCTCTCTCAGCTTACTCCTCCATACACTCCATAACACAACGGTGTATCGGAGAGACGGATCCGAACCCTATTGGATATGGTACGTTCCATGATGAGTAACGCTGAGTTACCGCGATCTTTCTGGGGCTATGCACTAGAATCAGCTGCATATCTTTTAAACAAGGTTCCTACCAAGACTGTGCCTACCACACCATATCAGATATGGAGTGGGAAGAAACCCTATCTTCAATATCTGAAGATATGGGGATGTCCGGCTTTTGTCAAAAACCAGCATGCGGACAAACTCGAGGCACGCTCAGTACTGTGTAAGTTTGTGGGATACCCAAAGAACTCCAGGGGGTATCTTTTCTATCACGCAGAGGAACAAAAGGTTTTTTTTCTCGTCATGCCCACTTTCTAGAACAACAGTTCATGGAAAAGGAAACTTGTGGGAGCGCAATATTGTTAGTTGTATGTATGCCCTAGAGGCCAGTATTGTACAGATGATGTATATTATTTGGATGCTTTGACATATATAGAGATGACTTTCTTGCTCGATATGACAGTATGCTATCTGGTTGCTCTTTATCTTAACATGTACACTTGTCTCTTTAAACTATCTTATAGTTACATGTTGGTAAAGCCCTTAGGATGTGTACTTGACTACCTGGACTATGATGCAGATCATACTAGTGGGGACATGGTAGTCCATAAGTACATCCTTCAAGGTCCCTAGTCGTGGGTGTATCGAGACGGGGCATCGATATACCAGAGTAGACTAGCGTATACGCTTCTCGACCCATGAGATGGGCGATGGATGATCCCATATCCATTGGTGTTTGACATCAGAGATGGTATACGGGTGCTCAGTGGAGACTGGGTACACTGGACGGACTCGCCGAGAACTCCCAGATGGTATTATACCTCACGTCAGATGGCTGTTCTCAGGTGACACTTGTGCAGGTTAGTCTGTAGACCCGAGATCGTCATAGAGCCTTGTGTGATTCCTACTGTGCTTTGATCTCCACCTTACCACGTCCATGAGGGCGTGCAAAACGGTGGTCTTTGGGTCCAGTCCCAAGTCACATGGAGGCAATGAGCGATAGGAGGGGTTTCGTCTCTCCCGGTATTGGGGGTTGATGTTGCGCTGTGCTCGATTGGCCGTAACTGGGAAGTCCCTGGCCAGGGCTGATCAGAGATTTGCTGGTAAGTGTTACCAGTAGTTTCTCGACCCGATATCAGCCTCACATCGGCACGACTTATCGGTAATTGGGGTCTGACGTTTACCACCCCTAGACTTGATATGCGACGTATCAGACGAACAGACCGGACTGTATGGTAAGTGTTACTGGTTGGATTCACAGGAGTGTGAGCGGGCTAGCTCGTCGATCTTCTGATCGCTCAATACCCGGATGGCCGTTACGTTTAGCAGACCGCTTGCGGCTTGTGGGTGCTTGATATGATCATCATCTGCTACCGGCGTATTGACGAGTCTTTAGAGTCCTACACAGAGGTTTCCTGGCTCAAGCGCATATGAGATATGTGCGGGACCGAGAATAATGCGTGTATATGATACCGTATTTCATTCTCGCGATGAATGTTTCGATTGGTTATATGCGATATAACCTAGTTATCGAATCGTAGATTGATTCGATAAGTCGATACATTAGATACTAGTTGGTTATGTGCGACATGACCGGATCATTGAATCAAGTGTTGATTTAATGATTTAATGTATAATTATATATTTGATATATTACTTTGCATTAACTGGTATTGGTTCACTTTAATAGGATTTTCTCACTTGTAGTTCACAAGTTGTATATGTGATATACTTTTGTGCACTACTATGTGTCATGTTTGATGATGCATGTAGATTGGTTTTGTGTTAAGAATTAAACCATGGTTATGATAATAGTTAGGGTTTTTATTTATTTACTTATTTATTTATCTATTCTTTTTTGATAAACAAATAAAAGATAACAAAATGGTTTCTTTCATGAAGCTTCATGAAGCTTTGACTAAAGTGACCATTTTGTCATCATCCTTAACCCTAACCATTCTCATTTGACCATGGTTTATTCTCGACACTTAACCAAGGTTAGAAGATGATAAGTATTGATTTTATAATTCTTTTTACACAATACATATCATAATTCTAGCTTCATCTTCTTCTTCATCTTCAAAAGAAAAAGCTTGATGCCATTAATGGCAACTTGAGTTCCAAAGTGAGAAATCCAATTCTAAAGTTAACCCACCTCCTATTTCTTCACCCTCTACCTCTTGCCAAGTTGTTTTGGGTGTTTTCTTCACAAGTTTCACAAATTTGTGAAGTCGGAGCTTGAACTTGTGATGCCTCGACGTAGATCATTTTCGGCACGAAGCCGGCGACCTAGTCCGCCCAAATCTCCGATGAAGCCGACGTTTGAGTTCGGGATTCGAGATGGACAGTGAGAGGATGCCTACATGGAGCCAAGGAAGTGGATATCCGGATCTACAAAGGTTGTAGCCTCTCTCCTTAAGTTAAGATGTTAACTAGTTTAATGTATCACCTAGAATTCTAGCCGACGATCCGTATTAGGGTTTCTCGGCACTCATAAATTTTTAAATTAGCATGATCAATGCCATGTGAGACCTCTATAGTGTGCCTAGGAACCCTACAGTGGTATCAGAGCCTAGCTAGAGCCTTAGGCGAAGTCTAGACGACGTTTGAAACCCGAACGAACCCGAACCCCTAAAACCCAAGTACTCTCTGGACTTTTTCTAAAATCTGGGATTTTTCCAAATTAAAAATATGCAGAAAACTCAGCAGAGAATTCTAAGAATTACGGCACAAAATTGAACTCATGAACTGTGCAACCTGCGGCGGAACCGCGGCAGAAGCCTGCCTCAGGCGGCGGTTCCGCGGCAGATTGATGACGTCAGCCCTCCTCCTCTGCACAGTAATTCATTATTTCAGAAGCTGAGTTTTATGGGTATTTTTAATATTTATTCAAGAGTTGAATTTTCTGGGGTGTTTTAGAGCTTCGTTGTTTCGATCGGATTATCAAATTTCGTCTTTGTGTATTTCCGGATAATTTTTAGAATATGTTAAAAAGTTCGACCGGATATAAATACCCAATTTTTCCCCTGTCGGGAAATTTCCAAGTGTTGGATTTTTCCGTAGTTTAACGACGTTCTAAGTAGTGCAAGTAACGCGATGGACCCTCAAGAAGACAACAAACCTTAACTCGATTATGTGACCGTCTTGAACTGCCCTTTGAACCTTCGGGTTTGGGGCAGTACGGCGTGCCACATGTGAAGCGTTCGCTTGACCCTTCTACGGCTGGACCGTTGGTACTGAGGCACGAACTGAATGTTGTTAGACTTATTTCATGTGTTGAGCTGTATCGGGAAAACATGGGTATTAGACTGTTCGATCGGAAAGTTTAACATTTTCTGTTTATCTGGAATGTGATACAATAATTGGAATTCACAAACAGTTATGAGATAACTGAATGAATGTTATAAATCTAGTGGTTTAGTTTCACTTGATATTGAAAAGAGTTTTCAAAAATGAGACTAAAATGCGGCGTTTATAACTGTTAGGCATGTGATGTCTAAGTATTTCATTTGATTAGGCATGTGATGTCTAAAGAGGTTGCGGATTCCAACTGTTGTAGTTTTACACTTTCTTTTTTGTGACCGTAAGTGTAGTATGTTCATATCGCCGGTTTCGTTGCTATACGTCAACGACAATTGGGGTATGCATACTTACTTACGTTGATGACATGTGATGTTATGTGTTGCTGGATATGTTATATTGGATCGTCGTGTTCGAATAGCCGGGTTTTTTTTTATGTGAGATGAGTGTTTTTCATTTTCATTCATGTAAAAACTTGTATGTAATATTCTTTTATTTGGGGCACTTCCAGGTTGCGGAATATGTCACCCTATGTATATTATTTACTTTTCCGCATTAGGATAGACCCAAGGAGGGGAGCACAAGTAACCGGGTTCTGGGGTCCAGTGGGAGACCAACTCGAGGAGTCGAGTCCGGGTCTCCTAACCCAAGAATTGGCAGGGTTGCTTGCCGCTCTCGTAGGGGTCTAGGGGTGTGGGATTGGCTATTCATCACGACCGTGGAATCCGTGTTTTATACTGGCTCGTATTGAAAACACGGACGTCCTAGTATATCCAATGTTTCATATGTTTCTTCTGCTGCTTTATCTGTGATGTGATCATGTGATGTTCTGTGATGGATACTTTATATAGTATATATGATATATTATATAGACGTTACTTATGTTTTACACCCGCGCTAGCCCTGCCCTGCTCTGTCGTTAGTTACCTAACCTAACGGTGCACGAGGGGACATCGCGGCAAATGCGGATGGCATACGTGTACGTCGTATTTATCTGTGATGTTTAGGTATTTAAATGATGGGACTTCATTAATGTGATTAATGAAAGAAAAGAAACCTAAGATGTTGTAGAATCAAATTTTAAAACAAAACAGGTAGCTACAGTTCTTGCTTTGCATAGCGGTATATGTGATATATCCTGCACCTTATTCGATGAGGAAAGGACCGAGATCCCTTCACCGGGAGTGACTCCTTTAGCAATAACTGGCAGATGCTACTCACTCGGTTTGGTTATTGATTGCTTTTAAGAGTTTTTTCTTTGCACAGTGATATATATGATATATCCCGCACCTCATTCGACGAGGAAAGGGCCGATGATCCCTTCACCGGGAGTGACCCCTTTAGCAAAACTAGAAAAGCCTCAAAATCACTACATTTTTAAAACTTCATTTGATTCTACAACGATATCAAGTTCATTACGCAATAGGTTTTCAGAAAAACCTGTCGTAGCCCTCCGTCATTTCAGATAAGTCCTGTTTAGTATTCGTGCTGCGTTTGTTGACCTTGTCAAGGCGCAGTGTGCGGTAGCTAACCAGTATTTATCTGCTTATGCATATGATGCAGATTGGGTTAGGGTAGTCGTACGGCCTTGTTGACCTTGTCAAGGGTCGTGCGGGTGGGTTTGATTCAATCAAGAAATGACGTGTTGAACTTGACTTGCGGTCTATGGTTTGTTGACCTTGTCAAGGTCATAGATCGTTCGGGGCAAAATATTATCGGGAATTTCAAGTGTTGAAATTTGCAATGAGATTGCATACCTTCTATGAGATAGTTGGATCCCGATACCCACTGCGAGTAAGAGTTACTCCTGGGAGAGTTTTACACATTGCAATTAGCTGATCAAGTAGGTGTCTAGAAAGGTGTCAACGGGGTTACGCCTCTGGGAAAACGAGGTTTACATTAATTAGGTTCGTGCGAAAGCACGGGGGACCTCCCTCAAAGTACCGACACTGGCCTGGCTGAAAGATTGGCGAACTTGTAGTGTGTAATTAATCCCGGCTAGTCTTTCCTTTTAGGGTTTGAAGGAAGATTTGATAAAAACCAGTGGGAGCCATCCTGATTAGATAAGATAATAACCAATCTGATCTTGCACGAGCATACGCTAAAGTGTTTCCTTCTCTCTCTCTCCAGGTAGCGACCATTTCATGCCCTAATGAAGATAATAATATGGATGTATTGACCGAACCCGCATGTTATACTGTGCTGGGGAACGTTGGTTCCGTTCTTTCTTATAAGAGTTATAGGAATGAACAGGATATAGGGGAATACCAGGATTCCCATGCCACCCGAATGAAGAAAGTACATGATGATGCATTTTCTTCGGGTGTGTTCCTTACATAGAAATGTTTCTCCATTTTCTCTACGTCCTGGGTATTAGATACCGGGTCAGGATCCCATATATGTAATCAGTTACATGGGCTTAGGAATGGTAGAGAACTTGGAGAAGGTGATAAAGACATTAGAGTTGGAAATGGTGCAATTGTTGCAGCTAAGACTGTCGGGGAATATCACCTTGTATTACCAACTGGTAATACATTGGTTCTGAACGAATGCTATTACATGCCGAACCTAATATGCAACATTATATCGGTTTCTTTATTAATTAAAGAGGGATATAAATTTGTATTACAGGACAATGTTATGAACATTTTCCGTAACCAAAAGTTGGTTGGATCAGGCACGTTGTGCAATGGCATTTATGTTCTAAATCAATCAACAGTTCTGAGCATAACAAACACACACAAGAGGAAGAGTTCAGAACTGAACGAATCCTTCTTGTGGCATTGTAGACTGGGTTACATCAATGCGACACGACTAGCTAAGTTGCATAAAGATGGATATTTAAATCCGTTTGAATTTTCATCTTATGACACTTGCCAGTCATGTCTCAAAGGCAAGATGACCAAAACTCCGTTTACGGGACACGGAGAAAGAGTTACCGAACTCTTGGGGCTGATACATAGTGATGTATGCGGTCCCATGTCTACACATGCCAGGGATGGTTCTTCATACTTCATTACATTCACTGACGATCTCTCTAGGTTCGGGTATGTGTTCCTGATGAAACACAAATCAGAAGCTTTTGAGAAATTTAGGGAATATAAACAAGAAGTTGAGAACCAAACCGGAAAAAGTATTAAAATCCTACGATCTAATCGAGGAGGTGAATACTTAAGCAATGAATTCCTGGACTTCCTAAAGGAGAATGGGATTCTCTCTCAGCTGGCTCCTCCATACACACCACAGCACAACGGTGTATCAGAACGGAGGAACCGCACCCTATTAGATATGGTGCGCTCTATGATGAGCACAGCTGAGTTACCTATTTCCTTTTGGGGTTATGCGCTGGAAACAACAACATACCTATTTAATCAAGTTCCATCTAAATCTGTACCTACCACACCATATAAGATATGGAGTGGGAAGAGACCATATTTTAAACGAGTTAAGATATGGGGTTGTCCGGCCTATGTCAAAAGGCAAAATCCGGACAAGCTCGAGGCACGGTCAGTTCTCTGCAAGTTTGTGGGATATCCAAAGAATTCTTATGGGTATTTTTTCTACCACAGTGAGGAACAAAAAGTGTTTGTTGCTCAACATGCCACCTTTTTAGAAAAGGAATTCCTTGAAAAAGAAATTAGTGGCAAAGTGGTAGAGCTGGAAGAGGTTCCAGATACACTAACCGCAACTGAAGATTTAGTGGAACCAGAAGATTCAGTAGCTCCCAATGAACCTCAGCCTCTCCGCCGATCTAGTAGGGTTCCTCGCCAACCTGAGAGATACTACGGTTTTCTCATGGATGGTGGGAGCGAGGATTGCATCATGGAGGATGATGACCCAACTAGCTTCGAGCAGGCCATCACGAGTGGGGACTCGGTGAAATGGCTGGATGCTATGCGGTCCGAGATGGAATCCATGTACACCAACAAAGTATGGACTTTGGAAGTTGCTCCTGAAGGGGTAAAACCCATTGGGAGCAAGTGGAACTTCAAGAAGAAACTTGGTGTAGATGGGAAAGTGAAGACTTTCAAAGCTAGACTTGTTGCAAAGGGTTTTCGTCAAAGACCAGGTGTGGACTATGACGAAACCTTTTCTCCAGTGGCTATGCTTAAATCCATCCGAATCATGCTTGCCATCGCTGCATATCATGACTACGAAATCTGGCAAATGGATGTTAAGACCGCCTTTCTAAATGGTGATTTAGAAGAGTGCGTGTACATGACTCAGCCAGAGGGCTTCGTAGACAGTGGGAGCAGCGGGAATGTGTGCAAGCTGCTTAAATCCATTTATGGATTAAAGCAAGCATCGCAGAGTTGGAACATCTGCTTTGACGTCGTTATCAAAGAGTTTGATTTCATCAAAAATCCAGATGAACCTTGTATTTACAAGAAGGTGGCAGAGAGTAAGTTTGTCTTCCTCGTATTGTACGTGGACGATATACTCTTGATAGGAAATGATATTCCTATGCTGCAATCGGTCAAGCTCTTCTTATCACAAAGATTCTCAATGAAAGATCTTGGTGATGCCTCCTGCATATTGGGGATTAGGATCTATAGAGATAGATCCAAACGGATATTGGGATTGTCCCAATCCAGGTACATTGACACCATACTAAAGAGGTTTAGTATGGAAGAATCCAAGCGTGGGAACTTACCCACGATCTCTGGAGTCACTCTCTCCAAAGAGATGTCTCCCAAGACTGATTTGGAGAGAGCTCGCATGCAAGGGATACCCTATGCTTCGGCTTTAGGCTCTATCATGTATGCGATGCTATGTACCAGACCCGATGTAGCATACTCACTAAGTGTAGTGAGCAGGTATCAAGCTGATCCTGGAGAGAGTCACTGGACAGCTGTGAAGAGCATTCTCAAGCACTTGCGAAGGACTAAAGAGATGCTCTTGGTGTATGGTAACGGAGAACTCCAAGTGGAGTCCTTTACCGATTCGAGCTTCTAGAGTGATAAGGACGACTCTAATTCGCAGTCGGGATTTGTCTTTACCCTTTACGGAGGGGCGGTTAGCTGGAAGAGTTCCAAGCAGGAAACTGTGGCAGACTCGACGATGGAGGCTGAATACATCGCTGCCAATGATGCTGCCAAAGTGGCTGTCTGGATCAAGAAGTTCATTACTGAACTTGGAGTGGTTCCATCCATTGAGCATCCAATACCTTTGTATTGCGATAACAATGGAGCGGTGGCTTTGGCCAAGGAACCCAGGTCCCATCAGCGATCCAGGCATATTCTGAGGCGGTATCACCTGATCCGGGAGATAGTTGATCGCCGGGAGATCGAGGTCAGGAGGGTTGACACGAAGAACAACACGGCGGATCCACTCACGAAGGCCATTCCCCAGATACAGTTTGAGAGACTCTTCGGGATGCTCGGTATGCGATACTACAGCAGCTGGCCCTAGTTCAAGTGGGAGATTGTTAGTTGTATGTATGCCCTAGAGGCCAGTATTGTACAGATGATGTATATTATATTGGATGCTTGGACATATATAGAGATGACTTTCTTGCTCGATATGATAGTATGCTATCTGGTTGCTCTTTATCTTAACATGTACACTTGTCTCTTTAAACTGTCTTATAGTTACATGTTGGTAAAGCCCTTAGGATGTGTACTTGACTACCTGGACTATGACGCAGATCATACTAGTGGGGACATGGTAGTCCATAAGTACATCCTTCAAGGTCCCTAGTCGTGGGTGTATCGAGACGGGGCATCGATATACCAGAGTAGACTAGCGTATACGCTTCTCGACCCATGAGATGGGCGATGGATGATCCCATATCCATTGGTGTTTGACATCAGAGATGGTATACGGGTGCTCAGTGGAGACTGGGTACACTGGACGGACTCGCCGAGAACTCCCAGATGGTATTATACCTCACGTCAGATGGCAGTTCTCAGGTGACACTTATGCAGGTTAGTCTGTAGACCCGAGATCGTCATAGAGCCTTGTGTGATTCCTACTGTGCTTTGATCTCCACCTTACCACGTCCATGAGGGCATGCAAAACGGTGGTCTTTGGGTACAGTCCCGAGTCACATAGAGGCAATGAGCGATAGGAGGGGTTTCATCTCTCCCGGTATTGGGGGTTGATGTTGCGCTGTGCTCGATTGGCCGTAACTGGGAAGTCCCTGGCCAGGGCTGATCAGAGATTTGCTGGTAAGTGTTACCATGTGGTTTCTCGACCCGTTATGAGCCTCACATCGGCACAACTTATCGGTTATTGGGGTCTGACGTTTACCACCCCTAGACTTGATATGCGACGTATCAGACGAACAGACCGGACTGTATGGTAAGTGTTACTGGATGGATTCACAGGAGTGTGAGCGGGCTAGCTCGTCGATCTTCTGATCGCTCAATACCCGGATGGCCGTTACGTTTAGCAGACCGCTTGCGGCTTGTGGGTGCTTGATATGATCATCATCTGCTACCGGCGTATTGACGAGTCTTTAGAGTCCTACACAGAGGTTTCCTGGCTCAAGCGAAACGAAATAGGATATAAGATATGTGCGGGACCGAGAATAATGCATGTATGTGATACCGTATTTCATTCTCGCGATGAATGTTTCGATAGGTTATATGCGATATAACCTAGTTATCGAATCGTAGATTGATTCGATAAGTCGATACATTGGATACTAGTCGGTTATGTGCGACATGACCGGATCATTGAATCAAGTGTTGATTTAATGATTTAATGTATAATTATATATTTGATATATTACTTTGCAATAACTGGTATTGGTTCACTTTAATAGGATTTTCTCACTTGTAGTTCACAAGTTGTATATGTGATATACTTTTGTGCACTACTATGTGTCATGTTTGATGATGCATGTAGATTGGTTTTGTGTTAAGACTTAAACCATGGTTATGATAATAGTTAGGGTTTTTATTTATTTACTTATTTATTTATCTATTCTTTTTTGATAAATAAATAAAAGATAACAAAATGGTTTCTTTCATGAAGCTTGATGAAGCTTCATGAAGCTTTGACTAAAGTGACCATTTTGTCATCATCCTTAACCCTAACAATTCTCATTTGACCATGGTTTATTCTCTACACTTAACCAAGGTTAGAAGATGATAAGTATTGATTTTATTATTCTTTTTACACAATACTTATCATAATTCTAGCTTCATCTTCTTCTTCATCTTCAAAAGAAAAAGCTTGATGCCATTAATGCCAACTTGAGTTCCAAAGTGAGAAATCCAATTCTAAAGTGAACCCACCTCCTATTTCTTCACCCTCTACCTCTTGCCAAGTTGTTTTGGGTGTTTTCTTCACAAGTTTCACAAATTTGTGAAGTCGGAGCTTGAACTTGTGATGCCTCGACGTAGATCATCTTCGCCACGAAGCCGACGACCTAGTCCGCCCAAATCTCCGATGAAGCCGATGTTTGAGTTCGGGATTCGAGATGGACAGCGAGAGGATGCCTACATGGAGCCAAGGAAGTGGATATCCGGATCTACAAAGGTTGTAGCCTCTCTCCTTTAGTTAAGATGTTAACTAGTTTAATGTTTCGCCTAGAATTCTAGCCGACGATCCGTATTAGGGTTTCTCGGCACACATAAATTTTTAAATTGGCATGATCGATGCCATGTGAGACCTCTATAGTGTGCCTAGGAACCCTACAAATAGAACATGAAGAAATTCCAGAACCACAAGCTATTACTGAAAGCTTGGCGGAACCAGAAGTTTCAAAAGAACAGGACATTCCCGTACCTCTCCGCAGGAGTAGTAGGCTATCTCATCCGCCTGAAAGATACTACGGTTTTCTCATAGACGGGGATAGAGAGGAATGCATCATTGATATTGATGAGCCTACTAACTTCCAGCAAGCCATTCAGAGCAGAGACTCGGTAAAATGGCTAGATGCAATGCGGACCGAAATGGAGTCTATGTACACTAACAAAGTATGTGTTAGTTGTATGTATGCCCTAGAGGCCAGTATTGTACAGATGATGTATATTATATTGGATGCTTGGATATATATAGAGAGGACTTTCTTGCTCGATATGATAGTATGCTATCTGGTTGCACTTTACTTTAACATGTATACTTGTCTCTTTATACTGTCTTATAGTTACATGTTGGTAAAGCCCTTAGGATGTGTACTTGACTATGATGTGGATCATAGTAGTGGGGACATGGTAGTCCATAAGTACATCCTTCAAGGTCTCTAGTCGTGGGTGTATCGAGACGGGGCATCGATATACCAGAGTAGACTAGCGTATACGCTTCTCGACCCATGAGATGGGCGATGGATGATCCCATATCCATTGGTGTTTGACATCAGAGATGGTATACGGGTGCTCAGTGGAGACTGGGTACACTGGACGGAGTCACCGAGAACTCCCAGATGGTATTATACCTCACGTCAGATGGCAGTTCTCTGGTGACACTTGTGCAGGTTAGTCTATAAACCCGAGATCGTCATAGAGTCATATGTGATTCCCACTGTGCTTTGATTTCCACCTTACCACGTCCATGAGGGCGTGCAAAACGGTGGTTTTTGGGTACAGCCCCGAGTCACATGGAGGCAATGAGCGATAGGAAGGGTTTCGTCTCTCCCGGTATTGGGGGTTGATGTTGCGCTGTGCTCGATTGGCCGTAACAGGGAAGTCCCTGGCCAGGGCTGATTAGAGATTTACTGGTAAGTGTTACCAGTAGTTTCTCGACCCGTTATGAGCCTCACATCGGCACGACTTATCGGTTATTGGGATCTGACGTTTACCACACCTAGATTTGATATGCGACATATCAGACGAGGAGACCGGATTGTACGGGAAGTGTTACCGGCAGGCTTTTACTGGAGTTGGAGCGGGCTTGCTTGCTGATCTTCTGATCGCTCAATACTCGGGTAGCCGTTACGTCCAGCTAGTACCGTTGACGGCTTGTGGGTGCGTGATGTGATCATCACCTACTGCCGCCGTATTTACGAGTTTTTAGAGTCCTACATAGAGGTTTTACTGGCTCAGGAAAAATGAAATAGGGGCGCATATGTGATATGTGCGGGACCGAGAATAATGCGTGTATGTGATATCTTATTCTATTCTCGCGACTTTTTGTATCGGTCGGTTATATATGATATAGCTGGGTTATCGAATCAAGTGTTGATTCGATAAGTCGATACATTGAATGTTAGTCGGTTATATGTGATATGACCGGATTATTAAGTCAAGTGTTGATTTAATAATTTATTGTATAATTGTATATTTGATATACTAGTTTACATTAACTAATACATGTTCACATAGGGTTTTTCCTCACATGTACACATCTTTACTATATATATGATATATATTAAAATGTGTTATATTATTGTATCATGGTTGATGATACATCACACTTGGGTGTATGATACATACACCATGCTATTTGTTATGTTGGGTTTTAACATTTAAAAGTAATTACAAAATTAGTGGTAAATTAGAAAATGCATGAAGCTTGTGGATGCATTGACTAAAGTCCACTAAATTTGTTTTTACTTTGGGTTTTAACCTAACCTTAACACTTAGCCATGGTAATGTCTCTACCAGAGTTAGTATATGATACTCACTCACCATGGTTAGCCTTCTCACTTGATCATTATCCTCTTCATTTTCTTTTTTCATCTTCTTCTTGGTTCAAAAGAAAAAGCTTGCTAGGGTTTGATCCAAAGTGAGAATCATTATGAGAAATAAAATTGCAAAGAGAACCCAATTCCTATTTCTCCATTCTCTACTAGATTAGCACTTTAGTTTAGGGTGTTTACTTCACTAATTCTCAAGTTAGTGAAGTAGTAGCTTGAGTCGGAATTCCCTCGACGTAGATCATCTTCGGCCTCGGAGACTTCAAGCAAGGTCGCATCTTTCGCCTCGTGAAGCCATGCAAGAGCCCGGGAGAACTTTGATCGCAGCGAAGGGACTCCGACAAGGATCTCTAGAAGTGAAGGACTGATCTACAAAGGTTGTATTTCGCATACCCTTGGTCGTAAAGTTGTTTACTTGCTATTTTCTTCGCCTAATCTCTAATATAAGATCTAGCTTAGGGTTGTTCGGCACATAAAATTTTTTATTTTGGCATGGTCGATGCCTTGTGGAGCCTTGTTAGTATGCCTAGTAACCCTACAGTGGTATCAGAGCCTAGCTAGAACATTAGGCGATGTGTTAACGAAGTTAAAACCCCGATCGAACCCGGAAACTACACTTTAAACCCCTCTCTGTACATTTTTTAAAACCTGGGATTTTTATGAATTAAAAATGCTTAAAAAAATCAGCAGGCAATTATAAGGAAAACTGTGCAAAACGACAAAGTTTGGCGCCCAAAGCGCCGCGGAACCGCGGCACGAGCATGGCTCGTGCGGCGGTTCCGCGGCCATAAGGTGACGTCCCCCTTGTCGTTTTGCGCAGAAAAGTTCCTATTCAATTTACTGATATTTTCTGGGTATTTTTATCTGACTCAAGTGTTGAGTATTTTGGGTTTATTTTGTAATTGTCGATTCGATCGGAGAATTTAATTTTGTTATATTTTTTCGGATAATTTAGAAAGTATTAAAATGTTCGAACGGATATCATTAACTCAATTTTTCTCGGCACGAAAAACATTCATGTGTTGAATTTTTCTCGGGTTTAAATCTTTCGGAAACACGTGCATGTGACGCGATGGACCCTCTAGAAGACAACAAACCTTAACTCGATTATGTGACCGTCTTGAACTGTCTTTTGAACCTTAGGGTTTGGGGCAGTACGGCGTGCCACATGTGAGGCGTTGGCTTGACCCTTCTACGGCTGGACCGTTGCTACTGTGACGTTTTCTGAAATTTTTGAATTCCGCTCAAGTGTTGAGCTATTTTGGAAATCTTGGGTATTTGATTATTCGATCGAAAAGTTTAATACTGTCTATTTATCTGGAATGTGATACAATATATGGAATTCATACAGTTAGGCATGAAATGCGAAATATGTGATATTTCGGATTTACGATGTCTAAAGAGATTGTGGATTCCAAATGTTGTAGTTTTACACTTTCTTTTCTGTGACCGTAAGTATAATATATGATATCGCCGGTTTCGTTGCTATATGTCAACGACAATTGGGATGCGCATATTTACTTACGTTGATGACATGTGATGTTATGTGTTGCTGGATATGTTATATTGGATCGTCGTGTTCTGAATAGCCTGGGTTTTTTTTATGTGAGATGAGAGTTTACATTTTCATTCATGTAAAATAAAATGTATGTAATATTCTTTTATTAGAGCACTTCCGGGATGAGGTCGATGTCACCATTTGTATATTATTTAATTTTCCACACTAGGATAGACCCAAGGAGGAGAGCACATGTAACCGGGTTCTGGAGTCCAGTGGGTGACCAACTCGAGGAGTCGAGTCCGGGTCTCCTAACTCTAGAATTGGTAGGGTTGCTTGCCGTTCTCGTAGGGGTCTAAGGGTGTGGGTTTGGCTATTCGTCGCGACCGTGGAATCTGTGTTTTATAGAGGCTCAAAATAAAACACGGACGTCCTAGTGTATCCAATGTTTCAGATGTTTCTTCTGCTGCGATATCTGTGATGTGATCATTTGATGTTCTGTGATAAATACTGTATATAGTATATATGATATATTATATAGGCGTTACTTATGTTTTACACTCGCGCTATCCCTGCCCCGCTCTGCCGTTAGTTACCTAACCTAACGGTGCACGAGGGGACATCGAGGCGAATGCGGATGGCATAAGTGTACGTCGTATTTATCTGTAATGTTTAGGTGACTTAAATGATGGGACTTCATTAATGTGATTAATGAAAGAAAAGAAACCTAAAAGATGTTGTAGAATCAAATTTTTTAAATAAGGGTAGCTACAGTTTTGCTTTGCATAGCGGTATATATGATATACCCTGCACCTTATTCGATGAGGAAAGAGCCGAGATCCCTTCACCGGGAGTGACCTCTTTAGCAAAACTGGCAGATGCTACAACACTCGGTTTGTTTTTTATTGATTTTGGAGTTTTGCTTTGCATAGTGATATATATGATATATCCTGCACCTTATTCCATAAGGAAAGAGCCGAGATCCCTTCACCGGGAGTGACCTCTTTTGCAAAACTAGTAAAAGCCTCAAAATCACTCCATTTCAAAATTCACTCGATTCTACGACGATATCAAGTTCATTACCCAATAGGTTTTCAGAAAAACCTGTCGTAGCCCTCCTTCATTTCAGATAAGAACTATTTAGTTTTCGTGCTGCGTTTGTTGGCCTTTGTCAAGGCGTAGTGTGCGGTAGCTGAATGGTGCTTATCTGCTTATGAATATGATGCAGATTGTTTTGGGGTAGTCGTACGACCTTGTTGGCCTTTGTTAAGGGTCGTGCGGGTGGGTTTGATTCAATCAAGAAATGACGGGTTGAACTTGACTAGCATCCTATGATTTGTTGGCCTTTGTCAAGGTCATAGGGGTTAGGGGAAAAATATTATCGGGAATTTCAAGTGTTGAAATTTGCAATGAGATTGCATACCTTCTATGAGATAGTTGGATCCCGATACCCTCTGCGAGTAATTGTTACTCTCGGGAGAGTTTTACACAGGACAATTTGACGATCAAGTAGGTGTCTAGAAATGTGTCAACGGGGTTACGCCTCTGGGAAAACGAGCTTTACTTTAATTAGGTCCGTGCGAAAGCACGGGGAACCTCCCTCAAATTACCGACACTGGCCTGGCTGAAAGATTGGCGAAGTTGTAGGGTGTAATTAATCCCGGATAGTCTTTCTTTTAGGGTTTGAAGGGAGATTTGATAAAAACAGTGGGAGCCATCCTGATTAGATAAAATAATAACCAATCTGATCTTGCAAGAGCATACGCTAAAGTGTTTTCTTCTCTCTCTCTCCAGGTAGCGACCATATCATGCCTTAATCATGATAATAATATGGAAGTATTGACCGAACCCGCATGTTATATTGTGCTGGGGAACGTTGGTTCCGTTCTTTCTTATAAGAGTTATAAGACTGAAAAGGTTATAGGGGAATACCAGGATTCCCATGCCACCCGAATGAAGAAAGTACATGTTGATGCATTTTCTTCGGGTGTGTTCGTTACTGAGAACTGTTTCTCCATTTCCTCTACGTCCTGGGTATTAGATACCGGGTCAGGATCCCATATATGTAACCAGTTACATGGGCTTAGGAAAGGTAGAGAACTTGGAGAAGGTGATAAAGACATAAGGGTTGGAAATGGTGCAATTGTTGCAGCTAAAACCGTCGGGGAATATCATCTTGTATTGCCAACTGGTAATACATTGATTCTGAACGAATGCTATTTCATGCCGAACCTGATATGCAACATTATATCGGTTTCTTTGTTGAGTAAAGAAGGATATAATTTTGTATTACAGGATAATGTTATGAACATTTTTATAAACCAAAAGTTGGTTGGATCAGGCACGATGTGCAATGGTATTTATGTTCTAAATCAATCAACAGTTCTGAGCATAACAAACACACACAAGAGGAAGAGTTCAGAAATGAACGAATCCTTCTTGTGGCATTGTAGTCTGGGTCACATCAATGCGACACGATTAGCTAAGTTGCATAAAGATGGATATTTGAATCCATTTGAATTTTCGTCTTATGAAACTTGCCAGTCATGTCTCAAAGGCAAGATGACCAAAACTCCGTTTACGGGACACGGAGAGAGAGTTACGGAACTCTTGGGACTGGTACATAGTGATTTATACGGCCCCATGTCTTCACATGCCAGGAATGGTTCTTCGTACTTCATTACATTCACTGACGATCTCTCTAGATTCGGATATGTGTTCCTGATGAAACACAAATCAGAAGCATTTGAGAAATTTAGAGAATATAAACAAGAAGTCGAGAACCAAACCGGGAAAAGTATTAAAATCCTACGATCTGATCGAGGAGGTGAATACTTGAGCAATGAATTCCTGGACTTCCTAAAAGAGAATGGGATTCTTTCTCAGCTAACTCCTCCATATACACCACAGCATAACAGTGTATCTGAACGGAGGAACCGCACCCTATTAGATATGCTGCGCTCTATGATGAGCACGGCTGAGTTACCTATTTCCTTCTGGGGGTATGCTGTCACGTCCCGAAAGTACGGAATATGACCGGCACTTAAACTACGAAACGTCTCGAGGCGTACGTAATCTAAGTAAGCCGAAAACCCAGAAATCCAAACCAAGAAAAGTAGTAGAGTGAAGGAAAAACCGATTTAAATCAAGTAGTTTTAATAGCATAAGCCGAATTATGCGTTTTTTTAAAACATCAAATATTTCTTGAAAATTTCGGCAGAGTCTCCTTTGTAAATACTGGCTCCCAAACGGGATACAACATGAATAGTATACGAAATCAATAAAAGGCATTCCTGTAACGCCTTGAAAAGTCGTTTTGGTGTTTTCCAGAAAATCGGTGAAAACTCGGTATTTTTCCGAAAACCGTCTTTTTTTGTTATTTTGCAGTTTAGGACTAATTATACCAAAAATGGATAGGTAATTGCTTGTTTTTAGTAGCTAATGAGTTACTTATGAAATTCTGGTCGTTTAAAAATTTTCCCTAATTTTTCAATTTTTTAATATTATTTTAAGCCAGTAAGAAAATACATTAAATTAGCGATAAATACAAAACTTTTTGGGCTAATTTTAATCATTAAAATTATGTTAATTAAAATCTAGTTGTAACATAAATTTTTAGTATTTTATTTTGATTTTTAACTAATTTTTATTATAGAAAACGAAATTTATTGAATTTAAGCTGAAACTTGCAATTTTGGACTTGTAGGGGGTCTTTTTGCATAAAAAATTTTTGTGCACTCTCTCTCACTCATTCCTCACCTCTAGGCCGGCCATTTCCAGCAGCTCATGGGGAAAAAAATTCCATGCTCCTTTGACTTTGTATATTGTGTGGAAATGAGGGTTTTTTTTAAGGTTTTTGAATTGTTAATTGGGTATGGTCTTTTGTGGGTTGGTAGGAGTTGACCTAGACTTTTCCCACACCCCACACCACTCCCCTCTCCCTCATTTCTGGTCAGAAACCAGCAGCTCCCCCCCTTCATTTTTCCTCTCTCTTTTGTTCACAAATTCATCTCAAAAATCAACAAAATCAACAAATTTCTTCACAATTTCAAAGCAAAACCATATTCCATCTCTTCTCCAACCTAATTTGGTTCAAATAGAGGTGAAAGGTGGTGTCTTGGGAGGCTTGGGCAATCATAGGATTGATCTTTTGAGGTATAATTCCTAATCAAATGGTTAAATTATAGCTTAAGTGTGCTAAACTAGAACCTTGGAATTTGTTAAGTGTTAAATTTAGTGTTTGTTTCATTCTAGATTTTTTAAAAAAAGTTCATGGTCGAAATTAAACTAGGGGTTTTAGAAACCATTATTTAGTTAATTAAATCTATTTTGCTATCTAGTTGTTTGCTAATCTAAGTTAATGAGGTTACTTTATTTGTGTGGGATTCAAATTAGTGCTAATTTGGTATTGTCATGTTTAGTTTTGGATTGAAATTGCTAATGATGAAAATCAAGAAAGGTTTTGTTTATGGAAATTAGGTTTTTAAGCATTGCTAATGGTTTAAAACTAATGTAATGGCTATCTAGTGGGTTAGTTGGATGTTGTGTTGGATTGTGAGCACTTTATCGCATAACGGCGATGTTGCGTCGTTTTTTTTAGAATGTTTGTGCTTACTAGTTTTGTGATAAAAGTATGTGATAAATTAGTTTTGATATCTTGATGATTGTATTGGCTTATCCTATGTCATTTAGGATGCGTGAGTGCGGATTTTTGAGTAGTCGGGTTTTAGTTTTGCCGGGCGACCAAATCGGCGATTTTTGCAGTTTTTGCGATTTTCACGTGTGTTCCGCGCACCTCGTGCACGTTGTACCTAGCTAGTGAACGTTGGTATTTTCGTTAGGGAATTGCGTCGTTCTTGATTTGTAACCTTATGTTTGTATTAATGTAAATTCCAGGTTCGGTCGCGGAGACGTCAGACGCGGCACGAAAGAGGAAAGCGGTGATTGGACACAGCCAGCTAGGGATTCCGGTGAGTAGATGTAACATCTACGGGGGACTATCGTTGGATGGCGCAAGCCGCTCGATAGTTTTAGTAACTTAAAAGATTCTTAGTGATGTTAGTAATTAGGGGTGTAATACTTATATGATTATTTGCTGCATCCATGCCTTATATTGACATACATATCCGAACCCATTTTATAGGACACCTGCACCATTGCCAGGGTTTTTATATGCAGCACGAGCACTATTCATTCTTACACACACGCCCTGGTAATTGCCATGCCACCACACTAGATAACCTATAATTTGAAACCTTTTACTAATTGATGCTTAAACCTGTGCTATTGCCTTTAATTCCTTAAAATGAAATCGTAGGATTGCCATTCATGTGCATGTACCCCATCATATTATTTGTTCATGCCTAGTCTATTAATCATACATCGTAGCTTAATTATTGATATCATATCCATTAATCACCATTGTTATATGCACTTATGAGGATTTCTTGAGATTTTATGATATTTCTGGATTTCGGGGGAAAGCCGCAAAATTTCTAAACTTATTATGTTTTTAAAATATGTAATTGCGGTTTTCTAGTGATGTAAAGTATCGTCCACCATGAGTTTCTGTGGTTTTCGAGATCCGTGTCGAGGAGTGGAGGAACCGTCATGGGTACATGGTGGGCCCGGTATGGTACCCCGGGGCAAGATGAATGTGGTGTTGACGTTGAGCCTGGCAGGGGACGGATTACCTACCGGTGACTGTTTGGCACGGCGGATATCCAGAGGATACCGACCGTGGCCGCGAGATGATGAGATTTTGATATTGAGCTGGGTCAGCCGGATGGCTGAGGCCAGAGATACGATGACATGGATATATGAGATTTGTGATAGTTTTGAGGTGTCGTTGCTGGACACAGGTTCTTGTTGATTCTATTGGTATCGTACTGGTATTTCAAAAGAGATTCTTAAAGGGAAAAACATGATTTCTTATACTTACACATTCAGATCACGAGTTGACTCGCATTGCATTCATACCTGCTAGTATATTCATATTGCATACATACTTGCCATTATGTCCTGCCTTACCAGTATTTAGATGCTAGGATGCTTGTGTGCATGCATACGATAGCCTGTGTAGATGTTATTTATTACTCACGAGTTGGCAACTCACCCCCGTTGTGCCATAGCCTTTTTCAGGTCCGCTCCGTCAGTACAGTAGCGGCGGGCGCACTTGCTTCTTTTGCCTGGACTCGAGGTTTTGCTCTTAGGTGGGTTATATTATTATTTTTGCACCAACTTGTATATTCTTTGTATCTAGCGTACTCCATCTACCAATATTGTTGTATTTTGACCTAGAGATGAGACTGTGAGATTTGTGGACTTTTTATGTTGTATTTTGGTGTCGAGCTCACTTGAGTCGACATGCTGTTTTTTTTATGCTTTATTATGATTATTTCGCATGTTGTTGCTTTATATTGCGTGGGATTTATGACCGCCTTATGGCGAAGAGCTAGCTCCCGCTTGGGGATGCCTTATTTGTTGGATTCACATATATTCTTGTTGTACCCATTTTGGGGGCCAGTATTTACAAAGGAGACTCTGCCGAATTTTTCGGAAAAATTGATATTGTTTTTAAAAAGGGTTTTATATGACTTATTTGATAAACTCGCTTTCAATTGATTGGGTTTTCTTCACTCTTCTGCTTATTTGGTTTTGGTTCTGGGCTTTGGCTTACTTATTTTACGGACGCCTTGAGACGCTTCGTAAACTTAAGTGCCAGTCACGTCCGTACCCTGCGGGTCGTGACAAAGTTGGTATCAGACCGATAGGTTTTACCTTTTTGAGTGTAGGATGACCCTTGGTAGATGGAGTAAGTGACTTAAGCAGGGTAACGTAGCGTACGTATGTCCGCGGCATACTTGCGATACGGTACTCCGCCTGAGTGACTTTAGGATACTTGCTTGAAATTCCTTCTTCAATTCCGTGTATCCTATGATTCTTTTCCACTGTTCTTGTTATCCTTTTTCTGTACCAGCCACTATGCCGCCGAAGGCTACGAGGGCACAGAGGGCTGCCGCCCGAGACGAGATTCGAGCTGGCTCGTCCGAGACTAGGACTGAGCAGGGTGGTATGCCTACGCCGCAGGGACAGACCGATCCACCTTCCCCAGGCCGTATGGATAGGCTCGAGACTGGTATGGAGGAGTTGCGACAGATGATGGGGGGAATGCAGGAGCTACGTCAGTTGGTAGGATCCCTAGTTGCAGCCAGTCGTACACCGAGGCCGGATGAAGTACCTACTACATCACAGACGACCATGATACCTGCTCCTACTACTACCACCGTGGCCATTCCGGTTTCACTACAGGATTTCATGAGGCTGAGACCTCCAGTATTCACCGGCACCGAGGCAGCGGAGGATCCCCAGACGTTCCTTGACAGTTTAGCCAGGATCTACCGTTCGCTGAGATGTTCGGATGATCGATGGGTAGAGCTTGCGAGTTTCCGACTAGAGGGTCTCGCGTAGACATGGTGGGAGTCAGTCTTGAGAGGTCGAGCTGCAGGTCTACCGCCTATGACTTCGGCCGAGTTTACAGCGGTCTTTCTAGCTCGTTTCCTCCCAGAGAGCGTTCGTGACGCCAGAGCTCGCAGCTTCGAGGACTTAGTCAAGACACCTGGGATGACGGTGTCTGAGTATGACGTCCAGTTTACGCAGTTATCCCGATATGCTCAGTATTTGGTGGATACCGAAGAGAAGATGGTGAAGAGGTTTGTACAGGGACTTGATGCCCAGCTATATCTTGCCATTGGCGCCCAGCACTAAGACACTTATTCAGCTGCTATGGATACGGCATTACGGATGGAGGCACGCATATCATAGACTTCGGCCGTTTCTGGGCCGAAGAGGATTCGCACCGATGTACCGTCTCAGTGGCAGCGCGCCAGATTCTTTCCGAGAGATAGGCCTGGCAGAGCATTTGGACGGGGATAGTTATATAGTTCTTATCCCCAGGGACAGCAGCCGTCGCCAGGGTGTTTTGGGTGCAGGAGTCCGCACCATCTTGTCAGAGACTATCCGGCGAGACGACAGGGAGCAGCGACAGTTCCGCATGTGACCCTACCACCATCACCACCCCCTCCTCAGAGAGCCTTACTTCCTACCCCAAGCGATGCTCCACGCCAGCTAGGTGCACCCAGAGGCCATGGACGCGGGGGTCCTATTCAGAGAGGATGAGGAGGCAGAGGCCGAGGTCGAGGTCAGCCCGCTATCGGTGGAGGACAGGCCCGAGTATTTGCTTTGACACCGCAGGATGCGCAGGCATCCAATGCCGTTGTGACAGGTACCTTGCCAGTTTGCTCTTTCGACGCACGGGTATTATTTAACCCAGGTTCCACACATTCGTACGTCTCTACACACTTTGCACCGATGTTGGGCCATGAGTCGTCGTCGTTAGATCATCCGCTTGTTGTTAGTACTCCGGTAGGCAAGTCGTTTGTCGCTCGTTTTGTTTTTTGTTTGTGTTCCGTTCGTATCGGGGAGAGGGATTCATCGGTTGATTTGATTCTCCTCGATATGTTGGATTTTGATGTGCTTCTGGGCATGGATTGGCTAGCCACTTGTTATGCTTCGGTGGACTGCCGTGAGAAGGCAGTCATATTTAGCTTTCCGGGAGAGCCAGTCCTTGTTATTCAGGGAGACCGCAGCGTCACCCTTCCCAGCTTAATTTCGTCTCTTCGCGCTGGTCAGCTCTTGCGGAAGGGATGTCAGGGATTCTTAGCACATATTTGTGATACTCGAGCTGCAGAGGTTCCGTTGGACCGAGTCCCGGTTGTTTGTGAGTTCCCTGATGAGTTACCTGGGCTACCACCTGAGCGCGATGTTGAGTTCTGCATCGATTTGATTCCCGGCTCGGGGCCTATTTCTATACCGCCTTATCAGATGGCCCCGGCAGAGCTTCGAGAGCTGAAGGATCAGTTGCAGGAATTGTTAGATAAGGGGCTTATTCGACCTAGTGTTTCTCCGTAGGGTGCTCCGGTCCTGTTTGTCAAGAAGAAGGATGGAAGTTTGCGCTTATGTATCGACTACCGCCAGCTGAACAAAGTTACCGTTCGGAACAGATATCCGTTGCCACGCATTGATGATTTGTTCGACCAGCTTCAGGGTGCGGGATATTTTTCGAGGATCGACTTGCGATCAGGATACCATCAGCTGCGAGTTCGACAGGAGGATATACCGAGGACAGCTTTCCGCACGCGCTATGGCCACTATGAGTTTTTGGTGATGTCGTTCGGACTCACCAACGCCCCAGCAGCATTCATGGATTTGATGAACCGTACATTCAGGCTGTATCTTGACTTGTTCATCATCGTGTTTATCGACGATATCTTGGTGTACTCCCGGAGCAGAGAGGAGCACGAGCAGCACTTGCAGATTACGTTACAGACTCTGAGGGAGCACCAGCTGTTCGCAAAGTTCTCCAAGTGTGCATTCTGGCTGGACAGCGTCGGATTCTTGGGTCACGTGGTTACGAGAGACGACATATGTGTGGACCCGAAGAAGATTGAGGTTGTTCAGCAGTGGCCCCGACCTACATCGGTTACTGAGATCCGTAGTTTTCTAGGCCTGGCGGGCTACTACAGGCGTTTTGTTCAGGACTTCTCCCGTATAGCTGCACCTTTGACCGGTTTGACCCGGAAGGGAGTTCCTTTCGTCTGGACGGAGGAGTGCGAGCGCAGTTTTCAGCAGCTACAGACTCGTTTGACTACGGCGCCGGTATTATCTTTGCCTTCGGGATCAGGCGGATTTGTGGTCTACTGTGATGCTTCGCGAGTGGGATTAGGATGCGTGTTGATGCAGCATGGCCGGGTGATCGCATATGCTTCTCGGCAGCTGAAGAAGCATGAACAGAACTACCCTACTCACGATTTGGAGATGGCTGCAGTAGTCTTTGCACTGAAGATTTGGCGACATTACCTATACGGCGAGTCGTGTCAGATATTCACCGATCACAAGAGCTTAAAGTACATATTTCAGCAGCGAGACCTGAACCTCAGACAGCGTCGTTGGATGGAGTTAGTGAAAGACTACGACTGCGAGATCTTATATCACCCAGGCAAGGTGAATGTAGTGGCAGATGCGTTGAGTAGGAGGCCCGGGGGTAGTCTATCCCTTTTGCGCGCAGTGCAGAGGCAGTCATCAGCAGATTGGCAGATGCTATGCGACAGCCGAGTTGAGTTCGAGTTCTCTCAGACAGGGGGACAACTCGTGCATGTTCGTGCACGCCCACAGTTGCTTGACCGTATATATGAGGCACAGCGCAGTGACGACCGTTGCTCAGAGATCATGGTACAGATGGGACAGGGAAGATTTTCCGAGTTCGTGATTGACGATCAGGGGATTTTACGATATGGATCTAGACTGTGCGTACCCGATGTTGATGGATTGCGGCGCGACATTCTTGAGGAGGCACATCGATCAGTGTATAGTGTCCACCCCGGTTCCACCAAGATGTACCATGATATGAGAGAGACCTACTGGTGGGACGGGATGAAGAGGGACATTGCGGAGTTTGTATCGAGATGCCTGACTTGTCAGCAAGTCAAGGCCGAGCACCAGAGGCCCGCAGGAGAACTACAGTCGTTACCCATTCCGGAGTGGAAATGGGAGCAGATTTCGATGGACTTCGTTGTGGGCCTACCCAGGACCAGTCGAGGGTACGACTCCATCTGGGTGATCGTGGATAGATTGACAAAAGCGGCTCACTTCCTACCAGTGAGACCACTTTCAGCTTTGCTCAGTATGCTCATCTCTACATTGACGAGATCGTGCGACTATATGGTGTATCGACTTGTATCGTGTCAGATCGAGGCACCCAGTTCACCAGCCGACTTTGGCAGAGACTTCAGGAGGCTTTGGGCACTCGTTTGAGCTTCAGCACAGCGTTTCATCCGCAGACCGACGGATAGTCATAGCGGACCATTCAGACTCTCGAGGACATGCTCAGAGCGTGCGTTTTAGACTTCGGCGGTAGCTGGGATCGTCATTTACCTCTAGTGGAGTTCTCCTACAACAACAGCTTCCAGGATACTATTTAGATGGCACCTTTCGAGGCATTGTATGAGAGGAGATGCAGATCGCCCGTCTGTTGGATAGAGCTCAGCGAGAGCAGCATTTTGGGGCCGCAGCTTGTTGAGCAGACGACAGCGAAGATACAGTTGATCCGAGACCGGATGAGAGCGGCTCAGAGCAGGCAGAAATCCTATGCAGACAGGCGCCGTCGCAGATTAGAGTTCGCAGTTGGCGACCATGTTTTTCTGAAAGTCTCTCCGATGAAGGGCGTGATGCGTTTTGGGCAAAAGGGGAAGCTTAGCCCTAGATTCGTAGGTCTCTTCAAGATCCTCGAGCGTGTTGGCGCAGTTGCATATCGTTTGGCCCTTCCACCCAGCTTTCCCGATGTTCACCCCGTCTTCCATGTTTCGATGCTCCGCAAGTACCTTCACGACCCTTCGCATGCGATTCAGCACCCGACAGTCCAGCTAGAGCGCGACCTTTCGTTTGCAGAGCAGCCGGTGGCCATCCTGGATCGGCAGGTGAAGAAGTTGAGATCGAAGATTATACCAACCGTCAAGGTCCTTTGGCGTAGCCCTAGCAGCGAGGAGGTCGCCTGGGAGACCGAGGGGCGGGATGAGGAAGAAATATTCCCATCTCTTTGAAGGTACGCGTAGTTATTTTTAAATTCGGGGACCGAATTTCTTTAAGGGGGGAAGATTGTAACGCCTTGAAAAGTCGTTTTGGTGTTTTCCAGAAAATCGGTGAAAACTCGGTATTTTTCCGAAAACCGTCTTTTTTTGTTATTTTGCAGTTTGGACTAATTATACCTAAAATGGATAGGTAATTGCTTGTTTTTAGTAGCTAATGAGTTACTTATGAAATTCTGGTCGTTTAAAAATTTTCCCTAATTTTTCAATTTTTTAATATTATTTTAAGCCAGTAAGAAAATACATTAAATTAGCGATAAATACAAAACTTTTTGGGCTAATTTTAATCTTCAAAATTATGTTAATTAAAATCTAGTTGTAACATAAATTTTTAGTATTTTATTTTGATTTTTAACTAATTTTTATTATAGAAAACGAAATTTATTGAATTTAAGCTTAAACTTGCAATTTTGGACTTGTAGGGGGTCTTTTTGCATAAAATTTTTTTGTGCACTCTCTCTCACTCATTCCTCACCTCTAGGCCGGCCATTTCCAGCAGCTCATGGGGAAAAAAATTCCATGCTCCTTTGACTTTGTATATTGTGTGGAAATGAGGGTTTTTTTTAAGGTTTTTGAATTGTTAATTGGGTATGGTCTTTTGTGGGTTGGTAGGAGTTGACCTAGATTTTTCCCACACCCCACACCACTCCCCTCTCCCTCATTTCTGGTCAGAAACCAGCAGCTCCCCCCCTTCATTTTTCCTCTCTCTTTTGTTCACAAATTCATCTCAAAAATCAACAAAATCAACAAATTTCTTCACAATTTCAAAGCAAAACCACATTCCATCTCTTCTCCAACCTAATTTGGTTCAAATCGAGGTGAAAGGAGGTGTCTTGGGAGGCTTGGGCAATCTTAGGATTGATCTTTTGAGGTATAATTCCTAATCAAATGGTTAAATTATAGCTTAAGTGTACTAAACTAGAACATTGGAATTTGTTTAGTGTTAAATTTAGTGTTAGTTTCATTCTAGATTTTTTTTAAAAAGTTCATGGTCGAAATTAAACTAGGGTTTTTAGAAACCATTATTTAGTTAATTAAATCTATTTTGCTATCTAGTTGTTTGCTAATCTAAGTTAATGAGATTACTTTATTTGTGTGGGATTCAAATTAGTGCTAATTTGGTATTGTCATGTTTAGTTTTGGATTGAAATTGCTAATGATGAAAATCAAGAAAGGTTTTGTTTATGAAAATTAGGGTTTTAAGCATTGCTAATGGTTTAAAACTAATGTAATGGCTATCTAGTGGGTTAGTTGGATGTTGTGTTGGATTGTAAGCACTTTATCGCATAACGGCGATGTTGCGTCGTTTTTTTTAGAATGTTTGTGCTTACTAGTTTTGTGATAAAAGTATGTGATAAATTAGTTTTGATATCTTGATGATTGTATTGGCTTATCCTATGTCATTTAGGATGCGTGAGTGCGGATTTTTGAGTAGTCGGGTTTTAGTTTTGCCGGGCGACCAAATCGGCGATTTTTGCAGTTTTTGCGATTTTCACGTGTGTTCCGCGCACCTCGTGCACGTTGTACCTAGCTAGTGAACGTTGGTATTTTCGTTAGGGAATTGCGTCGTTCTTGATTTGTAACCTTATGTTTGTATTAATGTAAATTCCAGGTTCGGTCGCGGAGACGTCAGACGCGGCACGAAAGGGGAAAGCGGTGATTGGACACAGCTAGCTAGGGATTCCGGTGAGTAGATGTAACATCTACGGGGGACTATCGTTGGATGGCGCAAGCCGCTCGATAGTTTTAGTAACTTAAAAGATTCTTAGTGATGTTAGTAATTAGGGGTGTAATACTTATATGATTATTTGCTGCATCCATGCCTTATATTGACATACATATGCGAACCCATTTTATAGGACACCTGCACCATTGCCAGGGTTTTTATATGCAGCACGAGCACTATTCATGCTTACACACACGCCCCGGTAATTGCCATGCCACCACACTAGATAACCTATAATTTGAAACCTTTTACTAATTGATGCTTAAACCTGTGCTATTGCCTTTAATTCCTTAAAATGAAATCGTACGATTGCCATTCATGTGCATGTACCCCATCATATTATTTGTTCATGTCTAGTCTATTAATCATACATCGTAACTTAATTATTGATATCATATCCATTCATCACCATTGATATATGCACTTATGAGGATTTCTTGAGATTTTATGATATTTCTGGATTTCGGGGGAAAGCCGCAAAATTTCTAAACTTATTATGTTTTTAAAATATGTAATTGCGGTTTTCTAGTGATGTAAAGTGTCGTCCACCATGAGTTTGCTGTGGTTTTCGAGATCCGTATCGAGGAGTGGAGGAACCGTCACGGGTACATGGTGGGCCCGGTATGGTACCCCGGGGCAAGATGAATGTGGTGTTGACGTTGAGCCTGGCAGGGGACGGATTACCTACCGGTGACTGTTTGGCACGGCGGATATCCAGAGGATACCGACCGTGGCCGTGAGATGATGAGATTTTGATATTGAGCTGGGTCAGCCGGATGGCTGAGGCCAGAGATACGATGACATGGATATATGAGATTTGTGATAGTTTTGAGGTGTCGTTGCTGGACACAGGTTCTTGTTGATTCTATTGGTATTGTACTGGTATTTCAAAAGAGATTCTTAAAGGGAAAAACATGATTTCTTATACTTACACATTCAGATCACGAGTTGACTCGCATTGCTTTCATACCTGCTAGTATATTCATATTGCATACATACTTGCCATTATGTCCTGCCTTACCAGTATTTAGATGCTAGGATGCTTGTGTGCATGCATACGATAGCCTGTGTAGATGTTATTTATTACTCACGAGTAGGCAACTCACCCCCGTTGTGTCATAGCCTTTTTGAGGTCCGCTCCGTCAGTACAGTAGCGGCGGGCGCACTTGCTTCTTTTGCCTGGACTCGAGGTTTTGCTCTTAGGTGGGTTATATTATTATTTTTGCACCACCTTGTATATTCTTTGTATCTAGCGTACTCCATCTACTGTATCTACCAATATTGTTGTATTTTGACCTAGAGATGAGACTGTGAGATTTGTGGACTTTTTATGCTGTATTTTGGGGTCGAGCTCACTTGAGTCGACATGCTGTTTTTCTTATGCTTCATTATGATTATTTCGCATGTTGTTCCTTTATATTGCGTGGGATTTATGACCGCCTTGTGGCGAAGAGCTAGCTCCCGCTTGGGGATGCCTTATTTGTTGGATTCACATATATTCTTGTTGTACCCATTTTGGGGGCCAGTATTTACAAAGGAGACTCTGCCGAAATTTTCGGAAAAATTGATATTGTTTTTAAAAAGGGTTTTATATGACTTATTTGATAAACTCGCTTTCAATTGATTGGGTTTTCTTCACTCTTCTGCTTATTTGGTTTTGGTTCTGGGCTTTGGCTTACTTATTTTACGGACGCCTTGAGACGCTTCGTAAACTTAAGTGCCAGTCACGTCCGTACCCTGCGGGTCGTGACAATTCCCAAGCGGGAGCTAGCTCTTCGTCAATCGACGGTCACAACCACACAAGCAATATAATATACAACGCCAAGGGAGAGGATCAAAACTCAAAAGGAACTCAAAACAACAAGTAATCCACAGAAAAATAATGCGCGACTCTAAGGTCGGAAGAATAACATCACTGTCTCTAGCTTAAAAATAAATACATGTTTGGTTGATGGAACTTCTAGATATAACAGAATAATAGTATACAAAGTATAATGATGGGTACAATACAAATAAACCCACCTACTAGCAAATCACCCGGAAATAGAAGTAGTGCTAGCAAAGCCGTAATGGAACCTGTACGGCAAAACCTGCAAGAACTGTGGCACAACGGGGGTGAGTTGCCAACTCGTGAATAGAATACATTTACGAACAGAAATCGCATGTATGACGCAATCCTAGGTCATACGATCATAATATATCCTCAAAATATAACCAGCAGCCTATAACCATGGCTAGGGTATACCACTAAACAACAGTAATGCCAAGTGCTCGTGTCAGTGCCTCAGATAGCATTATATCATACGGATGATGTAGGAATGCATGAAAACAGAATACATGTGCTGAAGAAACTGCTTTCATAACTTTGTGAGATTACTTTATTTTTAAAGTGAGGTATCATAAATGAAATCAGCATAAACAGTGTCTAGCATCAACACAAAACATAAATCCCAATGTCTCAAAAATCCGAGGCTCCGGCTATCCGGACTGGCCTGTATCATCAAATCTCAGTACCTCAATATCACTATCTAGGGCGGAGTCAGTCCTGACCGGCCCCTACCATCAATCTTAAGACCACGACGGTATCCTCCGGATATCCGACGTGTCGGGTAAAATCACCGGTCGGTAGTGCTCCCCAGCCAGGCTCAACGTCAACAACACGGCCTTCTCGCCCCGGGGTACCGCACCGGGCCCACCATGTACCCGAAACGCTTCATCCAACTCCTCGAATCGGGTCTCCAAATCCATCAGCAAACTCATGGTGGACGACTCATACATCATGGGAAAACCGGACTTTTCATTTAAAAGAGAGAGAAAAGAAGTTTATAAATGTTTTTGCGGTTTTCCCCCAAATCCAGGAAATCTCATGAAAATCCAAATCCTCAATAGCATGTAAACAATGAATATAGGCATGAGAATCCATGAATGCGGCATAACAGTGAATAAAAACATGCATGAAGTGACAAGTAATAACTACAATATCTAAGCTGGCATATAAGTGTTAGTTATATGTATGCCCTAGAGGCCATTACTATACATACGATGTCTATTGTAGTGGATGTTTGGACATATATAGGGAGGACTTTCTTGCTCGACATGATAGTATGCTATCTGGTTACTCTTTACCTTCACGTGTATACTGATTGTCTCTCTGTTACTTGTTGGTAAAGCCCTTAGGATGTGTACTTGACTACCTGGACTATGATGCGGATCATACTAGTGGGTACATGGTAGTCCATAAGTACATCATTCAAAGTCCCTAGCCGTGGGTGTATCGAGACGGGGCATCGATATACCAGGGTAGACTAGCGTATGCCTTCTCGACCCATACAGATGGGCGATGGATGATCCCATATCCATTGGTGTTTGACATCAGAGATGATATACGGGTGCTCAGTGGAGACTGGGTACACTGGACGGACTTGCCAAGAACTCCCAGATGGTATTATACCTTACGTCAGATGGCAGTTCTCTGGTGACACTGGTACAGGTTAGTCTGTAGACCCGAGATCGTCATAGAGTCTTGTGTGATTCCCACTGTGCTTTGATTTCCACCTTACCACGTCCAAGAGAGCGTGCAAAATGGTGGTTTTTGGGTACAGTCCCGAGTCACATGGAGGCAATGAGCGATAGGAGGGGTTTCGTCTCTCCCAGTATTGGGGGTTGATGTTGCGCTATGCTCGATTGGCCATAACAGGGAAGTCCCTGGCCAGGGCTGGTTTAGAGATTTACTGATAAGTGTTACCAGTAGTTTCTCGACCCGTTATGTGCCTCTCATCGGCATGACTTATCGATTATTGGGGTCTGACGTTTACCACCCGTAGACTTGATATGCGACATATTAGACGAGAAGACCGGACTGTACAGTAGTGTCACTGTCAGGCTTTTTGCAGGAGTTGGAGCGGGCTTGCTTGCTGATCTTCTGATTGCTCAATACCCGGGTAGCCATTATGTCCAGCTATTACCGCTGACGGCTTGTGGGTGTTTGATATGATCATCACCTACTGCCAGCGTATTGACGAGTCTTCAGAGTCCTACATAGAGGTTGTACTGGCTCAGGCAAAACGAGATAGGAGCGCATATGTGATATGTGCGGGACCGAGAATAATGCGTGTATGTGATACCGTATTCTATTCTCGCGATGATTGTATCGATTGGTTGTATGCGATATAACCTAGTTATCGAATCAAGGATTGATTCGATAAGTCGATACATTCATATTAGTCGGTTATATGCGTTATGACCGGATCGTTAAATCAAGTGTTGATTTAATGATTTAATGTATAATTATATATATGATATATTACTTTACATTAACTAGTATTGGTTCACTTAATATTGATTTTCTCACTTGATGTGCACAAGTTGTATATGTGATATATTTTTGTGCACAAGATTGTATCATGTTTGATGATACATGCAAACTTGGGTGTGTATGCTTTAAACCATAGTTTAGGTTAATGGTTAAGGTTTTATTTATTTATTTATTTATTTAATTTTGGAAAAACTAAATGGTCGCTTTTTTGTTTCATTGCTAGAAGCTTCATGAAGCATGCTAGCATCTTTGAAAAAGTCTTTCCATTTTGTTTTATCCTTAACCTAACCATCAACCTAAACCCTAGTTTATTCTCTACATGAGTTAATCTCACCCATGGTTGCATTATGATAAGTCTTCACTTGATTTTCTATTATGAGATTATTCTTTCATTCTTTTCTTTTCTTCTTCTTCTTCTTCTTGAAGAAAAAGAGATAGCTTGCTAGAAAATTTCAAGTGAAGATTTAGAGTGAGAAATCAAAATCTAAAGAGTACCCACTTCCTATCTCACCATCCTCTACTAGACTAGCACTTTAGTTTAGGGTGTTTGCTTCACTAATTCTATGGTTAGTGAGGTAGAAGCTTGAGTCCGTATTCCTTCGACGTAGATCATCTTCGGCACCGAAGAATTCAAGCGATCCCGTTGCAATTTCCTCATGGAGTCGTTCGAGAGTCCGGGAGTTCGTTGATCGCAGCGAAGGGACGTCATCACGGAGCTATGGAAGTGGAGGACCGGATCTATAAAGGTTGTAGTCCCTTTCCTTTAGTGTAAATGTGATTTACTTGCCATAGTTATCGCCTAATCTCTAGTTAACGATCTTGCTTCGGGTTTATAGGCACCTAAAAATTTTAATCCGGCATGGTCGATGTCTTGTAGAGCTTCCTTAGAGTGCCTAGTAACCCTACAGTGGTATCAGAGCCTAACTAGAGCTTTAGGCGATGTGTAGACGATATTGGAAACCCGATCGAACCCCGAAACCCTAATCGATGCCCCTTTCTGTTCATTTTCTGAAATTGTGGATTTTTCCAAATTAAAAATATCCAAAAAATTCAGCAGGCTTTTCTAAGAGTTACTGTGCAGCACGTGCCCGTAACTCGACAGATGCGCCGTGGTACCGCGGCCCCACCATGGTATTTACGGCGGTTCCGCGGACAATGTGTTGAATCAGGGGACGTGGTTTGCACAGTAATTTCTCTCTGTTAGGGCTGTGTTTTCTGGGAATTTTTAATATTTACTTAAGAGTTGAGTTTTCTGGGTTGTATTGGGGACTCGGTGTTTCGATCGGGATGTTTAACTTCGTCTATAGGTTTTTCCGGATTATTTTAGAATATGTTAAAAAAGTTCGACCGGATATAAATACCCACTTTTTCCCCTGTGGGGAAATTTCCAAGTGTTGGATCTTTCCGTAGTTTAATGACGTTCTAAGTAGTGCAAGTAACGCGATGGACCCTCTAGAAGACAACAAACCTTAACTCGATTATGTGACCGTCTTGAACTGCCCTTTGAACCTTAGGGTTTGGGACAGTACGGCGTGCCACATGTGAGGCGTTGGATTGACCCTTCTACGGCTGGACCGTTGCTACTGTGGCATGAAATGGATGTTTTTAAACATATTTCATGTGTTGAGCTGTTTCGGCAAAACTTGGGTGTTTGATTGTTCGATCGGAAAGTTTAACATTTTCTATTTATCTGGAATGTGATACAATATTTGGAATCCACAATTGGTTATGAGATAACTGATTTCGATGTTATAAACATTGCAGTTTAGACTCAAATGATCGGTTGCCACGGAATTTTGATGCGATCAAAAGTCCGTCGCAATCACGTAGCGTACGCGGATGCTCGCCGGATAAACATAATAGACAACCATGCCCCATAGCCCCGACCAAGTGATTGTAGGAGAACCCCGTCGCCGAAAGTATCCGTTCGGGTGCTCGCGGCAGCGTCCGGGGGTGCGGCCGTCTACTAAAGTTTGCGACGAGCATTCGATCTCATATCGGGAATCTTGTTGAATTTCCCGACTAGATATTGAAAAGTGTTTTCGATATAGAGACTAAAATGCGGGGTTTATAACTGTTAGGCATGCGATGTCTAAGGAGGTTGCGGATTCCAACTGTTGTAGTTTTACACTTTCTTTTCTGTGACCGTAAGTGTAATATGTGATATCGCCGGTTTCGTTGCTATATGTCAACGACAATTGGGATGCGCATATTTACTTACGTTAATGACATGTGATGTTATGTGTTGCTGGATATGTTATATTGGATCGTCGCGTTATGAATAGCCGGGGTTTTTATGTGAGATGAGTGTTTTTCATTTTCATTCATGTAAAAACTTGTATGTAATATTCTTTCATTGGGGCACTTCCAGGTTGCGGAAGATGTCACCTTTGTATATTATTTACTTTTCCGCACTAGGATAGACCCAAGGAGGAGAGCACAAGTAACCGGGTTCTAGAGTCCAGTTGGAGACCAACTCGAGGAGTCGAGTCCGGGTCTCCTAACTCTAGAATTGGTAGGGTTGCTTGCCGCTCTCGTAGGGGTCTAGGGGTATGGGTTTGGCTATTCATCACGACCGTGGAATCAGTGTTTTATACAGTCTCGTATTGAAAACACGGACGTCCTAGTATATCCAATATTTCATATGTTTCTTCTCCTGCGATATCTGTGATGTGATCATTTGATGTTCTGTGATAAATACTGTATATAGTATATATGATATATTATATAGACGTTACTTATGTTTTACACCCGCGCTAGCCCTGCCCCGCTCTGCCGTTAGTTACCTAACCTAACGGTGCACGAGGGGACATCGAGGCGAATGCGGATTGCATAAGTGTACGTCGTATTTATCTATAATGTTTAGGTGATTTAAATGATGGGACTTCATTAATATGATTAACGAAAGAAAAGAAACCTAAAAGATGTAGTGTAATTGAATTTTCAAAAACAGGTAGCAACAGTTCTTGCTTCGCATCGCGGTGTTCCTTGTAGAACATCCTGCACCTTATTCGATAAGGAAAGGGCCGAGATCCCTTCACCGGGAGTGACCCCTTTAGCAATGACTGGCAGATGCTACACCCCTCGGTTTGTCTTTTGATTGCTCCTATAGTTCTTGATTTGCACAGCGGTATATATGATACATCCTGCACCTTATTCGATGAGGAAAGGGCCGACGATCCCTTCACCGGGAGTGACCCCTTTAGCAAAACTAGAAAAGCCTAAAAAACACTCCATTTTAAAATTATTTGATTCTACAACGATATCAAGTTCATTACGCAATAGGTTTTCAGAAAAACCTGTCGTAGCCCTCCGTCATTTCAGATAAGTAGTAGTTAGTATTCGTGCTGCGTTTGTTGGCCTTTTTCAAGGCGTAGTGTGCGGTTGCTGACTGATGCTTATCTGCTTATGCATATGATGCAGATTGGGTTAGGGTAGTCGTGCGACCTTGTTGGCCTTTGTCAAGGGTCGTGCGGGTGGGTTTAATTCAATCAGGAAATGTCGGATTGAACTTGACTAGTATCCTATGGTTTGTTGGCCTTTGTCAAGGTCATAGGAGGTTAGGAAAAAAATTATCGGAAATTTCAAGTGTTGAAATTTGCAATGAGATTGCATACCTTCTATGAGATTGTTAGATCCCGATACCCACTGCGAGTAACTGTTACTCCTGGGAGAGTTTTACACATTACAATTAGCCGATCAATTAGGTGTCTAGAAAGGTGTCAACGGGGTTACGTCTCTGGGAAAATGAGGTTTACTTTAATTAGGTCCGTGCGAAAGCACGGGGAACCTCCCTCAAAGTACCGACACTGGCCTGGCTGAAAGATTGGCGAAGTTGTAGCGTGTAATTAATCCCGGCTAGTCTTTCCTTTTAGGGTTTGAAAGAAGATTTGATAAAAAACAGTGGGAGCCATCCTGATTAGATAAAATAATAACCAATCTGAACTTGCAAGAGCGCACGGAGAGTGTTTTCTTCTCTCTCTCTCACCAGGTAGCGACCATATCACGCCTTAATCAAGATAATAAAACGGATATATTGACCGAACCCGCTTGTTATACTGAGCTGGGGAACGTTGGTCCCGCTCTAACTTATAATTGTTATAAGACAGAGCAGGAAATTGGGAATTACCAGAATTCCCGTGCCGCCCAAACGAAGAAAGTGCATGCTGATACATCATCTTCAGGTGTATTCATTACCGAGAACTGTTTCTCAGTGTCCTTTACGTCCTGGGTATTTGATACTGTCACGACCCAAAATTGGCCCGTGACGGCCCTAATACTACGCAATGCCTAAAGACGTAACGCCGTAAAAGAAAGCCAAAACCCAGAAATCTAAACCAAGAAAATACGGAAAAGATAATTTAAGTTTTTGAAATAGTTGAAATCGCAACCCAAATTCTTTAAAAGTCCTACTTTATTTCTTTAAAGTTTTAGCAACACCCTTTTTGTAAAAACTAGCCAAGATGAATACAATACAAATATACGACGCCGTAGCGAAGAAATAAAGACAATAGAGAGAAAGCTGTACATAAAAGACAACAAATCCACAATAATATACATTATCGTCCTCACCAGGTCTCTAAGTCAACAACATAATAGTAGATGGAGAGTACAAGATACAACGAATGTATAATACAAAATACAGATAACCACCAAAACCCACATAAGCAAAATAGTACTGTGAGCTGATGCGGTATCTGTAGCAAAAGATGATAGCTGAATAGCGGAATAGCCTGCCTCGACTGCTCTGGGGGACAACCTGAAACACCTGTGGCACAACGGGGGTGAGTTTCCAACTCGTGAATAGTAGATAACATATGCAGGTAATCGCAGGAATGCACGTACAGCATGAATCTAAGATATGCGATTACAGTAATAACATGTCATGCAAATGCTGAAAAATGGAAAGTACACTAGCAGGTACAATCAATATATGAAGCAATAATAACATGACAATAGTGTGCAATAACTATGCAATAGGGATATGAGAATGCAGATATGCAGCTATCATAAGGGTACACTAACAGGTACTACCAATATATGAAACTGTGCATAAAAATAGATAAGTGTGAGGTATAGGGTGGAATATGTCATTTCCACGGAAACCTGACATCGTGGCAGGATCACAATCCATCAACACACTCAAATCCACAATTCCTCAAATCAGCCCCCAAACTGGGCTCTCACATCATATAAGTCTCACATCACCTCAATGTACAATATCGAATAGCTCTCCTATATCTCGAATGTACAAATCAACAATCTCTTTCATATCCAATATCCAATCTCAATGAATCACCTATATCCCAAGTCGAATCTCAAGTAAGTTTCTAACATCCTAAATAAATATATATGCAGAAATAAATATGATGGGGTCAATACACATATATGAGCGTCCCATTCCACTAATATTGGTGTAACGGTATATATAACAACGGCTAATCCCCTGTTATATATACAAAGGTGTTTAAAAGAAATATCATGAAAACAATGTGCCAAGCATCGACACAGAAATCCTAATAGGTACGTATCATACGCTGTCCCGAAAGCACGAGTGCCTAGCTCTGACCCTCGCCTTTCGACGTATGCATACGTGCATGACTCCCAACGGTGTCTCCATGACCCCCGCCGAGTAATTAGTACTGTCACCGGTAGGTACTAGCCCGCCTCCAGGCTTAATCGACAACATCCATCGATCTTCTTGCCGAGGGGAACCATACCGGGCCCCACCATATACCCTCATACGGCAACCACACCTCGTATGGAGTATAAAATCAGAACCGATAAAACTCATGGTGGCTGCGCAAACATCATGTCAAGGAAACCGGGTTTTTCAATGTATGCATATTTTCATGAACTCCCGCGGTTCCCAAATCCAGAAATCATCATGTGAAATCCAAATAACAATGCGCAAATCCAGGAATAAATATATGCGATATATCTGAAATGCGAGCATATTAATGAGAATATGTAGCTGAAACCAGATGTATGCGAAACCAATAAGGTACAGCAAAATAACATCAGTGAAGATAAATATGTAACTACAACTGAATATGTGTGTAACATACAGGTGTAGCAATGTATAGGTGTCTACCTATAAGAACTTATGTCGTATACCCCCCTGGGTATAAGAAAATATGAGTAAGGTATACCTATAGATGTATCATAAAGGGTATGTGTACCTATCACACTAGTAAAAAAAGGGGTTGCCCCTACGGATATTGGAATCCGTAGGGGCAGATTTAACTTGGCCCTACGGATTAATCCGTAGGGCTAAAGGGTTACCCCTACGGGCACAGACGTTCAAGAATTAAAATATTAATTCTTAATTTGGTGTTTGCCCCTACGGAGCCGCAAACAAAGGACCTACGGGTATATCCGTAGGGACAAGTAAATATCGATTTAATAAGACCCCAGACCGATCGCCTACGCTCACTTTCTCTCTCTCTCTCTCGATCGGGCGTGAGAAAAATCCCCAAATCGCCACGCCGTCGTCGCCACCGTCGTTCTCCTCGTCGCCACCGCCGGTTTCGTCGCCACCGCAGTTCTCGTCGCCACCGCGGTTCAGGTCGTCGCCCCAGCCCCAGCAGCAGCCGTTCAGGTGAGTAAATCTCGAGGTAAATTAAAGAATTTTTGGATTATTTTGGGCTTAGGGTTCATGGCTGGGTCTGGGGTTGCGCGCGCGAGTTGGGGTTGGGCAGGGGTCGCGGTCGCGGTCGGGGTCGGGGTCAGGGTAGGGTTAGGGTTGGGGTTCGGCTGCTGCTGGGGTGGGGCTGGGGTTAGGGTTTGCCTTAGGGTTGGTGTTGGGGTTTAGCTGGCCACGCTGGGGTTAGGGTTGGGCTGGGGCTGGGGGCTGGGGCTGGGGCTGGGGGCTGGGGCTGGGCCACGCGGGGTTTTGGGATCTTTGTAATTTGCTTGCTCTGTTTGGGGTTTCAGTTGATCCTCATTAAAAAATTGGTGATTGATCACTTCAATCATATTATTATCTGTATTTAAAATTTTTGTGAAGCCTTCAGAGTTTGGAAAAATCTAGAATTACCGTTGAAATTCTGGCAACATTCAAAAACTGTGTATATGATGTGTGTGTGTGTATGCATGTATATACATTTGAAATTTATCTTTCTTCTATGATATAAAACGGTTAAACCGAAGAAAATTACTGGGGGAATTTTTGCTAAAATGTCTTGAGAGGGGGTTCAAGTGATGGGATAATTTCATTTGGTAATCTTTTACTTATTTTACATCTCTTATTTTTTAATGCAAAAATCTGAATAGGTTTCTTGCAATTTTGCCTATCGATCAATTATTATATTTATTTCTATTTTTTGTGGATGATTTGGCTTCAATTGAATGGAGGCGATAATGGCTTGCCCTCAAGCTTCCACTTTTATGAGCTTTATAGTTATGAGATTGGCGAGGCAAGCTGGTTTGTAGCCATCTTATTTCTTTTCCTAAATTCAAATCCAAATATAAACTGTCTGATTGAGAGAGAGAGAGTATGGGAGATTATGTATTATTCAATGTGTTTGGAAGCTGGCATGTTCTGAGCGTCATCTCTGCATGAAAGCTATGGTTTTGCAAAGGGTTTGCCCTAACTATTTTCTGTGGGGAAGCTGAAGGCCTGAAGCTTCATCAAACTCAGGATTGGATTCTGGTCGGGTATTGTAAATTCTTGTGAAAGTTCCGTTCAAGATTTGTTCAGAGCTTGCATAACATCCTTTTCATCTTTATGAGATCTTTATGCAGTCATTTTTTTGGGTTTATATATTTCTCGAGCCCGTTTGACTTTGGACTTAGGATAACCCCAAATCTCTTTCTTATTTTGATTCCTAAGCTGGCATATCTGAGGCTCGTATTCCAGTATCGTTGCTGGAAAAGCTAGGGTTGCGAACATTTTTGCAACGATAATTTCTGTATGACAGCTTAAGCACACATAAAACTTAAACAATCTTGAAGCACTGCAGTTTTTCACTAAACTACTTAAAAGTTTTTATATTGCTGCAAGCTTCCTTAAAGTGCTGCATCTAAGTGTATTTTAGTGGGAAAACCCTTGAAAGCCAAACTTCATGGGGTTTGTTGTTTGCCTTCTCTGTAGCTAGTTTGAGGTTTATTTAGTTTTGGATTTGTTTTGCAACACTCTCTGAGTTCCAAATCAACAAAAAGCTGAATGTTGAATCACAAGCAAGAAGCAGCCAAACTGGCCCTAAAGTAATCCTGAGTGATGATAATTTTCCAGGGAGTTTAAAATTTATAGAAATGGCGAGGCAACATTGGATTGTCTGCAAGTATTTAAGCAACCTGTTTGCAGCCATCATGCTATTTGTGATCCCAGTATAAAACTCAAACATGCCTCTTAGTTTACTTTAATTTGTTATTTGTGTGTGTGTGTGTCAACATTGGATTGTCCCAAGTATAAAACCAAACCCACAAAACATCAAAACTGTCTCCGACAATCTTATGGTCATTAGACATAAGATTTATACATATAGGTAACATCTGCCAATATGCCATATCCAGACCGCAATCTATTTTTGCCTATTGGCTAATATGAAAATATCGGCCCGCGTATATGACATAATCAAAGTTGTTAAATCTTAATACGGTTTGTGTTTCGTTTTTTTATTTATCAGTTCTATCAATGTTGCGTATAACGCTTTATGATATCAGTATCCTACATTTGTAGTTTTAATTGTTGATTGTTATAGATGAATACCATTGCAATAATAGTTTTTGGTCGATGAATGCTATTGCAATGTAGGATGATCAGTTCTATCAATCTTGATCTCAATGGTTTAAAATCATGTTACACATACAACACGAATGCACAACAAACGCATAATTAGAGAGCGACTCAAGATATTCAGGTTAAAACCAATATATGATACTCGATGATAATATGAAACCTTCATATTCCCATCGATACTCATATATGAAACTAAAAGCGCCACTTTGTCCCTACGGTGCCCGACATTTTAATTTAAAAATATTATATCTTAATTTGTTGTTTGGCCCTACGGGCACCTAAATGGGAATTTAATTAAAAAAGGCACAGAAATGCCCTACGCCTCGATATCTTTCCCTCTCGTTCCCAAAATTTTCTCTCGTTCCCGCGTCTCCAATTTTCTCTTCGTCGCCACCGCGCGCCCTCCGTTCTCAGCCCGCCACCGCCCTCGTTCTTCCTCGTCGAGTTCCTCGTCGCCGATATTTGTGCCTACATTGATGCCTCAAGCAACGAATCAAATGATGTGGATCACAAACTAATTAAATAAATTTTGAATACCAATCTGGACTGGGATTTGAATACCAATCCTAGTTTGCTATATTTTTTTTATATATAGTAGATGGTGATACTTCTTTAAGTAAAAACAACCCTACACTTAAGCGAAATCATAAATCGAAACACACATATATAGAATACAACTCATTCATGGGTATCCTCAAATCTAACTTTCATTGAATTTGCACGTGCACTTAAAATAACAACCTTTATACTAAAAAAATTATGTATGCCATTACTTAGTAGTTTATGGTTTTAAGACGCAAAAGCCATTTGAGAAATACTTTTTCTACCCACTATTAATCCATATTCTCAATATAGTCATTGAATTTGCACGCGCACATAATAAGAAGGAGAAGAGAATAATGTGGCAGAAGAAGAAGGAGAAGACAGTAATGTGGCAGAAGAAGAAAAAAATGACATTCCTCGTTCTCTGTTTCAGCATCAATCTTCTGATATGAACTAATGATGGCTTTCACATAGGCTTTTCCCATTAGAGACTTCTTAGTGTCCAATGGAAAGCATACATCAGATTTGTGCAGGTTGGGTTCTTCTATGACTTTCAAGAGTCTCAACTGATTCTGTTAATTACACTCTAGTTGGGTGGTACTTTTACCACTTCTCACTGCAGGTGCGCTCTCTAATATCCATTTTGAATGTAATATTATCGATATTCAAAATGGATATTAGAGAGCGCACCTGCAGTGAGAAATGGTAAAAGTATCACCCAACTAGGGTGTAATTTACAGAATCAGTTGAGACTCTTAAAAGTCATAGAAGAACCCGACCTGCACAAATCTGATGTATGCTTTCCATTTGACACTAAGAAGTCTCTAAAGGGAAAAGCCTATGTGAAAGCCATCATTAGTTCATATCAGAAGATTGATGCTGAAACAGAGAACGAGGAATGTCATTTTTTTCTTCTTCCGCCACATTACTGTCTTCTCCTTCTGGCACATTACTGTCTTCTCCTTCTTATTATGTTCACGTGCAAATTCAATGACTATATTGAGAATATGGATTAATAGTGGGTAGGAAAAGTATTTCTCAAATGGCTTTTGCGTCTTAAAACCATAAACTACTAAGTAATGACATAGATAATTTTTTTAGTATAAAGCTTGTTATTTTAAGTTTTCTCTTATAGAGATATGATCTAACTGCATCTATCAACTATAAGTGTGCAGAAAATTATGATAAGATATCATAAGAAAGGGTCGTAGCCATGCATAACCTTGAATCTACATACCAAATCATGCAAAAGCATGCACTTATTGTCATCTTGCCTTGGAATATAAAATATCTTGGAAGACTATAAGCGAGCATTTAAATCTTGCTAGCTTTTGACTTCAACATATATTTTTCTCAAGTACCATGAAATATACTTGCTCCGTATAAACCGTTTTCAGGAAGATGGATTAATAATGACAAATTATCCATTGTGACTTACTAGGTTAGCATTTTCTCTTCTATTGACCATCTTTCTAATCTGCTTGGTAAATTTATTCGGAACCGGCTGCGAATCATTAAAAGACATGCATAAGAAAGAAAACTAAAATACTGATATATAGCATACCGATACATCGAAACTTCATAGTTGCGATGGCAATCCAGAGATATTTATTTCTACACACGTGGTGCGCGTGCGAATGCGTCAGGCATCATGGACAAATATTTCAGAACATGAAAAGTATTATTCGTATAAAGTAATTAAAATTTTTAAACACCTTGGGTAGATATTTTCTTAGTTGATGCAATCATATCATGATGACTAAATTTAAGCTATTATACATATGCTTATGTATTTTTCTAATCTAATATATCACACACACAGAGAGAGAGAGAGAGGGGGAGAACACCAGGTAGATAGAGAAATCAGTTAGCAGGATCCTGAAGAAATGGAGTCCATAGCATTGCTCATCATCATCATCCGTGATCCCTTTGAAAAAATATTATCAAAGGGATCATGGATGATGATGATGAGCAATGCTATGGACTCCATTTCTTCAGGATCCTGCTACCTGATTTTTTTACCTACCAGGTGTTCTCTCGCTCTCTTTCTGTGTGTGTGTGTGATATTTTAGGTTAGAAAAATACATATGCATATATATAATAGCTTAAATTTAATCCTCATGATATGATTGCATCACCTAAGAAAATATCTCTACCCAAGCTGTTTAAAAGTTTTAATTACTTTATACGAATAATACTTTCCATGTTCTGAAATATTTGTCCATGATGCCTGACGCATTCGCACGCGCACCACGTGTGTAGAAATAAATATCTCTGGATTGCCATCGCAACTATGAAGTTTCGATGTATCGGTATGCTATATATCTGTATTTTAGCTTTCTTTCTTATGCATGTCTTTTAATGATTCACAGCCGGTTCCGAATAAATTTACCAAGCAGATTAGAAAGATGGTCAATAGAAGAGAAAATGCTAACCTAGTGAGCCACAATGGATAATTTGTCATTATTAATCCATCTTCCTGGAAACGGTTTATACAGAGCAAGTATATTTCATGGTACTTGAGAAAAATATATGTTGAAGTCAAAAGCTATCAAGATTTAAATGCTCGCTTATAGTCTTCCAAGATATTTTATATTCCAAGGCAAGGTGACAATAAGTACATGCTTTTGCATGATTTGGTATGTAGATTCAAGGTTATGCATGGCTACGACCCTTTCTTATGATTTCTTATCATAATTTTCTGCACACTTATAGTTGATAGATGCAGTTAGATCATATCTCTATAAGGGAAAACTTAAAATAAGAACCTTTATACTAAAAAAATTATGTATGTCATTACTTAATAGTTTATGGTTTTAAGACGCAAAAGCCATTTGAGAAATACTTTTCCTACCCACTATTAATCCATATTCTCAATATAGTCATTGAATTTGCACGCGCACATAATAAGAAGGAGAAGACAGTAATGTGGCAGAAGGAGAAGACAGTAATGTGGCGGAAGAAGAAAAAAATGACATTTCTCGTTCTCTGTTTCAGCATCAATCCTCTGATATGAACTAATGATGGCTTTCACATAGGCTTTTCCCTTTAGAGACTTCTTAGTGTCCAATGGAAAGCATACATCAGATTTGTGCAGGTCGGGTTCTTCTATGACTTTTAAGAGTCTCAACTGATTCTGTAAATTACACCCTAGTTGGGTGATACTTTTACCACTTCTCACTGCAGGTGCGCTCTCTAATATCCATTTTGAATGTAATATTATAGATATCCATGCCTGTTTATGTCAAAATTACTTATATTGTCAATGTTTGATTGTCTAGTTGTTGGTGATGCGTCCATATCAGGGACAGAGGCCACTCCCGTTCCTCCAGGTATGTTTATATATTATATAGGGCATGTATATTGATTTAGAATGCTATATCATAAATATACACACATTTCTTTTGCTCTTAGTCGTCCAACTCATTATCATGGGCTGCTTGATGAGATTAGATTTGCGCCTGATGATCTACAAGAGCTTGTTCACTCCCTGTCATATGTGTAAGCAGCGCTATATGCGAGTTTACCTTGTTAGTATGTATGTACTGAAATTAATTAATATTATTCAAATTTTGATACATGCAGATACCAGAGGAGCACATCTTCTATCTCTGTAGGTAAGGCTTTGAATTTGTTGATTTTGGTATTTCTTGTCAATTTTATAGACCAGTATGTGCTAAATATAATGTTCTGACAGTTGCTAGGGGGAAGGCAACATTCGAGGCTGCTGACCCCAGTCCTGGACGCCGCACACGGACGGCACCACGGAGGTTTGGAGAGAGGCCGAGGACTGGGCTCTAGCAGGGCCTATATGAGGTTGGACTCCACCCCGGTGGTTACTTCCTCCGTCTCCAGTTAGCGACGTATCCAGCAGGAACAGGAGAGCTTGAAGGCCACCGTTCAGGAGTTGAATGAGATGCTGGTATGTATACTACCTAATAGTAAAATATAATGTCATATTATATATATCAGCATATCTAATATCAGTACATAGCCTGAGCTTATTTGGTTGTAGACTTATGTTTTATTAATCATACATACATATGTAATTGAAATAAACAACGCTTTTCCAAACTAGATATCCAAACAGGGTTTCGAAATAACTTAATAATGATACGAATTCGAATAATAAACAGTTCTTACACGCTTCTTACACACGTTATATCCAGACGCGACAGGGTAGATCGGCCGAGCCTCCACACGCATCTCCTTCGGCTGCGGTTCCGCAGACAGCTCCTGTAGCTCCACCGCCCACTCAGACTCCCGCTCGCGACGAATTGCAGAGTTTATTGACCGAGGAGCAGGACCGAGCTGGACCGAGCTAGGGTAGATTTTTTGTTCTTTTTTTTTGAAACATGTATTTATTTATATCATACACATTGTACTACATTTTGAAACGATATTGATATTGGTTTGTATTTATATCATATTCAGTTTTTGTGTTTCTTTTGTATATTATATATATGCGTGAGATGTGATTATGAATACTGCAATATATGATTTGATTGATGTATACATTATTGTGCACAGGGCGGGAAAAAATCAAGCAGCCCATTTTTAAAAAAAAATTACAGACAATATGTACCTACGGATTAATCCGTAGGCCGACATGTTACCCCTACGGATATATCCATAGGGGATAAATATCAGCAGTAACTGATATTTCCCCCAGATTTCAGTGCCAGGTGTTTGGGAATACCCCTACGGATATATCCGTAGGGGCCACTGACACTCCCCTATGGCGTTATCCGTAGGGGCCAATATCAGGAATCCTGAATTTGTGCCCCTACGGAAAAGTACCTATGAATATATCCGTAGGGGGTAGTACATGCCCCTACGGCTATATCCGTAGGTCTAAGTAATTTAATAAAATAAACCGTAAATAATATAAAATCTTATCCCCTACGGCTTAATCCGTAGGGGAACCTGGACCTACACATATACCCGTAGGGGCAAAAATTTAACCGTAGGGGCAAGTTCAGGGTCTCAACTTGCACCTGCGGCCTTTGCACCTACGGGGTATTTTTTCGCCCCTACGTATATAACCGTAGGGGCAGTGGGTTGCCCCGACGGATAAATCCGTAGGGGCAACCCTTCTTTGTAGTAGAGTCACTAATGGTACGATACTCTATAGGTATATAGCTATGGTAATGTCATATGTGATAAGCAATACAATCCGTGCTCGTGCAACATGAACCGTCAATAATATGTGCAGTGTCCTACGGCTGCTAGTCATAGTATAACTATATCAAGGAAATAAAGTAAAGGCGCAATTCTAATAATGACGTAGAATGTGCGACAGGTATTTGAATCCTAGCCCAGACGCATAACGCCATGCTGGCGATTCCCCTGTAGATGTTAAATCTACTCATCTATACTCCACGCTAGGTGAATCCTACCATCTGCTCCCCCCTGTAGCAGTGTCCGTAGTCCTTGCCTGCAAACCTGCAAATAAGACATGGAAATCATATATAAGCCAAATATTTCGCAAAACGCGATATCGAACCAAAACGAGAAACTCGCGTCGCGAACTAAACGCGCGTGTGCACGATACGCTGAATCGTGTGTCTACGCGTCTAAAACCATCGCGACATGCCGCGATACGCTGGATCACAGAACCCACTCACGTATCGTGCGTATCGCGCAAACACAATGGACACAAAAACGATATATAATCCCATATTTTCCTACAGGTAAAATCTTACAAAACTAGACATGCCAAAACACTAGACAACACAGAAGAGAGCCCTACACAAAACCCCAACACCCATGCCCCCTACTTGGCCGCAAATTGTGGCCAAACCAAATAAATCTGCGGCCTGGATTGGCAATGGTGGGTTCGTATTCTGGTTGTGTGTTCTAGACTTAGTTAGCATGCTCCAGTTTTCTCAAATTTATTCTGAAGAGTCCGGGTCAAGAGCAGATTACAGATAACCAATATATCGTTTTAAAAACACCAATTTTGCACAAAGCACAAACCCTATGGTATTTTAGTGTAATCCAGGGTTAAACTCAGTTAAGGTGACCCTAACAACACTTAAATAAGTAGGGTTTACCAACACAAACATCACTTTGCCACAAGTCCACACAAATTACCTTAATTAGCACTAAATTAGCAAATTTAACACTAATCGATGCTAATTAACACACAAGCTAAGAAAACTAGGGAAAGGGTTCAGAAATATACCCTAAAGAACCCTAGAGAGCAGGTGAAGAAGTGGAGAAGAGCTGCTGTAGGTTGCTGGAGCTCCTGCTACTGCTGTTGCTGCCTGCTGCTCCTGCTGCTGCTGTTGATGATGATGATGATGCTGTTGCTGATGATGATGATGCTGGTGCTGCTACTAGTTGCTGCTGCTGCTGAAGCTTCTTCTGCTGCTGTGGCTGCTGAGTGTGTGTGTGTGTGTGAGGAATGGGAGTGAGAGAATGAGAGCAATGAGGTAAATGAGAGTAATGAGGGAAAATAATTCAAACCCCCCCTTTCTCACTTTCTCTCACTTTATTAATGATGCATGGCACAAGCCATGTAGCACCATGCTTTCTCTCTCTCTCTCTCTTCCATGGTCAACCATTCAAACAATATTAAAATTCCATTTCAAATTCATTTTCATTTTGTTTAAAAACAACCATAACACTTAAACAAAACATAAAACTAACTTAAGACAAATGGTTAGCTAACCATGATTGCTAATCATGGTTAACCTCCAAATACAACCCTAGTTATCATGCAACAGTGTGTGTGTGCCTAGAAAAATTCTAATAAAATACTCACAAAATAGGGTAAAAAATTTAAAACTTGATTTGGTAAACTTTTTATTAAAAACCTTATATTAAAAATATAATTAGCTACAAAACAAATTCTAAGGTGTTACAATCCCCCCCCCTTAAAAGAAATTTGTCCCCGAATTTAAAAATATACCAAGCGTACCTTCAAAGAGAAGATTACAAACTCTCAGATCTCGCTCGCAGCCTCCCAAGTGATTACCTCACTATACGGCTACGCCCAAGAAAAACCCTTCACAGATGGTAAGACCCTTGACCGATGTTCCTCTACCTGCCGAGCCATTAACACACATGGCTGCCTGTGAGCGAAACGATCGCGTCCAAGTCCAATGGTCTGGTGCCAAATCATGTGAGAAAGGTCAAGAAGGTAATTGTAAAGTATCATCACAAGGAATACGGGGTGAAAATCCAATAATCTGGGCAGAAGAGCCAAATTAAAGGCGACGAAACTAACTTGCTTATATGATCTCAAAAGGACCTAAATCCTGGGACAAGTTTCCCAAAGTCCAACACGTCATTCATTGGAAAGTCCGTAGGAATACATGATATGTCCCTGCGAACTCGAGTCTATTACCAACACAGTCGGCATAAGTCCTCAGTTCGCAATGGAAAATTTCCATCATGACCTAACACAACTGGACCATCTCCGAAGTCTCTAGACTAGCTGGGGTCCAAAGTCCTATTTACGCAGAGTCAGAAAAACAACAGACTGGTGATCGACACGACCTAACCCCTAAACCTAAAGGTGGCCAATTGGAGTGTCTCCTGATAACAGCTATCGAAGGAGAAGTCTAATGATGGCGAGTGACGATCCCCAACCGCTGACAACAATCAAAACGAACACACAACTTAACAAGAAACAACTGAGCACATTGAGTAAAACCAGACGACAAGAATCTAAATGGAGTCACACCCTGACTAAACTTGGGTAGAAACCATAACGAAATTCGTGGAGATCTGCTCCCACTCCGACTTCGGAACGGTAAAAGGTTGCAACTCTCTAGCCGGCCTCAGATGCTCGACCCGAGCACACAACAAGACAGACACCTTGAAACGAAATCTGAAACTTCTCTTTACATCCCTGTCCACCCATAACTATCTTACAAGTCACGCTAAATGTTGGTGGAACTTGAATGCATATAGAGAGTTGACTGATGTGTTTGCTTTAGGATTTCATATCTCTACCCGATAACATCAGGTACACAAACGCGTCCCAAACATAGCACACCCTGTCACAAATCAAGGACTCCGAGTCATTACCCAGCCGAGTATGCTCAAGTATCTCTGACGAACGAGCATCGGAGGGCAGTGTCTCGCGAAAGCGATTTAAGAAAAATGGTCGGGCGTGGACATGAGCAAGTTGTCCCCTCCGTAGAGACGAACTTAAGCTGTACTCAACGATCACACAAGAACTGTAAATCTGCAGAAGACTATCACAACAATCAAATCCGCTGCAGGAAGATGTACATTAAGCTCTGGTGGTCCGTGAAAATCTGACACGACTCTCGAACATGCAGTGTCTCCAAATCTCCAACGCCAAACCACCGCGGCCATCTCCAGATCATGAGTGGAATATCCTTCTCGTACTTCCTCCAAATGTAGGGAAGCAAAAGCGATAACTCTATAGTGCTACATCAGTGCACGATCGAGCCCCACTCAAGAAACATTACAGTTAAACAACAAGGTCGCCCGAACCAAAGACAAAGAAAGAACTGATGTAGTTGTTAACAGAATCTCCAACTGCCGACGACTCCGTACACATGCCTCAGTCTACAAAAAAGAAACCTCTCTTTCTGTCCATTCAGTCGACAGTGCAGCACTACTCTGACAATCCTGCATGAAACGGCGGTAAAAACCTGCTAAGCCCAACAATCTGCGGATCTCCGTCCTGCACACAAGTCTGGGCCTAAGATGTACGGCCACGATCTCCCTCGAAACCATACGAAACCATCTCCCGTGACTACAAGACCTAGGAGTCAACACAAAACAAGGCTGGAGAAACACTCCGAGAATTTAGCAAACTGCTGGTGCTCTCCCAGTATCTGCATAACAAATCATCAAGTGCTACTCCTGTCCCTCAAGACGCATTAAATAGACCAGAATGTCGTATATAACACAACAAAACTGGTCGAGGAACGGCCTGAAGAAATCTGGCTCATCACATTTACAAATGCTGCCAGGGCATCAGTGAATCCAATGACTCACCAAAACACACAAAGCCCGCAGCACGCACAAGGCAGTCTTCGGAATGCCGTCATTCCGAACCGCAATAATGATGGCCTGATCCCAAACAAACTTAGAAAATGTCTCGCACTCTGGAGCTGATCGAAGAGATCGTTAATGCGTGGTAAGGGATACCTATCCGCACCGTAAGCCGGTTCAATTAACGATCCGTCGATACGCAACCCTAAACTGCCGTCTTTCTCCTTGATGAACAGAAATAGGAGCTTGCAAAAGCGAAGCACTCAGACGCACAAAGCTCCCCAAACCACAACTCTGCAGTTGATCCCTTAGCTCCCAAGCTTCGCCGGCTCATCCGGAACAACGTCGGAAAAACTCTCGCACGAAAGGAACACCGGCCCAACAATCCCACTGTGGCTCCGGTATCATGAATGAACCCCAAGAATCCACGACATCTCCTCAGTAGCCGACTAGAGAAAAAGGCTGAATTCAAGCTGTGAGAGGCGGCACAACTATCCACCTGCACAACAAGAACTGACCTGCCGGGAAAACAAACTTGACTGTTTCCTCATAGTAGTCCACAGACGCCTAACACGTAACTAAACAAGTCCGTGCCCAGGAGAACGTCAAATCCAACATCTCTAGAAGGATCAAAACGACGGACGAATCTCTATCCCCTATCCGATTGGCACACAACTGAAATACGTGTCGCGCAACAAAAGAATCGCTGACAGAAATTAAAACAACAACTACGACTAATCTACCCAACCACGGCACAAGCATGAAAAACAAACGAATACATCAAAGAGCATGCGAAATAAGGATACCTGAAGACTCTGCATTTGACGCCTGCGCGTCCCGATGTGTAGAAGCAAACTCATGCATCTGCCCTCTACCCGCAGCTGGCTGAACTCCTCTGGTAGACTGAGCCCTCTGAGAAAATCTTCCACGTCCACGGCCTCTCTGATGACGATCCTGACGAGGTGCTAAGGAACAATCCCTGACGAAGTGCTGAAGGCTTCCGCATCGAAAACATCCACGTGCTGACTGCTGACCATCCTGGGGATGAGAGCTGAACGACTGTCCTCGTCCTAAGCCTCTTCTACTCCCGCGACGGCCACGAAATCTGTCTCGATGACCAAACCTCTGTCTCTGGGCTGGTACACTGGTACAAGTCCTCCACTGTCCTCGAACTCTCTGAGCCTCTGGAATATGCGCCTGATCAACTCGAGCTGCAACCACTGGTGCTATGTAGGTGACGGACTGCTGCATGCTGATCGCAAGTGACAACTGAGTAACAGGGGTGACAACCTCCTGTCGTAGGTCCCGAACGACATCAACCAATGAACTCATAGTCTGGCGGAAGTCCTGCATCTCTACTAAAAGTCTATCAATAGTATAGGTCGTAGGCTGATCCGTCTGCACCTGTGCAACTAGAGTGCCATCCTGGTCAGTACTCGTCTCACCTGAGCCAACTCTGATCTCGGCCCTCGCTGCACCACTCTGAGTCCCCATAGTCATCGGCGGCAAGGCTATAAATAGACATAAGATTCCATGAGAATAAGGAATCGAATCTCAAGGATATGAATCATCAAGGAAGGAATTTCAAGAAAATTGTACTTAAGTTACTTAATGCAAAGTACCGCATCGTGGGTATGCTGCAGACATACACACACTACGTTACTCTGCTTAAGCTACCTACTCCATCGTACTAAGGTTATACTACACTCCGAAAGGTAAAACCTAGTGCTTTGATACCAACTTTGTCACGACCCAAAATTGGCCCGTGACAGCCCTAATACTACGCAACGCCTAAAGACGTAACGCAGTAAAAGAAAGCCAAAACCCAGAAATCTAAACCAAGAAAATACGGAAAAGATAACATAAGGTTTTGAAATAGTTGAAATCGCAACCCAAATTCTTTAAAAGTCCTACTTTATTTCTTTAAAGTTTTAGCAACACCCCTTTTTGTAAAAACTAGCCAAGATGAATACAATACAAATATACGACGCCGTTGCGAAGAAATAAAGACAATAGAGAGAAAGCTGTATATAAAAGACAACAAATCCACAATAATATACATTATCGTCCTCACCAGGTCTCAAAGTTAACAACATAATAGTAGATGGAGAGTACAAGATAAAACGAATGTACAATACAAAATACAGATAACTACCAAAACCCACTTAAGAAAAATAGTACTGTGAGCTGATGCGGTATCTGTAGCAAAAGATGATAGCTGAATAGCGGAATAGCCTGCCTCGACTACTCTGGGAGACAACCTGAAACACCTGTGGCACAACGGGGGTGAGTTTCCAACTCGTGAATAGTAGATAACATATGCAGGTAATCGCAGGAATGCACGTACAACAGGAATCTAAGATATGCGATTACAGTAATAACATCTCATGCAAATGCTGAAAAATGGAAAGTACACTAGCAGGTACAATCAATATATGAAGCAATAATAACATGACAATAGTGTGCAATAACTATACAATAGGGATATGAGAATGCAGATATGCAGCTATCATAATGGTACACTAACAGGTACTACCAATATATGAAACTGTGTATAAAAATAGATAAGTGTGAGGTATAGGGTGGAATATGTCATTTCCACGGAAACCTGACATCGTGGCAGGATCACAATCCATCAAGAAACTCAAATCCACAATTCCTCAAATCAGCCCCCAAACTGGGCTCTCACATCATATAAGTCTCGCATCACCTCAATGTACAATATCGAATAGCTCTCCTATATCTCGAATGTACAAATCAACAATCTCTTTCATATCCAATATCCAATCTCAATGAATCACCTATATCCCAAGTCGAATCTCAAGTAAGTTTCTAACATCCTAAATAAATATATATGCAGAAATAAATATGATGGGGTCAATACACATATATTAGCGTCCTATTCCACTAATATTGGTGTAAGAGTATATATAACAACGGCTAATCCACTGTTATATATACAAAGGTGTTTAAAAGAAATATCATGAAAACAATGTGCCAAGAATCGACACAGAAATCCTGATAGGGACGTATCATACGCTGTCCCGAAAGCACGAGTGCCTAGCTCTGACCCTCGCCTTTCGATATATGCATACGTGCATGACTCCCAACGGTGTCTCTATGACCCCCGCCGAGTAATTAGTACTGTCACCGGTAGGTACTAGCCTGCCTCCAGGCTCAATCGGCAACATCCATCGATCTTCTTGCCGAGGGGAACCATACCGGGCCCCACCATGTACCCTCATACTGCAACCACACCTCGTATGGAGTATAAAATCAGAACCGATAAATATCATGGTGGCTGCGCAAATATCATGTCAAGGAAACCGGGTTTTTCAATATATGCATAATTTCATGAACTCCCGCGGTTCCCAAATCCAGAAATCATCATGTGAAATCCAAATAACAATGCGCAAATCCAGGAATAAAGATAGGTGATATATCAGAAATGCGAGTATATAAATGAGAATATGTAGCTGAAACCAGATGTATGCGAAACCAATAAGGTACAACTAAGTAACATCAGTGAAGATAAATATGTAACTACAACTGAATATGTGTGTAACATACAGGTGTAGCAATGTATAGGTGTCTACCTATAAGAACTTATGTCGTATACCCCCCTGGGTACAAGAAAATATGAGTAAGGTATACATATAGATGTATCGTAAAGGGTATGTGTACCTATCACTAATGGTATGATACTCTATAGGTATATAGGTATGATAATGTCATATGTGATAAGCAATACAATCCGTGCTCGTGCAACATGAACCGTTAACAATATGTGCAGTGTCCTACGGCTGCTAGTCATAGTATAACTATATCAAGGAAATAAAGTAAAGGCGCGATTCTAACAATGACGTAGAATGTGCGACAGGTATTTGAATCCTAGCCCAGACGCATAACGCCATGCGGGCGATTCTCCTGTGGATGTTAAATCTACTCACCTACACTCCACGCTAGGTGAATCCTACCATCTGCTCCCCCCTGTAGCAGTGTCCGTAGTCCCTGCCTGCAAACCTGCAAATAAGATATGGAAATCATATATAATCCAAATATTTCGCAAAACGCGATATCGAACCAAAACGAGAAACTCGCATCGCGAACTAAACACGCGTGTGCACGATACGCTGAATCGTGTGTGTACGCGTCTAAAACCATCGCGACACGCCGCGATACGCTGGATCACAGAACCCACTCACGTATCTAGCGTATCGCGCAAACACAATGGACACAAAAACGATATATAGTCCCAGATTTTCCTACAGGTAAAATCTTACAAAACTAGACATGCCAAAACACTAGACAACATAGAAGAGAGCCCTACACAAAACCCCAACACCAATGCCCCCTACTTGGCCGCAAATTGCTGCCAAACCAAATAAATCTGCGGCCTGGATTGGCAATGGTGGGTTCGTATTCTGGTGGTGTGTTCTAGACCTAGTTAGCATGCTCCAGTATTCTCAAATTTATTCTGAAGGGTCCGGGTCAAAAGCAGATCACAGATAACCAATATATCTCTTTAAAAACACCAATTTTGCACAAAACACAAACCTTATGGTATTTTAGTGTAATCCAGGGTTAAACTTAGTTAAGGTGACCCTAACAACACTTAAATAAGTAGGGTTTACCAACACAAAAATCACTTTGCCACAAGTCCACACAAATTACCTTAATTAGCACTAAATTCGCAAATTTAACACTAATCGAAGCTAATTAACACACAAGCTAAGCAAACTAGGGAAAGGGTTCAGAAATATACCCTAAAGAACCCTAGAGAGCAGGTGAAGAAGTGGAGAAGAGCTGCTGTAGGTTGCTGGAGCTCCTGCTACTGCTGTTGCTGCCTGATGCTCCTGCTGCTGCTGCTGTTGCTAATGATGATGATGTTGCTGCTGATGATGATGATGCTGTTGCTGCTACTAGTTGCTGCTGCTGCTGAAGCTTCTTCTGTTGCTGTGGCTGCTGAGTGTGTGTGTGTGTGTGAGGAATGGGAGTGAGAGAATGAGAGCAATGAGGTAAATGAGAGTGATGATGGAAAATAATTCAAACCCCCCCTTTCTCACTCTCTCTCACTTCATTAATGAAGCATGGCACAAGCCATGTAGCACCATGCTTTCTCTCTCTCTCTCTCTTCCATGGTCAACCATGTAAAACAATATTAAAATTCCATTTCAGATTCATTTTCATTTTGTTTAAAAACAACCATAACACTTAAACAAAACATAAAACTAACTTAAGACAAATGGTTAGCTAACCATGATTGCTAATCGTGGTTAACCTCCAAATACAATCCTAGTTATCATGCACAAGTGTGTGTGCGCCGAGAAAAATTCTAATAAAATACTCACAAAATAGGGTAAAATATTTAAAACTTGATTTGGTAAACTTTTTATTAAAAACCATATATTAAAAATATAATTAGCTACAAAACACATTCTAAGGTGTTACAAATACCGGATCAGGATCCCACATATGTTATATATTACTTGGGCTACAGAAAGGTAGAGAACTGAGAACGGGTGATAAGTTTCATGAGGCAGAAAACGGTACAAGTGTTGCAGCCAAGTCTGTTGGTCACTGTCACCCTGTATTACCAGAATACATTGATTCTGAACAAATGTTATTAGATACCGAACCTGCTATACAAAATCATATCAGTCTCTTTATTTAGATAAAGAAGGATATAATTTTGTATTGTTGGATAATGTTTTGAACATTTCCTAAATCAAGAGTTGATCGGTTCAGGCACGTTATCTAAAAGTATTAACGTTCTAAATCAAAATACAGTTCTTAGTATACAGAACACACATAAGAGGAAGAGTTCAGAAATGAACAAATCCTTCTTGAGGTATTGTAGACTAGGTCATATCAATGCGACCAGACTAACTCAAGTTACATTAAGATGCATATTTAAATCAGTTTGAATTTACATCTTGTGAAACTTGCCAGTCATGTCACAGAGATAAGATGACCATAGCTCCGTTTACTGGAAATAGAGAAAGAGTTAGTGAACTCTTGGGATGATACATGATTGATGTATGTAGGTCCCATGTCTACACATACCAAGACCGGTTCTTTGTACTTCATTACATTCTCTGATCATCTCTCATGATTCAGACATATGTTCCTGTTGAAACACATGTCCGAAGCTTTTGAGATATTCACAGAATATAAATTAGAAGTAGAGAACCAAAAACGGGTATAAGTATTATGTCCTTTGATGTGATCGAGGAGGAGAATACTTGAGCACGGAATTCCTCGATTATTCTAAAAGAGAATGAGATTCTCTCTCATCATTACTCCTCCGTATACACCACAACAAGTCGGTGTATCGGGGAGGAGCTATTACCACCTATTTGATATGGTGCACTCTATGATGAGTACTACTGAGTTTCCTATTTCCTTTTAGGGAGTTATGCACTTATGAAGTTGCATACCTATTGAATAGGGTTCCGATCAAATCAGAAACCTACCATTTCATATGAGATATGGAAAGGGAAGAGCCCATCTCTTAAGTCAGTTAAGATTTAGGGTTGTCCAGCCTATGTCTAAAAGCATAATCCGGACAAGCTCGAGGCAATGTCAGTTATGCAGAAGTTTGTTGGATATCCCAAGCATATGAAGGGAATATCTTCTACCAAACCAAGGAACAAAAATGTTTTGTTTCTCAACATGCCACCTTTGTGAAAGGGAATTTCTTGTGAAGAAATTAGTGGACATAAGGTTGTTCGGCACGGCTAATTTTTTAATTGCGCATGGTTGATGCCTCGTAGAACCTTGTGTGCGTGCCTAGCAACCCTACACCATCCACCCGACTTCACGCCGTAGATATAAATCTACTCACCTCGTCCTTGCTTTTCGGTGCCGACGTCGCCACGCGCTTGCTTGTCGTCTCGAAGTCCACATCGGTTACCTACATATCATAACGCACCGTATCGCATTAAAATCCAACTCATGACAAAAACGATACACGAATCCCACATAAGTCAAAACCTATGGTTGCTTTCACAAATCAACCCAAAAACCCTCGACGTCGGCGTACAAACGCCAAACCATCGAGAAAAATACCAAATGTACCAACCATGGTTTTACAACGCACTAAAATTTATAAAATACGATGCAATTCAACAAAACCAATAAATTGATAAAAAAATCGATTTGTTACAACAAACCTAGTAAGCATCAATTAGCCGTCTCACTTTAAAACTTGATGCTTAAACGAAACTAATGGCCACAATATCTACTAAATATCCTAACTAAGTTATAAAAACCAACTATAAATTTATTCTCATCAATTTTCCATTAAAACCAAAACTCTAGTTTGCAAAATAAACCAATTTTAACAATTACGAAGTAACAATACACAAATTAGCAACTAGATTAGTTTTGCGTGGCATTAACATATTAATCTACTCATTAGAACCATAATCTAATGCTAGAAACCCTCACTAGAATTTTATCCCACCTATATATATCTATATATATATATATATATATATATATATATATATATATATATATAGATAGATAGATAGATAGATAGATATAAACCTAGTTTTTCAAAAATATAAGATTTGGACAAATTACATATAACAAATTTGTAATTTAACAACCAAACTAGGTTTTACATACATTAAGATGTTAAACTATACATTGCAGCCTTAAAGATATAATAAAACCCCTAATTGAAATCACAACTCTTACAAGATTTTTCCAAACATTCAATTAAACCAAATTATTAACTAAATATGCTCAATTTAAAGTATTCAAACAACAATTTAAGTATAGGGTTTAAATTATACCTCACCAAAAGAGATCTAGCATGCAAATCTTAGCCCCCAAAAATAGCTTCCATGCTCCTAGATCCAAGTTAGAAAAGGCTAAGGAGAAGTGAGTGAAGAGTAAGCTATGATTTTGTGAATTTAAATGGGGCTTTATTTTGATGGAATTGTGATGATTTTGGTGTAGAAATTAGATGGAGATTTGGGGATTTCCTGTAGGAGGAGGCTCGGCCAGCAAGATGAGGAGGGGTGTGTGGGTGTATGGGTATATTTCCAAGTCAACAAAAAAAACCCCATACCTCACTTGTACATCACAACTCAATATTTTAATAAAAGCTTATTTTAATTAGATAAGGAAATGGGGTTGGATTGATATGAAATGAGAGAGGGAAGTGGGAAATTCCTGCAGTGCTCTCGGCCAAGGAAAGGGAGGGAAATGGGTATTTGTGAGTGTAGAATTTCCATGACAATAAAACCCCTCAAATCTCCTTATTGCAATTTACAACATTCCCTATTTTCTTTTCTTTTATATTATTTTCTTAAACCATCGTAATAAATTCTTTTTGTTTCAGAAACAACATGTTAAAATTTTGTTTAATGTGTTATGATGCACAAAATTTGTTTCAACCCATTCCAATTTGTAATTTTCCTTAATTAAATGTATTAGCGACGGCCTAAAATAATATTAAAATAATTAATTTCGGAAAAATTTTCAGAAAATTAGAAATTTCACCAGTGGCTCGATAAACACCAAATACTAGTAATTACATAGCTAGAATATGTATATTTAATTTTATAATAAGATATTTGTATTTTGACTTTTTTACAGAAAACCCCTTTATTTTACCGATTTTTCCGAAATTTCACCGAAACGATTTTCAAACGTTACAATCTTCCCCCTTAAAAAAATTCGGTCCCCGAATTTAAATTAAAACTCCCCCCAATACTAAAACTTCTAAGCAAAACCAGCAAGTCGTCAGGGCTCCGAAATCATAAATACATAAAACAAATCGTAGCGCAGCGCATGCGCATGAAAAATGAGCATATAACTCAAAATCAAAACTCCATCCAGCATCCCGCAATCATCGGAGTCATGGTGAAGACACAATGTCTAAATCCAAAATGAAAATCAATATGATATACATCATTAAAACATCTGGAAGCAATGCATGCCAAATCTTCTTCAAATCGCTGTGCGATGCTCGCAGCACTGCACAGTGGCGGACGTCTATTGTAAGAAAATAACTACATATATATATATATATATATATCCTTTGTTTAATATGCACGTCCCGCCGTTTTGAAAGCAATTTCAGAAGGGTTTCCTTATAAAATGTTTCGTGTCATATCAGACACGTAGGTAAATACTGAGACTATAGCTCTTCTTTGGAAATCCCTTCGATAACTATCAATGCATGCAAAAATATACTATGGTACTGTCCTGTGACTAGTCCTGCTCAGTACTAAACCAAATAGCAAACATCATAAAACATACTGCTCCATAAGAATCAATCTCAAAAGTGCATATGAAAACCTTGTGCGTCCGGTGCGCACGGAAATCAAAATCCATGAATGTGCCATACATGTGCACAGAAACAACATCAAGGTGCAACGGGTGTGCACACAACATCGGTCATAGGCAACGTGTGTGCCTGACAGCAAAATCAGGTGCATCTGACATGCACGAAAAATCTCGATTTAGTGCATCTGGTGTGCACCAAAATCGCATCGCATAACATGCGCCCGACATGCGCTAAAAATCTAAATCCGGTGCATTCATCATGCACGAAATCATGAAATCCTATATCAAGCGTCGAACACGCGCAAAATCTGTAAGTCTACGGTAGCGCCCCGGCCGTCTACAGACGCCAAATGCGGAACAAAAACTTTTTAACTGGCGCTATCGTATACTTTAACCCGGATCTGCCATTATTGCTAAACTAACAAACTGTAAAGAGTGTAGAAAGGTTATACCGAATGATCCGAGTCCTTCGTTCTTTAACCATCATCCCACGCTCCGTTGCGGCTGCTCCGATCTCGTCGATCTCCGATCTGCTCGTCCAGGTGGCACGACGTCAATGATTCTTTAAACGGGCTCCCGCCTCTGACTCGAGGCAACTCGGTCGTCAAGTTTGCTAAAAGAGACGACCAAGAATGATGTAGAGAATGAGTAGATGACTTTGTCTCACTTCGTCCAAAACCGTGGAAGATCGGTTAATGAAGTTGCCACTCGAATCGGGTGATGGAATGAAATGAGCTGTGAAATTCCATGCACCCCAAATACTATCATAATCTTTTAACAAATGAATCAAGCAAGAAAATGAGAGAGGGGAGGGGCCGGCCATATATAGATGGAGGGAGGTGAGTGTAGGAGAGGGGAGAGTGACCACAAGAGAAAAGATCAACCACAAATATCCTTCATGCAAACAAAACCTCATTAATGCAAATGGTGATTCATTAACCTAGTCACCATTGCATTAATGGCTCCATTAATGCACTAATGACTCACCATGCCAAGTCACCCTTTCTAGAACCTTCTAGAAGCATGACTCACCCTCATCCAAGAAAAGATAAATCCGACTTTAACCGAATGTTAAAAGACGGCTGATAGAAAACATGAAACTGGCAACTTCCAAAAGTGATCCTGAAACGACTTTCAGGATAACCCCGTAACTGTATAAATATACCCGCATTTGTATTACGACCGAATACAAATGCAACTGAGACAAAGATATTATATCTGCTCAATACAATACTCGGATCCGGCTTAAACCAAAGCTGACCAGTATCATCTGCCCGAAAAATAACACGTGCGTAAACGCACGTGCATTTTCCGAACCCTGCCATAAAACCATACGGCCTCTACAACATTTCGCCCGAACTTAGGAAACTTTCTGTGGGGGACTCTAATGACTCGTCATTACCCAGGCAGTGGGTTTAACCACTAACCGTCAGCGGCACTAGCTATGCGTAACGGCTGCCTATGGACTGACCTCAAGGGAGGCTGATGAGCGAACTCATCAAGAAACCCTACTGAGCCTAACAGTGACAATGTATATACAGTCCGGTCCGTTCGTCAATGAGTATCGCATATCTGCCTACGGGGCTAATAACGTCAGACCCCCAATAGCAGTATAAGTCATGTCGGAGTGTAGCCCAATAACACCCTGAGATACTACTGGAGTACCTACCAGTAAATCTCCTGCCACGGCCGTGGGCTTTGTGTAATGGCTCTTCTAGACACAGCACGATCTCGCCCCTAATACCGGGAGAGACGAATCCCCCGCCGATCCGCTCACGTGCCTCCATATGGCTCGGGACTGTACCCAAAAACTACCAGTTTGCACGACTCCTTTGAGCCGTGGAAGGGTGGAAATCAAAGCACAGTGGGAACTCACACGAGACAAATGAAGACCTCAGGTCGATGAACTAACCTGTACACATGTCACCAGGGAACTGCTATATGACGATATGTATAATACCAACTAGCAGATTCCCGGCGAGTCTTGTCCGGTGTACTCATAACCTAATGAGCGCATGTATACATCTTAGGTGATCCAACTGACACCAGTGGCTTGTGAGACCGGCCACCGCCCCTCCTCGGGGTCTCGACTGTACACACTAGTCTACTCCGGAGTATCGATGCCCTGTCTCGAAACTCCCACGACTAGGGACCACAATTAAGGATATGCGTATAAACCACCCAACTCTCACGTATATGATCGCCATTATACAGTTGGTGGTAAAGGAAGATCCTAAGGGCTCTATCAATGTGTAACATGCAATCAGTCACCTGAACATGTACACGACTGATAAAGGCAAACCAGATAACATACTATCATCTCGAGTAAGTCTGTCCTACCGGTATAGATCCTCCGCAATCATTGCAATCACGTACCTGTGATCCAATAATTGACTCTGAGGGCACTATCTCCAACCACTGTAAGTCTACGGTAGCGCCCCGGCCGTCAACAGACGCCAAATGCGGAACAAAAACTTTTTAAATGGCGCTATCGTATACTTTAACCCGGATCTGCCATTATTGCTAAACTAACAAACTGTAAAGAGTGTGGAAAGGTTATACAGAACGATCCGAGTCCTTCGTTCTTCAACCATCATCCCACGCTCCGTTGCGGCTGCTCCGATCTCGTCGATCTCCGATCTGCTCGTCTAGGTGGCACCACGTCAATGATTCTTTAAACGGGCTCCCGCCTCTGACTCGAGGCAACTCGGTCGTCAAGTTTGCTAAACGAGACGACCAAGAATGATGTAGAGAATGAGTAGATGACTTTGTCTCACTTCGTCCAAAACCGTGGACGATCGGTTAATGAAGTTGCCACTCGAATCGGGTGATGGAATGAAATGAGCTGTGAAATTCCATGCACCCCCAAATACTATCATAATCTTTTATCAAATGAATCAAGCAAGCAAATGAGAGAGGGGAGGGGCCGGCCATATATAGATGGAGGGAGGTGAGTGTAGGAGAGGGGAGAGTGACCACAAGAGAAAAGATCAACCACAAATATCCTTCAGGCAAACAAAACCTCATTAATGCAAATGGTGATTCATTAACCTAGTCACCATTGCATTAATGGCTCCATTAATGCACTAATGACTCACCATGCCAAGTCACTCTTTCTAGAACCTTCTAGAAGCATGACTCACCCTCATCCAAGAAAAGATAAATCCGTCTTTAACCGAATGTTAAAAGACGGCTGATAGAAAACAGGAAACTGGCAACTTTCAAAAGTGATCCTGAAACGACTTTCAGGATAACCCCGTAACTGTATAAATATACCTGCATTTGTATTATGACCAAATACAAATGCAATTGAGACAAAGATATTATATCTACTCAATACAATACTCGGATCCGTCTTAAACCAAAGCCGACCAGTATCATTTGCCCGAAAAATAACACGTGCGTAAACGCACGTGCATTTTCCGAACCCTACCATAAAACCATACGGCCTCTACAACGTTTTGCCCGAACTTAGGAAACTGTCTGTGGGGGACTCTAATGACTCGTCAGTACCCCGGCAGTGGGTTTAACCACAAACCGTCAGCGGCACTAGCTATGCGTAACGGCTTCCCATGGACTGACCTTAAGGGAGGCTGATGAGCGAACTCATCCAGAAACCCTACTGAGCCTAACAGTGACAATGTATATACAGTCCGGTTCGTTCGTCAATGAGTATCGCATAACTGCCTAGGGGGCTAGTAATGTCAGACCCCCAATAGCAGTATAAGTCGTGTCGGAGTGTAGCCCAATAACACCCTGAGATACTACTGGAGTACCTACAAGTAAATCTCCTGCCACGGCCGTGGGCTTTGTGTAATGGCTCTCCTAGACACAGCACGATCTCGCCCCCAATACCGGGAGAGAAGAATCCCCTGCCGATCCGCTCACGTGCCTCCATATGGCTCGGGACTGTACCCAAAAACAACCTGTTTGCACGACTCCTTTGAGCCGTGGTAGGGTAGAAATCAAAGCACAGTGGGAACTCACACGAGACAAATGACGACCTCAGGTCGATGAACTAACCTGTACATATGTCACCAGGGAACTGCTATCTGACGATATGTATAATACCAACTAGCAGATTCCCGGCGAGTCCTGTCCGGTGTACTCATAACCTAATGAGCACCTGTATACATCTTAGGTGATCCAACTGACACCAGTGGCTTGTGAGACCGAACACCGCCCCTCGTCGGGGTCTCGACTGTACACACTAGTCTACTCCGGAGTATCGATGCCCTGTCTCGAAACTCCCACGACTAGGGACCACAATTACGGATATGCGTATAAACCACCCAACTCTCACGTATATGATCGCCATCATACAGTTGGTGGTAAAGCAAGATCCTAAGGGCTCTATCAATGTGTAACATGTAATCAGTCACCTGAACATGTACACGACTGATAAAGGCAAACCAGATAGCATACTATCATCTCGAGTAAGACTGTCCTATCGGTATAGATCCTCCGCAATCATTGCAATCACGTACCTGCGATCCAATAATTGACTCTGAGGGCACTATCTCTAACAAAATCCAATCATGTGCATAAACTGCATAAAACAAATATCGAGCATCACCCTCGAAATCGAAGTCCAGTGCATCCAAGTGCACAAAATACGAATCACTGTACTACAGCATACGTGAACTATACCGAGTGCAAAAACCAAATCGTGTGCGTGCATACGCACCGAATCAACTCAACCGTATGAAACCCATAAAATCATAAACATGAGAAACCAAGGCACGAAAGCGATATCAAGTGAAACAACTGTGCAAAATCGTAAATACTCAATAGGTGCAACCATGGTCCATGAAAACAAATACCACGAAACTCAATCATCAAAATCATTCATGTGAATAGATCGCCCAACACATTGAAATCAAGTATGGCGGAATAGTCCCGCTCAAGCAAATCCTTCAAGAATCTCTGGCCAACTGTCATGGTCACTCATAGCATGTCTCGTCGACGATCCTGAACTCTGGCCTACCGGTGTGCATAACATGACCACTCCTGGGTCTAAGTCTTCTCGTAATTTATTCCAGAAAGGTCCTGTCGAAATCTCTCCCAAATCTCGTCTCTGCCGAACTGTCCGGAAGTCATCGTCCCTTACTAGATCTGTTCTCGTTCCGGAACGGCTGCATACTCATCACGACTCCTTCCGGAAGGTATATCCAAGTACAATGCCTCGGCATGCGTATCGCATCTCTGATGTCGGCGGAGTGGAACGTCGTCTCATCAAGATCTCGTACGAACCTCTTACTCCACTTTCTCTAATGTCGACTGCTTCGGACTCGTCTCATCGTGGCTGCATGGACTGAGCTCCAATGGCTATCCTCGTATCTGGAGTCTCCCAAGAAATGCATCTCACCACCTAGCATCCGAATGAAGTCGAACCATCAGATCGATTCATCAAAACCTCATAATCCCCCAAGAGCTCAACATCTTGGGTACAGTTTAACAGTATCGAGTACATACTTCAGCATCGATGGTCCAGCCGTAGAAGGGCAAACCCAAGCCTCACTAATGGCGCCGCGGAACTGCCGCAAACCCTAAGGTTCAAAGGCTTTCACACGGTCATTAAGTCGAGTTAGGGTTTCATTCTTCTAGAGGGTCCATAGGATTGCCTGCATGTCTTTTCGAATACTTTAAACTTGGAATAATAGGTTTCTGACATTCGATCGTCTCTGTTGACTCTCAACGTCTCCGCGTGAAGTCGTCTCTAGCTGGAATCAATCTATCTGATGACCTCGCATCGGGGTAGCGAACGAACCACTTGTCCTAGTCATTCATCCTCGGTGACTAGCGACCTTCTATCATCTCTTAGTACACTCGTACTGCAATAGCTCCAACATCTGGGGCGACATCTCGTCGTTCGCAGCAATAACTGGCTCGCTCGTCTGCACGTTGAACAGTGCCTCAATCATCATGAACAAGCAATACGCCAACGGTCATCAAAATCTGGCTGGCCTCTATCAGTGGCCCAATCCTCTAGTGCAAATCGGCACGTCCGAGTAATCTCATACAGTAATCCACCCAACGCTCGTGGCGCGAAAACACAATGAAAAGACACATCTCTGCAATCGTGCATCGCCGGAATCACGCCATGGTCAGTCCTCGTTCTTGACGAGATAATGCTGACCGCAACTCTAGCCGTAGCTCTCCCTGCCCATAATCGTGGCACCAAAACCATGACTGGTACCGATGAGGCTAGATCATAGGAAGGAATATAATACTGAACAAAGAAATGTACATCCTAAGGCTTCTTAAGTGGAGTAGCGTATCGTAAGTATGCCGCGGAACATACCCACGGTACGTCACTCTACTTTAGTCACCTATTCCATCAACCAAGGGTCATCCTACGCTCCGAAGGTAAAACCTAACGCTCTGATACCAACTTTGTCACGTCCCGAAAGTACGGAACATGACCGGCACTTAAACTACGAAACGTCTCGAGGCGTACGTAATCTAAGTAAGCCGAAAACCCAGAAATCCAAACCAAGAAAAGTAGTAGAGTGAAGGAAAAACCGATTTAAATCAAGTAGTTTTAATAGCATAAGCCGAATTATGCGTTTTTTTAAAACATCAAAAATTTCTTGAAAATTTCGGCAGAGTCTCCTTTGTAAATACTGGCTCCCAAACGGGATACAACATGAATAGTATACGAAATCAATAAAAGGCATTCCCAAGTGGGAGCTAGCTCTTCGTCAATCGACGGTCACAACCACACAAGCAATATAATATAGAACGCCAAGGGCGAGGATCAAAACTCAAAAGGTGTTAGGTCCACGTTACCTCTCCCGGTACTTTCGGGGTTGCGGAAACTGTAAAACAAAAAAATTTCTAGACTCTGTAACATGGACCGTAAAAGCCGGATCTTTGCTAAACAACACACTAGCATCCTAACTAAAGATTTATCTACTCGGTTAGGGGTTATACCTCAACTTGAACTCCTTCTCTTCTTGTTGTTCTTCTCTTTGCTTGCTCCGAGGGTTGATCCTGACTTTGGTCACCTCCGCGGCCTCCTTGAGTCGAAGACGATCCACCCGAGAGATGTACACCGAGCTCTACCTCGAGCCGAGGTAACTAGGGCAAAGAGATTGCTAGTCTAGAAGCCATAGGTTATGTATAAGTGTTAGAGGGATGGTTTTGTCTTTGTAGGATCTTTATCTCTCAACACGTGAGATCGAAAGATGAATCAAGAGGAGGAAGAAGGAGGAGCTAGCAACCATGGTGTATTTCTTTTCTTCTTACTAGAAAAAGGCAAGAGAGAGAGTGAGAAAGAAATTATGAGCTAAAGAAAATGATCCATGGTTCAATAATGCAAAAACATTATCATTACTAATCCCATCAAGATAAAGTTTGATGGCTACATTGAAATGACCATTATCATAATCAAAAAGAAAAAGAAAATGAAAAGAAGAGTGTAGACCTCTCTTGAAGGTCAATGGTCAACACGGTCAACCGGTCAACAAAGTCAAGAGAGGTCAATGTTGTCAAATGGTCAATGCAATTAGCCATTATAAAATTATCACTAAAAGGATTAGTAAATGATGTCCGCAGCTCATAATGGTTTTGACCAAACCAATTGTCAAAACCCTAATGAGTTCGCCTCAAAATGGTTTTGACCGAATCAACTGTCAAAACCCTAATGAGCCTGCCACATAACGGTTTTGGCCGAACCAACTGCCAAAACCCTGATGAGGCACCTCCTCCTTCATCGCTCCGGAAAACTGTGCATACACACCTGCATCCGCATTCCGTAGAATGCGGATGCGCAGAAGACAAAACAAATCCATCCGTGCAATACTAGGATCCGGCTTAAACCAAAGCCCACTAGTATTGCCTGCCCGAACACCACATGCACACAAGTGTACGTAAGTGATCGTAGCCCTGCCGTAAAACCATACGGCCTCTACACGTTTTGCTCAGTGCAGGGAAACTCTCTGTGTGGGACTCTAAAGACTCGACACTACGCTGGCAGTGGGTTTAACCACAGACCGCAAGCGGCACTAGCTGTACGTAACGGTCCCCAGGTAGATGTCGATAAGAAGGCCGATGAGGTAAACCCGTCCGAACTCCTACCGAGTCTGTATATGACAATCTCCGTACAGTCCGGTCTGTTCGTCTGATACATCGTATGGCGGGCCTAGGGGGGCGGTAAACGTCAGTCCCCTAATAACGGTACAAGTCGTGTCGGAGTGAAGTCTAGAACACCCTGAGATAACAATGGAAACCTACCAGTATATCTCGCTTGCCCTGGCCAGGGACTACTCGTGTAATGGCTCTCCTAGACACAGCGCGATGTCAACCCCCAAAACCGGGAGAGACGAATCCTGTCTAACCGTCACTTCCTCCAAGTGCTTCGGGACTGCACCCAACTACTACCTGTTTGCACGACTCAGTAGAGTCGTGGTAGGGTGGTAATCAAAGAACAGTGGGAACACACTCGAGGCGAAGTGACAGTGTCAAGTCAGCGGACTAAGCTGTACTCATGTCACCTGGGAACTGATAACTGACGATAGGTATAATACCAACCATCAGTTCCCGACGAGTCCTGTCCAGTGTACTCGTAACCTAACGAGCACCCGCATACTATCTCAAGTACGACGTACTGACGGCTGTGGGACAGACCGTCTCCCGTGCTGGGATGAGAAGCGCATACGCTTGTCTACTCCGGAGTATCGATGCCCTATATCGATAATCCCATGACTAGGGACATGTATAAGGATGTGCTTGTGGATTACCCAGCCCCCACGAGTGTGATCGCCATCACAACGCCGGTAATCAAGCAAAGATCCTAAGGGCTCTACTAATGCGTATAGGTGATATAATAAAGAAACACACATGTACACATTAAAGCAGAGACAAACCAAGTAGCATACTACTATATCGAGCAAGATTGTCTGTACAACTGTGAATATCCCAAGCTTCCATCAAGTAATATACATACTAGTATGATACAGTAATGGCCTCTAGGGCATATACACTAACAATCTCCAACTTGCACTAAGGCCATGTACTGGCGTATCGAAGACCTATCATCTCGATCAGCCGCTCGAACTGAGTCTGGGGAAAGGCCTTCGTGAATGGGTCTGCTGTGTTGTCCTTTGTGTCCACTCTCCGCACCTCGATCTCCTGGCGATCAATGATCTCCCTGATCAGGTGATACCGCCTTAAGATGTGCCTGGATTTCTGATGGGACCTTGGTTCCTTCGCTAAAGCTATAGCCCGATTGTTATCGCAATACAAAGGTATTGGGTCAACAATGGACGGAACCACCTGAAGTTCACTAACGAACTTGTTCATCCAGACCGCCTCTTTTGTGGCATCGCTTGCAGCAATGTATTCAGCCTCCATCGTCGAGTCTGCGACGGTTTCCTGTTTGGAACTCCTCCAACATACCGCCCCTCCGTTGAGGGTAAACACAAAACCCGAGACAAACTTGCTGTCATCTTTTTCACTCTGGAAGCTTGAATCGGTAAAGGACTCGACCCTGAGGTCTCCATTACCGTAAACCTGGAACATCTCCTTAGTCCTTCTCAGGTACTTGAGAATGTTCTTCACTGCTGTCCAGTGGTCCTCACCTGGGTCTGACTGATACCGGCTTACCGCGCTCAGCGCGTAAGCTACATCTGGTCTTGTACATAGCATCGCATACATTATAGACCCTACCTCCGAAGCGTAAGGTATAGTGCTCATGCGAACCCTCTTCTCGTCAGTCTTAGGAGACATCTTCTTGGAGAGGGTAATTCCGTGCAATGCGGGTATGTTACCGCGCTTAGAACCCTCCATACTAAATCTCTTTAGTACGGTCTCTATGTACCTGGACTGCGAAAGTCCCAGTAGTCTCTTGGATCTATCTCTATAGATCTTGATCCCCAGAATGTATGAGGCATCACCCAGGTCCTTCATGGAGAACCTTTGTGACAAAAATAGCTTGACGGATTGTAGCATAGGAATGTCATTTCCTATCAAAAGAATGGCGTCCATGTACAATACTAGGAATACGACAGTTCGTCTTACAATCTTCTTATAGACACAAGGTTCATCTTCGTTCCTGATGAAATCAAATTCCTTGATTACCTCATCAAAACAGATGTTCCAGCTCCGCGATTCCTGCTTTAATCCATAAATGGATTTAAGCAACTTGCACACCTTCCCGCTTCTCCCACTGTCTACGAAACCTTCTGGCTGATCCATGTAAACGCACTCTTCCAAACAACCGTTTAGGAAAGCCGTTTTAACATCCATATGCCAGATTTCATAGTCATGGAAGGCAGCAATGGCAAGTAGGATCTGAATGGATTTGAGCATAGCCAAAGGAGAAAAAGTTTCGTCATAGTCCAAACCAGGTCTTTGACGAAAACCTTTTGCAACGAGTCTAGCCTTATAGGTTTCCACCTGCCCATCTACACCAAGTTTCCTTTTGTAGATCCATTTGCATCCAATGGGTTTTACCCCAGGTGGAGCAATATCCAAGGTCCACACTTTATTGGTGTACATGGACTCCATTTCGGATTGCATTGCTTCCTGTGACTTATCAGAGTCCCTACTGATAAAAGCCTGCCTGAAACTGGTAGGGTCATCTTCTTCCAAGATGCAATCCTCTCGATCCCCGTCTATGAGAAAACCGTAGTATCTCTCGGGCGGATGAGAAATCCTACCAGATCTGCGGAGTGGCTGAGGTTCGTCTGGGGTTATTGAATCTAGTGGTTCCTCCAAATTTTCAGTTATATTCTGTGGTCGCTGAATTTCTTCCAGTTCTACCGAACTCCCACTAGTTTCTTTTGCAAGAAACTCCCTTTCTAAGAAGGTAGCGTGGCGAGATACAAACACCTTCTGTTCCTCAGTGTGGTAGAACAAATATCCTAGTGAGTCTTTAGGATATCCTACAAATTTACACAGAACTGACCGAGCCTCCAGTTTGTCCGGTTTTTGTGTTTTCACATAGGCCGGACAACCCCATATCTTTAATCGCTTAAGATACGGATTTCTCCCACTCCATGTTTCATATGGAGTCTTAGGCACAGATATGGATGGAACATAATTCAGTAGGTATGCTGCTGTCTGAAGCGCATGTCCCCAAAATGAAAGAGGCAACTCGGCACTACTCATCATGGAGCGAACCATACCCAACAGGGTACGATTCCTCCGCTCCGAAACACCGTTGTGCTGTGGTGTATAAGGAGGAGTAAGCTGAGAGAGAATACCATTCTCTTTTAAGTAATCTAGGAATTTCGTGCTTAAGTACTCCCCTCCTCTATCAGACCGGAGGATCTTGATACTTTTGCCAGTCTGGTTCTCTACTTCCTTTCTGAATTTCTCAAAAGCTTCAGATTTGTGTTTCATAAGATACACATATCCGAATCTAGAGAGATCGTCAGTGAATGTGATGAAGTAGGAGAACCCACCCCTTGCATGCATAGACATTGGACCACATACATCACTGTATATGAGTCCCAAGAGCTCTGTTGCTCTTTCTCCATGTCCGGTGAACGGGGATTTGGTCATCTTCCCTTTGAGACAAGACTGACAAGTTTCATAAGATGAAAACTCGAACGCATTCAAGAGTCCATCTTTATGCAACTTACTCAGTCTTTTCTCTCCGATATGACCAAGTCTACAATGCCACAAGTAGGATTCATTCGTATCTGAATTCTTCCTCTTGTGTGTGTTTTGTATATTGAGAACTGTATTCTGATTTAGAAGGTAGATACCATTACACAGTGTACCCTCTGCAACCAGTACCTTATGAAGGTAAATGTTCATGATATTTCTATCAAGAACAAATTTATATCCATCTTTATCGAGTAAAGAAACTGATATGATGTTGCAAACCATGGAGGGTACATAGTAGCAATCGTTCAAAATCATTGTCTTGCCATTTAGCAGTACTAGGTGATATTCACCGACGGCTGCCGCATTAACTTGTGCTCCGTTCGCTACTCTTAGTGACATATCACCCGGTGTAACTTTCCTACTTTTTCTCAGTCCCTATAATAAATTACAGATATGAGATCCTGATCCGGTATCTAGTACCCAGGAGGTAGGGCTGACCGTAAAACAGTTCTCAATTACAAGAACACCTGAAGTAGATGCAAAACCATGCTTCTTCTTCAACTGGGTATCCTGGGAATCCATACAATCCCCTTTCCCTTGCTCATACTTATGACTGTTGTCATAAGTTAGAGCTGAACCAACGTTCCCCAGCCCCGAATAATAATTCGGATCGGTTAAGCGATACATTTTATTATCTTGATTAGGGCGTGAAATGGTTGCTACCTGGAGAGAGAGAAAAGAAACACTCAGCGTTCGCTCTTGCAAGATTAGATTGGTTTATTAGTTTATCTAACCAGGATGTCTCCCACTGTTTCCTCAAATTCTTTCTTAAAACCTTTTGAAAGAAGAACTAGTCGGGATTTAATTCACGTCACAATACTTGCTTAACCTTTCAGCCAGGCTAGTGTCGGTACTTCGAGGGAGGTTTTCCAACGCTTTCGCTAAGTTCCTTAATTTAAGAACCTCGTTTCCCTGGGGGCGTAGCCCCGCTAACACCTTTCTAGACACCTACTAGGTTTATAGCATTGATCGTTAAGTGAAATAATCTCCCGAGAGTAATCCAACTCATCAGTGGGATCGGGATCCAATTGTCATTGTGTGATAACCTAGATGGAATCCATTCTAGTCACCATACTCCAGAAGGTATGCTAAATCTGCAAGTTTCAGTGTCTTTAGAAACTCCCGATGTGGTTTTTGCCCCTAGGACCCAAGTGATCTTGACGGAGTCAACAAATCAAAGAGTCCTAGTCAAGTTCAACCCGTCATTATCTGGATTGCATTAAACCCACCCGCATAACCCTTGACGGAGTCAACAAGGTTATACGACTGTCCTAATCAATCCCATATACCGATACAAACAAGCAGCACTTAGCTACCGTACACTACGCCTTGACGGAGTCAACAAACGCAGCACGAATACTAAGTGTTACTTGTAAGAAATGACGGAGGGCTACGGCTGGGTCTTTGGTGAATAACCCGTTAATGTAATGAACTTGATATCGTTGAAGGAACCTGCTAATCTTTTTGAAAATATAGTGGCGAAAACTTTTTGCTAAAGAGGTCACTCCCTGTGAAGGGATCTCGGCTCTTTCCTCGTCGAGTGAGGTGCTGGGCATTCATAAGATGAATACCTCGATGCAAAGCAAGAAATAACCGACTATAGTGAAGTTATTACCCTGACGGAAACTTTTGTCCAAGGGGTCACTCCCGATGAGGGGATCTCGGCCCTTGCCTCGTCGAATGAGGTGCTGGGCATTCATAACCGAATACCTTGATGCAAAACAAAAATGAACGTCCTTGCAATAACAGCTTTTTGAAAAAATTGTTCCAACAACGTCTTTTAGGTTTCTTTTCTTGCATTAGTTCTTTTAATGCGTCCCATCATTTAAATCCTACCATTGCAGAAAACAACGAAAATATGACGTACGCTTATGCCATTCGCATTCGCATTCGCCACGGGGCCCGTCATCACTCGTTAGGTTACTTAACTAACGACAGAGCGGGGGCTGGGCTAGCGCGGCTGAAAAACATAAGCAACGCCTAAATAGTTATTATATATAGATATACAGCAATGATAGCCAATCCAGATCACAGATGAACACTTTGGATATACTAGGAACCCGCGATTCGTTCGAGCCTGCAACGAAAAGCGGATTACACGGTCGTGATGAATGGCCAAAAACCACACCCAAGACCCCTACGGGTGCGGCAAACTACACGCTAAGTACCCGAAGTGAAGCAACCTCCCTCAACACCATAAGTAGGCCACTCGGCACTTCGAGATATCCGGTAGTTTGTCCACCCCCTCTATAGGTCTATCCTAGGAGCAAAAACAGTAAAAAGAATTATACAATGACGGCTACAACCCCGACCCGGCTGTGCGGCCATACAAATAATATTACATTAATTTATAAATTTATTACATGAATGAAAGAAAAAGAAACTCTCATCTCACATCCACCCCGGCTATTCATCCGCGACAATCCAACGAGTTCATATACACAAACCATCAGCATTACAGATCACAGATATGTATAACCCCCACTAATCGACATATAGCGATTAGTAGACGTTCAATACAAATATAACATTACAGATATAACCATTAGCCAAAGTCTATAGAACATCGACCAAAAATACGGATTTTTAAGCCCAAAAAACACATTTTGCTTTCTGGAAAATCTGGGCGGAAAAATCATATTCCAAAAATCCCAAAATACCCATATAAGAACACTGAAGGAAACCGATCCCATAACCGAGCTAACTCCGCCGCGATTCCGCGACATAAGCAAGCTTATGCCACGGTTCCGCGACGCTTTAGCCGAGTTAGGGGATCGAATTTCTCCAGTTTTCTAACAAAAGCATGAGCCAATTTTTAGTGCAGGATTTATTAATTTTGGAACAGATCGAAAAATCGGCAGAAACTTGAAATATCCGGGGTGTTTTGCGGTTTTTCGTCCGGTCGAAATTCTAGATACTTTGCTAACTTGCTAGGGTGTGTTTAGTTAGGCTCTGATACCACTGTTAGGTCCACGTTACCTCTCCCGGTACTTTCGGGGTTGCGGAAAAGGTAAAACAAAATTTTTTCTAGACTTGGTAACATGGACCGTAAAAGCCGGATCTTTGCTAAACAACACATTAGCATCCTAACTAAAGATTTATCTACTCGGTTAGGGGTTATACCTCAACTTGAACTCCTTCTCTTCTTGTTGTTCTTCTCTTTGCTTGCTCCGAGGGTTGATCCGGACTTTGGTCACCTCCGCGGCCTCCATGAGTCGAAGACGATCCATCCGAGAGATGTACACCGAGCTCCACCTCGAACCGAGGTAACTAGGGCAAAGAGATTGCTAGTCTAGAAGCGCTAGGTTATGTAGAAGTGGTAGAGGGATGGTTTTTTCTTCGTGGGATCTTTATCTCTCAACACATGAGATCAAAAGATGAATCAAGAGGAGGAATGTAGCGTCTTGAAAAGTCGTTTTGGTGTTTTCCTGAAAATCGGTGAAAATTCGGTATTTTTCCGAAAACCGTCTTTCGTGTTATTTTGCAGTTTAGGACTAATTATACCAAAATGGATAGGTAATTGCTTGTTTTTAGTATCTAATGAGTTACTTATGAAATTTTGGTCATTTAAAAAAGTTTCCCTTTTTTTTCAATTTTTTAATATTATTTTAAGCCGGTAAGAAAATACATTAAATTAGCGATAAATACAAATTTAAATGGGCTAAAATTAAGCTTTAAAATCATGTTAATTAAAATCTAGTTGTAACATAAATTTTTAGTAATTTATTTTAAGTTTTAACTAATTTTTATTATGGAAAACGAAATTTATTGAATTTAAGCTTAAACTTGCAATTTTGGACTTGCAGGGGGTTTTTTTGCAAAAAAAATTTTGTGCACTCTCACACACACATCCTCACATCTCCTTGGCTGTCCCAATCTGCAGAAAATTCCCCCTCTCTCTTTTGTTTTAAAATTCTTTTGTTAGGGATGATTTGAGTTGAATGTGTATGTTTAAAATATTGTATGTTGAAGGTATGGTGCATTGACTTTGAGGGGAGTTGACCAAGACTTTTTCCCACACCCACACCATCCTCTCTCCCTCATTTCTGGTCGAATTTCCAGAAGCCCCCCCTTCATCTCCTTGTTCTTTTCATTTTCTTCAAAAATTCATTAAGTTGCTTCAAAAATTCCAAATTTAAACCTCACAAAATAACCCCATTCTTCATCCCCTTTCTCTTTAACCTCTCTTGCTTGGAATCATGGTGCTAGGAGGCCATCATTGAGGCAAATTTCTTCTTACTAGATCCATAGGTTTGAGGTATAATTTCTACTCTTTTAATTTCTTATGGTTAAAATCCTTTAATTAAATTGTTTTAGTGTTAATTTAGTGCTATTTTCATTCTAGTTTTGTTTAAAGTTAATGGTTGAGTTAACTAGGGTTTCTTGAAACCATGTTTTAGTTAATTAAATATAGTTAATTAATCTAGTGGTTTACTTAACCAACCTATATGGTTACTTTGCTTAAGTGACTTGATGTATTGCTAATCTAAGTTAACTTGTGTGAAATTTTCTTTGCTTTGCTAATTACCAAAATCAAGAAAAGGTTTGTGTATGGAATGTGGGTTTTGATGCATGGAAAAGGGGTTAATTTAATTGTAGTGGCTTTCTAATGGTTTAAGTTGGATATTTGTGTGATAATATGTGCACTTTGTCGCAAATTGTCGATGTTTGCACCAAATTTGCAAACTTCTAGCTTACTAGGTTTTTATTATATTATTGTGGCGAATTAATTGCGGTATCTAGATTATATTTTTGGCATATCCTATGACATTTAGGATATGTGAGTGCGGATTTTTGGGTGTTCGGGTTTTAGTTTTGCCGGGCGACCAAATCGGCGATTTTTGCAGTTTTTGCGATTTTCGCGTGTGTTCCGCGCACCTTGTGCACGTTGTACCTAGCTTGTGAACGTTAGTATTTTCGTTAGGGAATTGCGTCGTTCTTGATTTGTAACCTTATGTCTTGTATTGATGTAAATTCCAGGTTCGGTCGCGGAGACGTCAGACGCGGTTCGAAAGGGGAAAGCGGTTATCGGACGTGACTAGCTAGGGATTCCTGTGAGTAGATGTAACATCTACGGGGGACTATCGTTGGATGGCGCAAGTCGCCCGATAGTTTTAGTAGCTTAAAAGGATTCTTAGTAATATTAGTAATTAGGGGTGTAATATTTGTATGATTATTTGCTATTTTCATTCCTTATATTGACATACATATACGAACCCATTCTATAGGACACCTGCACCATTGCCAGGGTTTTTATATGCAGCACGAGCATTATTCATGCTTACACACACACCCTGGTAATTGCCATGCCACCACACTAGATAACCTATAAATTGAAACCTTTTACTAAAATTGATATTTAAACTTGTGCTATTGCCTTTAATTCCTTAAAATGAAATCGTAGGATTTCTATTCATGTGCATGTACCTCATCATATTATTTGTTCATGCCTAGTCTATTAATCACACATCGCAACTTGATTATTGATACCATATGCATTCATTATTATTGACATATGCACTTATAAGGATTTCTTGAGATTTTATGATATTTCTGGATTTCGGGGGAAAGCCGCAAAATTTCTAAACTTATTATATTTTTAAAATATGTAAATTGCGGTTTTCTAGTGATGTAAGTGTCGTCCTCCATGAGTTTGCTGTGGTTTTCGAGACCCGTTTCGAGGAGTTGGATGAACCGTCTAGGGTACATGGTGGGCCCGGTATGGTACCCCGGGGCAAGATGAATGTGGTGTTGACGTTGAGCCTGGCAGGGGACGGATTACCTACAGGTGACTGTTTGGCACGGCCGATATCCAGAGGATACCGACCGTGGCCGCGAGATGATGAGATTTTGATATTGAGCTGGGTCAGCCGGATGGCTGAGGCCAGAGATACTATGACATGGATATATGAGATTTGTGATAGTTTTGAGGTGTCGTTGCTGGACACAGGTTCTGGTTGATTCTATTGGTATTGTGCTGGTATTTCAAAAGAGATTCTTAAAGGGAAAAAACATGATTTCTTATACTTACACATTCAGATCACGAGTTGATTCGCATTGCATTCATACCTGCTAGCATATTCATATTGCATACCTACCTGCTATTATGTCCTGCCTTACCTGTATTTTAGATGCTAGGATACTTGTGTGCATGCTTTCGATAGCCTGTATAGATGTTATTTTTTACTCACGAGTTGGCAACTCACCCCCGTTGTGCTACAGCCTTTTTCAGGTCCGCTCCGTCAGTACAGTAGCGGCGGGCGCACTTGCTTCTTTTGCCTGGACTCGAGGTTTTGCTCTTAGGTGGGTTATATTATTATTTTTGCACCACCTTGTATATTCTTTGTATCTAGCGTACTCCATCTACTGTACCTACCAGTATTATTGTATATTGACCTAGAGATGAGACTGTGAGGTTTGTGAACTTTTATGCTGTATTTTGGGGTCGAGCTCACTTGAGTCGACATGCTGTTTTTCTTATGCTTCATTATGATTATTTCGCATGTTGTTGCTTTATATTGCGTGGGATTTGTGACCGCCTTGTGGCGAAGAGCTAGCTCCCGCTTGGGGATGCCTTATTTGTTGGATTCATATATATTCTTGTTGTACCCATTTTGGGGGCCAGTATTTACAAAGGAGACTCTGCCGAAATTTTCGGAAAAATTGATATTGTTTTAAAAAAGGCTTTATATGACTTATTTGATAAACTCGTTTTCAATTGATTGGGTTCTCTTCACTCTTTTACTTATTTGCTTTTGGTTTCTGGGCTTTGGCTTACTTATTTTACGGATGTCTTGAGACGTTTCGTAACTTAAGTGCCAGTCACGTTCCGTACCCTGCGGGTCGTGACAAAGTTGGTATCAGAGCGATAGGTTTACCTTTTTGAGTGTAGGATGACCCTTGGTAGATGGAGTAAGTGACTTAAGCAGGGTAACGTAGCGTGCGTATGTCCGCGGCATACTTGCGATACAGTACTCCGCCTAAGTGACTTTAGGATATACTTGCTTGAAATTCCTTCTTCATTTCCGTGTATCCTATGATCCTATTGCACTATCCTGTTTCCTGTACTAGTCATTATGCCGCCGAAGGCTACGAGGGCACAGAGGGCTGCCGCCCGAGACGAGGTTCGAGCTGGCTCGTTCGAGACTAGGACTGAGCAGGGTGGTATGCCTATGCCGCAGGGACAGACCGATCCACCTTCCCCAGGCCGTATGGATAGGCTCGAGACTGGTATGGAGGAGTTGCGATAGATGATGGGGGGTATGCAGGAGCTACGTCAGATGGTAGGATCCCTAGTTGCAGCCAGTCGTACACCGAGGCCGGATGACGCACCTACTACATCCCAGACTGCTATGATACCTGCTCCTACTACTACCGCCGTGACCATCACGGTTTTGCTACAGGATTTCATGAGGCTGAGACCTCCAGTATTCACCGGCACCGAGGCAGCGGAGGACCCACAGACATTCCTTGACAGTTTAGCCAGGATATGTCGTTCGCTGAGATGTTCGGATGATCGATGGGTAGAGCTTGCGAGTTTCCGACTAGAGGGTCTTGCGCAGACATGGTTGGAGTCAGTCTTGAGAGGTCGAGCTGCAGGTCTACCGCCTATGACTTTGGACGAGTTTACAGTGGTCTTTCTAGCTCGTTTCCTTCCAGAGAGCGTTCGTGACGCCAGAGCTCGCAGTTTCGAGGCCTTAGTCAAGACACCTGGGATGACGGTGTCTGAGTATGACATCTAGTTTACACAGTTATCCCGATATGCTCCGTATTTGGTGGATACCGAAGAGAAGATGGTGAAGAGGTTCGTACAGGGACTTGATGCCCAGCTATATCTTGCCATTGGCGCCCAGCACTACGACACTTATTCAGCTGCTATGGATACGGCATTACGGATGGAGGCACGCATATCACCGACTTCGGCCGTTTCTAGGCCGAAGAGGATTCGCACCGATGTACCGTCTAAGAGGCAACGCGCCAGATTCTTTCCGAGAGATAGGCCTGGCAGAGGATTTGGACGGGGACAGTTATATGGTTCTTATCCCCAGGGACAGCAGCCGTCACCAGGGTGTTTTGGGTGCAGGAGTCCGCATCATCTTGTCAAAGACTGACGGCGAGACGACAGGGAGCAGCGACAGTTCCGCATGTGACCCTACCACCATCACCATCCCCTCCTCAGAGAGCCCTACTTCCTACCACCGGCGATGCTCCACGCCAGTTAGGTGCACCCAGAGGCCGTGGACGCGGCGGTCCTGTTCAGAGAGGAAGAGGAGGCAGAGGCCGAGGTCGAGGTCAGCCCGCTATCGGTGGAGGACAGGCCCGAGTATTTGTTTTGACACCGCAGGATGCGCAGGCATCCAATGCCGTTGTGACAGGTACCTTGCCAGTTTGTTCTTTCGATGCACGTGTATTATTCGACCCAGGTTCCACACATTCGTACGTCTCTACACACTTTGCACCGTTGTTGGGCCGTGAGTCGTCGTCGTTAGATCACCCGCTTGCTGTTGTTACTCCGGTAGGCGAGTCGTTTGTCGCTCGTTTTGTATTTCGTTTGTGTTCCGTTCGTATCGGGGAGAGGGATTCATCGGTTGATTTGATTCTCCTCGATATTTTGGACTTTGATGTGCTTCTGGGCATGGACTGGCTGGCCACTTGTTATGCTTCGGTGGACTGCCGTGAGAAGGCAGTCAGATTTAGCTTTCCGGGAGAGCCAGTCCTTGTTATTCAGGGAGACCGCGGAGTCACCCTTCCCAGCTTGATTTCGTCTCTTCGTGCTGGTCAGCTCTTGCGGACGGGATGTCAGGGATTTTTAGCGTATATTTGTGATACTCGAGCTGCAGAGGTTCCGTTGGACCGGGTCCCGGTTGTTTGTGAGTTCCCTGATGTTTTCCCTGATGAGCTACCTGGGCTACCACCTGAGCGCGACGTTGAGTTCTGCATTGATTTGATTCCCGGCTCGGGGCCTATTTCTATACCGCCTTATCGGATGGCCCCGGCAGAGCTTCGGGAGCTGAAGGATCAGTTGCAGGATTTGTTAGAGAAGGGGCTTATTCGACCTAGTGTTTCTCCATGGGGTGCTCCGGTCCTGTTTGTCAAGAAGAAGGATGGAAGTTTGCGCTTATGCATCGACTACCGCCAGCTGAACAAAGTTACCGTTCGGAACAGATATCCGTTACCACGCATTGATGACTTGTTCGACCAGCTTCAGGGTGCGGGATATTTTTCGAGGATCGACTTGCGATCAGGATACCATCAGCTGCGAGTTCGACAGGAGGATATACCGAGGACAGCTTTCCGCACGCGCTACGGCCACTATGAGTTTTTGGTGATGTCGTTCGGACTCACCAACGCCCCAGCAGCATTCATGGATTTGATGAACCGTACATTCAGGCCGTATCTTGACTTGTTCATCATCGTGTTTATCGACGATATCTTGGTGTACTCCCGGAGCAGAGAGGAGCACGAGCAGCACTTGCAGATTACGTTACAGACTCTGAGGGAGCACCAGTTGTTCGCAAAGTTCTCCAAGTGTGCATTCTGGCTGGACAGCGTCGGATTCCTGGGTCACGTGGTTACGAGAGACGGCATTTGTGTGGACCCGAAGAAGATTGAGGTTGTTCAGCAGTGGCCCCGACCTACATCGGTTACTGAGATCCGTAGTTTTCTAGGCCTGGCGGGATACTACAGGCGTTTTGTTCAGGACTTCTCCCGTATAGCTGCACCTTTGACCGGTTTGACCCGGAAGGGAGTTCCATTCGTTTGGACGGAGGAGTGCGAGCACAGTTTCAGCAGCTACGGACTCGTTTGACTACGGCGCCGGTATTATCTTTGCCTTCGGGATCAGGCGGATTTGTGGCTACTGTGATGCTTCGCGAGTGGGATTAGGATGCGTATTGATGCAGCATGGCCGGGTGATCGCTTATGCTTCTCGGCAGTTGAAGAAGCATGAACAGAACTACCCTACTCACGATTTGGCGATGGCTGCAGCGGTCTTTGCATTGAAGATTTGGCGACATTACCTATATGGCGAGTCATGCCAAATATTCACAGACCACAAGAGCTTAAAATACATATTTCAGCACCGAGACCTGAACCTCAGACAGCGTCGTTGGATGGAGTTGGTGAAAGACTACGACTGCGAGATCTTATATCACCCAGGCAAGGCGAATGTGGTGGCAGATTCTTTGAGCAGGAGGCCCGGGGGTAGTCTATCCTTTTTGCGCGCAGTGCAGAGGCAGTCGTCAGCAGATTGGCAGATGTTATGCGACAGCCGAGTTAAGTTCGAGTTCACTCAGACAGGGGGACAGCTCGCGCATATTCGTGCACGCCCACATTTGCTTGACCGTATATATGAGGCACAGCGCAGTGACGACCGTTGCTCAGAGATCATGGCACAGATGGGACAGAGCAGATTTTCCGAATTCATGATTGACGATCAGGGGATTTTACGTTATGGATCTAGACTGTGCGTACCAGATGCTGATGGATTGCGGCGCGACATTCTTGAGGAGGCACACCGATCAGTGTATAGTGTCCACCCCGGTTCCACCAAGATGTACCACGTTATGAGGGAGACCTACTGGTGGGACGGGATGAAGAGGGACATTGCGGAGTTTATATCGAGATGCCTGACTTGTCAGCAAGTCAAGGCCGAGCACCAGAGGCCCGCAGGAGAGCTACAGCCGTTACCCATTCCAGAGTGGAAATGGGAGCAGATTTCGATAGACTTCGTTGTGGGTCTACCCAGGACCAGTCGATGGTACGACTCCATCTGGGTGATCGTAGATCGATTGACGAAGGCGGCTCACTTTCTGCCAGTGAAGACCACTTTCAGCTTCGCTCAGTATGCTCAGCTCTACATTGACGAGATCGTGCGACTACATGGCGTACCGACTTGTATCGTATCAGATCGAGGCACTCAGTTTACCAGCCGACTATGGCAGAGACTTCAGGAGGCTTTGGGCACTCGTTTGAGCTTCAGCACAGCGTTTCATCCGCAGACCGACGGACAGTCAGAGCGGACCATTCAGACTCTCGAGGACATGCTCAAAGCGTGCGTTTTAGACTTCGGCGATAGCTGGGATCGTCATTTACCTCTAGTGGAGTTCTCCTACAACAACAGCTTCCAGGATACAATTCAGATGGCACCTTTCGAGGCATTGTATGGGAGGAGATCCAGATCGCCCTTCTGTTGGACAGAGCTCAGCGAGAGCAGTATTTTGGGGCCGCGGCTTGTGGAGGAGACGACAGCGAAAATACAGTTGATCCGAGACCGGATGAGGGCAGCTCAGAGCAGACAGAAATCGTATGCAGACAGGCGCCGTCGCAGGTTAGAGTTCACAGTTGGCGATCATGTTTTTCTGAGGGACTCTCCGATGAAGGGCGTGATGCGTTTTGGGCGAAAAGGGAAGCTTAGCCCTAGATTCGTAGGTCCCTTGGAGATCCTCGAGCGTGTCGGCGCTGTTGCATATCGTTTGGCTATTCCTCCCAGCTTTCCCGATGTTCACCCCGTCTTCCATGTTTCGATGCTCCGCAAGTACCTTCACGACCCTTCCCATGCGATTCAGCACCCGACAGTCCAGCTAGAGCGCGACCTTTCTTTTGCAGAGCAGCCGGTGGCCATCCTGGATCGGCAGGTGAAGAAGTTGAGATCGAAGATTATACCAACCGTCAAGGTCCTTTGGCGTAGCCCGAGCAGCAAGGAGGTTACCTGGGAGACCGAGGGCGAGATGAGGAAGAAATATCCCCATCTCTTTGAAGGTACGCGTAGTTATATTTTTAAATTCGGGGACCGTATATTTTTAAATTCGGGGTCCAAAATTGCAAGTTTGTAGCGTCTTGAAAAGTCGTTTTGGTGTTTTCCTGAAAATCGGTGAAAATTCGGTATTTTTCCGAAAACCGTCTTTCGTGTTATTTTGCAGTTTAGGACTAATTATACCAAAATGGATAGGTAATTGCTTGTTTTTAGTATCTAATGAGTTACTTATGAAATTTTGGTCATTTAAAAAATTTTCCCTTTTTTTTCAATTCTTTAATATTATTTTAAGCCGGTAAGAAAATACATTAAATTAGCGATAAATACAAATTTAAATGGGCTAAAATTAAGATTTAAAATCATGTTAATTAAAATCTAGTTGTAACATAAATTTTTAGTAATTTATTTTAAGTTTTAACTAATTTTTATTATGGAAAACGAAATTTATTGAATTTAAGCTTAAACTTGCAATTTTGGACTTGCAGGGGGTTTTTTTGCAAAAAAAAATTTGTGCACCCTCACACACACATCCTCACATCTCCTTGGCTGTCCCAATCTGCAGAAAATTCCCCCTCTCTCTTTTGTTTTAAAATTCTTTTGTTAGGGATGATCTGAGTTGAATGTGTATGTTTAAAATATTGTATGTTGAAGGTATGGTGCATTGACTTTGAGGGGAGTTGACCAAGACTTTTTCCCACACCCACACCATACCCTCTCCCTCATTTCTGGTCGAATTTCCAGAAGCCCCCCCCTTCATCTCCTTGTTCTTTTCATTTTCTTCAAAAATTCATTAAGTTGCTTCAAAAATTCCAAATTTAAACCTCACAAAATAACCCCATTCTTCATCCCCTTTCTCTTTAACCTCTCTTGCTTGGAATCATGGTGCTAGGAGGCCATCATTGAGGCAAATTTCTTCTTACTAGATCCATAGGTTTGAGGTATAATTTCTACTCTTTTAATTTCTTATGGTTAAAATCCTTTAATTAAATTGTTTTAGTGTTAATTTAGTGCTATTTTCATTCTAGTTTTGTTTAAAATTAATGGTTGAGTTAACTAGGGTTTCTTGAAACCATGTTTTAGTTAATTAAATCTAGTTAATTAATCTAGTGGTTTACTTAACCAACCTATATGGTTACTTTGCTTAAGTGACTTGATGTATTGCTAATCTAAGTTAACTTGTGTGAAATTTTCTTTGCTTTGCTAATTACCAAAATCAAGAAAAGGTTTGTGTATGGAATGTGGGTTTTGATGCATGGAAAAGGGGTTAATTTAATTGTAGTGGCTTTCTAATGGTTTAAGTTGGATATTTGTGTGATAATATGTGCACTTTGTCGCAAATTGTCGATGTTTGCACCAAATTTGCAAACTTCTAGCTTACTAGGTTTTTATTATATTATTGTGGCGAATTAATTGCGGTATCTAGATTATATTTTTGGCATATCCTATGACATTTAGGATGTGTGAGTGCGGATTTTTGGGTGTTCGGGTTTTAGTTTTGCCGGGCGACCAAATCGGCGATTTTTGCAGTTTTTGCGATTTTCGCGTGTGTTCCGCACACCTTGTGCATGTTGTACCTAGCTTGTGAACGTTAGTATTTTCGTTAGGGAATTGCGTCGTTCTTGATTTGTAACCTTATGTGTTGTATTGATGTAAATTCCTGGTTCGGTCGCGGAGACGTCAGACGCGGTTCGAAAGGGGAAAGCGGTGATCGGACGTGACTAGCTAGGGATTCCAGTGAGTAAATGTAACATCTACGGGGGACTATCGTTGGATGGCGCAAGTCGCCCGATAGTTTTAGTAGCTTAAAAGGATTCTTAGTAATATTAGTAATTAGGGGTGTAATACTTGTATGATTATTTGCTATATTCATTCCTTATATTGACATACATATACGAACCCATTCTATAGGATACCTGCACCATTGCCAGGGTTTTTATATGCAGCACGAGCACTATTCATGCTTACACACACACCCTGGTAATTGCCATGCCACCACACTAGATAACCTATAAATTGAAACCTTTTAATAAAATTGATACTTAAACTTGTGCTATTGCCTTTAATTCCTTAAAATGAAATCGTAGGATTTCTATTCATGTGCATGTACCTCATCATATTATTTGTTCATGCCTAGTCTATTAATCACACATCGCAACTTGATTATTGATACCATATGCATTCATTATCATTGACATATGCACTTATAAGGATTTCTTGAGATTTTATGATATTTCTGGATTTCGGTGGAAAGCCGCAAAATTTCTAAACTTATTATATTTTTAAAATATGTAAATTGCGGTTTTCTAGTGATGTAAGTGTCGTCCACCATGAGTTTGCTGTGGTTTTCGAGACCCGTTTCGAGGAGTTGGATGAACCGTCTAGGGTACATGGTGGGCCCGGTATGGTACCCCGGGGCAAGATGAATGTGGTGTTGACGTTGAGCCTGGAAGGGGACGGATTACCTACCGGTGACTGTTTGGCACGGCCGATATCCAGAGGATACCGACCGTGTCCGCGAGATGATGAGATTTTGATATTGAGCTGGGTCAGCCAGATGGCTGAAGCCAGAGATACTATGACATGGATATATGAGATTTGTGATAGTTTTGAGGTGTCGTTGCTGGACACAGGTTCTGGTTGATTCTATTGGTATTGTGCTGGTATTTCAAAAGAGATTCTTAAAGGGAAAAAACATGATTTCTTATACTTAGACATTCAGATCACGAGTTGATTCGCATTGCATTCATACCTGCTAGCATATTCATATTGCATACCTACCTGCTATTATGTCCTGCCTTACCTGTATTTTAGATGCTAGGATACTTGTGTGCATGCTTTCGATAGCCTGTATAGATGTTATTTTTTACTCACGAGTTGGCAACTCACCCCCGTTGTGCCACAGCCTTTTTCAGGTCCGCTCCGTCAGTACAGTAGCGGCGGGAGCACTTGCTTCTTTTGCCTGGACTCAAGGTTTTGCTCTTAGGTGGGTTATATTATTATTTTTGCACCACCTTGTATATTCTTTGTATCTAGAGTACTCCATCTACTGTACCTACCAGTATTATTGTATATTGACCTAGAGATGAGACTGTGAGGTTTGTGGACTTTTATGCTGTATTTTGGGGTCGAGCTCACTTGAGTCGACATGCTATTTTTCTTATGCTTCATTATGATTATTTCGCATGTTGTTGCTTTATATTGCGTGGGATTTGTGACCGCCTTGTGGCGAAGAGCTAGCTCCCGCTTGGGGATGCCTTATTTGTTGGATTCATATATATTCTTGTTGTACCCATTTTGGGGGCCAGTATTTACAAAGGAGACTCTGCCGAAATTTTCGGAAAAATTGATATTGTTGTAAAAAAGGCTTTATATGACTTATTTGATAAATTCGTTTTCAATTGATTGGGTTCTCTTCACTCTTTTACTTATTTGCTTTTGGTTTCTGGGCTTTGGCTTACTTATTTTATGGATGTCTTGAGACGTTTCGTAACTTAAGTGCCAGTCACGTTCCGTACCCTGCGGGTCGTGACAAGGAAGAAGGAGGAGCTAGCAACCATGGTGTATTTCTTTTCTTCTCACTAGAAAAAGGCAAGAGAGAGAGTGAGAAAGAAATTATGAGCCAAAGAAAATGAACCATGGTTCAATAATGCAAAAACATTATCATTACTAATCCCATCAAGATAAAGTTTGATGGCTACATTGAAATGACCATTATCATAATCAAAAAGAAAAAGAAAATTAAAAGAAGAGTGTAGACCTCTCTTGAAGGTCAATGGTCAACACGGTCAACCGGTCAACAAAGTCAAGAGAGGTCAATGTGGTCAAATGGTCAATGCACTTAACCATTATAAAATTATCATTAAAAGGATTAGTAAATGATGTCCGCGGCTCATAATGATTTTAACCAAACGAATTGTCAAAACCCTAATGAGTCCGCCTCAAAATGGTTTTGACCGAATCAACTGTCAAAACCCTAATTAGCCTGCCACATAACGGTTTTGGCCGAACCAACTGCCAAAACCCTGATGAGGCACCTCCTCCTTCATCGCTCCGGAAAACTGTGCATACACACATGCATCCGCATTCCGTAGAATGCGGATGCGCAGAAGACAAAACAAATCCATCCGTGCAATACTAGGATCCGGCTTAAACCAAAGCCCACTAGTATTGCCTGCCCGAACACCACACGCACACAAGTGTATGTAAGTGATCGCAGCCCTACCGTAAAACCATACGGCCTCTACACGTTTCGCTCAGTGCAGGGAAACTCTCTGTGTGGGACTCTAAAGACTCGACACTATGCTTTCAGTGGGATTAACCACAGACCGCAAGCGGCACTAGCAGTACGTAACGATCCCTAGGTAGATGTCGATAAGAAGGCCGATGAGGTAAACCCATCCGAACTCCTACTGAGTCTGTATGTGACAATCTCCGTACAGTCCGGTCTGTTCGTCTGATACATTGCATGGAGGACCTAGGTGGCGGTAAACGTCAGTCCCCTAATAGCGTTACAAGTCGTGTCGGAGTGAAGCCCAGAACACCCAGAGATAACACTGGAAACCTACCAGTATATCTCACTTGCCCTGGCCCGGGACTACTCGTGTAATGGATCTCCTAGACACAGCGCGATTTCAACCCCCAATACCGGGAGAGACGAATCATGTCTAACCGTCACTGCCACCAAGTGCTTCGGGACTGCACCCAACTACTACCTGTTTGCACGACTCAGTAGAGCCGTGGTAGGGTGGTAATCAAAGAACAGTGGGAACACACTCGAGGCGAAGTGACAGTGTCAAGTCAGCGGACTAAGCTGTACTCATGTCACCTGGGAACTGATAACTGACTATTGGTATAATACCAACCATCAGTTCCCGACGAGTCCTGTCCAGTGTACTCGTAACCTAACGAGCACCCGCATACTATCTCAAGTACGACGTACTGACGGCTGTGGGACAGACCGTCTCCCGTGCTGGGATGAGAAGCGCATACACTAGTCTACTCCGGAGTATCGATGCCCTATCTCGATAATCCCACGACTAGGGACGTGTATAAGGATGTGCTTGTGGATTACCCAGCCCCCACGAGTGTGATCGCCATCACAACGCCGGTAATCAAGCAAAGATCCTAAGGGCTCTACTAATGCGTATAGGTGATATAATAAAGCAACACACATGTACACATTAAAGCAGAGACAAACCAAGTAGCATATTACTATATCGAGCAAGATTGTCTGTACAACTGTGAATATCCCAAGCTTCTATCAAGTAATATACATACTAGTATGATACAGTAATGGCCTCTAGGGCATATACACTAACAAAAGGAACTCAAAACAAAAAGAAATCCACAGAAAAATAACGCGCGACTCTAAGGTCGAAAGAATAACAACACTGTCTCTAGCTCAAAAATAAATACATGTTTGGTTGATGGAACTTCTAGATACAACAGAATAATAGTATACAAGGTATAATGATGGGTACGATACAAATAAACCCACCAACTAGCAAATCACCCGGAAATGGATGTAGTGCCAGCAAAGCCGTACTGGAACATGTACGGCAAAACCTGTAAGAACTGTGGCACAACGGGGGTGAGTTGCCAACTCGTGAATAGAATACATTTACGAACAGAAATCGCATGTATGACGCAATCCTAGGTCATACGATCATAATATATCCTCAAAATATAACCAGCAGCCTATAACCATGGCTAGGGTATACCACTAAACAACAGTAATACCAAGTGCTCGTGTCAGTGCCTCAGATAGAATTATCTCATATGGATGATGTAGGAATGCATGAAAACAGAATACATGTGCTGAAGAAACTGCTTTCATAACTTTGTGAGATTACTTTATTTTTTAAGCGAGGTATCATAAATGAAATCAGTATAAATTGTGTCTAGCATCGACACAAAACATAAATCCCAATGTCTCAAAAATCCGAGGCTCCGGCTATCCGGACTCGCCTGTATCATCAAATCTCAGTACCTCAATATCACTATCTAGGGCGCCGTCAGTCCTGACCGGCCCCTACCATCAATCTCATGACCATGACGGTATCCTCCGGATATCCGACGTGTCGGGTAAAATCAGCGGTCGGTAGTGCTCCCCTGCCAGGCTCAACGTCAACAGCACGGCCTTCTCGCCGTGGGGTACCGCACCGGGCCCACCATGTACCCGAAACGGTTCATCCAACTTCTCGAATCGGGTCTCGAAATCCATCAGCAAACTCATGGTGGACGACTCATACATCATGGGAAAACCGCACTTTACATTTAAAAGAGAGAGAAAAGAAGTTTATAAATGTTTTTGCGGTTTCCCCCCAAATCCAGGAAATCTCATGAAAATCCAAATCCTCAATAGCATGTAAACAGTGAATATAGGCATGAGAATCCATCAATGCGGCATAACAGTGAATAATAACATGCATGAAGTGACAAGTAATAACTACAATATCTAAGCTGGCATATAAGGCAAGTACACTAATATCATGTAAAACTACTAGCTAACAAGCTAAATCAAGTAATAATATTCTCTAAGTGTACGTGACATGGTAATTACCGATGAAGATGTGTGTGAGCCGGCACGTAAGTGTACGTGGTACATACGCATCATCGGTAATGGTGCTGGTGTCCTAACAACATGATATCAACAATAGAATATGAATCATAATATAAGCATGCGATGCGGAGCGAACAACAATAGTGAGCGGGAGCTAAATACTAAACAATGGTGCCCTTTGAAATAACAAGAATCGTGGGGTTTTGAAAATAAGGGCTACGGTGGTTTTAAGAAAGGATACGTCTTTTGAAATATCCGTAGATCCTTTGACCTGTCTTTTAAAATACCCACGATCCGTTAGTTTTGAAATAGATAGAAATCTAATCTAGTCTGACAACTACACTAAACTAAACGACTGAATTAAACGTAAGGAAACCGCCTAGCATCTGAGTCGATACATATATGAATATATATTAGTCGGTGATCCCGCCTCGATACTATCAATCCGATACCATATCTATAATCAGGTATTCCCAAGTCATGAGCACGGATCAATCATCAATATGTAGCTCGTACGTAAATCCGCCGTACGGCATCCCAAATCTGGGTACGGGTCAATATCACATTCATCACATTGTTCATCTGGTATCATGTTTATCAAAGATCATAATTCGGGGTACTGATCTTCATCTAGTACAATACTGATACCGCCTAAGTATGCATGCACGTGTGTGAAACACTACGTCAAAGGACCCACTACAACGTCATGTCGTATCTCAAATACGAACCCTGCCATATCACCGATCTCACGGCCTCAAATCAAATCTCATCGACTCATCTCAAATCCAGTATATGAACACATAGTCTCATACCCATGTGAACACATAACTATAATCCCATATACGCACATGTAAAAGAAAGGATGTATGCAAGTATGTGCGTGTGTGTGTATAAGTGCAACCCCTACTTTAGGGTTTCGCAACTACACTAAACCAATCCATGAACACCTAGAATCTACCTTTATCATCAAAGTCTCATATCAACATAATATATATATAAGTGTATACGTATTCGTATACATCGCTGCGAACTGCGGGGGTGCTATACGCCATCCACCCGACTTCTCCCCGTAGATATAAATCTACTCACCTGGTCCTTGCTCGCCAGTGCCGACGTCACCACGCGCCTGCTTGTCGTCTCGAAGTCCACATGGGGTACCTACATATCATAACGCACCGTATCGCATTAAAATCCGACTCATGACCAAAACGATACACGAATCCCACATAAGTCAAAACCTATGGTTGCTTTCACAAATCAACCAAAAAACCCTCGACGTCGGCTTACAAACGCCAAACCATCGAGAAAAACACCAAATGTACCAACCATGGTTTTACAACACACTAAAATTTATAAAATACGATGCAATTCAACAAAACCAATAAATTGATAAAAAATCGATTTATTACAAGAAACCTAGTAAGCATCAATTAGCCGTCTCACTTTAAAACTTGATTCTTAAACGAAACTAATGGCCACAATATCCACTAAATATCCTAACTAAGTCATAAAAACCAACTATAAATTTATTCTCATCAATTTTCCATTAAAACCAAAACTCTAGTTTGCAAAATAAACCAATTTTAACAATTACGAAGTAACAATACACAAATTAGCAACTAGATTAGTTTTGCGTGGCATTAACATATTAATCTACTCATTAGAACCATAATCTAATGCTAGAAACCCTCACTAGAATTTTATCCCACCTATATATATATATATATATATATATATATATATATATATATATATATATATATATATATATATATATATAACCTAGTTTTTCAAAAATATAAGATTTGGACAAATTACATATAACAAATTTGTAATTTAACAACCAAACTAGGTTTTACATACATTAAGATGTTAAACTATACATTGCAACCTTAATGATATAATAAAACCCCTAATTGAAATCACAACTCTTACAAGATTTTTCCAAACATTCAATTAAACCAAATTATTAACTAAATATGCTCAATTTAAAGTATTCAAACAACAATTTAAGTATAGGTTTAAATTATACCTCACCAAAAGAGATCTAGCATGCAAATCTTATCCCCAAAAATAGCTTCCATGCTCCTAGATCCAAGTTAGAAAAGGCTAAGGAGAAGTGAGTGAAGAGTAAGCTATGATTTTGTGAATTTAAATGGGGCTTTATTTTGATGGAATTGTGATGATTTTGGTGTAGAAATTAGATGGAGATTTGGGGATTTCCTGCAGGAGGAGGCTCGGCCAGCAAGATGAGGAGGGGTGTGTGGGTGTATGGGTATATTTCCAAGTCAACAAAAAAAACCCCATACCTCACTAGTACATCACAACTCAATATTTTAATAAAAGCTTATTTTAATTAGATAAGGAAATGGGGTTGGATTGATACGAAATGAGAGAGGGAAGTAGGGAATTCCTGCAGTGCTATCGGCCAAGGAAAGGGAGGGAAATGGGTATTTGTGAGTGTAGAATTTCCATGACAATAAAACCCCTCAAATGTCCTTATTGCAATTTACAACATTCCCTATTTTATTTTCTTTTATATTAGTTTCTAAAACAATCGTAATAAATTCTTTTTGTTTCAGAAAAAACATGTTAAAATTTTGTTTAATGTGTTATGATGCACAAAATTTGTTTCAACCCATTCCAATTTTTAATTTTCCTTAATTAAATGTATTAGTGACGGCCTAAAATAATATTCGAAAACTTAATTTCGGAAAAATTTTCAGAAAATTAGAAATTTCACCAGTGGCTCAATAAATACCAAATACTAGTAATTACATAGCTAGAATATGTATATTTAATTTTATAATAAAGATATTTGTATTTTGACCTTTTAACAGAAAACCCCTTTATTTTACCGATTTTTCCGAAATTTCACCGAAATGATTTTCAAACGTTACATATGCGCTGGAGACAGCTGCATACCTATTGAATCAAGTTCCATCTAAATCTATACCCACCACACCATATGAGATATGGAGTAGGAAGAGACCGTGTCTTAAACGAGTTAAGATATGGGGTTGTCCGGCCTATGTCAAAACGCAAAATCCGGACAAACTCGAGACACAGTCAGTTCTATGCAAGTTTGTGGGATATCCCAAACATTCACATGGATATCTTTTCTACCATACTGAGGAACAAAAAGTGTTTGTTTCTCGACATGCCACCTTTTTAGAAAAGGAATTTCTTACAAAAGAAATTAGTGGCGACGAGGTAGAACTGGAAGAAATTCCGGCTACACAAACTCAAACTGAAGATTTAGTGGAACCGGATGATTCGGTAGTTCCCAACGAACCTCAGCCTTTCCGCCGATCTAGTAGGGTTCCTCACCCACCTGAGAGATACTATGGTTTTCTCATGGACGGTGGAAGCGAGGATTGCATCATGGTTGATGATGACCCAACTAGCTTCGAGCACGACGTCATGAGTGGGGACTCGGTGAAATGGCTGGATGCAATGCGGTCCGAGATGGAATCCATGTACACCAACAAAGTATGGACTTTGGAAGTTGCTCCTGAAGGGGTAAAACCTATTGGGAGCAAGTGGATCTTTAAGAAAAAACTTAGTGTAAATGGGAAAGTGGAAACTTTCAAAGCTAGACTTGTTGCAAAAGGTTTTCAAAGAAAAAGCTTGTGGATGGGAAAGTGAAGAAAGTGGAAGCTTGTGGATGCATTGACTAAAGTCCACTAAATTTGTTTTTACTTTGGGTTTTAACCTAATCTTAACACTTAGCCATGGTAATGTCTCTACAAGAGTTAGTATATGATACTCACTCACCATGGTTAGCCTTCTCACTTGATCATTATCCTCTTCATTTTCTTTTGTTCATCTTCTTCTTGGTTCAAAAGAAAAAGCTTGCTAGGGTTTGATCCAAAGTGAGAATCATTGTGAGAAATAAAATTCCAAAGAGAACCCACTTTCTATTTCTCCATCCTCTACTAGATTAGCACTTTAGTTTAGGGAGTTTACTTCACTAATTCTCAAGTTGGTGAAGTGGTAGCTTGAGTCGGAATTCCCTCGACGTAGATCATCTTCGGCCTCGGAGACTTCAAGCAAGCTCGTATCTTTCGCCTCGTGAAGCCATGCAAGAGCACGGGAGAACTTTGATCGCAGCGAAGGGACTACGACAAGGCGCTCTAGAAGTGAAGGACCGATCTACAAAGGTTGTATTTCGTATACCCTTAGTCGTAAAGTTGTTTACTTGCTATTTTCTTCGCCTAATCTCTATTATAAGATCTAGCTTAGGGTTGTTCGACACATAAAAAATTTAATTTTGGCATGGTCGATGCCTTGTGGAGCCTTGTTAGTGTGCCTAGTAACCCTACAGTATGGACTTTGGACTTTGCTCCAGAAGGGGTAAAACCCGTTGGCTGCAAATGGATCTTCAAAATGAAAATTGATGTAGATGGACAGGTTGAAACCTATAAGGCTAGACTTGTTGCAAAAGGTTTTCGTCAAAGACCTGGTTTGGACTATGATGAAACCTTTTTTCCAGTGGCTATGCTCAAATCCATTCGGATTATTCTTGCCATTGCTGCCTTCTACGATTATGAAATCTAGCAGATGGACGTAAAGACGACTTTCCTAAATGGACATTTGGAAGAGTGCGTCTATATGGATCAGCCAGAAGGTTTTACTCAGGGTAGGAGCAGCGAGAAAGTGTGCAAGCTGCTTAAGTCCATTTATGGGCTAAAGCAGGTATCGCGAAGTTGGAACATCTGTTTTGATGAAACAGTCAAAGAATTCGACTTTATCAAAAATCCAAATGAACCATGCTTATATAGTTAGATTGTAGGGAGAACTGTTGTGTTCCTCATATTATACGTAAACAACATTCTTTTAATAGGAAATGACATTCCTACCCTACAATCTGTCAAAAGTTTCTTATCACAAAGGTTCTCTATGAAAGACCTGGGTGATGCCTCTTACATACTGGGGATCCGGATCTATCGTGATAGATCAAAGAGGATGTTGGGACTTTCTCAATCCAGGTACATCGACACCATACTGAAAAGATTTAGTATGGAAGATTCCAAACGCGGTAACCTACCGGTTTGTCACGGAGTCACCCTTTCCAAAGAGATGTCTTCCAAGACTGATTTGGAAAAGGATCGCATGTCTATTATACCCTATGCTTCTGTAGTAGGCTCTATAATGTATGCGATGTTATGTACCAGACCAGATGTAGCTTATGCACTAAGCGTGGTAAGCCGGTATCAGTCAGACCCAGGAGAGAACCACTGGATAGCGGTAAAGAACATTCTCAAGTACCTGAGAAGGACTAAGGATATGTTCTTGGTTTATGGCGGAAATAACCTCCAAACCGAGGCTTTTGCTGACTCCAGCTTCCAGAGCGATAAGGATGACTCTAAGTCCATGTCGGGTTATGTCTTCACCCTCAATGGAGGGGCGGTATGTTGGAAGAGTTCCAAACAGGATACCGTTGCTGACTCAACTATGGAAACGGAGTATATTGCTGCTTCTCACGCCGCTAAAGAAGCAGTCTAGATGAGGATGTTCTTAACAGAACTTCAGGTGGTTCCGTCCATTGTTGGTCCAATACCTCTGTATTGTGCCAACAACGGGGCTATAGCTTTAGCAAAGGAACTCATGTCCCATCAAAAGTACAGACACATCTTGAGGCGGTATCACCTGATCAGGGAGATGGTGGATCGCCGGGAGATCGAGGTTCGGAGAGTTGCTACAGAGGATAACACTGCAGATCCATTCACAAAGGCTATTTCTCAGACGCAGTTCGAGAGGCTATTCGAGATGATAGGTCTGCCATATGCCAGTACATGGCCCTAGTGCAAGTGGGAGATTGTTAGTGTATATGCCCTAGAGGCCATTACTGTATCATACTAGTTTGTATATTACTTAATGGAAGCTTGGGATATTCACAGCTGTAATAACATTCTTGCTCAAAATAGTAGTATGCTACTTGGTTTGTTTCTACTTCAATATGTACATATGTTTCTTTTAACATATCGCCTTTGCATATTAGTAGAGCCCTTAGGATCTATGCTTAATTACCAACATTGTGATGGCAGTCACACTTGTGGGGGCTGGGTAATCTACAAGCACATCCTTATACAGGTCCATAGTCACGGGAATATCGATACAGGGCATCGATACTCCAGAGTAGACTAGTGTATACGCTTCCCTTCCCAGCTTGGGAGATGGTCTGTCCCACAACCATCAGTACGTCATACTGGATATAGTATGCAGGTGCTCATTAGGTTGTGAGTTACACCGGATGGACACATTGGGAACTGCTGGTTGGTAGTATACCTATCGTCAGATAGTAGTACCTAGGTGGCATGAGTACAGCTTAGTCCGTTGACTTGACACTGCTGCTTCGCCTCAAGTGTGTTCCCACTGTTCTTAGATTACTACCCTACCACGACTCTACTGAGTCATGCAAACAGGTAGTAGTTGGGTGCAGTCTCGAAGCACTTGGAGGCAGTGGCGGTTAGATAGGATTCGTCTCTCCCGGTATTGGGGGTTGATATCGCGCTGTGTTCGGAATGCCATTACACATAGTCCCTGGCCAGGGCAAGCGATATTTATTGGTTGGTACTCCAGTAGTTTCTCAGGGTGTATTGGACCGTACTCCGACACGACTTATACCGCTATTAGGGGTCTGACATTTACCTCCCCCCTAGGCCTAATAAGCGATACACTTAGACGGACAGACCGGACTGTACGAAGATTGTTACATACAGACTCAGTAGGAGTTCGGATGAGTTATGCTCATCGGCTTTCTTATCAACAATACCTGGGGACCGTTACATGTAACGTTTTAGAAAATCGTTATGTGAATTTTCCGTTTTAGGGTAAAATTGTCGGTATTTTCCGTTTTAACCCGACTGTGATCAAACGTCCATATAGACTTGCCAGCACCTAGTTTAGCTAAAATAAAGTTAGTGCGCAAGCTTTGGGGGTATATAGGACGTTTTGGTTCAGATAGAATTTTTCCTAATTTTTAATATTATTTTAATGCGGTATTCACATTTTGGGAAATTTCCTTCTTTGATATTTTGCAAATAAATCATGTTAAGTAAAACCAAACCTTCACTTAGTATCTAGATATTTTGTTTGGGTATTAGAATTAAGTTTTTAAGCAAAGAAAAAGAATGCAATAGGTGGCTTCATGCATGCATGTGCATGTGAATGCATTAAATTGCATTTGTTGATGAATTTAGCTAGAACACTCCTCACAACTCTCCTCACTCCCTCACTTGGCCGAAATCCTCTTCCCCCTTCAGCTCTTGATCTTTTCCTTTCCATTTTGCATCAATCCAAGCTTATAAATCTCCAAAATTCCAAATTTAATCACAAAAATACTTTAAGTCTTGGTTTTTGCCTTCTTGATCACTTGGAGCTAGGAAAGCTTGGATCTTGGAAGCAAGGTTGTTAGGTATAATCTCTAATCTGATAATTATGAATTTTTATGTTGTATAGCTCGTTGGTTATGGTTTAGAACATCTTAGATATCGATAAGTGCAATATCGTATTCTTTAGTGTCTTTCTGAATTTCTGGGATCTGCTATGAACAGGATTTTGTACAGAAAAATCAAACAAAATTGTAGTGATGTACTAGTGACCCTGGAGCACCACCTGAGACATGAGACCCACCCCACCGGCATGGGCCGGCGACCCTTTGAAGAATTCCGGCGACGCCGGCTATGGGGGGAGGTGATAGGGTTTTGATTTTTTGGGTAGTTGTCTGCTGTTGGTTAGGGGAGTTTGGTACTTTTTACTTTTTTAGTATTTGCTGTATGAAAAATCTGGGATCGTTTTCCTATAATCTAGTGTTTTGTGTCCGCGCGATACGTTATACGACACGGATCGTGCACTTTGTGTGTTTTTTCTCTTAGGTTGTTTTCGTCGTGTCGCCACGTACGTTAGCCACAATACGAACACTTGAGTGTATGTTTTGTGTTGTTGCATCGGTTAAAACGTAGTTGGTGCGTGTTTTAGTCGTTTGCTAATATACACTTGTGTTAACATTTTGTTGTTTTAGGTTCGCAGGCGGAGACTTCGGACGCTGCGAAGAAGGGGAAACAGGTGGTTGGCTTTACTTAGCCAGGATAGTTGGTGAGTAGATTTAACATCTACAGGGGTAATCGCCCGCATGGCGTTATGCGTCTGGGCTAGAAATGTTAATTTTTGTCGCATATTCTATGTCATATTTAGAATCGCGCATTTACCCTACTGCTTGGTTAATTGTTGTGCTTGGACTAGTGTCCTTAGGACACTGCACTATTATTGACGGCTCATGTTGCACGAGCACTGATTGTATGCCACACACACCGTCAATAATTGCCATGTCACGCACAACCCACTCATAGAAATGGTATTGTTTGGTTAGGGACATTGAGACGTTGATTCATATTTCTTTATGCATATGATATATAGCTTACCTGTATACCTACAGGTTTACACATATGCCCTGACATGCTTACATGCTAGTTACTGTAAGTGCACGGCGGCGCCCCGACCGTCAATCCGACGCCGGAATGCGGAAACGGTGATAAATTTTAACTTTTCAAACCGGCACCACCGCGCACTATAAACCCGGATCGTGCCATTAGACTAGTCCTAGCTAACTACAAGATGGGGAAGAGAGATATACCGAGCGATCCGTGTCCTCCGGTCTTCTCGTCGTCGTCCCGATCTCCCCGCGGAATCTCCGGTCTCCACCTCGTCGACGGAAGGGCACCACGTCGCCTGCTTCTTTTACGGGCTCCCACCTCTGTACCGAGGCAACTCGGGCATGAAGTTGGCGAGTCGACATGCCCAAGGTTTGCTGTAGAATGTGTAGTGCTCATGTCTCATTTCGGGGTTTATGGAAGTTGCCTTTTGAGATGGTGGAAGAATGAAGTTTTGGAGATGGAGCTAAAAGGATTTTGTGCAATGCCAATGGACAAAAATCCCCTTCTAAAAAATATGGGACAGCCTCTTGCTATCAATGGCCGGCCATGCTCATGGTGGTAGGGTGAGAATGGAATGGAGTGAGGAAATAATCCCATGGGACAAGAATAATACAAGGTAGAGTGTAAAAGGGAAAAAGGCAAGTCTCACATCAAACATCATAACCCTTCATCATCAACAAGCATGATAACAAACAAAGACCAACACTCCACCACAACCATCATGAAACCACAAGTCAAGCCATCATGGTCAAAAGAAGTCAAATGATGGTGCAAGTATCATGATACAATAATATGCAAAGACCCCCTTTCCAAATTGCTTATTTGCACAAAAGCTAATAAGCCCTCCTACACCAATCTTCGGCCAATGAAGGATACAAAGAAATATGGCCGAAACGGAAAGCAAACTGGAAACTCCAGAAAACTGGTCCCGTAATAAATTACAGGAAAGACCCCGATACAGTGTACACACCCGCATCTGTATTCCGACCGAAATACAAATGCAATGAGACAAAATCTACACTGTACTATACTAGGATCTGGCTTAAACCAAAGCCGGCTAGTATCATCCGTCCGATCCTGATCCGTACAATACCGCACGTATCTGATCGAACCTGCCATATATCCATACGGCCTCTTGTACTAACCGTTCGATCCTGATCCGTGCAATACCGCACGTATCTGATCGAACCCTGCCATGTCTCCATACGGCCTCTACAACGTTTCGCTCGAAACTTGAGTAACTGTATGTGTGGTGGACTCTAAAGACTCGTCAATACTATGGCTGTGGATTTAACCACTAGCACGTCAGAGATATTAGCCATACGTGACGGGCCACTAGCTATTGACCAAAAGGGACGTCGATGAGCGAACTCATCCTGACACCCTACTGAGCCTGTCAGTGACAATATCCGTACAGTCCGGTCCGTTCGTCTATGAGCATCGCATGGCGGGCCTAGGGGGTTGGTAAAGTCAGACCCCCAAAAGCGGTACAAGTCGTGTCGGAGTGTAGCCCAGAACACACCGAGATACTACTGGAATACCTACCAGTAAATCTCCTGCCTCGGCCGAGGGCTTCATGTAATGGCTCTCCTAGACACAGCGCGACCTCACCCCCAATACCGGGAGAGACGAACCCCTGAAGATCCGCTCACTGCCTCCATGTGGCTCGGGACCGTACCCAACTAAAACCTGTTTGCACGTCTCCTTTGAGCGTGGTAAGGTAGTAATCAAAGTACAGTGGGAACTCACACGAGATAAATGACGATCCCCAGGTCGATGAACTAACCTGTACACATGTCACCAGGAAACTGCTATCTGACGTCAGGTATAAGACCAACTGGCATGTTCCCGGCGAGTCCTGTCCGGTGTACTCATAACCCAATGAGCACCTATATACATCTTAGGTGAACCAACTGACACCAGTGGCTTATGAGACCGGCCACCTCCCCTCGTCGGGGTCTCGACTGTATACACTAGTCTACTCTGGAGTATCGATCCCCTGTCTCGAAACTCCCTCGACTAGGGACCTTTCAAGGATGTGCTTATAGACCCCAGTTCCCACTTATATGATCGCCCTCATACTGCTGGTGGTCAAGCAAGAATCCTAGGGGCTCTATCAACGTGTAATAGCGACATCTCAGGTCACCTAAAGCAGTACACGATGATAAAGGTAAACAAGATAGCATACTATCATCTTGAGTAAGACTGTCCTACCGGGATAGGTCCTCCCTCAATCATTGCAATCACGTGCCTGTGATCCAATAATTGACTCTGAGGGCACTATCTCCAACAATCTCCCACTTGCATTCAAGGCTAATTATTGCGATGTCGCATACTCATAGCTCGTGTGATACCGAACACCCAACTCCTCTACTAGTCAGTCTCACAAAGCCCGTTTGCGAAACTATTGTGTTCGAGAAATAGCCTAGTGAGTGGATCCGCTTTGACGTTTCTTTCTATGTCTCTCTATATCTCAAGTTCGCGGAGAAACCCATCTCCCGAAATGAGCAACACCTGTCTTAGAATATGTCTGGATGTCTCATGGGACCTAGCTCATAAATGAACTACAAATCCAAACTTCTTAGACTGTATTGTCAACTGAACTTAATCAGTATCCTGCGCCATGCCTCCCTCAGTATTGCCTTGGATCACCAGTCCAAAATACTGCCCCTCGTCGGAAGGAAAACTATAACTCTGACAACCTCCTTGTCGTCCAGGTCACCTTGGAAGCCTGGAATGATAACTGTCTTCCGAATGAGGCTGTCGTTATCATATCCCTAGAACATCCACTTATGTTCTAAAACTGCTTCCGACTGTTTCTCCAGGATTGGATCAATATCAACTTATTGCATCTAGTGCAAGAACAACATCTGGTGTGGTACTTGATATCTCATGATTGACTCAATTGCCGGAGCAAGTGATCTGCCAATCATGCACATCCTCTCCCCTTTAGTCTGTAAGACACCTTTAGAGAGGGTGACTCCATTACCTGCAGGTACACTACCGTGCCAGGAGTCGTCCATTCTAAATACTCTTAGAATGCTATCTAAGTACCCTGATTGGGAAACCACCCAAATCTAGATCTAAAACCATAGATCTAGTAAACAGTATGTCTGATATAATGTCCAAGTGCCATGTGGAGAAACCACTGTGTGACGACCAAAGTATAACCGATCGTAGTAAAGGAATATCACTTCCTACTCTGTGTATGTCATCCAAATACCAGGACATCACACCGTACTACCTTCTTAACAGATCCATCCACTATTCTGATGAAGTCAAACCTATGACTGTCACATCAGAAATAGATGATCTATCTCCGCTACTCTGCTTTAGTCCATAAAAAGACATAATCCTCCTGTCCACCAATGCTTCCGCTGACTGCGACAACCCTCTGGCAGAGTCATATACACGTACACTTCTAAAGCAAGTTTAGAACGACGCTATACTCATCCTCCTGCAGGGTCTCACAGACTGGAACAACAGTGTAACGTCTTCAAAATAATAAAATATGATTTTTGGGAAATTTTATAATTTAATATTATTTTAATGAATATTTTAATATTCTGGTATAATTAAATACAAATAAATGGGAAAAAATTATGGAAAATTCTAAAATAAGGTATTTTATGGAATTATTCCATTTTAAAGTTTTTAAGATTAGTTATATGCTAATTTAGTGCTAATCGCGATTAAGAATCGCTAATTGGATTTTTAGCATTTTTGTGCAAAAATATGCACATATCATTTTCCACACTTGTTACACATGTGTTACATTTCTTTTGCCATGGCTTTCTTTTGGGTTCACTATACAAGTGAGAAGAGTTTAGAAAAGAAAAGAAAAAGTAAGTGATGATGAGAGAGAGAGAGTAGGTGGCTTTTGGACATTTGACCCTTTCCTTCATCATTTCCCCATCTCTTTTCTCTCTCCCCTCTCCCCTTGTTGCTGCTGCTGCCCTCTCTCCCCCTCTCACCCTCTTCACAAAAAGCTTAGATCCACCATGAAAACAAAGCCAAAACCCCATTCCCACTTCACAAAACTTACTCCCAAGCTCACTAGCTACACATTGAACCTAGCAAGATTGGATTTGGAGGACTTTGACCAACTCAAGAATTTTCTTGAGTTGCCAAAGGAGATAATTTCTGCACCTATTAGAGTAGTATTTCATTTCCTTGTGCATCTATTCTAGTTTCATATCGATATTGTGTTGTTTTTGGACTTTAGAGATTTCTAGTTAGGGTTTAGGGTAAAACTGAAATTAAAGATGAAATTGAGGATTTTGGTGACCTTAGAATCCCTTGTGTGATGCTAATTTGAACCCAAACCTGAACTTGAAACCAGAATACGGAATTACGGAATTGATATCGGGGAAAACGTTAAATCTGGAAGTGTTTTATGGAATCTGCTATCACCCCGAGACCCCAAAAATAAAACTGAGTTGACAGTGAGATGTGCAGGCACTACTGAACCACCACACCAAACCCTAGCTCCCCACTCCATTTCCTGGCCGCCAATTCTTCCATTCTGGCCGCAATTTGCGGCCAGAGCAGGAGGGAAATGCCTCGTTTTGCCTGCATGCCCCCATTTCCTCTATTCTTGACCCTGGGTCTGTCTAGTTTTGACTGATTCCATGTAGGGTGAAATCTGGGTTGATTTTCCTATGTTGGTGCATGGTTTACGACTTGTTTTAGCATGGATTTTGGTATTTGGTGATTCATTCCTGTCGGGTGGCGTTTGGACGTCAACGACAAGTGGATATTGATCGTGTTTACATGCGAGTCGATAGGTTTTTACCTATGCGGGTAGCGTGTGCTATTTTGGTTTCCGATGTGATTTTCATGTGCTTTAGCGTTGTGATATACTTGTAGGTACCCTACGAGATGTTGAGGCAAAGGAGATGAAGATGGCGACATCGGCACCGATACATGAGAAGCAAGGTGAGTAGATTATATCTACGGGGAGAAGTCGGGTGGATGGCGTATAGCACCCCCGCAGTCCGTGGTGATATATACGAATACGTATACACACATATATTTATTATGTGTTGTTTAGAATTATTGATGGTAATAATGGATTATTGGTGATAAGGATGTATTGGTTGAGTAGTGCGAAACCCTAGAGTAGTGGTTGCACCCACACTCACACATACACACATACTTGCATACATTCTTCCATATATCTGTGCGCATATGATGGTGGATATATCTACACATGGGTATGGGACTATGTGTTTATATACAGGTTTTGAGGATGATACGTGGGATTGAGATGAGTCGATGAGATTCGATTGAGACCGTGAGATTTGGCGACATGACAGAGTTCATTTTGGAGATGTGATATGATGGTAGTGATACCTGTCATGTGATGAGATATTGTGATATCGACTCAGATTTAGGTGGTTTCCATACCCCTCCCTTTTGACTTGACTGTGGGTTCGTAGTTCGCATAGTAGGCGTTAGACTAGACCCGAGTCATGCCTATTTCAAAACTAACGAATCGGGGATATTTTAAAGATAAGCATAAAGGGTTTATACGGATATTTAAAAAGGCGCATCTTTTCTTAAAACACCGTAGCCCTTATTTTACCAAAAGCCCTGATTCGTCTTATTTCAAAAGGCAAGGTTGCATGATATATCTTTTGAGGCAGGTTCTCTACTGTTGTGTTGACTACTCGATTCCGCACATTCATGCTTTTTGCATTGTATTGCTTGTATTGTTGATATATTTCAGTCATGCTGCTAGGACACCAGCACCATTATCGATGATGCGTATGTTCCACGTACACTGTTGCCGGCTCACACACTTCATCATCGATAATTTCCATGTCACTACACTGTAGTACTGTTGCATTCAGGATTTTACCCTGGCATGACATATTGATATTCTTACCTTTCTGCTATATGTCGCATACATGTTGCTTTCTGATTATACGCATTGAGATATGCTGTTTCCATGATATTTCTGGTTTTTGGGAACCGTGGGTGTTTTCAAAGAGGATATGTAATTGTTTTGAAAACCCGGTTACCCTTGATATGATATTTCAGTGCGTCCACCATGTGTTTTCTCGGTGCTGAGAGCGACATGTGAAACCCGATTTGAGGAGGCGGATGAGGCCGATTACGGGTACATGGTGGATCCGGTATGGTACCTCGGGGCGAGAACGGTTTCGCTGTGCAGTAGACGGTGAGCCAGGCGGAGGGACCACTACCTACCGGTGATTGTAATTGAGCTCGGCGGATATCTGGAGGATACCGACCGGAGTTGAGAGATGGATTTGGGCTGACCCGTACTGCCGGGGCCGAGGGCCGACACCGCAGACGGAGCCCAGAGATGGACGAGGATTTACGTGCCGATGCTGGGCACAGTTTTCATGTTGTTTTCGAGTGCCGATGCTGGGCACTCCGGTTCCATGATTTTGACGTGTCGCGAGGGACACATGTGGTTTATATCCTCATATTTCCATGCATATGCTGATGATATTCACATGCATGATGGTTATTGTCATTGGGTTACGAATGGACGGGATCCACGTACATGCAGATTGATTTCATTGATTGTTCCTCACATTTATGATATGCTATTACCTGAGGCACTGGCACGAGCATGAGCACTTGTCATTACACTCATGTATAGAGATTACATTGCCAGTTTAGCATGTTTCAGTCTTATTCATATTGAGGTTTATATATCTGATCGTATTGACCTAGGATGGGTCATGCATTCAATCTCTGCTTGTAGATATTTTCTATTCACGAGTTGGCAACTCACCCCCGTTGTGCCACAGTTCTTGCAGGTTTTGCCGTACAGGTTCCTTTGCGGCATTTCTGGCGCACTTCTTCCTTGCGGGTGAATTGCATTTGGTAGGTGGTCTCTTTTGCATCAAGAACCACCATTGTACTTATATTATTTATTGTATCTAGTCATTCAATCAACCAAAACTTGTATATTGTTTCAGACTTAGAAAACAGTGTTGTATTATTTCGACCTTAGAGTCGCGCTTGTAGTATTACGGTTTTCTGGCTGTTTTGAGTTTCTTTTTGGGTTTTTATCCTCGCCCTTTGGCGTTGTATATTATTATTGCTTGCGTGGTTGTGACCGTCGATTGACGAAGAGCTAGCTCCCGCTTGGGGATGCCTTTTATCATTTCATATATATTATTCTTGTTGTACCCCGTTTGGGGCCAGTTTTTACAAAGGAAACTCTGCCGAAATTTTCAGGAAAGGTTACACATTTTAAAAATACACATTCGGCTTAGTTATTTAAAAACTTTGATTTTCGAAACATGATTTCCTTACTTTTCAAAACCAGTTTTCCTTATTTACTCTTTAAATGGTTTTAGATTGCTGGGCTTTTGGCTTACTTGGATCAGATGGGGTCCTATAGACTTCATATGGTTCAAGGGCCAGTCACGTGCTCTTTCGGGTCGTGACAAAGTTGGTATCAGAGCGCTAGGTTGACCTTGGTTCGAGTCTAAGTTTGACTATGTGGAGCCTAGGGCGTTATTTATATACGGAACTTAGGCTTGACCTTACGGAACTTAGACTTAGTCGAGGGGGTATTAAACCCGAACTTTCGTCGTGTAGGATGACCCTTGGTTGATGGAATAGGTGACTAAAGTAGAGTGACGTAACGTGGGTATGTTCCGCGGCATACTTACGACACACCACTCCGCTTAAGAAACCTTAGGTTGTACATTTCCTTGCACCGTATTATATTCCTTCCTATGATCTACCTTCATCGATACTGGTTATGATCTTGCTGTCGCGATTGCACGGGCAGAGTGAGCTACGGCTCGAGTTGCGTCAGCATGAGCTCGTCGGGAATGAGGGCTGACCGGGGCGTGATTCCAGAGACCTACGGCTGCTTTGAGGCTTCGTATTTTGTGTTTCCGCACTTTGAGCGTTTGACAGATCGCTGTTGCGAGATTTCCCGGGTGTGCTGATTGGCACCAGAGGATTGAGCCACTTATAGAGGCTAGCCAGGATGTGATGACCGTTGATATATCGCTTATTCAGGACGATTGAGGCGCTGTTTAGCGTATAGACGAATGATCCAGTTGCTGCTGCGAAGGATGAGATATCGCCCAGATGATTGGAGCTACGGCAGCATGAGCATATTCTTAGAGATATGATGGCGAGTCGCTAGTCACCGAGGATTAATGACTAGGACATGTGGTTCATTCGCTTACCCCGATGCGAGGTCATCAGGTAGATTGTTTCCAGCTAGAGACGACTTCACGCAGGTTCGTTGAGAGTCGATTGAGACGATCGAATGTTAGGAACCCATTTTCCAAGTTTAAAGTATTCGGAAAGACATGCAAGCGATTCTATGGACCCTCTAGAAGAATGAAACCCTAACTCGACTTAATGACCGTGTGAAAGCCTTTGAACCTTAGGGTTTGCGGCAGTTCCTCGGCGCCATTAGTGAGGCTTGGGTTTGCCCTTCTACGGCTGGACCACCGATGCTGTGGTATGTACTCGATAGTATTAAACTGTACCCGAGATGTTGAGCTCTTGGGGGATTGTGAGGTTCTGACGAGTCGATCGGATGGTTCGACATCTTTCGGATATCATGTGATAGGACACTGCTTGGGAGACTCCAGATACGAGCATAGCCGTCGGAGCGCAGTCTGTGTAGCCATGATGAGATGAGTCCGAATCAGTCGATATTGGAGCAAGGTGGAGTAAAGAGTTCGCACGAGATTTCGACGAGATGACGTTTCACTACGCTGACATCAGAGATGCGATATGCACGCTGAGGACGTGTTCGGCTAGATATCTTCTACTGAGTGATGAAGATACTGAGTTCGTGATTTCGAGTCCGTGTTAGAGACTTCGGGTGGACCGTAGCCGAGGACATTACAGTGCGCAGATAAAGACGCGACGTCGAATGGTCGATGATACAGACAAGCGGGACAAGAAGTTCGTGCGAGAGGCAGACGAGCTGTTACTACACCCCGTTAAGATTAAAGGCCGGACATGCATACAGAGGCGCAGAGATGCGACCAGCTTCCGAGAAGATGTTGTACTAAGGGTGCAGATGTTCAGAAAGCGAGGAAAGATTACGCCAGAGTACCAGCCTCCTTACAGTTTGGCTTAGGCAAGATCAGAAGAGACCTTGAGTAGGATTCCTTCCAGTACACTGCTGCAATAAGAGTTGCACCCAGGAGTAGATGCGTGGTGTGCATTCAGAGGACCCGAGGTCGGCGCCAGAGATGTTCTGCTTTACGAGCGGTCGTGAGGATTGACCGAGAGATGACCTGAAAAGTGCCAGAACGGAATCGTTCCTGTCAGCACACCTGACCGGGCCGATGAGCCGATGGATTGCGAGATTGGTAATCTACAGGAAAGATCAGGAACCAGAGGCAGAGGACGCCAGCCGCGAGCAACAGGCAAGTAGATATCTTGCGCCGCTAGCACCGGATGTACCGGTACCTTCTCGACCCTAAAGAAGGATATACCGACGACGGTATTTATGATTTGTGATTTTGTGATTTGATTATCACGTATCCGTCGCTTAGGATTTCGGTATTTTCGGCGATCTATTCGCATGATTTAGTCTTGATGACTGAGTTACATGATATTTGATTTTGTGCACCATGGTTGCACTTACTGGGTATTTATACCGTGCACATAGTTATTACTCTGGAGGTGTTGATTGCGATTTCATGCCTATTTTATGCCGGTGATTTGATTTACGCTTCCAGCATAGTTTCATGTACTTTTAGTGTTTTGATTTATGCACGCTGATGCACGCGGTTGTGAGTTTTCCATCGCGGTACACCTGATTTGATTAAGCCGCGTTGTATATTGTTTCGTGCCTTGGCTGCACCTACTTATGACTTTATGGATTTCATACGGTTGATTTGATGTTGTGCATATGTTACGCACACGATTTGATTTTTGTACTCGGTATAGCTTATATGTGCTTGTAGTGCATTGATATGTATTTTGTGCACGCAGTTGCACACGTTTATGATTTTCTTTATATCTGGGTACACTTAGTGTTGCTGCTTACGCATTTGAGTTATTGCTGGTATTTGTGCATGTCAGATGCACAAGTTCTATACTTCGTGCGTTTGTCGCACCAGTTTTATGTTTCTTGCGTTTATCGCATCAGATTTATATTTCGTGCCTTTGTTGCACCGGATTTATATTTTGTGCATTTCGGTTGCACCTGACTTCGATTTGATGCCTTTCGGTATGTCGATTTTGATTGTGATATCGATGTGGATTCTTGCACTCCGTGCTTTTGACTGGACTTACGCATGTTCGGCGTTGCTATTGGATTTTGTGATTCCATGCATGTTGAGTGCGCAGGGTCTAGATTTTCATTCGTTCACGATGGGTGCACCGATTTGGATTTTCGCGCATGTTGGGCACATGTTTTGAGATACGATTTTGGGGCACACCAGATGTGCTAAATCGAGATTCTTCGTGCATGTCAGATGCACCTGTTTTGGCTGTCAGACACACACGTTGCCTATGACAGATGCTTCGTGCACACCCGTTGCACCTAGATGTTGTTTTGTGCCCCTGTATGGCACATATATGGATTTTGATTTCCGTGCGCACCAGACGCACAGGGTGGTGTTATGTGCATTTTGGGATTTATTCCTTTTGGAGCAGTACATTTTTATGATATTGGATATTTGTTTTCATACTGAGCAGGACTAGTCATTGGACAGTACCTGGATATACTTTGCATGCACTGATAGTTCGAAGGGATTTCCAAGAGCGAGCTATAGTCTCGGTGTATATATACCTACGTGTCCGATATGACACGAAACGTTCAAAAACAGGAAACCCTTCTAAATTGTTTTCAAAACGGCGGAACGTACCTATTAAACAAAGAATATATATATATAAGTATATAGTTATTTTCTTGTGAAAAACGTCCGCCACTGTGTAGTGTTACGCGCATCGCACAGCGACTTAAAAGATTGGGCATGCATTTTCATCAGCTATTCACATGTATAGATTGGATGTCTACATGTATAGTCCTGATTTATATCATATTGATTTTGTATTGGATTTGACATTTGTGTCTTTACTATGACTCCGATGATTGCGGATGCTTGATGGTGTGTTGTTTTTGAGTTATCTGCTCAGTACTCGTGCGCATGCATTGCGCTATGATGTTTTATGTATTGCTGATTTCGGAGCCCCGATGACTTGGAATTTGTATTGAAATATTTTAGTATTTGGGGGTTTAAATTTTAAATTCGGGGACCGAATTTCTTTAAGGGGGGTAGATTGTAACGTCTTCAAAATAATAAAATATGATTTTTGGGAAATTTTATAATTTAATATTATTTTAATGAATATTTTAATATTCTGGTATAATTAAATAAAAATAAATGGGGGAAAATTATGGAAAATTCTAAAATAAGGTATTTTATGGAATTAGGCCATTTTAAAGTTTTTAAGATTAGTTATATGCTAATTTAGTGCTAATCGCGATTAAGAATCGCTAATTGGATTTTTAGCATTTTTGTGCAAAAATGTGCACATATCATTTTCCACACTTGTTACACTTGTGTTACATTTCTTTTGCCATGGCTTTCTTTTGGGTTCACTATTCAAGTGAGAAGAGTTTAGAAAAGAAAAGAAAAAGTAAGTGATGATGAGAGAGAGAGAGTTGGCGGCTTTTGGACATTTGACCCTTTCCTTTATCATTTCCCCATCTCTTTTCTCTCTCCCCTCTCCCCTTGTTGCTGCTGCTGCCCTCTCTCCCCCTCTCACCCTCTTCCCAAAAAGCTTAGATCCACCATGAAAACAAAGCCAAAACCCCATTCCCACTTCATAAAACTTACTCCCAAGCTCACTAGCTACATATTGAACCTAGCAAGATTGGATTTGGAGGACTTTGAGCAACTCAAGAATTTTCTGGAGTTGCCAAAGGAGGTAATTTCTGCACCTATTAGAGTAGTATTTCATTTCCTTGTGCATCTATTCTAGTTTCATATCGATATTGTGTTGTTTGTGGACTTTAGAGATTTCTAGTTAGGGTTTAGGGTAAAACTGAAATTAAAGATGAAATTGAGGATTTTGGTGACCTTAGAATCCCTTGTGTGATGCTAATTTGAACCCAAACCTGAACAAGAAACCAGAATACGGAATTACGGAATCGATATAGGAGAAAACGGTAAATCTGGAAGTGTTTTATGGAATCTGCTATCACCCCGAGACCCCAAAAATAAAACTGAGTTGACAGTGAGATGTGTGTAAGTGCACGGCGGCGCCCCGGCCGTCAATCTGACGCCGGAATGCGGAAGCGAAAAACTTTAATTTTGCAAACTAGCAAACCGGCACCACCGCGCACTAAACACCCGGATCGGGCCATTAAACTAGATCTAGCTAACTACAAGACGGGTTAGAGATATACCGAGCGATCCGTGTCCTTCGGTCTTCGTCTCCACTCCGATCTCCCGCGGAAACTCCGTTCATCTCCTCCTCTTCGGAAAGGGTACCACGTAGCCGGAATCTTTTACGGGCTCCCACCTCTGGACCGAGCCAACTCTGGCGCAAAGTTGGCTAGCCGACGCGTCCAAGATTTGCTGTAGACTAGTGTAGAAAACATGTCTCTTTGGGGTAGTGAAGTTGCCATGGATGGAGGAAGTGAAGCATGAACTTTGGAGAGGGTTTTTAGAATTTAGCAAGCATAGAATGAATTTGAGATGAATCAATTCCTCACATATCAAAAACAATCTCTCATTTTCTCTCCAATCAAAATTGTGGCCGGCCCCCATTTTGTGAGAATGGTCAAGAGAAAAACAAGAAAGGAGGTGAGTGTAGGATAAGGTGGAGGGTGACCTCATCCAAAGCAATGATAACTATGTCACACTAAATCAAATCCACTTCTAATCAACTCCAATCACAATAAAGCAAGCCATCATGAAAAAGAAAAGATGGTTAACCTTTCATAATGCCACAAGTGCAAGAAAACCCCTCCACAAATGTTATTTGCAAACTTGCAAATAACCCCCTCCATCAGAAAAGTCCGGCAGGGAAAGAACAAAGGAAAACCGGCCGGAACGGAATGCAAACTGGCAACTCCAGAAAACTGGTCCCGTAATAAATTATAGGAAAACCCCGAAACTGTGCATACACACCCGCATCTGTATTCCGACCGAATGCAAATGGAATGAGACAAAATCTACACTGTACTATACTATTATCCGGCTTAAACCAAAGCCGGCTAGTAATATCCGTCCGATCCTGATCCGTGCAATACCGCACGTATCTGATCGAACCCTACCATATATCCATACGGCCTCTAGTACTATCCGTCCGATCCTGATCCGTGTAATACCGCACGTATCTGATCGGACCCTGCCATATCTCCATACGGCCTCTACAGCGTTTCGCCCGAAAGCTTGAGTAACTGAAAGTGTGGTGGACTCTAAAGACTCGTCAATACTATGGCTGTGGATTTAACCACTAGCACGTCAGAGGTATAAGCCAATACGTGACGGGCCACCAGCTATTGACCAAAAGGGACGTCGATGAGAGAACTCATCCTGACACCCTACTGAGCCTGTCAGTGACAATATCCGTACAGTGCGGTCCGTTCGTCTATGAGCATCGCATGGCGGGCCTAAGGGGTTGGTAAAAGTCAGACCCCCAAAAGCGGTACAAGTCGTGTCGGAGTGTAGCCCAGAACACCCTGAGATACTACTGGAATACCAACCAGTAAATCTCCTGCCTTGGCCAAGGACTTCATGTAATGGCTCTCCTAGACACAGCGCGAACTCACCCCCAATACCGGGAGAGACGAACCCCTGAAGATCCGCTCACTGCCACCATGTGGCTCGGGACTGTACCTAACTAAAACCTGTTTGCACGTCTCCTTTTCGCGTGGTAGGGTATTAATCAAAGTACGGTGGGAACTCACACGAGACAAATGACGATCCCCAGGTCGATGAACTAACCTGTACACATGTCACCACGGAATTGCTATCTGACATCAGGTATAAGACCAACCAGCATGTTCCCGGCGAGTCCTGTCCGGTGTACTCATAACCCAATGAGCACATGTATACATCTTAGGTGATCCAATTGACACCAGTGGCTTGTGAGACCGGCCACCGCCCCTCGTCGGGGTCTCGACTGTATACACTAGTCTACTCTGGAGTATCGATGCCCTGTCTCGAAACTCCTACGACTAGGGACCATTTAAGGATGTGCTTATAGACTACCAGCTCCCACGTATATGATCGCCCTCACACTACTGGCAGTCAAGCAAGAATCCCAGGGGCTCTATCAACGTGCAATAGCGACCTGTCAGGTCACCTAAAGCAGTACACGATGATAAAGGTAAACCAGATAGCATACTATCATCTCGAGTAAGACTGTCCTACCGGGATAGGTCCTCCCTCAGTCATTGCAATCACGTGCCTATGATCCAATAATTGACTCTGAGGGCACTATCTCCAACAATCTCCCACTTGCACTCAAGGCTAATTATTGCGATGTCGCATACTCACAGCCTGTGTGATACCGAACACCCAACTCCTCTACTTGTCAGTCTCACAAAACTCATTTGCGAAACTATTGCATTCGAGGAATAGCCTCAGTGAGTGGATCCGCCTAGATGTTTCTTTCTATGTCTCTCTATATCTCATGTTCGCGGAGAAAGCCATCTCCCGAAATGAGCAATACCTGTCTTAGAATGTGTATGGATGTCTCATGGAACTTAGCTCATAAATGAACTCTAAATCCAAACTTCTTAGACTGTATCGTCAACTGAACTTAATCAGTATCCTGCGCCATTCCTCCCTCAGTATTGCCTTGGACCATCTGTCCAAAATACTGCCCCTCGTTAGAGGGAAAACTATAACTCTGACAGCCACTCTGCCATCCAGGTCACCTTGGAAGCCTGGAATGATAACTGTCTCCCGAAGGAGAAAGCTGCTATCATATCCCTAAAACATACACTTATGTTCTAAAACTGCCTCCGACTGTTTTTCCAGGATTGGATCAATTTCAACTTATTGCATCTACTGCAAGAACAACATCTGGTGTGGTACTTGACATCTCAAGATTGACTCAATTGCCTAAGCAAGTGATCAGCCAATCATGAACATCCCTCTCCCCTTTAGTCTGTAAGACACCTTTAGAGAGGGTGACTCCATCACCTACAGGTATACTACTGTGCCAGGAGTCGTCCATTCTAAATACTCTTAGAATGTTGTCAAAGTACCCAGATTGGGAAACCACCCAAATCTAGATCTAAAACCATAGATTTAGTAACCAGTATGTCTGATATAATGTCCAAATCCCATATGGAGAAAACACTGTGTGACGACCAAAGTATAACCGATCGTAGTATAGGAATATCACTTCCTACTCTGTGTATGTCATCCAAATACCATGACATCACACCCTACTACCTTCTTAACAGATCCATCCCCTATTCTGATGAAGTCAAACCTATGACTGTCACATCAGAAATAGATGATCTTTCCCCGCTACTCTGCTTTAGTCTATAAATAGACATAAGCTATCTGTCCACCAATGCTTCCGCTGCTCCCACTGACCACGACAACCTTCTGGCAGAGTCATATAGACGTACACTTCTAAAACTAGTTTAGAAAGACGCTATACTCATCCTCCTGCCGGGTCTCACAGTCTGGAACAACAGCAATGGTAAGTCTGGGTAAACAAGAACTTCCCTGTCACCATCCTTGAGGCTACCGAAGTACCTCTTGGGTGCCTGAAGTTACCCACTTTATCTGCGGAGTGGCCAATGGAATGTCAAATCAGATTGAATCTTTAGGTTCCTTATCAAATCTTCAGTAATCGTTTGCGGTTCTGGAATCACTTCCCGTTCTATCATACTCCCACTACTGTTTTCTGAAAAAAATCCATTTTTTAATAAAACTGTGGCGAGTCAAGAATAATATCACTATTGATCTTCTAGATGGTAGAAAGTCAACCCTCGTCATAGCCTGGGTCAACCCACAAACAGCCATTACAGAAACGTGCCTTGAGTTATCCAGAGTCTGGTTTTAAGCATAGGCCGGACAACTCCCCGTACCTTAACATCGTTAAGATATGAACTGTTCTATATCCAATATAGAACCAGAGGCACTGATTTAATTGAACCAGATTCAAATCATGCAGCTGTCTCCAGTGCATGTCAACTAAATGGAAAGAGGCCGATCAGCATTACTCAACTTAGGAATGCTTCCAATTATGAGTAGCCTGAAAAAGAAGTAAGTTCTCTTAAACATTATCGTCAGCTGAACACCATACACAAGTATCTACATCTTCGATCACTTTGAAGAATCCCGATACTTGCAATACCTGGTTCTATACTTTATTCAAATACCTATAACTTCTCAAAATTCGGACCCTGTGTTTCCACGAAACACCTGTCTATAAACTAGAGAAGTCGTAAGTAAACCGAATATAGTACGAGGACCAACCCCTCTGTCCTGATGGACCCTGGACAACATACAATACTCTGTATAAGTCCCTTGAGTCTGATGACTCATTCACTGTGTGTCGTAGGTTGAAAACTGTACTGTGGTTATGAAGAATTACACCGCTGTTCAATGCTCCTTACATAACCATCCACTGATATAGGTAAATGTCATAGACATAATTTCAAAAAGGTATATCTCACTCTATAAAAATAGACGTACAGATATATCAATTTGAAATTGGTGCATAATAGCGGATATTCAAAACCAAATAATTTCCGTCCGGCAAACAACCCAGGTGACTTCTTCAAATATCACCGATTACAACGAATCCCGATATAATGAGGATGATCACCCAATTCCCAATAACTTACTCCCACTCATCATCTGTAAAACCATACAGATGTGAGAATCATACCTGGTAAATACATACCCTGGAGTAAGTTTCTAATCGGGAAATCAGTTTTCCATTAACAGTACACAGTGAAACTGAAACATTGAAATGTTTCGTTGGGGTATCCTGGTATTCCTAGTAATGCCTCTTCCATTATCCAGATTCACAACTGTAACCGTATAATTCTTTGCCACCTCTCCAAATCCCTTTTTATGTCTTTAGTCATTACCTTCTGTACACCCCTTTAAGCCAAATGGTTTTCTTCCTTCCCTACCGATCGGCACCAGCCTATGGTTTGGAAGAAGACTATCCAATAAGCATAATGGGTGTACAGTCATAATCCTAGGAGCACTCGCAATGCGAGAGAAGGTGAAGATAAAAGACAACCGAATAAACCTTATTCCTATTTCTCCTGAACCAGAATCCATCCCCGAACTAGAACAAGTTCCTTTCGAGTTCGTATATAACCATACGATGAAATATCCAATAAACTGTGGATCTTCGTAGTGATACGGAGTGTCCTGGAGAAATACAAAGGTGATTTAGGATTGGCGAAGAAATATTTGGTATGGTCGTGAATAGTAGTCGCAATTTACTTTGCCCTCTTACAAATCCCTTGCTTTGTCTGAACTTAATACCTTCTGTACACCGTTTAGGCTAATTGGCTTTCTTCATTCCCTACCGGTCGGCACCAGCCTAAGGTCTGGAAGAAGACTATCCAATTTGCGTAATAGGTGTACTATCTCCTAAACCAAGGAGTACTCGTATTCTGAGAGAAGGTAAAATGAAAAGACAACTGAATAGTCCTATTCGTTTTCTCCAGAACCAGAAACCATCCTCAAATTCCTTCGAGTTCGTATATAACCATACGATGGTTTTGTCCAATGGAAGTGGACGTTCGTAGTAATACGGGGTGTCCTGGAGAAAAGGGTAAAAGTAGGAGTGGCAATGAGGTTTGCAACTCTGACAATCCAAAAGCCAGTGTTAAAGAAGGTTCGGTTAATTTTGGTCACTGAGTCATAGTCTTAGGGTCGGGTCAATGGTCACTGCCGAAGAGAGAGAGAAAAGAAACACTCAGCGTGCACTCTAGCCTAGATCAGAATGGTTACCAATTTATCTAATCAGGAAACCTCCCACTGTACCGTCAAATTCTCCTCCAAACCTGAAAGAAGAATTAGTCGGGATCACCCGAGGAGTAAACCAACTCATCAGTGGGAATCGGGATCCAACTATCATCGCATGATAACGTGACGAAATCCGCTCACGGTGTCACACTCCAGAAGGTATGCGCATATCTGGCAAGTTTCAGTTCTTTTGAAACTCCCGATGTGGATTTTTACCCCATGCTCTTATGACCTTGACTTTGGCCAACAAATCATAAGTCACATGTCAAGTTCTAACCGTCATTCTCCAGGTTAATTTGAACCCACCCGTACCTACCCTTGACTTTGGCCAACAAGGCAGTACGACTGTACCAAACCAATGCATCTATCTATGCTGCATATGAATACCCAACAGCTACCAAACACTGTGCCTTGACTTTGGCCAACAAACACAGCTTGAAGACTATTGACCACCCATATGAAACGACGGAGGGCTACGAATGGTTTCTGGCGAAAACCTTTAACGTAATGAACTTGATATCGTTGAAGGAACTGATAGCTTTTTATAAAAATATAGTGACGAAAACCTTTGCTAAAGAGGTCACTCCCGGTGAAGGGATCTCGGCTCTTTCCCCGTAGAATGGGGTGCAGGATATTCCAAATGAATACCACGATGCAAAGCAAAAGTAATCGGCTATAGTGAAGTTATTGCCCTGACGCAAACTTCTGTCAAGGGGTCACTCCCGGTGAAGGGATCTCGGCCCTTGCCTCGTCGACTGAGGAGCAGGATATTCCAACTGAATACCACGATGCAAAACAAAAGTGAACGTCCTTGCAATAACAGCTTTTTGAAAAGTGTTCCAACAACATCAGAATAGGTTTGTTTTAACTTGCATTGATCCGAATCAACGCAGTCCCAGCAATGGATCACACCACAAAGAACGAAAATATACTGATGTACGTATATGCCATCCGCATTCGCCACTGGGTCCCGTCATTACCCGTTAGGTTGGCTAACTAACGACAGAGCGGGGACTGGACTAGCGCGGATGCAAAATATATACAACATCTACTAATATATATACCAATATATTATATTTCGCTCAAGGCGTAATAAAATGCAACATCACAGAAATGTACAGCATCACAGAACAATACAGATATCTGGGATCCCCGGGTTTCACAGAGCCACTACTGAAACCCGACTTTCCCCTGGTCGTGTGGATAGCCTGTGCAATGAAATCCTAGACCCCTACGGGCGCGGCAAGTTACCCGCCAAAACATGAAGCGAGGCAGCCCCCTTCAGCAACGTGAATGGACCACCCGGCACTTCACGGAATCCGGTAACTTAGGCACCCCTCCTGGGTCAACCTGTACCCCCTACGAGTGCGGCAAATAGCCCGCCAATTCTAGAGTGAAGCCCTCTCCGTCTCAATGCCATGAGATGCGGGCTTGTTGCCTTCTAGAACCCGGCTATCCGTGCACCCCTCCGCGGGGTAATCCTAGTACAGAAAGTAAAATATACATACAACGGGTACATCGACCGCATCCAGGGTGCCCCAAAATAATAATACAATCAGGCAGTGACGGCAGTCCACATGTCGGACGCTCGCCCCGCAATATCAAATGTACATAATACAACAAAAAACTGTACTACCACTGCAACCAGGCTATCCCTACGACCGATCCGCAACATCACAGCAATACATAGAACATCAACGTGAAAGTCACGTTCGCAAATCCGTCTAACCGGGCTATAGCAGCTAGACAGGATTTACCGATCGAGTGACATTCACGGTCGCAGATATAATGTAAATACTGTGAAATAATGTGTTTAAAATATCCGATCGATTAAATTTTATCAAGTGGGCCCCCAAGTACTACTGTAGCACATCAAGAAATTCTGGGCCCAAATATAATATTCCAAAAACCCTAAAAACAACCCAGAGAGCAACTGCAGAAATTTGATGCAGTGATCTCAACATAGTGCGGCGGAACCGCGGCCCAAAGGGGTGTATGGCCGCGGTTCCGCGCTCCCACTGTGGAATCACTGTATCGAATTTCTACAGTGTTCTTAGAATTTCCAGTACATCACTTTTCTACAACCTGAAAAAAATTTCGAGCAAGAAAAAATTCAACAGAAAACTGATGTATGTGAAAACGCGGGTTTTTGGAATTTTGGTCGATCGGAAATGTAAACACATTAAACAAAGCTAGACTATGTTAATGGAGAGTCTCTGATACCACTGTAAGTGCACGGCGGCGCCCCGGCCGTCAATCTGACGCCGGAATGCGGAAACGAAAAACTTTAATTTTGCAAACTAGCAAACCGGCACCACCGCGCACTGAACACCCGGATCGGGCCATTAAACTAGATCTAGCTAACTACAAGACGGGTTAGAGATATACCGAGCGATCCGTGTCCTTCGGTCTTCGTCTCCACTCCGATCTCCCGCGGAAACTCCGTTCATCTCCTCCTCGTCGGAAAGGGCACCACGTAGCCGGAATCTTTTACGGGATCCCACCTCTGGACCGAGGCAACTCGGGCGCGAAGTTGGCTAGCCGACCCGTCCAAGATTTGCTGTAGACTAGTGTAGAAAACATGTCTCTTTGGGGTAGTGAAGTTGCCATGGATGGAGGAAGTGAAGCATGAACTTTGGAGAGGGTTTTTAGAATTTAGCAAGCAAAGAATGAATTTGAGATGAATCAATTCCTCACATATCAAAAAAAATCTCTCATTCTCTCTCCAATAAAAATTGTGGCCGGCCCCCATTTTGTGAGAATGGTCAAGAGAAAAACAAGAAGGGAGGTGAGTGTAGGATAAGGTGGAGGGTGACCACATCCAAAGCAATGATAACTATGTCACACTAAATCAAATCCACTTCTAATCAACTCCAATCACAATAAAGCAAGCCATCATGAAAAATCAAAGATGCTTAACCTTTCATAATGCCACAAGTGCAAGAAAACCCCTCCATAAATGTTATTTGCAAACTTGCAAATAACCCCCTCCATCGGAAAAGTCCGGCCGGGAAAGAACAAAGGAAAACCGGCCGGAACGGAATGCAAACTGGCAACTCCAGAAAACTGGTCCCGTAATAAATTACAGGAAAACCCCGAAACTGTGCATACACACCCGCATCTGTATTCCGACCGGATACAGATGGAATGAGACAAAATCTACACTGTACTATATTAGGATCCGGCTTAAACCAAAGCCGGCTAGTAATATCCGTCCGATCCTGATCCGTGCAATACCGCACGTATTTGATCGAACCCTGCCATATATCCATACGGCCTCTAGTACAATCCGTCCGATCCTGATCCGTGTAATACCGCACGTATCTGATCGGACCCTGCCATATCTCCATACGGCCTCTACAGCGTTTCGCCCGAAAGCTTGAGTAACTGAAAGTGTGGTGGACTCTAAAGACTCGTCAATACTATGGCTGTGGATTTAACCACTAGCACGTCAGAGGTATAAGCCAATACGTGACGCGCCACCAGCTATTGACCAAAAGGGACGTCGATGAGCGAACTCATCCTGACACCCTACTGAGCCTGTCAGTGACAATATCCGTACAGACCGGTCCGTTCGTCTATGAGCATCGCATGGCGGGCCTAGGGGGTTGGTAAAAGTCAGACCCCAAAAGCGGTACAAGTCGTGTCGGAGTGTAGCCCAGAACACCCTGAGATACTACTGGAATACCTACCAGTAAATCTCCTGCCTTGGCTAAGGACTTCGTGTAATGGCTCTCCTAGACACAGCGCGAACTCACCCCCAATACCGGGAGAGACGAACCCCTGAAGATCCGCTCACTGCCTCCATGTGGCTCGGGACTGTACCCAACTAAAACCTGTTTGCACGTCTCCTTTGAGCGTGGTAGGGTAGTAATCAAAGTACAGTGGGAACTCACACGAGACAAATGACGATCCCCAGGTCGATGAACTAACCTATTTCAAAACTAACGAATCGGGGATATTTTAAAGATAAGCATAAAGGGTTTATACGGATATTTAAAAAGGCGCATCTTTTCTTAAAACACCGTAGCCCTTATTTTACCAAAAGCCCTGATTCGTCTTATTTCAAAAGGCAAGGTTGCATGATATATCTTTTGAGGCAGGTTCTCTACTGTTGCGTTGACTACTCGATTCCGCACATTCATGCTTTTTGCATTGCATTGCTTGTATTGTTGATATATTTCAGTCATGCTGCTAGGACACCAGCACCATTATCGATGATGCGTATGTTCCACGTACACTGTTGCCGGCTCACACACTTCATCATCGATAATTGCCATGTCACTACACTGTAGTACTGTTGCATTCAGGATTTGACCCTGGCATGACATATTGATATTCTTACCTTTCTGCTATATGTCGCATACATGTTGCTTTCTGATTATACGCATTGAGATATGCTGTTTCCATGATATTTCTGGTTTTTAGGAACCGTGGGTGTTTTCAAAGAGGATAGGTAATTGTTTTGAAAACCCAGTTACCCTTGATATGATATTTCAGTGTGTCCACCATGTGTTTTCTCGGTGCTGAGAGCGACATGTGAAACCCGATTCGAGGAGGCGGATGAGGCCGATTGCGGGTACATGGTGGACCCGGTATGGTACCCCGTGGCGAGAACGGTTTCGCTGTGCAGTAGACGGTGAGCCCGGCGGAGGGACCACTACCTACCGGTGATTGTATTTGAGCTCGGCGGATATCTGGAGGATACCGACCGGAGTTGAGAGATGGATTTGGGCTGACCCGTACTGCCGGGGCCGAGGGCCGACACCGCAGACGGAGCCCAGAGATGGACAAGGATTTACGTGCCGATGCTGGGCACAGTTTTCTTGATGTTTTCGAGTGCCGATGCTGGGCACTCCGGTTCCATGATTTTGACATGTCGCGAGGGACACATGTGGTCTATATCCTCATATTTCCATGCATATGCTGATGATATTTACATGCATGATGGTTATTGTCATTGGGTGACAAGTGGACGGGATCCACGTACATGCAGATTGATTTCATTGATTGTACCTCACATTTATGATATGATATTACCTGAGGCACTGGCACGAGCACTTTTCATTACACTCATGTATAGAGATTACATTGCCAGTTTAGCATGTTTCAGTCTTATTCATATTGAGGTTTATATATCTGATCGTATTGACCTAGGATGGGTCATGCATTCGATTTCTGCTTGTAGATATTTTCTATTCACGAGTTGGCAACTCACCCCCGTTGTGCCACAGTTCTTGCAGGTTTTGCCGTACAGGTTCCTTTGCGGCATTTCTGGCACACTGCTTCCTTGCGGGTGAATTGCATTTGGTAGGTGGTCTCTTTTGCTTCAAGAACCACCATTGTACTTATATTATTTATTGTATCTAGTCATTCCATCAACCAAAACTTGTATATTGTTTCAGACTTAGAAAACAGTGTTGTATTATTTCGACCTTAGAGTCACGCTTGTAGTATTACGGTTTTCTGATTGTTTTGAGTTTCTTTTTGGGTTTTTATCCTCGCCCTTTGGCGTTGTATATTATTATTGCTTGCGTGGTTGTGACCGTCGATTGAAGAAGAGCTAGCTCCCGCTTGGGGATGCCTTTTATCATTCCATATATATTATTCTTGTTGTACCCCGTTCGGGGCCAGTTTTTACAAAGGAAACTCTGCCGAAATTTTCAGGAAAGGTTACACATTTTAAAAATACACATTCGGCTTAGTTATTTAAAAACTTTGATTTTCAAAACATGATTTCCTTACTTTTCAAAACCAATTTTCCATATTTACTTTTTAAATGGTTTTAGATTGCTGGGCTTTTGGCTTACTTGGATCAGATGGGGTCCTATAGACTTCATATGGTTCAAGGGCCAGTCACGTGCTCTTTCGGGTCGTGACAAACAGCAATTGCAAGTGTGGGTAAACAAGAACCACCCTGTCACCGTCCTTGAGGCTACCGGAGTATCTCTCGGGTGCCTGAGGTTACCCACCTTATCTGCGGAGTGGCCAAATGGAATGTCAATCCAGATTGAATCTTTAGGTTCCTTATCAAATCTTCAGTAATCGTTTGCGGTTCTGGAATCACTTCCAGTTCTACCATACTCCCACTACTGTGTTCTGAAAAAATCCATTTTTATTAAAACTATGGAGAGTCTAGAACAATATCATTATTGATCTTCCAGATGGTAGAAAGTCAACCCTCGTCATAGCCTGGGTCAACCCACAAACGGCCATTACAGAAACGTGCCTTGAGGAGTCCGGAGTCTGGTTTTAAGCATAAGCCGGACAACTCCCCGTACCTTAACATCGTTAAGATATGAACTGTTCTATATCCAATATAGAAATAGAGGCACTGATTTAATTGAACCAGATTCAAATCATGCAGCTGTCTCCAGTGCATGTCAACTAAATGGAAGGAGGCCGATCAGCGTTACTCAACTTAGGAATGCTTCCAATTATGAGTAACCAGAAAGAGAAGCAAGTTCTCTTAATCATTACTATCAACTGAACACTATACCCAAGAATCTACATCTTCGATCACTTTGAAGAATCCCGATACTTGCAATACCTGGTTCTCTACTTTATTCAAATACCTATAACTTCTCAAAATTCGGACCCTGTGTTTCCACGAAACACCTGTCTAAAAACTAGAGAAGTCATAAGTAAACCGAATATAGTACGAGGACCAACTCCTCTGTCCTGATGGACCCTGGATAACATACAATACTTTGTATAAGTCCCTTGAGTCTGATAACTCATTCCCTGTGTGTCGTAGGTTGAAAACTGTACTTATGGTTAAGAAGAATTACACCGCTGTTCAATGCTCCTTACCTAACCATCCACTGATATAGGTAAATGTCACAGACATAATTTCAAAATGGTATATCTCACTCTATAAAAATAGACGTACAGATATATCAATTTGAAATTGGTGCATAACAACGGATATTCAAAACCAAATATTTTTCGTCCGGCAACCAATCCAGGTGACTTGCTCAAATATCTCTGATTACAACGAATCCCGATATAATGAGGATGATCACCCAATTCCCAATAACTTACTCCTACTCATCATCTGTAAAACCATACAGATGTGAGAATCATACCTGGTAAATACATACCCTGGAGTGAGTATCTAATCGGGAAATCAGTTTTCCTTTAACAGTACACAGCGAAACTGAAACATTGAAATGTTTCGATGGGGTATCCCGGTATTCCTAGTAATGTCTCTTCCATTATCCAGATTCACAACTGTAACCTTGTAATTCTTTGCCATCTTTCCAAATCTCTTTATATGTCTTTAGTCATTACCTTTTGTACACCCCTTTAGGCCAAATGGTTTTCTTCCTTCCCTACCGTTCGGCACCAGCTTATGGTTTGGAAGAAGACTATCCAATAAGCTTAATGGGTGTACTGTCCTAATCCTTGGATCACTCGCAATGAGAGAGAAGGTGAAGATAAAATACAACCGAATGAATCTTATTCCTATTTCTCCTGAACCAGGATCCATCCCCGAACTGGAACAAGTTCTTTTTGAGTTCGTATATAACCATACGATGGATTATCCAATAAACTTGGGATCTTCGTAGTGATACGGAGTGTCCTGGAGAAATACAAAGGTTATTTAGGATTGGCGAAGAAATACTTGGTTTGGTCGTGAACAGCAGTCGCAATTTACTTTGCCCTCTTACTAATCCTTTGCTTTGTCTTAACTTAATACCTTCTGTACACCATCGTTAGGCTAATTGGTTTTCTTCATTCCCTACCGGTCGGCACCAGCCTAAGGTTTGGAAGAAGACTATCCAATTTGCGTAACAAGTGTACTACTCCTAAACCAAGGAGCACTCGCAACCTGGGAGAAGGTAAAAGGAAAAGACAACTGAATAGTCATATTCGTTTCCTCGAGAACCTGAAACCATCCTCGAATAAATTCCTTCGAGTTCGTATATAACCATACGATGGTTTTGTCCAATGGAAGTGGACGTTCGTAGTAATACGGGGTGTCCTGGAGAAAAGGGTAAAAGTAGGAGTGGCAATAAGGTTTGCAACTATGACAATCCAAAAACCAGTGTTTAAGAAGGTTCGGTTAATTTTGGTCTCTGAGTCAAAGTCTAGGGTCGGATCAATGGTCGCTGCCAATGAGAGAGAGAAAAAAAACACTCAGCGTGCACTCTAACCTAGATCAGAATGGTTACCAATTTATCTAATCTGGAAACCTCCCACTGTAACCTCAAATTCTCCTCCAAACCTGAAAGAAGAATTAGTCGGGGTCACCCGAGGAGTAAACTAACTCATCAGTGGGAATCGAGATCCAACTATCATCGCATGATAACGTGACGGAATCCGCTCACATCATCACACACCAGAAGGTATGCGCATATCTGGCAAGTTTCAGTTTCTTTAGAAACTCCCGATGTGATTTCTGCCCTATGCTCTTATGACCTTGACTTTGGCCAACAAATCATAAGTCCCATGTCAAGTTCTACCCGTCATTCTCCAGGTTGATTTGAATCCACCTGTACCTACCCTTGACTTTGGCCAACAAGGCAGTACGACTGTTCCATACCAACGCATCTATCTTTGCTGCATATGAATAACCAACAGCTACCAAACACTCTGGCTTGACTTTGGCCAACAAACACAGCTTGAATACTATTGACTATCCATATGAAACGACGGAGGGCTACGAATGGTTTCTGGCGAAAACCTTTAACGTAAAGAACTTGATATCGTTGAAGGAACGGATAGCTCTTAAAAATATAGTGACGAAAACCTTTGCTAAAGAGGTCACTCCCGGTGAACGGATCTCGGCTCTTTCCCCGTAGAATGAGGTGCAGGATATTCCAACTGTATACCACGGTGCAAAGCAAAAGCAATCGGCTATAGTGAAGTTAATGCCCTGACGCAAACTTTTTGTCCAAGGGGTCATTCCCGGTGAAGGGATCTCGGCCCCTGCCTCGTCGACTGAGGAGCAGGATATTCCAACTGAATACCACGATGCAAAGCAAAAGAGAACGCCCTTGCAATAACAGCCTTTTGAAAAAGTGTTCCAACAACATCAGAATAGGTTTGTTTAACTTGCATTGATCCAAATCAACGCAGTCCCATCAATTGATCACACCACAAAGAATGAAATATAATGATGTACGTATATGCCATCCGCATTCGCCACTGGGTCCCGTCATTACCCGTTAGGTTACCTAACTAACGACAGAGCAGGGACTGGACTAGCGCGGATGCAAAACATATACAACATCTACTAATATATATCAATATATAATTTTCGCTCAAGGCGTGATAAAAATGCAACATCACAGAAATGTACAGCATCACAGAACAATACAGATATCTGGGATCCCCGGGTTTCACAGAGCCACTACTGAAACCCGACGTTCCCCTGGTCGTGTGAATAGCCTGTGCAATGAAATCCTAGACCCCTATGGGCGCGGCTAGTTACCCACCAAAACCTGAACTGAGGCAGCCCCCTTCAGCAACGTGAATGGACCACCCAGCACTTCACGGAATCCGGTAACTTGGGCACCCCTCCTGGGTCAACCTGTACCCCCTACGAGTGCGGCGAATAGCCCGCCAATTCTAGAGTGAAGCCCCCTCCGTCTCAATGCCATGAGATGCGGGCCTGTTGCCCTCTAGAACCCGGCTATCCGTGCACCCCTCCTTGGGATAATCATAGTAAAGAAAGTAAAATATACATACAATGGGTACATCGACCGCAACCTGGTCGTGCCCCAAAAGAATAATATACAACAGGCAGTGACGGCAGTCCACCTGTCGGACGCTCACCCCGCAATATCAAATGTACATAATACTACAAAACTGTACTAGCATTGCATCCAGGCTATCCCCCACGACCAATCCGCAACATCACAGTACAATCACAGAACATCAACGTGAATGTCACGTTCGCAAATCCGTCTAACCGGGCTATAGCAGTTAGACAGGATTTACCGATCAAGTGACATTCACGGTCACAGATATAATGTAAAATACTGTGAACTAATGTGTTTAAAATATCCGATCGATCAAATTTTAACAAGTGGGACCCAAGTACTACTGTAGTACATCAAGAAATTCTGGGCCCAAAATTAATATTCCAAAAACCCTATTTATAACCCAGGAAGCAACTGCAGAAATTTGATACGGCAAGGACATCATTGTACGGCGGAACCGCGGACCAAAGGGGGTTTGGCCGCGGTTCCGCGCTCCCATTGTCGAGTTACTGTATCGAATTTCTACAGAATGCTTAGAACTTCCAGTACATCACTATTCAACAACCTGAAAAAAATTTCGAGGCAGGAAAAAATCGACAGAAAACTGATGCATGTGTTTTTGGGTTTTCGGAATATTTGTTCGATCGGAAGTGTAAAACACATTAGAAAAAGCTATACTAGGTTAATGGCGAGGCTCTGATACCACTGTAAGTGCACGGCGGCGCCCCGGCCGTCAATCCAACGTCGGAATGCGGAAGCGGTGATAAACTTTAACTTTTCAAACCGGCACCACCGTGCTCTATAAACCCGGATCGTGCCATTAGACTAGTCCTAGCTAACTACAAGATGGGGAAGATAGATATACCGAGCGATCCGTGTCCTCCGGTCTTCTCGTCGTCGTCCCGATCTCCCCACGGAATCTCCGGTCTCCACCTCGTCGCCGGAAGGGCACCACGTCGCCTGCTTCTTTTACGGGCTCCCACCTCTATACCGAGGCAACTCGGGCACGAAGTTGGCGAGTCGACGTGCCTAAGGTTTGCTGTAGAATGTGTAGTGCTCATGTCTCATTTTGGGGTTTATGGAAGTTGCCTTTTGAGATGGTGGAAGAATGGAGTTTTGGAGATGGAGCTAAAAGGATTTTGTGCAATGCTAATGAACAAAAATCCCCTTATCAAAAATATGGGACAGCCCCTTGCTATCAATGGCCGGCCATGCTCATGGTGGTGGGGTGAGAATGGAATGGAGTGAGGAAATAATCCCATGTGGCAACAAAAATGCAAGGTAGAGTGTAAAAGGGAAAAAGGAAAGTCCCACATCAAACATCATAACCCTTCATCATCAACAAGCATGATAACAAACAAAGACCAACACTCCACCACAACCATCATGAAACCACAAGTCAAGCCAAAATGGTCAAAAGAAGTCAAATGATGGTGCAAGTATCATGATACAATAATATGCAAAGACCCCCTTTCCAAATTGCTTATTTGCACAAAAGCAAATAAGCCCTCCTCCACCAATCTTCGGCCAATGAAGGATACAAAGAAATATGGCCGAAACGGAAAGCAAACTGGCAACTCTAGAAAACTGGTCCCGTAATAAATTACAGAAAAGACCCCGATACAGTGTACACACCCGCATCTGTATTCCGACCGAAATACAAATGCAATGAGAAAAAATCTATACTGTACTATACTAGGAACTGGCTTAAACCAAAGCCAGCTAGTATTATCCGTCCGATCCTGATCCGTGCAATACCACACGTATCTGATCGAACCCTGCCATATATCCATACGGCCTCTAGTACTAACCGTTCGATCCTGATCCGTGCAATACCGCACGTATCTGATCGAACCCTGCCATATCTCCATACGGCCTCTACAGCGTTTCGCACGAAACTAGAGTAACTTTATGTGTGGCGGACTATAAAGACTCGTCAATACTATGGCTGTGGATTTAACCACTAGCACGTCAGAGGTATTAGCCATACGTGACGGGCCACCAGCTATTGACCAAAAGGGACGTCGATGAGCGAACTCATCCTGACACCCTACTGAGCCTGTCAGTGACAATATCCGTACAGTCCGGTCCGTTCATCTATGAGCATCGCATGGCGGGCCTAGGGGGTTGGTAAAGTCAGACCCTCAAAAACGGTACAAGTCGTGTGGGAGTGTAGCCTAGAACACCCTGAGATACTACTGGAATACCTACCAAAAAATCTCCTGCCTCGGCCGAGGGCTTCGTGTAATGGCTCTCCTAGACACAGCGCGACCTCACCCCCAATACTGAGAGAGACAAACCCCTGAAGATCCGCTCACTGCCTCCATGTGGCTCGGGACTGTACCCAACTAAAACCTGTTTGCACGTCTCTTTTGAGCGTGGTAGGGTAGTAATCAAAGTACAGTGGGAACTCATACGAGACAAATGACGATCCCCAGGTCGATGAACTAACCTGTACACATGTCACCAGGGAACTGCTATCTGACGTCAGGTATAAGACCAACTAGCATGTTCCCGGCGAGTCCAGTCCGGTGTACTCATAACCCAATGAGCACCTGTATACATCTTAGGTGAACCAACTGACACCAGTGGCTTGTGAGACCGGCCACCGCCCCTCGTCGGGGTCTCGACTGTATATACTAGTCTACTCTGGAGTATCGATGCCCTGTCTCGAAACTCCCACGACTAGGGACCTTTTAAGGATGTGCTTATAGACTCCAGCTCCCACTTATATGATCGCCCTCATACTGCTGGTGGTCAAGCAAGAATCCTAGGGGCTCTATCAACGTGTAATAGCGACATGTCAGGTCACTTAAGGCAGTACACGATGATAAAGGTAAACCAGATAGCATACTATCATCTTGAGTAAGACTGACCTACCGGGATAGGTCCTCCCTCAATCATTGCAATCACGTGCCTGTGATCCAATAATTGACTCTGAGGGCACTATCTCCAACAGTTACCAATATACCTATAGGGTGGTGTACCATAAGTGATAGGTATATAAACATATAAGATGTAGCTACATGTACATATGGCATACATACATACATAAACCTGGAGGGTATTATGGATCAGGATAGAGACATACCTTGCTACAGATACTTTTACATCATACATACTTTCAAATGGACATACATACCTTGCTATACCGACATGGTTACACATGATATATATTTAACAACTTGTTGCAGTTAAATAGCGGTTTTCCTTCATATGCTCATGTTACTGTTTCATGCTGCATATGTTACCTTCTTGGATTTCATATGATGTTCTCTGATATTGTTACGCCTAAGTATATATAACAGTGCAGTGCGACGCTGTTATATATATATATATATATATATATATATATATATATTAGTGGAGTAGGACGCTAATATATATGTATTGATTCATGCAGTTATACTTATTCATTTCTTGATGTTTTCTGGATTTGAGGACCGTGGTTGTTTCATGAAATTATGTATTGTTTGAAAAACCCGGTTTCTCTTGATATGATATTTCTGCGGCCACCATGAGTTTTATCGGTTCTGATTATATACCCGATTCGAGGAGCGGTAGGCACCGTCTGCTGGTACATGGTGGGGCCCGGAGGTACCCCGGGGCAAGAAGATTGATGGACCTTGCCGATTGAGCCTCGTAGGGGAACCATACACTCCGATGACATTACCAATGACTCGGCGGTTATCGTGGGGATACCGACGGGAGTCATGTACGTATGGATACGTCGAAAAACGAGGGTCAGAGCTAAGCACTCAGGCTGTTCGATTTAGCGTATGATACGTACCTATCAGGGGGCCTGTCGTGGTGACAACACCTGATAGATCGGTATTTCTGTGTCGATGCTTGACACTTGTTTCATGATGTTTTGGGTGTCGATGTTAGATACTCACCTTATATGAAACGTACTTGATACTGATATTGTACACACAAGATATGTAGGATATACTGATATTGTACACACAGGATATGTGGGATATGCTGATATTGTATATACATGATATATGAGATATACTTGTTGTTAGACATTCAGGATATATGAGATTTACATGATATGAGAGCCAATTTGTGGAAATTGGGAATTAGATTGTCTTGTTGGATTTGGTCCTACCACGAGGTTAGGATTTCCGTGGAAATGACATGTTTTATTCCGTACTCCACCTTTATTGTTTATGCACTTCTTTATGTATTATTTGTACCTGATAGAGTACTTTACATGATTATTGCATACCGATTGTCATATTTTTGCTTCATGTATTAGTAGTACCTGCTAGCGTACCTTTCATGATTGATGCATTACAATATGACCGTTTATTGCTATTAAATACTTGTGATAGATTCGCGTTGTACGCGCATACTCACGATTACCTACATATGTTATTTACTATTCACGAGTTGGCAACTCACCCCCATTGTGCCACAGTGTTTTGCAGGTGTTCCTCAGGATAGTCAGAGGCAGGGCTATTTCCATCCATCGTATAATCTTTTGCTGCGGATACCGCTTCGCCTGACAGTGTGCAGTTTTGCTTAGGTAGGTTTTGCGGTTATCCGATGTTGCTGTTGTATATTCGTTGTATCCTGTACTCTCCATCTACCATTATATGGTATGACTTAGAGACTTGATGAGAGGACGATATTGTATATTATTTTGTGACTTGGAGGCTTTTATGCAGTTTTATTTATATCGTCTCTTTCTTCGCTACGGCGTCGTTTTTCTGTTGTGGTGGTTGTTTTCGGTCGTTGGGCGTGGATAATTTTTTTGCTCCTGTTTGGGATGCTTTTATTTATATTATGTTGTACCCATTTTTGGAGGCATGTTTTACAAAGGTGGTGCTGTCAAAATTTTAAAGGAAATAAATTGGACTTTTAATGAATTTGGGTTGAGATTTCAAAGGTTTTGAAAATGCTATTATTTCTTACTACTTTTGATGGTTTAGATTGCTGGGTTTTCGGCTTACTTAAATTGCGTTACGCCTGTAGACGTTGCGTAGTTTAAGGGCCATCGCGTGCCATTTTCAGGTCTTGACAAAGTTGGTATTAGAGCGTTAGGTTTTACCTTTCGGAGTGAATGCTGACCTTGGTATGATGGAGTAGGCAGCTTAAGCAGAGTAACGAAGTGTGTGTATGTCTGCAGCATACTCACTATGCGGTACTCCGCCTAAAGTGACCTAAGTACAAATTGTTTGAAATTCCTTCCTTGATGTTATATCCTTGTGATTCGATTCCGTGTTCTTATCGAATCCTATTTCCATTTATAGCCTTGCCGCCGATGACTATGGGGACTCAGAGTGATGCAGCGAGGGCCGAGGTTAGAGTAGACTCGGGTAGTTCGAGGACTGAACAGGATGGCACGCTCGTTGCACCGGAGCAGATGGATCCGCCTTCGATAAATCATATTGATAGGGTTGTGGCAGAGATGCATGCCATGAGTCAGACGATGAGTTCATTGGTTGAGGCCATTCGAGCGCAGCGACAGGAGGTTGTCACCCTTGTTACCCAGTTGTTCCTTGCGATCAGCACACAGCTTTCCGTCACCTAGACAACACCAGTGGATTCCGCCCCAGTTGACGAGACACGTCTTTCTGAGACTCTGGGAGTTCCGGAACAGTGGAGGACTCGTACAGGTGTACCAGCTCAGAGACAGAGGCCTAGTCGTCGAGACAGATTTCGTGACCGTCGCGGGAGTAGCAGAAGCTTTGGACGAGGACAGTCGTCTAGCTCTCATCCCCAGAAAGGTCAGCAGCCATCGTATGGATGTTTTCGATGCGGGAGCCTTCATCACCACATCAGGGATTGTTCCTTGGTACTGCGTCAGACCCATGTTCAGAGAGGTCTGGTCATGGAGGGTTGGTCCAAGAGAACGGTCTGGCAGAGGAAGAGTTCTGACAGTTCCGGGTAGGAGGCAGACACGAGAGTTTGCTTCTACTCATCGGGACGCGCAAGCGTCCAATGCTGAGTTTTCAGGTATTCTAAATTCATATGTTCTTAGATGTACTTGTTTGTTTTACACACTTCGTGTCGTGGTTGGGATGAGAGTCGTGTTAGCTAGATCATCCGTTTTTTGTGTTAACTTCTGTCAGCGATTCTTTTGTTGCGCGACACGTATTTCAGTCGTATGCCAATCGGATAGGAGATAGAGATTCATCCGTCACTTGATCCTTCTAGATATGTTGGATTTGAAGTTCTCCTGGGCACGGACTAGTTAGCTATGTGCTAAGCGTCTGTGGACTACCGCGAGAAAACTGTCAGGTATGTTTTCCCGGCAAGTCAGTTCTTGTTGTGAAGAGGGACAGTGGTACCGCCTCTCACGGCTTGAATTCATCCTTTTTCGCCAGTCGGCTTTTGAGGAGAGGATGTCGAGGATTCTTGGCGTTTATTCATGATAACGGAGCCACAGTGGGTTTGTTGGGCCGGGTTTCATTCGTGCGAGAGTTTTTCGACGTTGTTCCAGATGAGCCGGCGATGCTTAGGGAGCTTAAGGATCAGCTGCAGAGTTGTAGTTTGGGAGGATTGTGCGTCTGAGTGTTTCGCTTTGGGGAGCTCCTATTTCTGTTCGTCAAGGAGAAGGACGATAGTTGAGGATGTGTATTGATTGATCGTCAATTGAACCGGCTTACGGTGCGGATAGGTATCTTTTACCTCGCATTGCCGATTTCTTCGATCGGCTTCCGAGTGCGAGACATTTTCTAAGTTTGTTTGGGATCAGGTCATCATTGTTGCGGGTTCGGAGTGATGACATTCCGGAGACTGCTTTTATGCGTGCTACGGGCTTTATGTATTTTGCTGGTGTCGTTGGACTCACGAGTGCCCTAGCAGCAATCGTGGATATGATGAACCAGATTTCTTCAAGCCGTTCCTCTACCAGTTTATTGTTGTGTCATTGATGACATTCTGGTCTATTCCAAGAGTCGTGAGGAATGTGAGTAGCACTTGAGGATTTGTTTTGCAGACATTGGAAGAGCCCAGAAGTTTGCTAAATTCTCAGAGTGTTCTTTTAGGCTTGATTGTGTTGACTCCTAGGTCTAGTAGTTACGGGAGAAGGTTTTCGTATGGACCCGAGGAGGATTGAGGCCATACAGCTTTGACACATACTTATATCTGGGACAGAGGTCCGCAGATTTTGGGCTTAGCTGGTTTTTACCGCCGTTTCGTGCAGGATTGTTGTGTAGCCATGCACCATTGACTGAATTGACCGGGAAGGAGATTCTTTTTCTATGGAATGAGGCTTGTGTGCGGAGTTTTCAGCAGTTGGGGTTTCGGTTGACAACTGCACCAGTTCTTTCTTGTTTACTGGTTCGGGCGACTTTGTTGTTTAACTGTGATGTGTCGCGAGTGGGGCTCGATTTTGCGTTGATGTGGCACTATTGAGTTATCGCTTTTGCTTCCCGACAGTTGGAGGAAGTATGAGCAGGATATCCCACTCATGATCTGGAGATGGCCGAGGTGGTCATGCGTTGAAGATCCGAGGACACTACTTGTGTGGAGAGTCGTGTCAGATTTTCACGGACTACCAGAGCTTAATGTACATCTTCCTGCAGCGGGTTTTGATTGTTGAGACATCGCTGTTGGATGGAACGTGTGGAGGATTGTGTTTGTGAGATCCTTTGGTCTCCCGTGGCAAGGCGATTGTGGTAGCAGATGCTTGAGTCGTAGGCCCGAGGTTAGCTTGTTCCAGTGGTGCGCAGTGTTAGTGTATATGCCCTAGGGGCCATTATTGTATCTTACTAGTTTGTATATTACTTAATGGAAGCTTGGGATATTCACATGTATATAACAGTCTTTCTAAACATGGTAGTATGCTACTTCGTTTTTCTATCTTAATATGTGAGTATACGTATTGATAGAGCTCTTAGGATCTTGCTTGACTACCAGCGTTGTGATGGCAGTCACACTTGTGGGGGCTGGATAGTCTACAAGCATATCCTTATTCAGGTCCCTAGTCGTAGGATTATCGAGACAGGGCATCGATACTCCGGAGTAGACTAGTGTGTACGCTTCTCATCCAGTTGGGGAGATGGTCTGTCCCACAACCGTCAGTACGTCGTACTGGAGATAGTGTACAGGTGCTCGTTAGGTTACGGGTACACCGGACAGGACTCACATGGAACTGTTGGTTGGTTTTATACCAGTCGTCAGTTAACAGTTCCCAGGTGACATGAGTACAGCATAGTCCGCAGACTTGACACTGCTACTTCGCCTCGTGTGTGTCCCACTGTTCTTAGATTGCTACCCTACCACGGCTCAAAGGAGTCGTGCAAACAGGTAGCAGTTGGGTGCAGTCCCGAGCACTTGGAGGAAGTGGCGGTTAGACAGGATTCGTCTCTCCCGGTATTGGGGGTTGATATCGCGCTGTGTCAGAGAGCCATTACGCAAAGTCCCTGGCCATGGAAAGCGAGATTTTCTGGTAGGTTCCAGTAGTTTCTCTGGGTGTAATGGGCTTCGCTCCAACACGACTTATTCCGCTATTAGGGGACTGACGCTTGCCGCCCCCTAGGCCCGATATGCGATAGTCTTAGACGAACAGACCGGACTGTACGGAGATTGTCACATCAGACTCAGTAGGAGTTCGGATGGGTTTCCTCATCGGCCTTCTTATCGACATCTACCTGGGGACTGTTACGTACAGCTAGTGCCGCTTCGAGTCTCTAGAGTCCCACACAGAGAGTTTCCCTACTTCAGGCGAAACGATATAGAGGTCGTATGGTTTTACGACAAGGGTTCGGACGCATACGTGTGTTTACGCAAGTACGACATCCGGATAATTTTTACTAGTCGGCTTTGGTTTAAGCCAGTTTCTAGTATCCGGTTATTGGATTTATACAGTCTAAAGTTTTTCCATGTTTTCACGGATAGGAGGGGCGTTCTCGTAATTGCGCGAGAAGCTTCTAGAAGATGGTGACTTGGGGGTTAAGGTGGCATATTCATTAAATGAGATTAGTAAGTCATTTGTGTGATTCATCCATGTCATTAATGCATCATAAATGCTTAATGACTCATGGAGATGAATCACCCTCTTATATTTATTAAGCATGATGATTAATCCTTTATTTTTCTTTTTTTGGATAAATGATAATGCTTGATATATATTATGATAGCTCATTATCTCATCTCATTCTCTTGCTCACTTTCTCTCTCCTCAAGCTCTCTCTCTCTTCAAACCCTAATCCTCCCCTCTCATGTGTTGAGACCAAGGATTAGAGTAGACTACATAATCCTTAACCATTCTCTATATCATCTAGGTTACTTAGATTAGCGATTTAAGAAACCTCGTTAGCTCAAGTTAGAGGTGAAGCTTGTAGTAAAGCTCTCGGGTGGATATTCTACTATATAGTGAAGGTCGGAGAGGGCATGGAGAACGACAAGATGAAGGACTCGGTTCTTTAGGTATAATCACTTATCATAGTAGTTAACTCTTCTATGGTTTCTTGTTAGTTATTGTTTATGCAAAGATTCTCGGTTAGTCGATGTTTACGCCTAAAACAAGATCGTTTTTAATTATTCCGCCTCCGCGCAAGTCGTGGGTTATTGTACTGTTAGTGTATATGCCCTAGAGGCCATTACTGTATCATACTAGTATGTATATTACTTGATGGAAGCTTGGGATATTCACAGTTGTATAGACAATCTTGCTCGAAATAGTAGTATGCTACTTGGTTTGTCTCTGCTTTAATGTGTACATGTGTTTCTTTTATTATATCACCTATACGCATTAGTGCAGCCCTTAGGATCTTTGCTTGATTACCAGCGTTGTGATGGCGCTCACACTCGTGGGGGCTGGGTAATCCATAAGCACATTCTTATACAGGTCCCCAGTCGTAGGACTATCGAGACAGGGCATCGATACTCCGGAGTAGACTAGCGTATGCGCTTCTCATCCCAGCGTGGGAGACGGTCTGTCCCACAGCCGTCAGTGCGTCGTACTTGAGATAGTTTGCGGGTGCTCGTTAGGTTACGAGTACACTGGACAGGACTCGTCGGGAACTGTTGGTTGGTATTATACCTATCGTCAGTTATCAGTTCCCAGGTGACATGAGTACAGCTTAGTCCGCTGACTTGACACTGTCACTTCGCCTCGAGTGTGTTCCCACTGTACTTTGATTACTACCCTACCACGGCTTAAAAGAGTCGTGCAAACAGGTAGTAGTTGGGTGCAGTCCCGAAGCACTTGGAGGCAGTGACGGTTAGACAGGATTCGTCTCTCCCGGTATTGGGGGTTGACATCGCGCTGTGTCCAGGAGAGCCATTACACAAGTAGTCCCTGGCCAGGGCAAGCGAGATATACTGGTAGGCTTCCAGTGTTATCTCAGGGTGTTCTGGGCTATACTCCGACACGACTTGTACCGCTATTAGGGGACTGACGTTTACCGACCCCTAGGACCGCCATGCGATGTATCAGTCGAACATACCGGACTGTACGGAGACTGTCACATTCAGGCTCAGTAGGAGTTCAGATGGGTTCATCTCGTCAGTCTTCTTATCGGCATCTACCTGGGGACCGTTACGTACAGCTAGTGCCACTTGCGGTCTGTGGTTAAACCCACTGCCAGCGTAGTGTCGAGTTTTTAGAGTCCCACACAGAGAGTTATTCTCCTTTAGGCAAAATGAGTAGAGGTCGCATGGTATTGCGACAGGGTTCGTTCACATCCGCACACTTGTGCACGTTTACTGTCCGGACAGCTTATACTAGCGGGCTTTGGTTTAAGCCAGATCCTAGTATATGATTTGGGATTGGTTTTATCTCATTGTATTCGTGTTCCTCGGATCACGAATACGGGTGCGTATGCACAGTTGACTGAGACAGAGGGAGAGGACTTTGATTAGGGTTGATGACTATTGTCATTTGCTTAACCCTAATACTTATGTGTGTATTATGATTAATTGATATTAGTTAAATATAACTGTGCATGGTTAGGGTTGTTGACCATTTGACTATCTTGACTTGTTGACTTAGGTTGACATGTTGACCATCATCGTTCCATATAAAAGATGCTCTTTGATCCTTGCAATTTGCATTTAATGTGAAATGATAATGGTCATGTCTTGATTAAACCATGACAATTATCTTGCTAATTATCTATTTACATAATTCACACATATTAGAGAGAATGGTTCATTATTCTTATTCATTCTATCATATAGATTCTCTCTCCTCCTCTTCCTCTCTCTCAAGCTCTCCCCTCTCATGAGTTGAGAAACACATGAGCTTGAGATAAACCTCTCTAAAGTAATCTCTACTCTCATCTAAGGTTCTAGGATTAGCACTTCTAGCATCTTAGTTACTTCTAGCTTGAAGTTGAAGCTAAAGGTTAAGGCTCTCGGGTGGATCCTTCTTCGACTAGAGAAGGCGACAAGGTGATCTCTTTCTTCCACTCCAAGGAGCAAGGAGAGAAGGACATAAAGCCCAAGGTATAACCTTTCTTCCATGTAGCTAGTACTAGTTAGCTTGTAGTTAGTTTTTGTTTAGCAAAGATCCTCCTTTTGATAGTCCATGTCTTCTAGTACCTTAAAATCCTATTTTTTTACCGTTTCCGCCGCCCAACAAGCACCGGGGTGGGCAATGTGGACTTACAGTGGTATCAGAGCCTAACTAAACATAAACTAGCTAGTTAGTAAAGTGTATAGAAGTTCGATCGGTAAAAATCGCAAAACCGAAATTTCAAAAACCTAGTTTCTGCCGATTTTTAAATCTGCTCTAAAAATAATAAATCACACCTTAAAAATCGGCTCAAGGTTTTTACAGTACACACAAGAAAAACGAACCAGCGAACCGACCAACCGACCGCGGATCCGCGACCGAGTTGACTCGGCCGCGGCTCGTTTCTCTTGCAGTGTTCTTATTTCTTGGTTTTGGGATTTTTAAGATATTTTATTTCTGCCCAGATTTTCCAGAATAGAAATTTGTATTTGGGGTGGCTATAAATCCGTATTTTTGATCGAACTTCACTATAATTTGACTATTGGGTTATATCTGTGATGTTTATATGTATTTAACGTCTGCTAATCGCTATACGTCGATTAGTGGGGGTTATACATATCTGTGATCTGTAATGCTTATTGGTTTGTGTATATGAACTCGGTTGATTGTCGCGGATGAATAGCCGGGGTGGATGTGAGATGAGAGTTTCTTTTTTCTTTCATTCATGTAATATGTAAATTGATGTATTATTATTTATTTGGCCGCACAACCGGATCGGGGTTGTAGCCGTCATTGTATAATATCTTTTTACTGTTTTTGCTCCTAGGATAGACCCATGGTGGGGTGCACAAACTACCGGGTATCTCGAAGTGCCGAGTGGCCTACTCACGTCGTTGAGGGAGGTTGCTTCGCTTCGGATACTTGGCGGGTAGTTTGCCGCACCCGTAGGGGTCTTGGGTGGGGTATTGGCTATTCATCGCGACCGTGTAATCCGCTTTTCGTTGCAGGCTCGAACGAATCGCGGATTCCTAGTATATCCAAAGTGTTCATCTGTGATCTGTATTGACTATCATTTCTATATATCAATATATGATAACTATTTAGGTGTTGCTTATGTTTTGCATCCGCGCTAGTCCAGCCCCCGCTCTGTCGTTAGTTAAGTAACCTAACGGGTGATGACGGGGCCTCATGGCGAATGCGGATGGCGTAAGCGTACACCATATTTTGGTTGTTTTCTGCAATGGTAGGATTAAAAGATGGGACGCATTAAAATTAATGCAAGAAAATAAACCAAGTAAAAGTCGATTGGAACACTTTGAAAACCACTCGGTTCTTTTCAAAACTAAACTTTTAAATGCGGAGCTTGAACCACTCCTTTTAAAAGCTATCTCGTTCCATCGATTATATCAAGTTCACTACGTTCACGGTTTCGCCAAAACCATTCGTAGCCCTCCGTCATTCCACATGAATGGTCAAAAAGTATTCAAGCTATGTATGTTGGCCAAAGTCAAGGCATAGTGATTGGTAGCTATTGGGTATTCATGTGCAGCATAGGTAGATGCGTTAGTTTGGGACAGTCGTGCTGCCATTTTGGCCAAAGTCAAGGGTAGGTACGGGTGGGTCCAAATTAACAAGGAGAATGACGGGTAGAACTTGACATGTGACTTATGATATTTTGGCCAAAGTCAAGGTCATAAGAGCATGGGGCAAAAATCCACATCGGGAGTTTCATAAGTACTGAAACTTGCTAGCGCTGCATACCATTTGGAGTGTGATGATTCTGGTAGGATTCCTTCGGTTTTATCACGCGATGATATTTGGATCCCGATCCTACTGTGAGTATATACTACTCCTCGGGAAATCTCTCACTTAACGATCAATGCTATAAACCTAGTAGGTGTCTTGAAAGGTGTTAGCGGGGCTACGCCCACAGGGAAAAGAGGTTACTTAATTAAGAAACTTCGCGAAAGCGTTGGAAAACCTTCCTCGAAGGACCGACACTAGCCTGGCTGAACGGTTAAGCAAGTATTGTACGGTGAGTTTGATCCCGACTAATTCTTCCTTTATGGTTTGAGGAGGGATTCGAGAGACAGTGGGAGCCATCCTGTTTAGACAAACTAAAAACCACTCTAAACTTGCAAGAGCATCATGCTAAAGTGTTTCTTTTCTCTCTCCTAATTGCAGCGACCATTCAACATGACCAGACTTAATTTATTACTAGATAAAAACATACTGACAGGGCCAAACTACAAAGATTGGCTCAGGAATGTCAAGATTGCAATCACTTACGACAAGTTGGGGTATGTCCTTACCACCAAAGCTTCCCCCATCCCAGGTCCCACCTCCAGCGTCGCGGATATAGAAATCCGTAAGACATGGGAGATTGATTGCGCGAAGGCCAAATGCCTCGTACTTGCCTCTATAGACAATGAACATCAGAGGAGGCACGAGAATATGGACCTAGAGTCCATATTTCTTCATACAAAAGAACTGTATGGAGAGCAGTCTCGTATCGCAGGATACGAAGTGTCGAAGAAGCTATTTTCGGCAAGATTGGCCGTCGGATCATCGGTAGCGGAACACGTGCTTAAGATGATTGGCTACATAGAGGAGCTCGCGGACCTTGGGACTACGTTGGAGAATGAACTCTATACTGACTTGATTCTCCAGTCCCTTCTTTCCACTTACGCCCAGTTTGTCCTAAACATCAACATGCAAGGAAAGGAGGTAAAACTTTCCGAACTTCTGAACATGTTGAGGAGTGCTGAGGGCACCCTACAGAAAGGTAGGGAGACATCCACTTTGTTTGTAGGAGGATCTTCCTCTTCTAGGTCCAGGGCAAAAGCCAAGGGAAAGAAGAGGAAAGCCCTCGCCAAACTAAGGGGCGGTGTCAGTAAAGTGGATACGAAGGGAAAGGGAAAGGCAACAAACGTAGCGGGAAAGCTGGTGGGACAAGAAGAATGCTTCTACTGTCACAAAAGTGGACACTGGAAACAGGATTGCAAGGCTTGGAAGGCCAGAACCCAGGATCTGAAGCGAGTTGCGGCTTCAGCTTCAGGTGTGTATGTTATTGAAAACTGTCTATCAATAAACTCTACTTCCTGGGTATTGGATACCGGATCAGGATCTCATATCTGTAATTCTTTGCAGGCGTTAAGAAAGAGTAGAGTTTTGAAGGCAGGTGATATGACCTTCAGAGTTGCAAACGGAGCTAGCATGGATGCTGTGGCCGTGGGGGACTATCACCTGGGATTGTCAGATGGACACTTTTTGGTTTTGCGTAGTTGTTATTTTGTACCAAATGCAACCTGTAATATCATTTCTGTATCTTTATTGTCTAAAGAAGGTTATGAATTTGCATTTGTAAGTAATGCAGTGAACATTCACCTTAATCAAGTTTTGATTGGGTCAGGTACATTAAACAACGGTATATACGTATTAAACCAACCACGGATTTTCAATTTCCAGAATACACACAAAAGAAAGTCTCCAGAAATCAATAAAACTTTCTTATGGCATTGTAGACTGGGTCACATCAATGAGAGAAGGTTGACGAAGTTACATACAGAAGGATATTTGGATCCGTTCGAATATCAATCGTATGCAACTTGTCAATCCTGTCTCAAAGGAAAGATGACAAAGACTCTGTTCACTGGACACGGAGTAAGAGCGAGCGAGCTCTTAGGACTCGTACACAGCGACGTGTGCGGTCCAATGTCTATGCATGCATGAAGCGGTTATTCTTACTTCATTACTTTTACGGATGACTTTTCAAGATACGGATATATCTTCTTAATGAAACATAAATCCGAGGTGGTGAATACTTGAGTGTCGAGTTCCTGGTTACTTAAAAGAGAATGGAATTCTCTCTCAACTTACTCCTCCATACACTCCACAACATAACGGTGTATCGGAGAGACGGAACCGAACCCTATTGGATATGGTACGGTCCAAGATGAGTAACGCTGAGTTGCCGCGATCGTTCTGGGGATATGCGCTAGAATCAGCTGCATACCTTTTGAACCGAGTTCCAACTAAGACTGTGCCTACTACACCATATCAGATGTGGTGTGGGAAGAGACCCTATCTTAATCACATTAAGGCATGGGGATGTCCAGCTTTTGTAAAAAAGCAGCATGCGGACAAGCTCAAGGCACGCTCAGTGCAGTGCAAGTATGTGGGATATCCAAAGAACTCCAAGGGATATTTCTTCTATTGCGAAGAGGAACAAAAGGTTTTTGTTTCTCGCCGTGCCCACTTTCTAGAACACCAATTCTTGGAAAAGGAAATTAGTGGGAGCGCAATAGAACTGGAAGAAATTCCAGAACCACGAGCTATTACTGAAAGCTTAGTAGAACCAGAGGGTTCGAAAGATCAGGACATTCCCACGCCACTCCGCAGGAGTGGTAGGTAGTCTCATCCGCCCGAGAGATACTACGGTTTTCTCATAGACGGGGATAGAGAGGATTGCATCATAGATTATGATGAGCTTACTAGCTTCCAGCAAGCCATTCAGAGCGTTGACTCGGTAAAATGGCTGGATGCAATGCGGACCGAAATGGAGTCCATGTACACCAACAAAGTATGGACGTTGGACATTTCTCCGGATGGGGTAAAACCCGTAGGATGCAAGTGGATCTTCAAAAGGAAGATTGGTGTAGATGGACAGGTTGAGACCTATAAAGCTAGACTGGTTGCAAAGGGTTTTCGTCAGCGACCTGGTTTGGACTATGACGAAACCTTTTCTCCAGTAGCTATGCTGAAATCCATTCGGATCCATCATGCCATTTCTGCTTTCCACGATTATGAGATCTGGCAGATGGACGTAAAGACCGCTTTTCTAAATTGAAATTTAGAGGAGTGTGTTTATATGGACCAGCCAGAGGGTTTCATTCAGAGTTGGAGCAGCGGAAAGGTGTGCAAGTTGCTTAAGTCCATTTATGGACTAAAGCAGGCATCGCGGAGTTGGAACATCCGTTTTGATGAAACGGTCAAGGAATTTGGCTTTATCAAAAATCCAGATGAACCATGCATCTATTGTAGATTTATAGCGAGAACTGTAGTATTCCTCGTTTTATACGTGGATGACATTCTCTTAATAGGAAATGACATTCGTATGCTACAATCTGTCAAAGGGTTCTTGTCACACAGGTTCTCCATGAAAGCCCTGGGTGATGCCTCATACATTCTGGGGATCCGGATCTACCGTGACAGATCCAAGAGGATTTTAGGACTCTCACAGTCCAGGTACATCGACACCATACTGAAAAGATTCAGTATGGAAGATTCCAAGCGCGGTAATCTACCAGCTTGTCACGGGATCACCCTCTCCAAAGAGATGTCTCCCAAGACTGATTTGGAGAGGGATCGCATGTCTATTATACCCTACACTTTTGCGGTAGGCTCTATAATATATGCGATGTTGTGTACCAGACCAGATGTGGCTTATGCACTGAGTGTGGTAAGAAGTTATCAGTCAAACCCTGGGGAGAAACATTGGATAGCGGTAAAGAACATTCTCAAGTACCTGAGAAGGACCAAGGAGATGTTCTTGGTGTATGGCGGAAAAGACCTCCAGATTGAGGCCTTTGCTGACTCCAGCTTCCAGAGTGACAAGGATGATTCCAAGTCCATGTCGGGTTTTGTCTTTACCCTCAATGGAGGGACGGTGTGTTGGAAGAGTTCCAAACAGGAAACCATTGCTGACTCGACTATGGAAGCGGAATACATCGTTGCATCTGATGCCGCAAAAGAAGCTGTCTGGATGAGGAAGTTCTTGAAAGAACTTCAGGTGGTTCCGTCCATTGTTGATCCAATACCTCTGTATTGCTACAACAACGGGGCTATAGCTTTAGCGAAGGAACCCAGGTCCCATCAGAAATCTAGACACATCTTGAGGCGGTATCACCTGATTAGGGAGATCGTGGATCGCCAGGAGATCGAGGTTCGGAGGGTTGCTTCAGAAGATAACACTGCAGATCCATTCACGAAGGCCTTACCCCAGACTCAGTTCGAGCGGCAGATCGAGATGATAGGTCTTCGATACGCCAGTACATGGCCTTAGTGCATGTAGGAGATTGTTAGTGTATATGCCCTAGAGGCCATTACTGTATCATACTAGTATGTATATTACTTGATGGAAGCTTGGGATATTCACAGTTGTATAGACAATCTTGCTTGAAATGGTAGTATGCTACTTGGTTTGTCTCTTCTTTAATGTGTACATGTGTTTCTTTTATTATATCACCTATACGCATTAGTGGAGCCCTTAGGATCTTTGCTTGATTACCAGCGTTGTGATGGCGCTCACGCTCGTGGGGGCTGGGTAATCCATAAGCACATCCTTATACAGGTCCCTAGTCGTAGGACTATCGAGACAGGGCATCGATACTCAGGAGTAGACTAGCGTATGCGCTTCTCATCCCAGCGTGGGAGACGGTCTGTCCCACAGCCGTCAGTACGTCGTACTTGAGATAGTATGCGGGTGCTCGTTAGGTTACGAGTACACTGGACAGGACTCGTCGGGAACTGTTGGTTGGTATTATACCTATCGTCAGCTATCAGTTCCCAGGTGACATGAGTACAGCTTAGTCCGCTGACTTGACACTGTCACTTCGCCTCGAGTATGTTCCCACTGTACTTTGATTACTACCCTACCACGGCTCAAAGGAGTCGTGCAAACAGGTAGTAGTTGGGTGCAGCCACGAAGCACTTGGAGGCAGTGACGGTAAGACAGGATTCGTCTCTCCCGGTATTGGGGGTTGACATCGCGCTGTGTCCAGGAGAGCCATTACAAAAGTAGTCCCTGGCCAGGGCAAGCGAGATATACTGGTAGGCTTCCAGTGTTATCTCAGGGTGTTCTGGGCTACACTCCGACATGACTTGTACCGCTATTAGGGGACTGACGTTTACCGCCCCCCTAGGCCCGCCATGCGATGTATCAGGCGAACAGACCGGACTATACGGAGACTGTCACATTCAGGCTCAGTAGGAGTTCAGATGGGTTCACCTCGTCAGTCTTCTTATCGGTATCTACCTGGGGACCATTACGTACAGCTAGTGCCTCTTGCGGTCTGTGGTTAAACCCACTACCAGCGTAGTGTCGGGTCTTTAGAGTCCCACACAGAGAGTTATTCGCCTTTAGGCAAAATGAGTAGAGGTCGCATGGTATTGCGACAGGGTTCGTTCACATCCGCGCACTTGTGCATGTTTGCTGTCCGGACAGCTTATACTAGCGGGCTTTGGTTTAAGCCAGATCCTAGTATATGATTTGGGATTGGTTTTATCTCATTGTATTCGTGTTCCTCGGATCACGAATACGGGGGCGTATGCACAGTTGACTGAGACAGAGGGAGAGGACTTTGATTAGGGTTGATGACTATTGTCATTTGCTTAACCCTAATACTTATGTGTGTATTATGATTAATTGATATTAGTTAAATATAACTGTGCATGGTTATGGTTGTTGACCATTTGACTATCTTGACTTGTTGACTTAGGTTGACATGTTGACCATCATCATTCCATATAAAAGATGCTCTTTGATCCTTGCAATTTGCATTTAATGTGAAATGATAATGGTCATGTCTTGATTAAACCATGACAATTATCTTGCTAATTATGTATTTACATAATTCACACATATTAGAGAGAATGGTTCATTATTCTTATTCATTGTATCATATAGATTCTCTCTCCTCCTCTTCCTCTCTCTCAAGCTCTCCCCTCTCATGTGTTGAGAAACACATGTGCTTGAGATAAACCTCTCTAAAGTAATCTCTACTCTCATCTAAGGTTCTAGGATTAGCACTTCTAGCATCTTAGTTACTTCTAGCTTGAAGTTGAAGCCAAAGGTTGAGGCTCTCGGGTGGATCCTTCTTCGACTAGAGAAGGCGACAAGGTGATCTCTTTCTTCCACTCCAAAGAGCAAGGAAAGAAGGACATAAAGCCCAAGGTATAACCTTTCATCCATGTAGCTAATACTAGTTAGCTTGTAGTTAGTTTTTGTTTAGCAAAGATCCTCCTTTTGATAGTCCATGTTGCCTAGTACCTTAAAAATCTGATTTTTATACCGTTTCCGCCTCCCCGCAAGCACCGGGGTGGGCAACGTGGACTTACATGTACATCGACTTACAGTGGTATGAGAGCCTCGCTAAACAATAATTAACTCATTAGCAAAGTCGTAAGTATTTCGAACGCAAAAAGAACCGGAAAGATCATCGTGTTAACACAGTTTCTGTCGAATTTAAAACAGGCCCTAAAAATTTTTCAGGGACCATCAGATTTAAATTCATAGAATAATAGGGCTACTGAAGAAATTTGGACTCCTGACTCGGCCAACTCACCGCGGAACCGCGGCGGATCTATGCGATCCGCCACGGATCCGCGGCCGAGTTGGGGCCGAGTCAGTCCAAATTCCTTCAGTAACTCTCTTGTGTTAATAGTGATGTTTTTAGGATATTTTATTTTCTGCTCAAGTCTCAGGTGCACAGAGAAGTTTTGGGAGTAGAATCTAAAGTGTTTGCTCGATCGAAATTTTACGATGTTTGCTAATATGATTATATCTGTGTTTGTATAATGTGTTTGTAAACCTCCCCTAACTGCTAGTATGTCGGTTGGCAGGGGGTTGCACATTTCTGTAATGGTTTTTAGTGTTTGTCGTTGTGAACTTTATTGGACTGTTGTGATGTTTAGCCAGGGTTTGAGATGGGTTGTTGTAAGTGTACGGCGGCGCCTCGGCCGTCAATCCGACGCCGGAATGCGGAAACGAAAATTTTCTAACAAATAGAAACCGGCACCACCGCGCATAAAAATCCCGGATCGGGCCATAAACCTAGCTACTAGCAAACTAAAAGATGGGTAGAGAGATATACCAAGGGATCCGTATCCTTCGGTCTTCATCTCCACTCCGATCTCCCGTGGAAACTCCGTTCGTCGCCTCCTCGTCGGAAAGGGCACCACGTAGACGATTTCTTTAACGGGCTCCCACCTCTGTACCGAGGCAACTCGGGCGCGAAGTTGGCGAGCCGACACGTCCAAGAGATGCTGTAGGTGTAGTGTAGAAACCATTTTCTCATTTAGGGTGAAGTTGCCTTTGGTGATGGTGGAATGAACAAGATATGAACTTGGGAATTTTGGTGGCAAGCTAAAATGAGATGAATGATAATTTTTCCCCACATCAAAAATGAACTCCTCTCTTTCCCTTGAAGTGGCCGTCCCCTCATCTCAAAAATGGTGGGATCAAAAATTGCAATAAGCAAGAAGGAATATGTATGATAAAAATGAGAAGGAAAAAGGTCACACCATTTTCCAATCAAAACCCCACTCAATCTCATCATATTAAATGCTAGCAAAGTGATGGAAAAAGAATATAATGATGATGGTCATATCATAATCCCTCAAATGCAAGACACCCCCTCCAAAATATGTTATTTGCAAACTTTCAAATAACCCCCTCCATCAGAAGTCCGGCGGTGAAGGAACAAAGGAAAACCGGCCGGAACGGAATGCAAACATGCAACTTCAGAAAACTGATCCCGTAATAAATTACAGGAAAAACCGCGCTACTGTATATACATACCCGCATTTGTATTCCCAATGAACACAAATGCAAAGAGACAAAATCTACACTGTCTAATACTAGGATCCGGCTTAAAACAAAGCCTGCTAGTAAAATCCGTCCGATCACGATCCGTGCAATACCGCACGTATCTGATCGTACCCTGCCATAGCTCCATACGGCCTCTACAGCGTTTCGCCCGAAACTTGAGTAACTGTGTGTGGTGGACTCTAAAGACTCGTCAATACTATGGCTGTGGATTTAACCACTAGCACGTCAGAGGTATTAGCCATACATGACGGGCTACCAGCTATTGACCAAAAGGGACATCGATGAGCGAACTCATCCTGACACCCTACTGAACCTGTCAGTGACAATATCTGTACAGTCCGGTCCGTTCGTCTATGAGCATCGCATGGCGGGCCTAGGGGGTTGGTAAAAGTCAGACCCCCAAAAGCGGTACAAGTCATGTCGGAGTGCAGCCCAGAACACCCTGAGATACTACTGGAATACCTACCAGTAAATCTCCTGCCTTGTCCAAGGACTTTTCATGTACTGGCTCTCCTAGACCCAGCGCGACCTCACCCCCAATACCGGGAGAGACGAACCCCTGCAGATCCGCTCACTGCCTCCATGTGGCTCGGGACTGTACCCAACTAAAACCTGTTTGCACGACTCCTTTGAGCCATGGTAGGTTAGTAATCAAAGCACAGTGGGAACTCACACGAGACAAATGACGATCTCAGGTCGATGAACTAACCTGTACACATGTCACCAAGGAACTGCTATCTGACGTCAGGTATAATACCAACTAGCAGGTTCCCGGCGAATCCTGTCCGGTGTACTCATAACCCAATGAGCACCTGTATACATCTTAGGTGAACCAACTGACACCAGTGTCTTGTGAGACCGGCCACCGCCCCTCGTCGGGGTCTCGACTGTATACACTAGTCTACACTGGAGTATCGATGCCCTGTCTCGAAACTCCCACGACTAGGGACCTTTTAAGGATGTGCTTATAGACCCCAGCTCCCACGTATATGATCGCCCTAATACTGCTGGTAGTCAAGCAAGAATCCTAAGGGCTCTATCAACTTGTAATAGCGACTCGTAAGGTCACCTAAAGCAGTACACGATGATAAAGATAAACCTGATAGCATACTATCATCTTGAGTAAGACTGTCCTACCGGGATAGGTCCTCCCTCAATCATTGCAATCATGTGCCTGTGATCCAATAATTGACTCTAAGGGCACAATCTCCAACAATCTCCCACTTGCACTCAAGGCTAATTATTGCGATGTCGCATACTCACAGCCCGTGTGATACCGAACACCCAACTCCTCTACTAGTCAGTCTCACAAAGCTCGTTTGCGAAACTATTGCGTTCGAGGAATAGCCTCAGTGAGTTGATCCGTTCTGATGTTTCTTTCTATATCTCTCTTTGTTTCAAGTTCGCAGAGAAACCCATCTCCCGAAATGAGCAATACCTGTCTTAGAATGTGTCTGGATATCTGATGGGACATAGCTCATAAGTGAACTCCAAATCCAAACTTCTTAGACCGTATCGTCAACTGAACTTAATCAGTATCCTGCGCTATGCCTTCCCTCGGTATCCACCTGGACCACCTGTCCAAAATACTGCCCCTCGTTACATGGGAAAACTATAACTCTGACAGCCACTCTGCCATCCAGGTCACCTTGGAAGCCTGGAATGATAACTGTCTCCCGAAGGAGAATGCTGTTATCATATCCCTAGAACATCAACTTATGTTCTAAAACTGCTTCCGACTGTTTCTCCAGGATTGGATCAATATTAACTTATTGCACCTACTGCAAAAACAACATCTTGTGTGGTACTTGACATCTCATGATTGACTCAATTGCCTAAGCAAGTGATCTGCCAATCATGCGCATCCCTCTCCCCTTTAGTCTGTAAGACACCTTTAGAGAGGGTGACTCCATCACCTGCAGGTATACAACCATGCCAGGAGTCGTCCATTCTAAATACTCATAGAATGCTGTCTAAGTACCCTGATTGGGAAACTACCCAAATCTAGATCTAAAACCATAGATCTAGTAACTAGAATGTCTGATATAATATCCAAGTCCTGTGTGGAGAAACCACTGTGTGACGACCAAAGTATAATCGACCGTAGTATAGGAATTTCACTTCCTACCCTGTGTATGTCATCCAAATACCAGGACATCACACCTTACTACCTTCTTAACAGATCCATCCCCTATTCTGATGAAGTCAAACCTATGACTGTCAGATCAGAAATAGATGATCTATCTCCGCTATATCTGCTTTAGTCTATAAATAGACATAAGCTACTTGTCCACTATGCTTCCGCTGCTCCCACTGACTACGACAACCCTCTGGCAGAGTCATATACACGTATGCTTCTAAAGCCAGTTCAGAACGACGCTATACTCATCCTCCTGCCGGGTTTCATAGTCTGGAACAACAGCAATGCAAAGTCTGGGTGAACAAGAACCTCCCTGCCACCGTCCTTGAGCATACCGAAGTACCTCTCGAGTGCTTGACGTTACCCACCATAACTGCGGAGTCGCCAATGGAATGTCAAACCAGATTTAATCTTTAGGTTCTTATCAAATCTTTAGTAATCATTTGCGGTTCTGGAATCACTTCCAGTTCTACCATACTCCCACTACTGTTTTCTGAAAAAATCCATTTTTTAATTAAAACTGTGGCGAGTTAAGAACAATATCACTATTGATCTTCCAGATGGTAGAAAATCAACCCTCGTCATAGCCCGGGTCAACCCACAAATAGCCATTACAGAAACGTGCCTTGAGTTATCCAGAGTCTGGTTTTAAGCATAAGCCGGACAACTCCCCGTACCTTAACAATGTCAAGATATGAACTGTTCTATATCCAATACAGAAACAGAGGTACTGATTTAATTGAACCAGATTCAAATCATGCAGCTGTCTCCAGTGCATTTCAACTAAATGGAAGGAGGCCGATCAGCGTTACTCAACTTAGGAATGCTTCCAATTATGAGTAACCTGAAAGAGAAGCAAGTTCTCTTAATCATTACTATCAACTGAATACCATACACAAGTATCTACATCTTCGATCACCTTGAAGAATCCTGATACTTGCAACATCTGGTTCTCTACTTTATTCTTATACCTATAACTCCTTAAAACTTAGACCTTGCATTTCTATGAAACACATGTCTAAGAACTAGAGAAGTCATAAGTAAACAGAATATAGTACGAGGACCAACCCCTCTGTCCTAATGGACACTGGACAATATACAATACTCTGTACAAGTCCCCTGAGTCTAATAACTCATTCACCGTGTGTCGTAGGTTGAAAACTGTACTTATGGTTAAGAAGAATTACACCGCTGTTCAATGCTCCTTACCTAACCATCCACTGGTATAGGTAAATGTCATAGACATAATTTCAAAAAGGTATATCTCACTCTATAAAAATAGACGTACAGATATATCAATTTGAAATTGGTGCATAACAACGGATATTCAAAACCAAATATTTGCCGTCCGGCAAACAACCCAGGTGACTTCTACAAATATCACCAATTACAACGAATCCCGATATAATGAGGATGATCACCTAATTCCCAATAACTTACTCCCACTCATCATCTGTAAAACCATACAGATGAGAGAATCAAACCTGGTAAATACATACCCTGGAGTAAGTGTCTAATTGGGAAATCAGTTTTCTTTTAACAGTACACGGTGAAACTGAAACATTGAAATGTTTCGATGGGGTATCCCGGTAATCCTAGTAATGCCTCTTCCATTATCCAGATTCACAACTGTAACCGTATATTTCTTTGCCATCTCTCCAAATCCCTTTATATGTCTTTAGTCATTACCTTCTGTACACCCCTTTAAGCCAAATGGTTTTCTTCCTTCCCTACCTTTCGGCACCAGCCTATGGTTTGGAAGAAGACTATCCAAAAAGCATAATGGGTGTACTGTCCTAATCCTAGGAGCACTCGCAATGCGAGAGAAGGTGAAGATAAAAGACAACCGAATAAACCTTATTCCTATTTCTCCTGAACCAGAATCCATCCCCGAACTGGAACAAGTTCCTTTCGAGTTCGTATATAACCATACGATGGAGTATCCAAACATATTGTGGATCTTCGTAGTGATACGGAGTGTCCTGGAGAAATAAAAAGGTGATTTAGGATTGGCGAAGAAATATTTGGTTTGGTCGTGAATATCAGTCGCAATTTACTTTGCCCTTTTACTAATCCATTTCTTTGTCTTAACTTAATACCTTCTGTACACCGTTTAGGCTAGTTTGTTTTCTTCATACCCTACCGGTCGGCACCAGCCTAAGGTTTGGGAGAAGTCTATCCAATTTGCGTAATAGGTGTACTATCTCCTAAACCAAGGAGTACTCGCAACCTGAGAGAAGGTAAAAGGAAAAGACAACTGAATAGTCCTATTCATTTTCTCCAGAACCAGAAACCATCCTCGAATAAATTCCTTCGAGTTTGTATATAACCATACGATGGTTTTGTCCAATGGAAGTGGACGTTCGTAGTAATACGGGGTGTCCTGGAGAAAAGGGTAAAAGTAGGAGTGGCAATGAGGTTTGCAACTCTGACAATCCAAAAGCCAATGTTTAAGAAGGTTCGGTTAATTTTGGTCACTAAGTCATAGTCTAGGGTCGGGTCAATGGTCGCTACCAAAGATAGAGAGAGAGAGAGAAAAGAAACACTCAGCGTGCACTCTAACCTAGATCAGAATGGTTATCACTTTATCTATTCTGGAAACCTCCCACTGTAACGTCAAATTCATCCCCAAACCTGAAAGAAGAATTGGTCGGGATCACCCGAGGAGTAAACCAACTCATCAGTGGGAATCGGGATCCAACTATCATCGCATGATAACGTGACGGAATCCGCTCACGTTATCACACTCCAGAAGGTATGCGGATATCTGGCAAGTTTCAGTTTCTTTAGAAACACCCGATGTGATTTTTGCCCCATGCTCTTATGACCTTGACTTTGGCCAACATATCAAAAGTCACATGTCAAGTTCTACCCGTCATTCTCCAGGTTAATTTGAACCCACCCATACATACCCTTGACTTTGGCCAAAATAGTTGTACGACTGTCCCAAACCAACACATCTATCTATGCTGCATATGAATACCCAATAGCTACCAATCACTGTGCCTTGACTTTGGCCGACATACACAGCTCGAATACTTATTGACTATTCATATGAAACGACGGAGGGCTACGAATGGTTTCTGGCGAAAACCTTTAACGTAATGAACTTGATATCGTTGAAGGAACCGGATAGCTCTTTATAAATATAGTGACGAAAACCTTTGCTAAAGAGGTCACTCCCGGTGAAGGGATTTCGGCTCTTTCCCCGTATAATGAGGTGTACGATATTCCAACTGAATATCACGATGCAAAGCAAAAGTAATCGGCTATAGTGAAGTTATTGCCCTGACGCAAACTTTTGTCCAAGGGGTCACTCCCGGTGAAGGGATCTCGGCCCTTGCCTCGTCGACTGAGGAGCAGGATATTCCAACTGAATACCACGATGCAAAATAAAAGAGAACGCCCTTGCAATAACAGCTTTTTTCAAAAGTGTTCCAACAACATCAGAATAGGTTTGTTTATCTTGCATTGATCCGAATCAACGCAGTCCCATCAATTGATCACACCACAAAGAACGAAAATAATGATGTATGTATATGCCTTCCGCATTCGCCACTGGGTCTCGTCATCACCCGTTAGGTTACTTAACTAACGACAGAGCGGGGACTGGACTAGCGCAGATGCAAAACATATACAACATCTACTAGTATATATATCAATATATAATATTTCGCTCAAGGCGTGATAAAATGCAACATCACAGAAATGTACAGCATCACAGAACAATACAGATATCTGGGATCCCCGGGTTTCACAGAGCCGCTACTGAAACCCGACGTTCCCCTGGTCGTTTGGATAGCCTGTGCAATGAGATCCTAGACCCCTACGGGCGCGGCAAGTTACCCGCCAAAACCTGAAGCGAGGCAGCCCCCTTCAGCAACGTCAATGGACCACCCAGCACTTCACGGAATCCGGTAACTTGGGCACCCCTCCTTGGGTCAACATGTACCCCCTACGAGTGCGACGAATAGTGTAGGGTTGCTGGGCACGCGCACAAGGGTCTACGAGGCATCAACCATGCCCGATTAAAAAATTAGCTGTGCCGAACAACCCGAATACGGATCTTTAAACTAGAGATTAGGCGAAAACTAATATGCTAAACATTTTAACAATAAGTGAGAGGGATTACAACCTTTGTAGATCCGGTCCTTCACTTCATAAGCTCCGTGTTGTGGTCCCTTCGCTGCGATCATCGGGTTCCAGACTCTCGAGAGGTTCCACGAAGAGAAAGATGCAGTCTTGCTTCCGATCTTCGATACAAAGATGATCTACCTTGAAGTTTCATTAACACAAGCTAACACTCACTAAAATTGAGTGAACACTCTCATCTAAAGGGCAAGGGAAGATGAGGATGATGAAGTAGGATTTTTGCTCTCTTTATTTATCTTTTTCTCATATATTTTCATCACTTGGAAAAAGCTAGTAAGCTTTTTCCATGAAGAATAATAGAATTATGATAGAATTCCTTTTGTGATGAATAATACAAAGGAGATAATGATGAATAATGCAACCATGGTTGACTAAACCTTTGTAGAGAATTAACCAAGGCTAGGGTTTGGGTTAGGTTAAGAATGAGTCACTTGAAAATATCTTTCACAAAACAAAACCAAAACCTTCTAGAATCATCTAGAAAGCTTAACACTAATCCAAACCCTAATCATGTTTAAACTCCACTAAACATGTTGCATTAGTTATCATATCATGTTACAATAATATATATCACATATATAATATTTATTGTAACCAAATAAAATAATACATTTAACATATATCGCATATATATCAATGTATTACCCGAGTGAGAAAAAGAATCTTTTAGTGAGCTAATATAAGTTAATGCGATTTAATATATCATATATATTATTATACATTAAATTATCGAATCAACACTTGATCCGAAAATCCGACTATATCGCATATAACCGACTAATATTTATCCGTACCGATTCATCGAATCAACACTTGATCCGATGACCCGGCTGATATCAAATATCGCGATAATAGAATACGGTATCTCATATCGCATTATCCTCGGTCCCGCACATATCACATATGTGCCCCTACTCCGTTTTGCCTGAGTCAAGAAACCTCTGTGTAGGACTCTAAAGAATCGTCAATACGCCGGCAGTAGGTGATGATCATATCAAACACCCACAAGCTGCAAGCGGTCAGCTAAACGTAACAGCTACCCAGGTATTGAGTGCTCAGAAGATCAACAAGCAAGCCTGTACATTCTCCTGTGAATCCAAATAGTAACACTCCCGTACAGTCCGGTCTCGTCGTCTGATATGTCGCATATCTCGCCTAGGGGTGGTAAACGTCAGACCCCAGTAGCTCGATAAGTCGTGTCGATATGAGGTCTATAACAGTTCGAGAAACTACTGATAACACTTATCAGTAAATCTCAGCAACCCTGGCCAGGGATTTCCGGTTATAGCCAATCGAACACAGCACAACATCAACTCCCTATACCGGGAGAGACGAATCACCTCCTATCGCTCATTGCCTCCATGTGATTCGGGACTGTACCCAAAATCCACCTTTTTGCACGCCCTCTTGGAAGTGGTATGATGGAAATCAAAGCACAGTGGGAATCACACAAGACTCTATGACGATCTCGGGTCAAAAGACTACTCTATACCAGTGTCACCGGAGAACTGCCATCTGACGTGATGTATAATACCATCTGGGAGTTCTCGGCGAGTCCGTCCAGTGTACCCAGTCTCCACTGAGCACCCGTACACCATCCTTGATGTCAAACACCGATGGATATGGGATCATCCATCGCCCATCATATGGGTAAAGATGCGTATACACTAGTCTACTCTGGTCTATCGATGTCCTGTCTCGATACACCCTCGACTAGGAACAGTTATAGGATGTACTCATCGACTACCGTGGCCCCACTATTATGATCTCATCATAGTCCCAGTAGCCGAGTACATATCCTAAGGGCTTTATCAACATGTAATATAGAGACAATAAGAGTACATGTTAAGATAAAGTACAACCAGATAGCATACTATCATGTCGAGCAAGAAAGTCCTCCCTATATATGTCCTAGCATCCACTACAATATACATCGTATGTACAGTAATGGCCTCTAGGGCATACATATAACTAACAAATAGCCCGCCAATTCTAGAGTAAAGCCTCCTCCGTCTCAAAGCCATGAGATGTGGGCTCGTTTCCCTCTAGAACCCGGCTATCCGTGCACCCCTCCGCGGGGTAATCCTAGTACAGAAAGTAAAATATACATACAACAGGTACATCGACCTCGACCCGGTCGTGCCCCAAAAGAATAATACAAACAGGCAGTGACGGCAGTCCACATGTCGGACCCTCGGCCCGCAATATCAAATGTACATATAAAACAAAACTGTACTAATATTGCATCCAGGCTATCCCCCACGACCGATCCGCAACATCACAGAACATCAACGTGAATGTCACGTTCGCAAATCCATCTAAAAGGGCTATAGCAGTTATACAGGATTTACCGATCAAATGACATTCACGGTCGCAGATATAATGTAAATACTGTGAACTAACATGTTTAAACTTTTCGATCGACTGAATTTTCCGAAGTGGGCCCCCAAGCACAACTGCAGCACTCAAAAACATCTGGGCCCAAAAAGAATATACCAGAAACCCTATTTCCATGTCAGAAGCCTACTGTGAAAATTTGGTATGGTTTGTCCACAAAACGGAGGCGGATGCGCGGCCAAAACGTGGTTTTGGCCGCTAAACCGCCGCTCTACAGTAACATCAGCGTAGCAAATTTTCCCAGAATTCATAAAAACCACTGCACGTAATTTTCCAATGTACCAAATAATTTTTAGAGCACAGAAAAATTCGACAGACAGTGCGACATGGAAATACGGTTTTTTGAAAATCCGTTCGATCGAATTTATAAACACGTTAGAGCAAGCTAGACTAGGTTAATGGCGTGGCTCCGATACCACTGTAAGTGAACGGCGGCGCCCCGGCCGTCAATCCGACGCCGGAATGCGGAAACGAAAATTTTCTAACAACTAGAAACCGGCACCACCGCGCACAAAAATCCCGGATCGGGCCATTAACCTAGCTACTAGCAAACTAAAAAATGGGTAGAGAGATATACCAAGCGATCCGTGTCCTTCGGTCTTCTTCTCCACTCCGATCTCCCGCGGAAACTCCATTCGTCACCTCCTCGACGGAAAGGGCACCACGTAGCCGATTTCTTTTACGGGCTCCTACCTCTGGACCGAGGCAACTCGGGCGCAAAGTTGGCGAGCCGACGTGTCCAAGAGATGTTGTAGGTGTAGTGTAGAAACCATTGTCTCATTTGGGGTGATGTTGCCTTTGGAGATGGAGGAATGAACAAGATATGAACTTGGGAATTTTGGTGGCAAGCTCAAATGAGATGAATGATAGTTTTTCCCCACATTAAAAATGAACTCCTCTTTTTCCCTTGAAGTGGCCGGCCCCTCATCTCAAAAATAGTGGGATCAAAAATTGCAATAAAGCAAGAAGGAATATGTATGATAAAAATGAGAAGGAAAAAGGTCACACCATTTTCCAATCAAAACCCCACTCAATCTCATCACATTAAATGCTAGCAAAGTGATGGAAAAAGAATATAATGATGATGGTCATATCATAATCCCTCAAATGCAAGACACCCCCTCCACAATATGTTAACCCCCTCCATCAGAAAGTCCGGCCGTGAAGGAACAAAGGAAAACCGGCGGGAACGGAATGCAAACTGGCTACTTCAGAAAACTGATCCCGTAATAAATTACAGGAAAAACCCCGCTACTGTATATACATACCCGCATTTGTATTCCCACTGAACACAAATGCAAAGAGACAAAATCTACACTGTCTAATACTAGGATCCGGCTTAAACCAAAGCCCGCTAGTAAAATTCGTCCGATCACGATCCGTGCAATACCGCACGTATCTGATCGTACCCTGCCATATCTCCATACGGCCTCTACAACGTTTCTCCCGAAACTTGTGTAACTGTGTGTGGTGGACTCTAAAGACTAGTCAATACTATGGCTGTGGTTTAACCACTAGCACGTCAGAGGTATTACCCATACGTGACGGGCTACCAGCTATTGACCAAAGGGGACGTCGATGAGCGAACTCATCCTGACACCCTACTGAGCCTGTCAGTGACAATATCCGTACAGTCCGGTCCGTTCGTCTATGAGCATCACATGGCGGGCCTAGGGGGTTGGTAAAAGTCAGACCCCAAAAGCGGTACAAGTCGTATCGGAGTGCAGCCCAGAACACCCTGAGATACTACTGGAATACCTACCAGTAAATCTTCTGCCTTGGCCAAGGACTTTTCATGTACTGGCTCTCCTAGACACAGCGCGACCTCACCCCCAATACCGGGAGAGACAAACCCCTGCAGATCCGCTCACTTCCTCCATGTGGCTCGGGACTGTACCCAACTAAAACATGTTTGCACGACTCCTTTGAGCCGTGATAGGGTAGTAATCAAAGCACAGTGGGAACTCACCCGAGACAAATGACGATCTCAGGTCGATGAACTAACCTGTATACATGTCACCAGGGAACTGCTATCTGACGTCAGGTATAATACCAACTAGCAGGTTCCCGGCGAGTCCTGTCCGGTGTACTCATAACCCAATGAGCACCTGTATACATCTTAGGTGAACTAATTGACACCAGTGTCTTGTGAGACCGGCCACCGCCCCTCGTCGGGGTCTCGACTGTATACACTAGTCTACACTGGAGTATCGATGCTCTGTCTCGAAACTCCCACGACTAGAGACCGTTTAAGGATGTGCTTATAGACCCCAGCTCCCACGTATATGATCGCCCTCATACTGCTGGTAGTCAAGCAAGAATCCTAGGGGCTCTATCAACGTGTAATAGCGACTCGTAAGGTCACCTAAAGCAGTACACGATGATAAAGATAAACCAGATAGCATACTATCATCTTGAGTAAGACTGTCCTACCGGGATAGGTCCTCCCTCAGTCATTGCAATCACGTGCCTGTGATCCAATAATTGACTCTGAGGGCACTATCTCCAACAGTTGTTATATTCATTCATTCAATGTAATTGTAATATGTTGTAATATTATTTTGCGGGGCGCATCCAGGTTGCGGTTGTAGCCACCGTTGTATTATTTCATTTTACTGTTTTTGCTCCTAGGATAGACCCAAGGTGGGGTGCACAAACTACCGGGTACTTTGAAGTGTTTAGGGGCCTACTCACTTTGTTGAGGGAGACCGCTTCACTTCGGGTATTTGACGGGTAGTTTGCCGTACCCGTAGGGGTCTAGGGTGGGGTAATGGCTATTCATCACAACTGTGTAATCCGTCTTTTGTTGCAGGCTCTAAACAAACGCGGATTGCTTGCAAATCCAATAAAGTTCATATGAGATCTGGAATGCCTATTATTGCGTCTGACGAATGTACAATATCTATATATGATAGCTATTTAGACGTCACTTATGTTTTATACCCGCGCTAGCCCAGCCGCCGCTCTGCCGTTAGTTAAGTAACCTAACGGGTGATGACGGGACCCCGTGGGGAATGCGGATGGCATAAGAGGACGTTGTATTTTCGTTGTTTTCTGCAATGATAGGTTAATGATGGGACGCATTATTTATAATGCAAAGAAAATAAACCAAAAGATGAATCGTTGGAACAATTTAAAAGAAACCACTCGGTTATTTTAAAACAGATGATATTTTTTAATTGCGGAGCTTTAACCACTCCTTCTAAAAAGCTGTCAGGTTCCTTCGGTAATATCAAGTTCACAACGTTCACGGTTTCGCAAAAACCATTCGTAGCGCTCCGTCATTTCATTTGGGTATTCAGTAGTATTCAAGCTATGTATTTTGACCAACGCCAAGGCATAGTGTTTGGTAGCTGCTGGGTATTCATTTGTTGCATAGATAGATGAGTTGGTTTGGGACAGTCGTATTATCATTTTGGCCAACGTCAAGGATATGTACGGTTGGGTTCAAATTAACAAGATAATGATGGGTAGAACTTGACATGTGACTTATGACATTTTGACCAACGCCAAGGTCATAAGAGCATGGGACAAAAATATATATCGGGAATTTCTAAAGAAACTGAAATTTGCAAAGAGTTGCATACCATTTGGAGTTTGATGAATGTTGGTAGGATTCCTTCAACATTATCATACGATGATATTTTGATCCCGATCCTACTGTGAGTATATGTTACTCATCAGGATATTCGTCACTTAACGATCAATGCTATAAACCAAGTAGGTGTCAAGAAAGGTATCAGCGGGGTTACGCCCCCAGAGAAAAGAGGTTATTTAATTAAGGAATTTCGCGAAAGCGTTGGAAAACCTCCCTCGAAGTACCGACACCAGCTTGGCTGAACGGTTACGCAAGTATTGTACAGTGAGAATAGTCCTGGCTAATTCTTCTTTTATGGTTTGAGGAAGGATTCGAGAAACAGTGGGAGCCATCCAGTTTAGATAAATTAAAAACCACTCTAAACTTGCAAGAGCATCATGCTAAAGAGTTTTCTTCTCTCTCTCCTAATTGCAGCAACCCTGAAAATGACTGGACTTAAGTTACTTTTAGAGAAAAATATACTGACAGGGTCAAACTATAAAGATTGGCTGCAGAATGTCAAAATGGTTTTGACCTATGGCAAATTGGGGTACGTCCTCACCGCTAAGGCACCTGCAGTCCCAGGTCCCAAATCCAGTAATAAAGATAAGGAAATCCGCAAAACCTGCGAGTATGATTGCGCGAAAGCCAAGTGCATCGTGCTTGCCTCGATGAACAATGAACATCAGAGGAGGCACGAGGATATGGAACTAGATGCCATATTTCTCCATACAAAGGAACTTTATGGAGAGCAATCTCGTATAGCAAGATACGAGACCTCTAAGAACTTGTTTCGAGCGAGGTTGGCTGTCGGGTCATCGGTAGGAGAACATGTCCTAAAGATGATCGGCTATATAGAAGAGCTCGCAGACCTTGGGACGACTTTGGATAATGAGCTCTATAAAGACCTTATTCTCCAGTCCCTTCCTTCCACATACGCCCAGTTTATTCTGAACTTCAACATTCAAAGAAAAGAAGTTGAACATCCGGAACTCCTTAACATGTTGAGGAGTGCAGAGGGCACCTTGCAGAAGGTAAGGAAAACACCCGCTATGTTTGTTAGCGATGCTTCTTCTTCCGGGTCCAAGGCTAGGGCCAAAGGAAGGAAAACGAAGGCCGCCCCCTAAACCTAGAGGAGGTGTAAGTAAGGTGGGAGGGAAGGGAAAGAAAAAGTTTGCAGTACCGGTAGTGGCCCAGGATGAGTGCTTCCATTGTCACAGGAAAGGGCACTGGAAAAAGGATTGCAAGGCGTGGAACGCCAAGAACCAGGAACCGAAGCAAGCTGTGGCTTCGACTTCAGGTGTGTTTGTAATTGAGAATTGTCTGTCAATCAACTCTACTTCTTGGGTATTGGATACCGGATCAGGATCTCATATTTGCAATTCATTGCAGGCACTGAGAAACCGTAGAGTGCTGAAGGAAGGTGATATGACCTTGATGGTTGCTAACGGAGCTAGCGTGGGAGCTGTGTCCGTAGGGGATTATCACCTGGGATTGACGAGTGGACACAATTTGGTTTTACATAACTGTTTTTGTGTTCTCAGCTTAACGTGTAATATCATATCTGTTTCCTTGTTATCAAATAAAGGTTATGATTTCACGTTTGGAAGTGGTGTTGTTAACATCCACCTTAATCATAGTTTGATTGGGTCTGGTACACTGGAAAACGGTATATATGTCTTAAACCAACTCCAAATTTTCAATGTCCAGAACACACTAAAAAGAAAGTCTCCAGATTTAAATAAAGCCTTCTTATGGCATTGTAGACTGGGTCACATCAATGAGAGAAGGTTGACTAAGTTACATAGAGAAGGATATTTGGACTCGTTCGAATATCAAACTTTTGCCACTTGTCAATGTTGTCTCAAAGGAAAGATGACAAAGACTCCATTTACTGGACATGGAGTAAGAGCGAGCGAGCTCTTAAGACTCATACACAGCGATGTATGTGGTCCAATGTCTACACATGCAAGAGATGGTTTTTCCTATTTCATTACTTTCACGGATGATTAATCAAGGGACGGATTCATTTATCTGATGAAACATAAAACCGAGGCTTTTGAGAAATTCCAAGAGTATAAGAATGAAGTAGAAAACCAAACCGGCAAAAGTATCAAGACACTAAGATCTGATCGAGGTGGTGAATACTTGAGTGCGGAGTTCCTAGGTTACCTAAATGAGAAAGGAATTCTCTCTCAGCTTACTCCTCCATACACTCAACAGTATAACGGTGTATCGAAGAGACGGAATTGAACCCTATTAGATATGGTACGTTCCATGATGAGTAATGCTGAGTTACCGCGATCTTTTTGGGGTTATGCGCTAGAGTCAGCGGCATATCTTTTGAACATGGTTCCTACCAAGACTGTGCCTACCATGCCATATCAGATGTGGAATGGGAAGAAACCCTATCTTCAGTATCTGAAAATATGGGGATATCCAGCTTTTGTTAAAAAGCAGCATGTGGACAAGCTCGAGGCACGATCAGTAAAGTGTAAGTTTATGGGATATCCAAAGAACTCCAAGGGGTATCTATTCTATTACGCAGAGGAACAAAAGGTGTTTGTTTCTCGTAATGCCCATTTTCTAGAATATCAGTTTTTAGAAAAGGATATAAATGGGAGCAAAATAGAACTGGAAGAAATTCCAGAACCACAAACTAATACTAAAAGTTTGGTAGAACAAGTAATTCAAGAAGAACAGGACATTCCCGCATCCCTCCGCAGGAGAACTAGGCCGTCTCATCCGCCTGAGAGATACTACGGTTTTCTCATAGATGGGGATAGAGAGGATTGCATCATAGATGATGATGAACCTACTGGCTTCCAGCAGGCCATCCAGAGCGGCGACTCGGTACGATGGCTAGATGCAATGCGGACCGAAATGGAGTCCTTGTACACCAACAATGTATGGACTTTGGACTTTGCTCCAGATGGGGTAAAACCCATAAGATGCAAATGGATCTTCAAGAAAAAGATTGGTGTAGATGGACAGGTGGAAACCTATAAGTATAGACTTATTGCAAAGGGTTTTCGTCAAAGACCTGGTTTGGACTATAACGAAACTTTTTCTCTAGTGGCTATGCTCAAATCCATTCGGGTCCTTCTTGCTATTGCTGCCTTCCATGATTATGAAATCTGGCAGATGGACGTAAAGACGGCTTTTCTAAATGGTAATTTAGAAGAGTGCGTCTATATGGATCAGCCAGAGGGTTTCAATCAGAGTGGAAGCAGCGGGAAAGTATGCAAGTTGCTTAAGTCCATTTATGGACTGAAGCAGGCATCGCGGAGTTGGAACATCTGTTTTGATGAAACAGTCAAAGAATATGACTTTATCAAAAATCCAGATGAACCGTGCATCTATAGTAAAGTTATAGCATGAACTGTCGTATTCCTCGTCTTGTACGTGGATGACATTCTATTGATAGGAAATGGCATTCCTATGCTACAATCTGTCAAAGGATTCTTGTCACACAGGTTCTCCATGAAAGACCTGGGTGATGCCTCTTACATTCTGGGGATCTGGATCTATCGTGACAGATCCAAGAGGATGTTGGGACTTTCGCAGTCCAGGTATATCGACACTGTACTGAAAAGATTCAGTATGGAAGATTCTAAGCGAGGTAATCTACCGGCTTGTCACGGAATCACCCTATCCAAAGAGATGTCTTCCAAGACTGATTTGGAAAGGGAACGCTTGTCTATTATACCATACGCTTCTGCGATAGGCTCTATAATGTATGCAATGTTGTGCACCAGACCAGATGTAGCTTACGCACTAAACGTGGTAAGCCGGTATTAGTCTGACACATGGGAGAAGCACTGGATAGCAGTAAAGAACATTCTCATATACCTGAGAAGGACTAAGGAGATGTTCTTGGTTTACGGCGGAAAAGACCTCAAGATGGAGGCCTGTGCTGATTCCGGCTTCCAGAGTGATAAGGACGATTCCAAGTCCATGTCAGGTTATGTATTTACCCTCAATGGAGGGGCGGTGTGCTCGAAGAGTTCCAAGCAGGACATCGTTGCTGACTCGACGATGGAAGCGGAGTATATTACTACTTGTGATGCCGCAAAAGAAGCGGTCTGGATGAAGAAGTTCCTAACAGAACTTCAGGTGGTTCCTATCATTGTTGATCCAATACCTCTGTATTGCGACAACAACGGAGCTATAGCTTTAGCGAAGGAACCAAGGTCCCATCAGAAGTCCAGACAAATCTTAAGGCAGTATCACCTGATCAGGGAGATCATTGATCGTCGGGAGATCGAGGTTCAGAGAGTTTCTACTGAAGAGAACATTGCTGATCCATTCATAAAGGCCCTACCTCAGATTCAGTTCGAGAGGCTACTCGAGATCATCGGTCTTCGATATCCCAGTACATGGCGGCCCTAGTGCAAGTGGGAGATTGTTAGTGTATATGCCCTAGGGGCCATTATTGTATCATACTAGTTTGTATATTACTTAATGGAAGCTTGGGATATTCACATGTATATAACAGTCTTGCTAAACATGGTAGTATGCTACTTGGTTTTTCTATCTTAATATATGAGTATACGTAATGATAGAGCTCTTAGGATCTTGCTTGACTACCAGCGTTGTGATGGCAGTCACACTAGTGGGGGCTGGGTAGTCTACAGGCACATCCTTATTCAGGTCCCTAGTCGTAGGATTATCGAGACAGGGCATCGATACTCCGGAGTAGACTAGTGTGTACGCTTCTCATCCCAGTTGGGGAGATGGTCTGTCCCACAGCCGTCAGTACGTCGTACTGGAGATAGTATGCAGGTGCTCGTTAGGTTACGGGTACACCGGACAGGACTCACAGGGAACTGTTGGTTGGTTTTATACCAGTTGTCAGTTAATAGTTCCCAGGTGACATGAGTACAGCATAGTCCGCAGACTTGACACTGCTACTTCGCCTCGAGTGTGTCCCACTGTTCTTAGATTGCTACCCTACCACGGCTCAAAGGAGTCGTGCAAACAGGTAGCAGTTGGGTGCAGTCCCAAGCACTTGGAGGCAGTGGCGGTTAGACAGGATTCGTCTCTCCCGGTATTGGGGGTTGATATCGCGCTGTGTCAGAGAGCCATTACGCAAAGTCCCTGGCCAGGGCAAGCGAGATTTGCTGGTAGGTTCCAGTAGTTTCTCAGGGTGTAACGGGCTTCGCTCCGACACGACTTATACCGCTATTAGGGGACTGACGCTTGCCGCCCCCCTAGGCCCGATATGCGATAGTCTTAGACGAACAGACCGGACTGTACGGAGAATGTCACATCAGACTCAGTAGGAGTTCGGATGGGTTTCCTCATCGGCCTTCTTATCGACATCTACTTGGGGACCGTTACGTACAGCTAGTGTCGCTTGCGGTATGTGGTTAAACCCACTGCCAGCGTAGTAGTCGAGTCTCTAGAGTCCCACACAGAGAGTTTCCCTACTCTAGGCGAAACGATATAGAGGTCATATGGTTTTACGACAAGGGTTCGGTCGCATACGTGTGTTTACGCACGTACGACATCCGGACAGTTTTTACTAGTCGGCTTTGGTTTAAGCCAGTTTCTAGTATCCGGTTATTGGATTTATACAGTCTAAAGTTTTTCCATGTTTTCACGGATAGGAGGGGCGTTCTCGTAATTGCACGAGAAGCTTCTAGAAGATGGTGACTTAGGGGTTAAGGTGGCATATGCATTAAATGAGATTAGTGAGTCATTTGAGTGATTCATCCATGTCATTAATGCATCATAAATGCTTAATGTCTCATGGAGATAAATCACCCTCTTATATTTATTAAGCATGATAATTAATCCTTTATTTTTATTTTATTGGATAAATGATAATGCTTGATATATATTATGATAGATCATTATCTCATCTCATTCTCTTGCTCGCTTTCTCTGTCCTCAAGCTCTCTCTCTTCAAACCCTAATCCTCCCCTCTTATGTGTTGAGACCAAGTATTAGAGTAGACTACTTAATCCTTAACCATTCTCTATATCACCTAGGTTACTTAGATTAGCGATTTAAGAAACCTAGTTACCTCAAGTTAGAGGTGAAGCTTGTAGTAAAGCTCTCAGGGGGATCTTCTACTACATAGAGAAGGCCGGAAAGGACGTGGAGAACGACAAGACGAAGGACTCGGTTCTTTAAGTATAATCACTTATCATAGTAGTTAACTCTTCTATGGTTTCTTGTTAGTTATTGTTTATGCAAAGATTCTCGGTTAGTCGATGTTTACGCCTAAAACAAGATCGTTTTTCATTATTCCGCCTCCCCGCAAGTCGTGGGGTGTTGTACATCGACTTACACGCAGTTCAGAGACTGTCTTCTGCAGATTTACAGTTTTGTGTGATCGTGGAGTACAGCTTGGTTCGCCTCTACTAAGGGGACAACTTTCTCATGTCCACGCCCGACCGCTTTTCCTTAATCATTTTCGTGAGGCACGGCCAACCGATGCTCGTTGTCTGTGATGCTTGAGCACGTTCGGCAGGGTAAACATTCGGAATCCTTGATTTGTGACTAGGGTGTGTGTTCAGTCGATAAAACTGCACATTTGTAGAACATTTTTCCTACCATTTTTATATTAAAAAAGGACTTTATTATAATATATTATACATATGAGGGTTTATGTGTAAAAACATTATTTTCCATGTGTTAATATATTTTAATTATCATTTTGGTAGGAAAATGTATGCAAATATTATTGACCTAATCCTAGTAGAACAAAGTCTACTAAAATCTTATTTGAGTTGTTATGCAGAATTTTCCAAGTTGTTATGCAGAATATATCAAAGAAATCAAGCTGTTGAAGAAATCTTGCCAAATTAAGAAGCAAACTTGGAGACCAAGTCTGGAAGCAACCGAGAGAAGATTTCTGAAATATGAAGGTGCCTTGGATTGCCAAATGTCACAATCAGAAAGACCAAGAAAATATACAAAGAGATCTCAACCCTTGAGCGCGGATCCGCGGCCCTAGCCACCATTTGCCGCGGATCCGCCGCACTTCTATGGATTTGGGAGCTGAGGATTTTTGGGGAGAATCTACGATGAATTTTACCAACTTTTGAAGCAAAATATTCTGGCTTTACACTATAAAAAGGCACCGAGAGCCTTTTGGAAAAATCATCAAGCCGAAGAGATCACGAAGTCCAAGACGGCTCACGCATCCAGGCTGATCATCAACTGTTCATCTACCTCCTTCGGAAGAGTTCGAGAAGAAAACTAAGTTTTTGTAATCATTTTCTAAGGAATAAAGTGTAGATTGTTCAAGTTGATTAATAAAGGTAGTTGTTTTATTTAATTCTTTTTGCATTTTACATTATGTTTTCCCTCTCTTTCTTTTCATCTTCTTCTCCCAACAAGCGCGAGTAATTCTCCGCTTGTTAGGGTTCGTAGGATTAGGGTAGGCTAATGGACGATGAAAATAATTAAACCATTTTTAAGTCCTATAAAGTTTAGGAATTTTATCAAAAGAATCATTAACATCCTAATCGGGCGCGCTAGCAATTCTTTGCTAGTTCCGACCGCGATTAGAGATTGGATTAATGATTGTTTTGGTAAAGGCTAGATATGAACGGAGTTCCGTGTCGAGATGAGGGTTAAGAGTGGGAATCCTTTTCCCTCCAGAAACCCTAATCTACATGCATCACCGTCGTTCTAGTTCTAAATCTATTAATGGATAAAAAGGGTAACTTTTAAATAATCATCCATAACTACTAAATCCTAACGAACCCTGCAAGCCCTCTTATTATATTAACTATATTCTTAAACTAATCTAGATCTATAAATTTGCATTAGTGCTTAAAGTAGATCTAGAAACTCTTCACAAAACTCTTTATTCCTCCCCTCTTTCTCAACACATCTAAAGTAAGAGTAAAAGATTCAACGTTTCCCTGAGGACGACCCGTACTCACCTCGGTCTAGCTACACGCGACACCGTTCTTATTGCGGTTAGCTACAAACAAACAAACTCTTTCGAAACAATCAAATGGCGCCGTTGCCGGGGATACGTGCGTAATTTTTTATTTTTATTATTTGTGTTGAATTCTTAGACGAGTCATATCATTATTAACACAAAACTGCAAATTGCATATTTAACGATTTGTGCGTGAATTTTGCAAGGAAATCTGGAGTCACAGAATTAAGGAGAACAGGAAACAGAGACATTTTTAGAGATCCAGAGGAGCACAGAAGGCTATACAAAATTTTTTATCAAGTGATCCCTCTGCCATACGGCGGAACCGCGGCAAAAGCACCCTATCGGCGGCGGAATCGCGGCGGGTTAGGGGAATTAGGGCTTCAATCTTCTCTGGTATTTTCTTTCAACTCCTCCTCTCTCCCCTCAAATCCAATAAAATCTATCTTCTGCAGGATTCTTTGCAAAATCGCGCCGCTCAAAAAAATCTTTTTGCAAAAGTTTTGTGATTGGTTTTGTTTTGCATATTTAATACGGATTTCTAAGGGGAAAAGACCAAATCAAGATTAGGTGGGGATTTCATCACCCTTCCTAAGCCCCACAAATCACAAACCGAGCATTTGCATCAACCCTACAATAATTTAAAAAATATCTAGACCAGACTCTAAGTACTGTCGCGCTCATTAAGGACAGAGGAAGGTCGTGGGTAATCTATCATTTATCCGCATTACTTTTGTAGTGCCTAGGCAAGTGTGTCAAAGGCTAGTGGTTTTTAATTAGGCCCACTACCGTGGTTCCTTCCCACTTACCTGGCACATACCTGGCTACAAGGGTAGTACGGAGGCGGTAGAGGATTGATCCTGCGGCTTGTCCTTTGGAAGTCTAGGAGCGGTCTAGAGACTGGACCTAGGTGACCTTAGTTCTTGGGTTGCTTGTGCATCTTAGGGAGATTTGTCTTGAGTCCCACTTTTTCAAAACAAGCCAATTTTAAATCACACACACGCTGCCACTTGCACTAACCCCGCTTAGTGCATGCTCGGCTGGACTCGGGATCCTAGTGCCCGTCTTGTCCACGTTCCTGCTATCGACGCCGAAGTCGGTACTTCTTCATCTTCTTTTCCACCACCACACACCACGATCGAGATGGACGGTACTCCATCAGATTATAACACCACGCTGCCACCGCCCGAAGGTGCGCAGAATCCACCGCGCATTTCTCTCCAAGAGAGATGCTATCCTATCCGTGGTCCTCTTCCTACTTGTCCATCTCTTCCACCACCTAACGGGGATAATTTCGAAATTAAACCCCACTACATCAATCTGCTGCCCAAATTTCACGGGCTTGAGTCGGAAGACGCGTACGTTTTCATCACCAAATTCGAAAACGTATGCGCAATGATGGGTACTTCACAATTGACTTTAGATGCTATGCGCTTACGTCTTCTCCCATTCACACTGTGCGACTTGGCAGAAAAATAGCTTTACAATACTGCCGCACACTCTATCACTAATTGGGATGAATTCGTCATAGCATTTCTTAAGAAGTTTTACCCAAAACATAAGACTGCACGTGTTAGGAGCGAGATCAACCAGTTCACCCAGCTTCCCAATGAACCATTTTGGAAGTGCTTTGAACGTTTCAAAGATCTGCTTGTCCAATGTCCTCATCATGGAATCAATAGATGGGATTTATGTCGGATTATATATGAGGGCATTAATCCAGCGACAAAGCAGATGATTGAAACAATGTGTCAATGCAATTTCATGTCTAAAGATGACGGTGAAGCTTGGAAGTATCTGGAAGACCTCGCTGAACACACTTTGCAGTGGGAAAGCGTAATACCACCTTCATCTAGGGGAGGAGTTCACCAGCTCGATATTTCCATCGCAGTGAAAGCCGAAATGGCAGCGATGCAGAAGAAACTCGACGCTATTGAGAGCAGATTCTCATCAGTCTCCCTAAATCAGGTTACGCTTCCTAAGACCGTCTGTGGTTGCTGTTCGGATCCTTCACACTTAACGGAAGAATGTCCTATGAATGCATCGTTTCAAGCGAATGCTGCTTTTCAGCAGCGACCTAGAAATGATCCTTATTCTTCCACATATAATCAAGGATGGAGGAATCATCCTAACTTTCTTGGAATCAAAACCCACAAAGTAATTATCAAAGACCTCCTCCACAGCAACCACAACCACAGAATCAGTCCCCCTTTCAGTCAAAAAATTTCCAAAATCCGGCCAACATTTCTACACCACAAGTGGCCGGTACTGACAACTCACTTGCACAAACTTTGGATATGTTCATGAAACAATCCATGCAAAATTCGGCTGAGATAAGGTCTTCTATTGATACCCTAACGAAAAACTCCTCCTCCCATGGTGAGAGTATTAAATCAATAGAAAACCAAATCGCACAGTTAAACGCCGCAATGTGTGCGAGAGAGAAAGGGAAACTCCCATCTCAACCCCTACCGAATCCTGGCCATTCACAAAGTCATAATGTGAATGCCATTACTACGTTGAGATCGGCGAGAATGTTGAATAACCAAGTGGGTGAGCAATTTGATGATAGTGACACATTTGATACCCCTTCTTCTTCTTCTTCCCCTAATTCGTCTAGTCTCCCACCTTCAACCGATCCTATTCTCCGTTATCCCCAAGGCTCGAACATTTCGCCAAATCTATCTAAGTCGATGCCCACTCCAATTTTAGGATCGAATCCGTCGCCACAGTCTTCTCCACAAATGTTGGACCCAAAACTTATTGATCGAGCTCCATTTCCAAACCGATTAAGGGCCAACAGACCTAACCCGCAAATGGAGAAGATTGTGGAAATGTTTAAGCAAGTTAGCGTGAATATTCCTCTCCTAGATGCTATTCAACAAGTCCCATCTTATGCAAAAATCCTTAAAGACTTGTGCACTAGGAAGAGAAAAACTCAAGTGCCTAAAAAGGTTTTCATGACGAGTAATGTTAGCACAGCTTTTACCCAACAAATACCAAAGAAACGTAAGGACCCCGGCTGTCCTACAATCTCTATTTCTATTGGGGGTAAAAATATAAATCGTGCTTTACTCGATCTAGGCGCTAGCGTCAACTTTCTTCCTTATTCAGTATACGAGCAGTTAGGAATTGGAGAGTTAAAACCCGCCCATTGTACTCTCCAAATGGCAGAACGATCTATCACCAAACCTCGGGGCGAACTAGAGGATGTGTTAATTAAAGTCGGGGAATTCATATTTCCCGTGGACTTTATTGTTTTAGATACACAACCTGTGGCAAACCCACGCAATCAAATCCCGGTGATACTTGGTCGACCCTTCCTAGCAACTTCTAACGCTGTGATTAATTGTCGTAACGGTTCTATGAACCTATCCTTCGGGAAAATGACAATTGAGCTTAATATTTACAAGCTAGGAAGTCAGCCATCAGAACCTTCTGCTCATTTGCTGGATGTTTGTTCCATCCACGAGATAGCTCCCGAAAGCTGCATGGATGAGGAACTTTGCTTTGATGTTCTCGACAACACTAATGAGACATCGTTTGATCTTGCACCACTTCACAGTGAGGATATGTTCAATGAGTCCGACCTTGAGATTGAACCCGTTGACTCGTTGCAAAAGTCAGCAGCACTTTCCGAGTCAATATCTTATGCAAGTTTTGAACCTCTTAAGGAGTCCGAATATCATTCCGTCACCCCTCCTTCTATTGTCTCTCCGCCAATTCTTGATCTCAAACCGCTACCTTCTCATCTTAAATATGCATATTTAGGAGAGAATGAGACTTTGCCAGTAATTATATCCGCTTCTCTAGCCATAGAACAAGAGAATGCGGTTTTGGCAGTGTTGAGATCGAATCGGCAAGCATTTGGTTGGACAATGGCCGACATCAAAGGGATTAGTCCCTTAATTGTTGAACATCACATACATCTGATGGATGAAGCCAAACCAACCCGAGACCCACAAAGACGGTTAAATCCGGTTATGAAGGAGGCGGTAAAGAAAGAAATCGTCAAGTGCCTTGATAGTGGAATAATTTACCCCATATCTGATAGTCAATGGGTAAGTCCAATTCATGTGGTCCCTAAATAGTCTGGCATCACGGTCATCACTAATGAGGCTAATGAGTTAATCCAAACACGCACCCAAACTGGGTGGCGCGTATGTATCGATTACAGGAAACTCAATGCCGCGACGAGGAAAGATCACTTCCCTCTACCTTTCATTGACCAGATGTTGGAACGATTAGCGGGACACGAATACTACTGTTTCTTGGACGGATACTCTGGTTACAACCAGGTCCCCATCGCCGAAAAGGATCAAGATAAAACCACTTTTACTTGTCCTTTCGGAACTTTTTCTTATAGACGCATGCCCTTTGGGTTATGCAACGCTCCCGCTACATTTCAGCGGTGCATGATGGAGATATTTTCAGATATGGTGGAAAATTTTCTAGAAATTTTTATGGATGATTTCTCAATTTTTGGGGACTCCTTTGAGGACTGCCTTCGTAATCTTGACGCTGTTCTTACCCGCTGTAAGGATAAGAACTTGACTTTGAATTGGGAAAAATGACATTTTATGGTCCAAGAAGGTATTGTACTTGGACATATAATTTCACGAAAAGGCATTGTGGTTGACAGAGCTAAAATAGATGTCATTCATAACCTCCCTCGTCCCAACTGCGTCAAAGATATACGATCCTTCCTTGGCCATGCAGGATTTTATAGGAGATTTATTAAGGACTTTAGCAAAATTGCTAGACCCTTAACCCTTCTATTGTCCAAGGACACTACTTTTCACTTCGATTCGGATTGTGAGGCTGCTTTTGAATCACTTAAAGAATCACTCACTACAGCCCCCGTTCTATCATCTCCGGATTGGAACCACCCGTTCGAGCTTATGTGTGACGCATCAGATTTTGCTATTGGTGCTGTCTTGGGACAGCATATTGATAAGATGCCACATGTAATTTACTATGCAAGTAGGACCTTGAATGATGCACAAATAAATTACACAACTACCGAGAAAGAACTTTTGGCAGATGTATTTGCATTAGAGAAGTTCAGGCCCTACTTGATTGGCTCGCCTATTGTGGTTTACACAGATCACTCCGCCCTACGACATCTTTTAACGAAGAAGGATGCAAAGGCCAGGCTAATACGTTGGATCCTATTGTTACAAGAATTTGATCTTGTTATCAAAGGCAAGAGTGGATGTGAAAACGTAGTAGCCGACCATCTTTCACGCATCACTTCTTCGCCAACTGTGACCGTGCCGATAAATGACTCATTTCCCGACGAACAGCTCTTGAATGTATCCTACGAACCTTGGTTCGTGGATATCGTGAACTATCTTGCGACGGGACTTATACCTAGCGATTGGTCGAAACAAGACAAACTTCGGTTTTTATCCCAAGTAAAATATTTTTACTGGGATGAACCATATCTATTCAAGTATTGTTCCGATCAAATCATTCGTAGGTGTGTCCCTAACGATGAATTCAAGAGCGTGTTATCATTTTGTCATGATCAGGCATGCGGCGGTCACTTTGGACCTCGAAAAACGGCGGAGAAAGTTTTGCAATGTGGCTTTTATTGGCCAACATTATTTAAAGATGCATTTGAACATTGCAAAACTTGTCCGCGATGTCAGCATTTGGGTCGGATTTCACGAAGGAACGAGATGCCGCTCCAACCTATATTGGTTGTGGAAATATTTGATGTTTGGGGTATTGAATTTATGGGCCCTTTTCCCAACTCCTTTGGGAATCTATATATCTTGTTAGCGGTTGATTATGTCTCGAAGTGGGTGGAAGCTATACCGTGTCGCACTAATGACAACAAAGTTGTCATTAAGTTCCTTAAACAAAACATCTTCTCGCGATTCGGACACCATCACGCTATCATTAGCGACAACGGGACACATTTCTGCAATAGGTCTTTCGAGGCCTTGATGCGGAAATATTCAATCACTCACAAACTTTCTACGCCCTATCATCCCCAAACAAGCGGGCAGGCTGAGATCTCAAATAGGCAGATCAAACAGATTTTGGAGAAGACGGTTTCTAAGAACCGTAAAGATTGGTCAACCAAATTGACGAATGCTCTTTGAGCATTCCGCACCGCTTATAAAACCGATCTTGGTATGTCTCCATACCGCCTTGTGTTTGGGAAGGCATGCCACCTCCCTGTCGAGATCGAACATAAGGCAATGTGGGCAATTAAAAAGCTTAATTTTGATCTTGATCATGCAGGCAGCTATCGGAAGCTGCAATTGAATGAGCTAAGCGAACTCCGCGATGAAGCTTACGATAATGCGGTGATAGTAAAGAATAGGACTAAAGTGTTCCACGATAAAAATCTTTTTAGAAAAACCTTCACATCGGGGCAACAAGTCCTTCTTTACGATTCCCGTCTCCATCTTCATCCGGGTAAGCTTAAATCTCGTTGGAAAGAACCTTTTGTGGTGCGGTATGTACACCCGCACGGGGCAGTTGAAGTCGAAAATTTGAAAAACGGTTCGATTTTTAAAGTGAATGGGCATTGATTAAAACCGTATTTTTCTGCTGACCCCGCGGAGGAGCTCCTGTTTTTACCGGAGCCGCTTTATCAAAACTAAAATTCCTCCGCCTCACCTCCATGTTTTGATAACTTTTTCACATTTTAAGAATGGTGGTGAGTGAAAAATGATTTGATTGAATATCTGTGCGTGTCAAAGAATAAGTTTGGGGGAATTTTTCTTTTAACTATTATTTTACCCCTTGTATCTCTCCCTAAGTATACAGGTCCTTGTTCTCAAAAGGCTACATCAGTGAGGACACTGCTGAAAACAGGTTTGGGGGGAGGTTTGTATTCACTGAATTATCTTTGACACCGGGCATTAAAATTTTTTTTTTTAAACAAAAGAGTAGAAAGTGAAAAATTACATCCAAAAGATAGGAATAATTTAAGAAAACCAAGAAAATTAGAAGTTTTCTTACACGAACTGGTAATAAGTAGTTATGAGCTGTTGTCCCAAGGGTTAGTAAAATGAAGGAAGTCACTAATCTGAGGATAAAAATAAGTCTGAAAAATGGTTTCTATTCTGGAAGCCAAACATTTGAATGTTGATGCCCTACTATATGCACTTACACACGTCTTGAAACTCGGGATAGTAGAGGATACCTTGAAATGCTCTTGTCTAAAAGCCAAAGTATGAAGGAAGTGAAAAAAATGAAGAAAATATAAAAATGGTGAAAAGAAAAAAATGAACACTGGTTTTGTATCGCCAAGGCAGCAATAAAAAAATATAGCGAGGGTGCCACTTCACCTAGTGCCCTAAGGCCAACAGGTCTGGGAGTCACTGCTAAGCCTTAGGTGGTGCAAGACGAGGAAAATATTATCACCTAATCAGCAAGCACAGGAGTAATCGGTTGGTTAGTACCTCAAGAAGTATTAACGGTCGCATGAAAATGTGTGAGCGAATCTTAGTATTCATCAAATTAAAAAGTACTAAGGTAGATGGACAAGAGTATGATAACATGAATTGAATTTTCTGAGTGTAGGGATGACCATTTCACACACGTAGGGGTATATGATCAATGTTTGGATGAAAGGTATGAATGAAGAATAAAGACGATGTTTTATTGAGGGATGATGTGATTTCTAACATTTTTTCATGACTATTAAGATAGGGCTCATGACAACTAAAAAGCTAGTATAGTTGGAAACTCTTCTTTTCAAGGCCTTTCTTTTAGGGTTCTTGTCTTTATATGTAAATTTCACCATCTTTCTTTTGTTATTGGATTTTGTGGGTGTAATCCGCTGAAAACCCTCAGGAGACAACACTCCTCCTACTAGGGACACCTAGAGGTTTAACAGCTTGTTGCACGTGCTCAGTGCAATCGTGTCTGCCTACGAAAGTGTGCTTAGTTTTCTCCTTTCTTTTTCTCCTCCTGAATAAACTAGTTGCTCGGGACGATCAAAGATAAGTTTGGGGGTATTTGTTCAGTCGATAAAACTGCACATTTGTAGTACATTTTTCCTACCATTTTTATATTAAAAAAGGACTTTATTATAATATATTATATATATGAGGGTTTATGTGTAAAAACATTATTTTCCATGTGTTAATATATTTTAATTATCATTTTGGTAGGAAAATGTATGCTAATATTATTGACCTAATCCTAGTAGAACAAAGTCTACTAAAATCTTATTTGAGTTGTTGTGCAGAATTTTCCAAGTTGTTATGCAGAATATATCAAAGAAATCAAGCTGTTGAAGAAATCTTGCCAAATTAAGAAGCAAACTTGGAGACCAAGTCTGGATGCAACCGAGGGAAGATTTCTGAAATATGAAGTTGCCTTGGATTGCCAAATGTCACAATCAGAAAGACCAAGAAAATTTACAAAGAGATCTCAACCCTAGAGCGCGGATCCGCGGCCCTAGCCACCATTTGCCGCGGATCCGCCGCACTTCTATGGATTTGGGAGCTGAGGATTTTTGGGGTGAATATACGATGAATTTTACCAACTTTTGAAGAAAAATATTCTGGCTTTGCACTATAAAAAGGCACCGAGAGCCTCTTGGAAAAATCATCAAGCCGAAGAGATCACGAAGTCCAAGACGGCTCACGCATCCAGGCTGATCATCAACTGTTCATCTATCTCCTTCGGAAGAGTTCGAGAAGCAAACTAAGTTTTTGTAATCATTTTCTAAGGAATAAAGTGTAGATTGTTCAAGTTGGTTAATAAAGGTAGTTGTTTTATTTAATTCTTTTTGCATTTTACATTATGTTTTCCCTCTCTTTCTTTTCATCTTCTTCTCCCAACATGCGCGAGCAATTCTCCGCTTGTTAGGGTTCGTAGGATTAGTGTAGGCTAATGGGCGATGAAAATAATTAAACTCTTTTTAAGTCCTATAAATTCTTTTGAATAAACACTCTTTCGAAATAATCAAATGGTTCCTAAACTTTATAGGACTTAAAAAGGGTTTAATTATTTTCATCGCCCATTAGCCTACCCTAATCCTACGAACCCTAACAAGCGGAGAATTACTCGCGCATGTTGGGAGAAGAAGATGAAAAGAAAGAGAGAGAAAACATAATGTAAAATGCAAAAATAATTAAATAAAACAACTACCTTTATTAATCAACTTGAACAATCTACACTTTATTCCTTAGAAAATGATTACAAAAACTTAATTTGCTTCTCGAACTCTTCCGAATGAGGTAGATGAACAGTTGATGATCAGCCTGGATGCATGAGCCGTCTTAGACTTCGTGATCTCTTCGGCTTGATGATTTTTCCAAGAGGCTCTCGGTGCCTTTTTATAGTGCAAAGCCAGAATATTTTGCTTCAAAAGTTGGTAAAATTCATCGTAGATTCACCCCAAAAATCCTCAGCTCCCAAATCCATAGAAGTGCGGCGGATCCGCGGCAAATGGTGGCTAGGGCCGCGGATCCGCGCTCAAGGGTTGAGATATCTTTGTAAATTTTCTTGGACTTTCTGATTGTGACATTTGGCAATCCAAGGCACCTTCATATTTCAGAAATCTTCTCTCGGTTGCTTCCAGACTTGGTCTCCAAGTTTGCTTCTTAATTTGGCAAGATTTCTTCAACAGCTTGATTTCTTTTCATCTTCTTCTCCCAACATGCGCGAGTAATTCTCCGCTTGTTAGGGTTCGTAGGATTAGGGTAGGCTAATGGGCGATAAAAATATTTAAACCCTTTTTAAGTTCTATAAAGTTTAGGAACTTTATCAAAAGAATCATTAACATCCTAATCGGGTGCGCTAGCAATTCTTTGCTAGTTCCGACCGCGATTAGAGATTAGATTAATAATTGTTTTGGTAAAGGCTAGATATGAACGGAGTTCCGTGTCGAGATAAGGGTTACGAGTGGGATTCCTTTTCCCTCCAGAAACCCTAATCTACACGCATCACCGTCGTTCTAGTTCTAAATCTATTAATGGATAAAAAGGGTAACTTTAATTAATTGTCCATAACTACTAAATCCTAACGAACCCTACAAGCCCTCTTATTATATTATCTACATCTTTAAAATAATCTAGATCTATATTTTACATTCTTGTTTAACGTAGATCTAGAAATCTTTCTATAAATATTCTTTATTTCTCCCCCCTTCTTCAACACATCTAAAGTAAGAGTAAAAGATTCAACGTTTCCCTGAGGACGACCCGTACACACCTCGGTCTAGCTACACGTGACACCGTTCTGATTGCGGTTACACTACAAACAAACACTCTTTCGAAACAATCAGTGTGCTACGTTCCGGACTCGTTGGTGTGTACCTGATACTGATAGGTAGAGACGCGAGGTCTCATAGCAGGCACATCGGTCACCCTTCTGTGTTCATCCAAGTGCCGCCAAGTGTTGAGAGTTAGTTACTGGTGGGCAGGATGAAAAAGATGAAGTTTCGGATTTCGTTTCAAGGTGTCTGTGTTGTTGTGAGCTAAGGTTGAGAATTTGAGACAGGCTGGAGAGTTGAAATCTTTAACCGTTCCGGAGAGGGAATGGGAGCTGATCTCCTTGAATTTTCGTTGTGGCGTGTACCCAGGTTTAGTCAGAGTGTGACTCCATTTGGGGTGTTTGTTGTCCGGTTATTCTCAGTTTGCTCAGTTGTTCTTTGTTAAGTTTGTACGTTGCACGGAGTTTCTTCATGCGTCGTATCCAATTGGGGGCACCCTGTTCGCTAGCCGTAGTTGGAAGAAGCTTCAGGAAGCCTTGGGTACTGGTTGAGCTTTAGCCCCGCTTTTCCGTATGTAGGACGATAGTCAGTTCAGCGGACTATACAGACTCTGGAGGATATGCATGTGCATACGTACTAAGTGTTTGTTGGCTGTTGGGATCGTCACTTGCCATTGTTAGAGTCCTCCTTCGATAGCTGTTATCAGGAGACATTCCAATTGGCAACCTTCAGGTTTTGTTGTTAGGTTGTGCCGATCGCCATTCTGTTTTTCTAACTCTGCGTAAAATTAAAAAAAAGGATTTTTGGACCCCAGCTAGTTTAGAGACTTCGGAGATGATCCAGTTGGTTCAGGTCAGGATGAGAGTAGTCTAGTGCGGACAGAGGTCTTACGCCGACCATGGTGGTCGCAGACTTGAGTTCGCAGTGGGAGATCATGAATTCCTAAGGATTTTCCGATGAATGACGTGTTGAGTTTTGGGGAGCTTATCCCAGGATTGTAGGTACTTTTGAGATCCTTAAAGCGAGTTAGTTCCGTTGCCTTTGATTTGGCACTTCTACCCAGATTATTGAGTTTTCACCCCGTATTCTTTTGTCGATACTTTGCAATTACCTTCATGACCTTTCTCACCTGATTCAGCACCAGACCATTTAGCTTGGACGCGATCTTTTTGTTCACCGGCAACCATTTGTGATAGTGGCTCGGCAGGTGAAGAAACTTCGGTCAAGGGTCTTGCCATCTGTGGAGGGTTGACGTAGCTGTATGGTGAGGTGATCACTTAGGAGGCTGCGAGCGAGATTTGGGGGTTTTGTACTATTTTCTTTGAAGATACGCTTAGTAAGAATTTTAAATTCGGTGACGAATTTCTATAAGGGGGAGATTGTAACGTTTTAGAAAATTGTTATGCGAATTTTCCGTTTTGGGTAAAATTGTCGGTATTTTCCGTTTTAACCCGACTGTGATGTAACGTCCATATAGACTTGCCAGTGTAAGTGCACGGCGGCGCCCCGGACGTCAATCCGACGCCGGAATGCGGAAACGGTGATAAACTTAAATTTTGCGGACTTAGCAAACCGGCACCACCGCGCACTAAACCCCGGATCGTGCCATTAAACTAGTCTAAGCTAACTACAAGATGGGTTAGAGATATACCGACGATCCAAGTCCTCCGGTCTTCTCGTCATGGTCCCGATCTCCTGCGGAAAAGTCCCGTCTCCTCCTCGTCGCCGGAAGTGCACCACATCGCCTACTTTGTTTACGGGCTCCCACCTCAATGCCGAGGCAACTCGGGCACGAAGCCGGCTACTCGACGTGCCCAAGATTTGCTGTAGAATATGTAGTCCTCAAGTCTCAATTTTGGGGTAGTGGAGGTGCCATTTTTGGTGGAGGAAAGAAAGGATTTTGGAGATCAACTAGAGAGCTCTTTTCTTAGCACAATATGAACCAAAAATGCCACACCAAAATGAATCTGTCAACCCCACCCTAAAGTGGCCGGCCCATGTAGGAAAAAGGAGAGAGGAAAAAGTCAAGGGGGGGTGACCATATCAATCATGCAAGAAAAAGAGAGAGGAATGGTTATCATAATCAACCATGATCACAAAGCAATGCCAACACTCCACACAACCATCATCAACAACCATGATCCCAACAAAGTCAAGCCATCATGAAGTATGAAGTCAAGCAAGTCAATGGAAGGTGCACCATCATGAAGACTATCATGATGCTACAAAAAGCAAAGACCCCCTCCACAAATGCCTATTTGCAACAATGCAAATAAACCCTCCTCCACCAATCTTCGGCCAATGAACGGAACAATGGAAATTGGCCGAAACGGAAAGCAAACTGGCAACTCCAGAAAACTGGTCCCGTAATAAATTACAGGAAAACCCCAATACTGTGCATACACACCCGCATCTGTATTTCGACCGAAATACAAATGCAATGAGACAAAGTCTACACTGTACTATACTAGGATCCGGCTTATACCAAAGCCGGCTAGTAATATCCGTTCGATCCTGATCCGTGCAATACCGCACGTATCTGATCGAACCCTGCCATATAACTATACGGCCTATAGTACAAACTGTCCGATCCTGATCCGTGCAATACCGCACGTATCTGATCGGACCTTGCCATATCTCCATACGGCCTCTACAACCTTTCGCCCGAAAGCTTGAGTAACTGAATGTGGGGGACTCTAAAGACTCGTCAACACCTTGGTTGTGGATTTAACCACTAGCACGTCAGAGGTATAAGCCAATACGTAACGGGCTACCAGGTATTGACTAAAAGGGACGTCTGTGAGCGAACTCAGCCTGACAACCCTACTGAGCCTGTCAGTGACAATAACCGTACAGTCCGGTCCGTTCGTCTATGAGCATCGCATGGCGGGCCTAGGGGGTTGGTAAAAGTCAGACCCCCAAAAGCGGTACAAGTCGTGTCGGAGTGTAGCCCAGAACACCCTGAGATACTACTGGAATACCTACCAGTAAATCTCCTTGCCTCGGCCGAGGGCTTCGTGTAATGGCTCTCCTAGACACAGCACGACCTCACCCCCAATACCGGGAGAGACGAACCCCTGAAGATACGCTCACTGCCTCCGTGTGGCTCGGGACTGTACCCAACTAAAACCTGTTTGCACGACTCCTTTGAGCCGTGGTAGGGTAGTAATCAAAGTACAGTGGGAACTCACACGAGACAAATGACGATCCCCAGGTCGATGAACTAACCTGCACACATGTCACCAGGGAACTGCCATCTGACGTCTGGTATATGACCAACTAGCATGTTCCCGGCGAGTCCTGTCCGGTGTACTCATAACCCAATGAGCACCTGTATACATCTTAGGTGATCCAACTGACACCAGTGGCTTGTGAGACCGGCCACCGCCCCTCGTCGGGGTCTCGACTGTATACACTAGTCTACTATGGAGTATCGATGCCCTGTCTCGAAACTCACACGACTAGGGACCATTTAAGGATATGCTTATAGACTACCAGCTCCCACGTATATGATCGCCCTCATACTGCTGGTGGTCAAGCATAGAATCCTAGGGGCTCTATCAACGTGTAATAGCGACGTGTCGGGTCACCTAAAACAGTACACGATGATAAAGGTAAACCAGATAGCATACTATCATCTCGAGTAAGACTGTCCTACCGGGATAGGTCCTCCATCAATCATTACAATCACGTACCTGTGACCTAATAATTGACTCTGAGGGCATTATCTCCAACAGCCAGCACCTAGTTTAGCTAAAATAAAGCTAGTGCGCAAGCTTTGGGGGTATATGGGACGTTTTGGTTCAGATAGAATTTTTCCCAATTTTTAATATTATTTTAATGCGGTATTAACATTTTGGGAAATTTCCTTCTTTGATATTTTGCAAATAAATAATGTTAAGTAAAACCAAACCTTCACTTAGTATCTAGATATTTTGTTTGGGTATTAGAATTAAGTTTTTAAGAAAAGAAAAAGAATGCAATAGGTGGCTTCATGCATGCATGTGCATGTGAATGCATTAAATTGCATTTATTGATGAATTTAGCTAGAACATTCCACACAACTCTCCTCACTTCCTCACTTGGCCAAAATCCTCTTCCCCATTTTGCTCTTGATCTTTTCCTTTCCATTTTGCATCAATCCAAGCTTATAAATCTCCAAAATTCCAAATTTAATCACAAAAATACCTTAAGTCTTGGTTTTTGCCTTCTTGATCACTTAGAGCTAGGAAAGCTTGGATCTTGGAAGCAAGGTTGTTAGGTATAATCCCTAATCTGATAATTAGGAGTTTTTATGTTGTATAGCTCGTTGGTTATGGTTTAGAACACGTTAGATATCAATTAGTGCAATATTGTATTCTTTAGTGTCTTTCTGAATTTCTGGGATCTGCTATGACCTGGATTTTGTACAGAAAAATCAAACAAAATTGTAGTGATGTACTAGTGACCCTGGAGCACCACCTGAGACACGAGACCCACCCCACCGGCATGGGCCGGTGACCCTTTGATGAATTCCGGCGACGCTGGCTATTGGGGGAGGCGATGGGGTTTGGATTTTTTGGGTAGTTGTCTGCTGTTGGTTAGGGGTGTTTGGTACTGTTTACTTTTTCAGTATTTGCTGTATGCAAAATCTGGGATAGTTTTCCTATAATCTAGTGATTTGTGTCCGCGCGATACGTTATACGACACGGATCGTGCACTTTGTGTGTTTTTTCTCTTAGGTTGTTTTCGTCGTGTCGCTACGTACGTTAGCTACAATACGAACACTTGAGAGTATGTTTTGTGTTGTTGCATCGGTTAAAACATAGCTGGTGCGTGTTTTTAGTCGTTTGCTAATATACACTTGTGTTATCGTTTTGTTGTTTTAGGTTCGCAGGCGGGGACTTCGGACGCTGCAAAGAAGGGGAAACAGGTGGTTGGATTTACTTAGCCAGGACAGTTGGTGAGTAGATTTAACATCTACAGGGGGAATCGCCCGCATGGCGTTACGCGTCTGGGCTAGAAATGTTAATTTTTGTCGCATATTCTATGTCATATTTAGAATTGCGCATTTACCGTACTGCTTGGTAAATTATTATGCTTGGACTAGTATCCTTAGGACACTGCACTATTATTGACGGCTCATGTTGCACGAGCACTGATTGTATGCCACACACACCGTCAATAATTGCCATGTCACGCACAACACACTCATAGAAATGGTATTGTTTGGTTAGGGACATTGAGACGTTAATTCATATTTCTTTATGCATATGACTTATAGATTACCTGTATACCTACAGGCTTACATATATGCCCTGACATGCTTACAGGCTAGTTACCAATATACCTATAAGGTGGTGTACCATTAGTGATAGGTATATACACATATGAGACGTAGCTACATGTACATCTGGGATACATACATACATACATACATATACCTGGAGTGTATTATGGATCAGCATAGAGACATACCTTCCTACAGATACTTTTACATCATACATACTTTCATATGGACATGCATACCTTGCTATACCGACATGGTTACGCATGATATATATTTAACAATTTGTTGCAGTTAAATAGCGGTTTTCCTTTATATGCTCATATTACTGTTTCATGCTGCATATGTTACCTTCTTGGATTTCATATGATGTTTTCTAATATTGTTACGCCTAAGTATATATAACAGTGGAGTGGGATGCTGTTATATATGCATATATATATATATATATAATTTAGTGGATTGGGACGCTAATATATATGTATTGATTCATGCAGTTATACTTATTCATTTCTGGATTTGAGGACCGTGGTTGTTTCATGAAATTATGCATTGTTTGAAAAACCCGGTTTCTCTTGATATGATATTTCTGCAGCCACCATGAGTTTTATCGGTTCTGATTATATACCCTATTCGAGGAGCGGTAGGCACCGTCTGCGGGTACATGGTGGGGCCCGGAGGTACCCCGAGGAAAGAAAATTGATGAACTTTGCCGATTGAGCCTGGTAGGGGAACCATACACTCCGGTGACATTACCAATGACTCGGCGGTTATCCTGGGGATACCGACGGGAGTCATGTACGTATGGATACATCGAGAGACGAGGGTCAGAGCTAGGCACTCGGGCTGTTCGATATAATATATGATACGTACCTATCAGGGGGCCAGTCGTGGCGACAGCACCAGATATATCAGTATTTCTGTGTCGATGCTTGACACTTGTTTCATGATGTTTTGGGTGTCGATGTTAGACACTCACCTTATATGAAACGTACTTGATATACTGATATTGTACACACAGGATATATGGGATATACTGATATTGTACACACAGGATATGTGGGATATGCTAATATTGTACATACATGATATATGAGATATACTTGATGTTGAACATTCAGGATATATGAGATTTACATGATATGAGAGCCAATTTGGGGGCTGATTTGTGGAAATTGGGAATTGGATTGTCTTATTGGATTTGGTCCTACCACGAGGTTAGGATTTCCATGGAAATGACATGTTTTATTCCATACTCCACCTTTATTGTTTATGCACTGCTTTATGTATTATTTGTACCTGATAGAGTACTTTACATGATTATTGCATACCGATTGTCATATTATTGTTTCATGTATTAATAGTACTTGCTAGCATACCTTTCATGATTGATGCATTACAATATGACCGTTCATTGCTATTAAATACTTATGATAGATTCGTGTTGTACGCGCATACTCGTGATTACCTGCATATGTTATGTACAATTCACAAGTTGGCAACTCACCCCCGTTGTACCGCAGTGTTTTGCAGGTGTTCCTCAGGATAGTCAGAGGCAGGGCTATTTCCATCCATCGTATCATCTTTTGCTGCGGATAACGCTTCGCCTGACAGTGTGCAGTTTTGCTTAGGTAGGTTTTGCGGTTATCCGATGTTGCTGTTGTATATTCGTTGTATCATGTACTCTCCATCTACCATTATATTGTATGACTTAGAGACTTGATGAGAGGACGATATTGTATATTATTTTGTGACTTGGAGGCTTTTATGCAGTTTTATTTATATCGTCTCTTTCTTTGCTACGGTGTCGTATATCTGTTGTGGTGGTTGTTTTCTGCCGTTGGGCGTGGATATTTTTTTTGCTCCTGTTTGGAATGCTTTTACTTATATTATGTTGTACCCATTTTTGGGGGCTTGTTTTACAAAGGAGGTGCTGTCAAAATTTTAAATGAAATAAATTGGACTTTTAAAGAATTTGGGTTGAGATTTCAAAGGTTTTAAAAATGCTATTATTTCTTACTACTTTTGATGTTTTAGATTGCTGGGTTTTCGGCTTACTTAAATTGTGTTACGCCTGTAGGCGTTGCGTAGTTTAAGGGCCATCACGTGCCATTTTTGGGTCGTGACAGTACAGCTAATACCGCTTGCGGCCTGTGGTTAAACCCGCTGCCAGCGTAGAGTCGAGTCTTTAGAGTCCCACACAGAGCGTTTCCCTGCATCGGGCAAAACGTGTAGATATCGTATGGTTTTACGAAATGGTTCGATCACGTGCGTACATTCGTGCACGCATGATGAGTCGGACGGACAATACTAGTGGGCTTTGGTTTAAGTCGGATCCTAGTATTGTACCGATGGATTATAGTTTTCGGTATCCGTATTTTTCGGAATACGAATACAAGTATGTATATACGGAAGAAGGGCGTTTTCGTAATTTTTACAAAATGTATTGGTAGATGGCATAACCTAATTGTATTAATCATTTAGTTTTAAATAATTAATACATTTTAGGTAATTAAGAAATGATGTGTATTATGCATGAATAAGGACTTGGGTTTTAAGGACACGTGTTGGTCAATTGACCCATGAGTCATTTGTTTGACCTTTGAACCTATTTTCTCTTGTTGAATTAGTTTTTCTAATTCATAATAGAGAAGAGTTCAGATTAGAACAAGAGAGACAAAACCCTAACCTTCTTCATCTCTTAGCTCATATCATTTCTTTCACAATCTTCAATTCCCTCAAGCTCAAGAACACTCATGAGTTGAGTAACCTTGAGCTAAAATAGACTCCTCAATCCATCTACATAATCTACACCCTCTAGACCATTTGGTTTAGCAAACTACTTGATCTAGTTTCTATGGTTTAGTAGAAAAGCTTGGTGCACAAACGGTCGGGTGGATCATCTAGGATTCGAGCAAGCCGACGAGGAGACGACATACGTACCACTTCGAGGAGTTCGTGCAGGTGGGGAGTACAGCGAGATAAGGAGAAGAAGGACCAGGTTTCTTGAGGAATATTTTCGGTACTTAGTTTATATCTCTTTTGATTTTGCTAGATAAGGTTTAGATTACGATCTAGGCTTAAAGTCGGTGTTATGATACTAAAATTATCGTTTATTACACCTTCCGCCTCCCCGCGGTTCTGCGGGGTGCATAGCATCGACTTACAAAATCAACATCCACAAGAAAACCGTAGAAGAGTCTTAATAATACAAGCGTGTGACTCTAAGGTCAAAATAATATATAACTGGTCTTCTAAGTCTATCAAATATACAAGTCTGGTAGATGGAGTATGCTAGATACAACTGAAATAATTAAAGTGTACAACGGTGGTCACGATGCAAGTGAACCCACCTAGCAAAGCAATCACCCAGAAGGAAGTAGTGTGCCAGCAAGCCCCAATGAAACCTGTATGTACAAACCTGCAAGAAATTGTGACACAACGGGGGTGAGTTACCAACTCGTGAGTAGAAAACATCACCGAGAAGAAATCGCATATATGACTCTCTCCTAGGTCATACAATAAAACTATACAATACTGCAACAAGGGTAACGGTATATCATGAGTGTGATAACAAGTAATCGTGTCCGTGTCAAGAGTAATAATATATCGATGCATGACATGTACTAATGCATCATCCAACGTGTGTCCAGCAACGACACACAAATCAAGATAAAACCCGAGAGCCCAGCATCGACACTCAAAACATCTCAAAATCTGTGTCCGACAGCGACACATAATACTCAAATCTCGGGCTCCGTCAGTCCGGATCGGCACATGGGCTCCGTCAGTCCGGATAGGCCCATAGGCTCCGTCAGTCCGGATCGGCCAATATATCCATCTCTCTCATAACTCCGAACGGTATCCTCCGGATATCCGTCGACTTTCCATAAAATCACCGGTAGATAGTGCTCCCCTGCCAGGCTCATCAAACTCGATGAAATCACTCTCGCCCCGGGTACCTCACCGGGTCCACCATGTACACGCAGACGGTTCATACTCCTCCTCGAATCGGTTGTCGAAAAATAACTCAGAATCGAGAAAACATTATGGTGGACGCTACTTATCATATCAAGGAAAACCGCATCTTTCTCTTTTAAAACAATCATGAGTTTATAAAAATTCACATGCGGTTTCTAAAATATAGAAATCTCATAAAAGATCCAAAATCTCAAAATCACGAGTCAGTGAACAGTAAAAATCGGCATAAAGCACCACGATATTGCATATCAGAATGAATGTATAAATGCATGAAATAACTAAGTAAGAAATGCAACATCTCAACTAGCATATGAAAGCAAGCGTACTAGTACTGTGTTGAAACTACCCACTAGCAAATTATACCAATGAAGTAATGTTATCTAATGTGTACGTGACATGCAAATTACCGATGATAATGTGTGTGAGCCGGCAAGCGAAGTGTACGTAGAGCATACGCATCATTGGTAATGGTGCTGGTGTCCTGACTACAAGGGTTCATAATAATTAAAGAAAGCACATTTAAATACATGAAATGCGATGAGAACAGCATGAATATACGGAAATGGTGTAGTAACCGCAACATTTAGGAACATACCTATCCATATACGAGTCATACAGCTTTTGGTGTTTAAAATAGCACGAGTCTTGGTTTTAGAAAAATAGGGGATACGAGGTCCTTGAGAAAAGATACGTCTTTTGAAAAATCCGTAGTATCCCTCGGCCTGTATTTAAAAATACTCATGATTCGTTAGTTTTGAAAATAAGTAGGACTCGAGCCCAGTCTAAATGGAAAAGAAAATCCACTTAATGTCCGAGTCGATATATCTAGTAGTCGGCGATCCCGCCTCAATAGCGTCACGGGTGGTAATATGTATATGTAACATTTCAAAAAAATAAAATATTATTTTTGGGAATTTTCAAAATTTAATATTAATTTTTAATGAATATTTTAATAGTCGGTATAATTAAATACAGATAAATGGTGAAAATTCCGGAGAAAATTTTAGAAATTCTAAAATAGGTTATTTTGTGGAAATATGTCATTTTACAGTTTTTATGATGGATTATACGCTACTTTAATGTTAATCACAATTAAAATTCGCTAAATGGATTTTTGGCTTTTGTGCAAAATTGTGCATATAACATTTTCCACACTTGTTTCATGTTTTGGACTCATGATGGCTTAGGGTTGAACCATGTTTAGATGACCATGGTGGATTAGCCAAGTTTAGGCAACCAAGATGGCTTGAAACAATTGGTTATGTTAAATGGGCTTAATTAAGGATCTTTAGCCTTGTTTAAGGGTTAGGTGGAGGTTGATTTGTGGCTAGAGAGTGAGAGGAGGGTGGCTCCTAGGTTATGTCACCTCATCTCATTTCAAAACTCATCACCCTCCATGTCACATCAAAACTTTGGCCTCTCACATCTCTCCCTCTCACTCACTCACATCTCTCACTCACCCCACCATCATACACCACAACCTCAGCCCAAAACAAAACAACAGCCCCAGCAACCCCCTTGTAACCAACAACAGCCACCAAAACTGCATCAGCAGCCCATTACATCAGCAACAACACATCAGCCCCAAACCTCAGCCATTGATACAACACATCGGCCACCTACACACTCACACCAGCCCCTACAATAGCTACAGCAGCTGCAGCCACTAGCCCCACATCTATACACCCCCATCAACAACTTCAATACAACAGCATCAGCACCTTTGCAAACTCCAGAAACAGCCCCTAGCATCATTGCAACAACTCCAAACTTCACCACAAATACCTCAAACCCCTTCATTAGCTGCTACTTCATCAACAACAGAATATAGAAAAAAAAATCAGCAGCAGCAGCTTGAGTAGCAGCAACAACAACAAGCAGAATCAGCATCAGCCTCAGTTGCAACAGCAACTTCAGTCCCGGGGCACTCCAGCAGCACCAACCCACTCCTCCTTCCTTCATCCTCCTTTCTCCTACATTCTAGGAATTTTCTTGAGGTATAATCTTGCAACCCAACTCCTACCTCGCAGGTTATAGCTGTTAGAAACTGAAATTTACTGTTATATCTGTAATCTAGTGCTAGTTTAGGGATTTTGAGTGAGATGTGGCCAAGAGATGGTTTTGAATGTTAGTATAGTCTTATTAGGAGTGTGTGAGACCAGTTTAACCAAGATTTGTTCCATATTTCACCAAATACCAGATAGTTTAGAATCGGTGAAATTTAGCGATTTTGACGATTTTGTGACCTTCCTGGAATCTGCTACAACCCGAGGAACCCTAAAATGAAATTGACTTGGCAGTGAGGGATGCAGGCTAGTAGAAACCAACACCCAAAGCCCCAGACCCTGGACCCACTTCCCGGCCGCAGATTTAATCCCTCTGGCCGCAATTTACGGCCAGAACAGTAGGGAACCTCCTCGTTTTGCGTGCACAGCCCTATTTCATATAAACTTGACCCCCTGTATGTCTAGTTTTGACTGATTCCATTTAGGGTAAAATCTGGGTTGATTTTCATTAGTTGGCGTATGATTTACGACTTGTTTTCGTATGGTATTTGGTATTCGATGATTCGTTTCCGTCGGGTGGCGTTTGAACGCCAACAACCAGCGAGCATTGACTGTGTTTTCACGCGAGGCCACAGGTTTGTACCTATGGGCGTAGCGTGCACCATTTTGGTTTCCGACATGGTTTTCATGTGTTTAGCGTGTGATATTCTTATAGGTACTCACGTGGCGTCGAGGCGTTGGAGATGCAATGGCGACATCGGCACCGGCACATATAAACAAGGTGAGTAGATTTATATCTACGGGGAGAAGTCGGGTGGATGGCGTATAGCACCCCCGCAGTCCGTGGTGATGTATACGGATGCGTATACACACCTACAATTTATTATATGTTGTTTGGGAAATTATTTGATGTTTAGGATGGATAATTGGTGGACTTGGATGATTTAGAGTCGCGAAAACCTAGAGTAGTGGGTGCACTACACATACATACACACATATACATACTTGCATACATCCTTATTTCATATGTGGTTATGGGATTCTATATAGACATGTGTTCACATGGGTTTGGGATTATGTGTTCACATACGGATTTGAGGATGATACTTGGGATTGAGATGAGTCGATGAGAGTTGATATGAGATTATGATGTCGGTGATTGGCAGGATTCGTATTTGATATACGTCCTGATATGATAGCGGGTCTTGGATGACGATGCCATATGCATAGTGATACATATATTTTAGATGATCGACATGTGATTATGATACGAGATAGGATGTGATATGATATGATATGACAGGATATTTGTGCTAGGCCGCCTTAGGCGATGTATACTCCTTGTGATGATATATGATGATGATACTGATTTATACGAGTCTGTCGATCAGTAGTCAGATCATGGTTATAATGTTGACATTAGCATTGTACTAGACGTAGGTCAGTACCCCAAATAATGATCTTGATAAAGAGAATACTAGATGAATGATATGACGAATATGATATTGACGCGTACCCAGATTGGGGATGCCGTACGACGGATTTACGTACGAGCTATACTTGATGTTTTGATCCGCCCTCTTGACTTGTGGATAACCGATTATAGAGATATAGTATCGGGTGATATTATCGAGGAGGGATCACCGACTATATATATATTATGTATCGACTCAGAGGTTAGGCGGTTTCCCTTACCTACTGTTAGTTTTAGCTCAGCCTTATAGTTGGTGTGGCTATACGACTCTTATGACATTAGATGCAGTTCAGCCATCATTGTGTTAGTATTCAGCTCCCGCACTTTATCATTGTTGCTCTCCATCGCATACTGTTGTGATTCATATTTCATTATTGATATCCTGCTGTTAGGACACCAGCACCATTACCGATGATGCGTATGTACCACGTACACTTATTTGCCGGCTCACACACATCTTCATCGGTAATAGCCATGTCACGAACACTTAGAAAATATTATTGCTTGATTTAGCTTGTTAGCTAGTAGTGACATGGTATTAGTATGCTTACCGTATATGCCAGCTTGACATTGTAGTTATTACCTGTCACTTCATGCATACTGTTATTCATTATATGCTGCATTCATGGATTCTCATGCTTATATTCATGATTGCATATGCTATTGATGATTTGGATTCGGGTTTCCATGAGATTTTCTGGATTTGGAGGAAAACCGCAAAACATATATATAAACAACTTTCTCTTTTTAATAAAAATGCGGTTTTCCCATGATGTATGAGTCGTCCACCATGAGTTTTGCTGATGGATTTCGAGACCCGATTCGAGGAGGCGGATGAACTGTTTCGGGTACATGGTGGGCCCGGTGCGGTACCCCGGGGCAAGAAGATCGCAGGAGATGGCATTGAGCCTGGCAGGGGAGCACGACCGACCGGTGATATTACCCGACACGTCGGATATCCGGAGGATACCGTCGTTGTCATGTGATGGATGGTAGGGGCCGATCTGGACTGACGGCGCCCTGGATATTATGATTGAGACATTGAGATTTGAGATATTGAGGTACAGAGATCATGATACAGAGATATCGAGATATTGTGATTTATGTTTTGTGCCGATGCTAGGCACTGTTTTATGCTGATTTCATTATGATACCTCATTTTAAAAATACAGAAATCTCACTACTTTATGAAAGCAGTTTTCTTCAGTACACACATTCTGTTTCATGCATTCATACATTATCCATATGATATATTGCCACCTGATGCACTGACACCGGCACATGGGATTACACTTGGGTTAGATATTTACACTAGCCATGTTTATAGATTGCTGGTTATATTTTGAGGATTATATATATTGATCGTATGACCTAAGATTGCGTCATACATGCGATTTTCTGTTCGTAGATCTTTTTCTACTCACGAGTTGGCAACTCACCCCCGTTGTGCTCCAGTTTCTTGCAGGTGTTGCCGTACAGGTTTCATTACAGCTTGCGGGCACTGTTCTTTTCGGGTGACTTGCTAGTAGGTAATTTATTTGTATCATACCCATCATTATACATTGTATATTATACTCAGTTGTATCTAGAAGTTCCATCAACCAAACATGTACTTATTTGAGATAGAGACCAGTGATGTTTATTCTTTCGACCTTAGAGTCGCGTGTTATATTTCTCTGGGTTTCTTGTTGATTGGAGTTCCTTTCTGTTGTGATCCTCGCCTTTAGGCGTTGTATACTATGTTTCTAGCAGGTTGATTTGATATGGTTCTTCCTACTCTCTACTACTTTTCTTGGTTTGGATTTCTGGGCTCGGCTTACTTAGAGTACGTACGCCTAGAGACGTTCGTAGTCTACGTGCCGGTCATGTTCCATACTTTTGGGACGTGACAAAGTTGGTATCAGAGCGTTAGGTTTTACCTTCGGAGCATAGGACGACCCTTGGTTGATGGAATAGGTGACTAAAGTAGAGTGACGTACCGTTGGTATGTTCCGCGGCATATTTACGATACGCCACTCCACTTAAGAAGCCTTAGGATGTACATTTCCTTGTTCAGTATTATATTCCTTCCTGATCTAGCCTCATCGGTACCAGTTATGGTTTTGCTGCCACGATTACGGGCAGGGAGAGCTACGGCTAGAGTTGCGGTCAGCATGGGCTCGTTACGAACGAGGGCTGACCAGGGCGTGATTCTGGCGACACACGATTGTGGAGATGAGTCTTTTTATGATGTTTTCACGCCACGAGCGTTGGATGGGTCGCTGTATGAGATTACTCGGACGTGAAGATTAGCACCAGAGGATTGAGCCATTGACAGAGGCCAGCCAGATTTTGATAACCGTTGATGTGCAGCTCATTCATGATGATTGAGGCACTGTCCAGTGTGCAGACGAGTGAGCCAGTTGTTGCTACGAACGACGAGATATCGTCCCAGATGTTGGAGCTATTACAGTATGAGATTGCACTAAGAGATGATAGAAGGTCGCTAGTCACCGAGGGTGAATGACTAGGACATGTGGATCGCTCGCTACCCCGATGCGAGGTCATCAGATAGATTGATTCCAGTTGAGACGACTTCACGCAGAGGCGTTGAGAGTCGACAGAGACGATCGAATATCAGTAACCTATTATTCCAAGTTTAAAAGTATTTCGGAAAGACATGCAGGCAATTCTATGGTCCCTCTAGAAGAATGAATCCCTAACTCAACTTAATGACCGTATGAAAGCCTTTGAACCTTAGGGTTTACGGCAGTTCTGCAGCGCCATTAGTGAGGCTTGGGTCTGCCCTTCTACGGCTGGACCACCGATGCTGTGGTATGTACTCGATACTATTATACTGTACCCAAGATGTTGAGCTCTTGGGGGATTATGAGGTTTCGACGATTTGATCGGATGGTTCGACTTAATTCGGATGCTAGGTGGTGAGATGCACTTCTTGGGAGACTCCAGATACGAGGATAGCCATTGGAGCTCTGTCCATGCAGCCACGACGAGACGAGTCCGAAGTAGTCGACATTAGAGAAAAGTGGAGTAAGAGGTTCGTACAAGATCTGGACAAGATGACGTCCCACTCCGCCGGCATCAGAGATGCGATGCGCATGCCGAGGCATAGTACTTGGATATACCTTCCAGAAGCAGTCGCGATGAGTATGCAGCTGTTCCGGAGCAAGAAACAGATATGGTAAAGGACGACGACTTCCGGACAGTTGGCAGAGATGAGACTTGGAAGAGACCTTGAGCAGGATTCCTTCCACGACACTGCTGCAATGATACTTGCACCCAGGATCAGATGTGTCACGTACATTCAGAGAGCCAGAGGCCGACGCCAGTGACATGCTGCTTTATGAGTGGTCGCGATGATTGACCGAGAGATGACCAGAGAAGTTCCAGAATGGAATCGTCCCCGTTAGCACACCTGACAGGGCCGATGAGCCGATGGATCGTGAGATTGGTAATCCACAGAGAAGACTTGGACCCAGGAGTGGTCATGTTACTCACACCAGTAGGCCAGAGTTCAGGATCGTCGACGAGGCATGTTATGAGTAATCACGACAGTTGGCCAGAGATTCTTGAAGGATGCGCTTGAGTGGGACTATTCCGCCATACTTGTTTTTCGGTATTTTGACGATTTATTCGCATGATTTGGTTTTGATGATTGAGTTTCAGGACATTTGTTTCCATGCACCATGGTTGCACTTATTGAGTATTTACGATTTTTGCACAGTTGTTGCACTTGATATCGTTTTCGTGCTTTGGTTTCGCATTTTGTGCACTTGGTTGCACTGGACTTCGATTTCGATGATGATGTTCGATATTTGTTTGTGCACTTTATGCACCTGATTGGATTTTGCGCGTGTTCGGCGCTTGATATTGGATTACATGATTTCGTGCATGACGGATGCATCGGATTTGGATTTTTAGCGCATGTTGGGCGCATGTTATGAGATGCGATTTGGTGCATACCAGATGCACTAAATTGGGATTTTTCGTGCACGTCAGATGCACCTGATTTTACGGTCAGGCACACAAGTTGCCAATGACCGATGTTGCGTGCACAACCGTTGCACCTTGATGTTGTTTTGTGCACCTGCTTGGCACATTTATGGATTTTGATTTCCGTGCGCACCGGAGGCATAGGATTTTCATATGTACTTTTTGGGATTGGTTTCTTATGGAGCAGTACATTTTCTATGATATTGCGGTTTGTTTTCGTACTGAGCAGGACTGGTCAGATGACAGTGCCTGGATATATTTCGTATGCACTGATAGATTTCAAAGGGATTTCCAAAAGAGAGCTATAGTCTCATCATTTACATGCGTGTCCGATACGACACGAAGCATTTAAAACGAGGAAACCCTTCTAAATTGTTTTTAAAACGGCGGAACGTGATATTAAACAAAAAATATATATATACGTATATGGCTATTTTCTTATTGAGACGTCCGCCACTGTGCAGTGTTATGCGCATTGTACATCGACTTTAAAGAATTTTGACATGCATTTCCTTCATATATTTACATGTATAGTTTCAATTTCTAGCATATCGGTTTTACCTTGGATTTGGAATTCGTGTTTTCACCTTGACTCCGATGATTGCGAGACGCTTGACGGAGTTTTGTTTTCGAGTTATCTTCTCGCTACTCATGCGCATGTATTGCGCTATGATGCCTTTTATGTATTGATGATTTCGGAGCCCCGTTGACTTGGACATTTTATTAAAATGTTTTAGAATTTGGGGGTTTAAATTTAAATTCGGGGACCGAATTTCCTTAAGGGGGGAAGACTGTAACATTTCAAAAAAATAAAATATTATTTTTGGGAATTTTCATAATTTAATATTAATTTTTAATTAATATTTTAATAGTCGGTATAATTAAATACCGATAAATGGTGAAAATTCCGAAGAAAATTTTAGAAATTCTAAAATAGGTTATTTTGTGGAAATATGTCATTTTACAGTTTTTATGATGGATTATATGCTACTTTAATGTTAATCGCAATTAAAATTCGCTAATTGGATTTTTGGCTTTTGTGCAAAATTGTGCACATAACATTTTCCACACTTGTTTCATGTTTTGTACTAATGGTGGCTTAGGGTTGAACCATGTTTAGATGACCATGGTGGATTAGCCAAGTTTAGGCAACCATGATGGCTTGAATCAATTGGTTATGTTAAATGGGCTTAATTAAGGATCTTTAGCCTTGTTTAAGGGTAATTAGGTGGATGTTGATTTGTGGCTAGAGAGTGAGAGGAGGGTGGCTCCTAGGTTATGTCACCTCATCTCATTTCAAAACTCATCACCCTCCATGTCACTTCAAAACTTTGGGCTCTCACATCTCTCCCTCTCACTCACTCACATCTCTCACTCACCCCACCATCATACACCACAACCTCAGCCCAAAACAAAACAACAGCCCCAGCAACCCCCTTGTAACCAACAACAGCCACCAAAACTGCATCAGCAACCCATTACATCAGCAACAACACATCAGCCCCAAGCCTCAGCCATTGATACAACACATCAGCCATCTACACACTCACACTAGCCCTACAACAGCTACAGCAGCTGCAGCCACTAGCCCCACATCTATACACCCCCATCAACAACTTCAATACAATAGCATCGGCACCATTGCAAACTCCAGAAACAGCCCCTAGCATCATTGCAACAACTCCAAACTTCACCACAAATACCTCAAACCCCTTCATTAGCTGCTACTTCATCAACAACAGAATATAGAAAACAACAAGCAACAGCAGCAGCTTGAGTAGCAGCAACAACAACAAGCAGAACCAGCATCAGCCTCAGTTGCAACAGCAACTTCAGTCCCGGGGCACTCCAGCAGCACCAACCCACTCCTCCTTCCTTCATCCTCCTTTCTCCTACATTCTAGGAATTTTCTTGAGGTATAATCTTGCAACCCAACTCCTACCTCGCAGGTTATAGCTGTTAGAAACTGAAATTTACTGTTATATCTGTAATCTAGTGCAAGTTTAGGGATTTTGAGTGAGATGTGGCCGAGAGATGGTTTTGAATGTTAGTATAGTCTTATTAGAAGTGTGTGAGACCAGTTTAACCAAGATTTGTTCCAGATTACACCAAATACCAGATAGTTTAGAATCGGTGAAATTTAGCGATTTTGACGATTTTGTGACCTTCCTGGAATCTGCTACAACCCGAGGAACCCTAAAATGAAATTGACTTGGCAGTGAGGTATGCAGGCTAGTAGAAACCAACACCCAAAGCCCCAGACCTGGACCCACTTCCCGGCCGCAGATTTAATCCCTCTGGCCGCAATTTGCGGCCAAAACAGTAGGGAACCTCCTCGTTTTGCGTGCGCAACCCTATTTCATGTAAACTTGACCCCCTGTATGTCTAGTTTTGACTGATTCCAATTAGGGCAAAATCTGGGTTGATTTTCATGAGTTGGCGTATGATTTACGACTTGTTTTCGTATGGTTTTTGGTATTCGATGATTCGTTTCCGTCGGGTGGCATTTGAACGCCAACGACCAGTGAGCATTTACTGTGTTTTCACGCGAGGCCACAGGTTTGTACCTATGGGCGTAGCGGGCACCATTTTGGTTTCCGACATGGTTTTCATCTGTTTAGCGTGTGATATTCTTGTAGGTACTCATGTGGCGTCGAGGCGTTGGAGATGCAATGGCGACATCGGCACCGACACACATAAACAAGATGAGTAGATTTATATCTACGGGGAGAAGTCGGGTGGATGGCGTATAGCACCCCCGCAGTCCGTGGTGATGTATACGGATGCGTATACACACCTACAATTTATTATATGTTGTTTGGGAAATTATTTGATGTTTAGGATGGATAATTGGTGGACTTGGATGATTTAGAGTCGCGAAAACCTAGAGTAGTGGGTGCACTACACATACATACACACATATACATACTTGCATACATCCTTATTTCATATGTGGTTATGGGATTCTATATAGACATGTGTTCACATGGGTTTGGGATTATGTGTTCATATACGGATTTGAGGATGATACTTGGGATTGAGATGAGTCGATTAGAGTTGATCTGAGATTATGATATCGGTGATTGGCAGGATTCGTATTTGATATACGTCCTGATATGATAGCGGGTCTTAGATGACGATGCCATACGCATAGTGATACATATATTTTAGATGATCGACATGTGATTATGATACGAGATACGATGTGATATGATATGTTATGACAGGATATTTGTGATAGGCCGCCTTAGGCGATGTATACTCCTTGTGATGATATATGATGATGATGATACTGATTTATACGAGACTGTCGATCAGTAGTCAGATCATGGTTATAATGTTGACATTAGCATTGTACTAGACGTAGGTCAGTACCCTAAATAATGATCTTGATAAAGAGAATACTAGATGAATGATATGACGAATATGATATTGACCCGTACCCAGATTGGGGATGCCGTACGACGGATTTACATACGAGCTATACTTGATGTTTTGATCCGCCCTCTTGACTTGTGGATAACCGATTATAGAGATATAGTATCGGGTGATGTTATCGAGGCGGGATCACCGACTATATATATATTATGAATTGACTCAGAGGTTAGGCGGTTTTCCTTACCTACTGTTAGTTTTAGCTCAGCCTTATAGTTGGTGTAGCTTTACGACTCTTATGACATTAGATGCAGTTCAGCCATCATTGTGTTAGTATTCAGCTCCCGCAGTTTATCATTGTTGCTCTGCATCGCATACTGTTGTGATTCATATTTCATTATTGATATCCTGCTGTTAGGACACCAGCACCATTACCGATGATGCGTATGTACCACATACACTTATTTGCCGGCTCACACACATCTTCATCGGTAATTGCCATATCACGAACACTTAGAAAATATTATTGCTTGATTTAGCTTGTTAGCAAGTAGTGACATGATATTAGTATGCTTACCGTATATGCCAGCTTGACATTGTAGTTATTACCTGTCACTTCATGCATACTGTTATTCATTATATGTTGCATTCATGGATTCTCATGCTTATATTCATGATTGCACATGCTATTGATGATTTGGATTCGGGTTTCCATAAGATTTTCTGGATTTGGAGGAAAACCGCAAAACATACATATAAACTGCTTTCTCTTTTTAATAAAAATGCGGTTTTCCCATGATGTATGAGTCGTCCACCATGAGTTTTGCTGATGGATTTCGAGACCCGATTCGAGGAGGAGGATGAACCGTTTCGGGTACATGGTGGGCCCGGTGCGGTACCCCGGCGCGGTACCCCGGGGCAAGAAGATCGCAGGAGATGGCGTTGAGCCTGGCAGGGGAGCACGACCGACCGGTGATATTACCCGACACGTCGGATATCCGGAGGATACCGTCGTAGTCATGAGATGGATGGTAAGGGACGATCTGGACTGACGGCGCCCTGGATATTATGATTGAGACATTGAGATTTGAGATATTGAGGTACAAAGATCATGATACAGAGATATCGAGATATTGAGATTTATGTTTTGTGCCGATACTAGGCACTGTTTTATGCTGATTTCATTATGATACCTCATTTTAAAAATACAGAAATCACACTACTTTATGAAAGCTGTTTTCTTCAGTACATGCATTCTGTTTCATGCATTCGTACATTATCCATATGATATATTGCCACCTGATGCACTGACACCGGCACATGGGATTACACTTGGGTTAGATATTTACACTAGCCATGTTTATAGATTGCTGGTTATATTTTGAGGATTATATATATTGATCGTATGTCCTAAGATTGCGTCATACATGCGATTTTCTGTTCGTAGATCTTTTTCCACTCACGAGTTGGCAACTCACCACCATTGTGCCCCAGTTTCTTGCAGGTGTTGCCGTACAGGTTTCATTATGGCTTGCGGGCACTGTTCTTTTCGGGTGACTTGCTAGTAGGTGGGTTATTTGTATCATACCCATCATTATACATTGTATATTATATTCAGTTGTATCTAGAAGTTCCATCAACCAAACATGTACTTATTTGAGATAGAGACCAGTGATGTTTATTCTTTCGACCTTAGAGTCGCGTGTTATATTTCTCTGGGTTTCTTGTTGATTGGAGTTCCTTTCTGTTGTGATCCTCGCCTTTATGCATTGTATACTATGTTGCTAGCAGGTTGATTTGATATGGTTCTTCCTACTTTCTACTACTTTTCTTGGTTTGGATTTCTGGGTTCGGCTTACTTAGAGTACGTACGCCTTGAGACGTTCGTAGTCTAGGTGCTGGTCATGTTCCATACTTTTGGGACGTGACAGTATAGTACGACATCCTCGAGTCACGAGTGCGGATCAATCATCATATCTATAACTCGAACCGTAAAATCCATCGTACGGCATCCCAAAATCGGGGTACGGGTAAAATATCACATATACCTCATTATTCTTATGGTATCATTATCGATAAATCAAGAATTAGGGGTACAGTTCTAAAATCTAGTACATTCCCATATCATCAACATATATCCTCGCGTGTATGAAAACACATTGTCCAACGATCCGCTATAATATCATGTTATATCATATCACGACCCAATCACATATCACGATCTCACGGCATCATGCCCGATCATATCGGCTCATCTTTAAGTATCATATATTGGGCTCATCATCCTTGAATACGTATATATATATATATATATATATATACATATATATATATACATATACATATATATACATATAAGCATATACACCCAAACATAACACGTGTGTGCATGTGTATGTGTGTGACAACCTTTATTCTAGGTTTTCGCGACTAAGAACTAACTAAAAGAACTATCTCCTAATTCCACTAAATCCAACCCGTGGTCTCCTAAAGCCTTTCTTGCTAAGTATTCATATCTCGCAATAACACATATTTATATACATCATACACAAATCATATCCTATGAAATTGCGGGGGTGCTATACGTCATCCACCCGACTTCCCCCTAGATATATATCTACTCACCTGGACGCCTCGTCTAATCTGGTCCGATTTCAGTTTTATCATCTCCGCGCCAAATCCGACGCCTCTACTCCCGATCCTACAAATGTACACGAGTAAAAAGAGAATAAATATATAATTAGTCGCGGACACAACCAATACAAGTCAACCACGTGCCCTAACTAGACGGACACGCACTTGGTGTACAAACGCGCTGCGACAACACCACAAACCACAACTAGGGTCGCAATAAGTAGCAAACCCCAAACCAAAAACCCAATCGCACTCATCGCGTGTTCACAACACACTAAAATATATATGAAATAGGGTTTATATCATCAAAACCCTAAACTTAATTTAAAATCGATTTATTCCAAAAACCAAGTAAGCATCAATTAACCGTTTTAGTACAAAACTTGATATTTTAACCAATCTGGTGGCCACATTGCTCAATTAATATCTCAATTAGGTCATACCAATATTAATTAGATTTTAAAGTCACCTCTTTACCTTAATCACTTAAATCTAGTTTGCAAAATTATGTAATTAAGAAAATTTAAAAATAACAATTGCAAGTTAGCAACTAGCTTAGATTCTAGCATGCTTAAGATGTGAAACTACACATCACAACCAACATCAAGTGATCAAACCTTAGCTTCAATTTGAAACCCTCACTTGAATTTCCAAACTTTCAATTAAACAAACAATTTAACACCTAATTAGACTAGATTGAAGTAATTAATCTACAATTTCTCAATGGGTTAGGATTTATACCTCAACATGTTTGAGATAAAGCATGCTAACATAGCCTCCAAATTGGTTCACTAGCTCTAAAATCCATGCTTGAATGACCAAGGAATAATGGGTAAAGGTTTAGCTTTGAATTTGTGAGGTTAATTGTGGATTTTTGATGGATTTTGGTGAGATTTTGTGAAGAGAATGAGGTGGGGAAATTAAGGGGGTTGCTGTTGGAAATGGGGAGGGAAGGCTCGGCCAACAAGGATGGAGAGAGAGTGAGGCGAGTGTAGCATTTTCCCCTAGTCAATAACACCCATACCTCACTTGTTTATTGTTTTATTTGTTGGATATATGTATGCCCTAGACGCCATTATATGATAGTGGATGTATCTGTACATGTATATATATATATATATATTCAGTGTACATTCTCGCTCGACATGATAGTATGCTATCTAGCTCTACTTTATCCTTTATCTGGTATGTTGATTTGATCACGCTTTTACTCATTCATACATGTTGATAAAGCCCTGAGGATATTGGCTTGACTACAGTGATTATGATAGAGATCATACTAGTGGGACATCTGTAGTTTATAAGCATATCCTGAAATGTCCCTAGTCGGATGTGTATCGAGACGGGGCATCGATATACCAGAGTAGGCTAACGTATATGATACTAGACCCATGTGATGGGCGATAGATGTTCCCACATTCATCGATGTTTGACATCAAGATCATATACGGGTGCTCAATGGTGACTGGGTACACTGGACGGACTCACCGAGAACTCCTATATGGAATTATATCTATCATCGGATAGCAGTTCTCAGGTGACACTGGTACAGGTTAGTCTGTAGACCCGAGATCGTCATAGAGTCTTGTGTGCTCTCCCACTGTACTTTGATTACCACCCTACCACGGCTCTACTGATTCATGCAAACAGGTGGCCGTTGGGTACAGTCCCGAGACACATGAAGGCGATGAGGGATAGGAGGGGTTTCGTCTCTCCCGGTATTGGGAGTTGTTGTTGTGCTGTGCTCGATAGGTTATATCAGTAAGTCCCTAGCCAGGACTGCTGAGATTTACTGATAAGTGTTATCAGTAGTTTCTCGATCTGTTATAGACCATTCACCGGCACGAATTATTGAGTTATTGGGGTCGACTTTACCATCCCTAGGCTCGTTATGCAGCATATCTGACGAAGAGACCGGACTGTACAGTAGTGTTGCCGGTTGGCTCGACGGGAGTTGTAGCAGGTTCACTTGTTTTCTTCTGATCGCTCAATACCCGGGTGGCCATTACGTTTAGCTGACCGCTTGCGGCTTGGGGGTGCTTGATATGATCATCACCCACTACCGGTGTATTGACGAGTCTCAGAGTCCCACAAAGGAGTTACCTAGTCCAGGCGAAACGTTGTGGTGCGCGTATGCGATATGCGTATGGACCCGGTTAAAATGCGCGTATGAGATACCGTATATTAATCGGGCAGCTTGCTTTTAGTTGGGTCGTATTTGATATGGCCGGATTGATAAATCAAGTGTTGATTTATCATTTAACCATTATTTTCTCACTAGAAATCCTTTCTTGTATTTTTGATGTATGCATGCATGTATGCATTCTTTCATGATTCATGCACATATGGATGTGCATGCACACATACATACATACATCATCCTTCATTGTTGCATATACATTGAAAATGGTGTCAATATAAGACTCACACCATGGGTTTTTATATGGATTATTATTGTATTTGTGTTAAAACAAAAAGGAAAAGAAAAAGGGTTAATTCATGGATTGTTTCTACACTCTTCTTCATCTTACCATGCTCACCTACTTATTAACCCTTGGTTATTTTTCCTTTGGTGTTTTAAACTCCAATACAATAATATCTTTATCATTAACCATGGTTTGAGATGAGAAGTGGAAAATATATGTACATATACTTTTCATTTTCTCATGAGAGTTATTCTTTTCACTCTTGTTCTAAAAGGACATCATCTTCTTCCTCCTTCTTCATTTGCTCACTAGACTTTTGTAGTGAGCAAAATACTCATCAAGTTACGTTTTTGAAGTGAGAAAAGCCACCACAACATCATTCTACACAAGTCTTGCCCACTTGTTTAGAGTGTTATCTTCATTTCCTTCTCTTGATCAAAGTGAAGTTGATAGCTTGGACAAAGGAGCTTCGGGTGGATCGTCGTGGATAGTAGAAGACTTCAAGCTAACCGTTATCCAACCCTCAAGTGGCCAAGGAGTCAAGAATAGGGAGCTACAAAGGTTGTACTCTCAAAACCCTAGCCTTAGTTACTTGTATTGTTTTGAAACCCTAATTTTTCTAGGATAGATCCTTTGTATGCTTACTTAGCACCATAAAAATCAAGTCTTTGGTACATGTGATGCTTCCAAACCTCTCATAGGGTGCTAGGTAAACCTAACATTTGTATCAGAGCCAACCTAGAACATTAGGCGACACTTTAACGAAGTAAAAACTCCGATCGAACTAAAATACGGATTTTCGGGACACTCTCTGGACATTTTTTGAAATCTGTTATTTTTCAGAATTAAAAATACTTAAAAAATACAGCATGCAAATATAAGATAAACTGTGAAATACGAAGCAGTGAACAGTAAACCCTAGCGCGGAACCGCGGCCAAAGCTTGCTTAGGCCGCAGCTCCGCGGCCGTTTAGGTGATTCACTGCCTCGTTTTTGAATGGTTTTTCTCCTACCTGCATATGTACAGTTTTGGGTATGTTTAATCTGAATCTAGTACTGAATATTCTGGGGATGGTTTTGGACCCGGCGATTCGATCGGAATTTTAATTTCGTGTTTTTCCGGGTAATTTAGAAAGTATTAAAGTGTTCGAACGAGTATCATTAACTCACTCTTTCATGTGGTTTAAATCTTTCGGATATATGTGCAAGTTTTGTGGTGGACCCTCTAGAAGACAACAAACCTTAACTCGATTATGTGACCGTCTTGAACTACCCTTTGAACCTTAGGGTTTGGGGCAGTACGGCGTGCCACATATGAGGCGTTGGCTTGACCCTTCTACAGCTGGACCGTTACTACTGTGTCACACTCCGGATTTTTTGAACTCCGCTCGAGTGTTGAGCTTTAGGGAATTTTGGGTATTTGATCATTCGGTCGAAAACTTTAATACTGTCTATTTATCTGGAATGTGATAGAATATGTGGAATTCATATAGTTTAGGCTTGAAATACGAAGTATGTGATATTTCGCATTTATGATGTCTAAAGAGAATGTAGATTCCAAATATTGTAGTTTTACACTTTCTTTTCTGTGACCGTAAGTGTAGTATGTTCGATATCACCGTTTTTGTTGTTATACATCAACGACAATCGGGGTACGCATATTTACTTACGTTGATGATATATGATATTATGTGTTGCTGAGATATGATGTGCAGGATTGTCGCGATCGAATAGCCGGGTTTTTTTTTATGTGAGATGAGAGTTTTATATTTTCATTCATGTAAATTCAAATGTAATGTAATATTCTTTTATTTGGGGCACTTTCGGGTTGAGGTTGGTATCACCAGTGTTGTATATTATTTACTTTTCCGCATTAGGATAGACCCAAGGAGGGGAGCACAAGTGACCGGGTTCTGGGGTTCAGTGGGAGGCCATCTCGAGGAGTCGAGACCGGGTCTCCTAAACTCCAGGATTTGTAGGGTCGCTTGCCGCTCTCATAGGGGTCTAGGGGTGTGGGCTTGGCTATTCATCGCGATTGTGGAATCCGTATTTTCTATTATTGGCTAAATACTAAATACGGACGTCCTAGTATATCCCACATTATATATATGTTTCTGCTGCCTGTGTTCTGTGATATCTGAGACGAATGATATATTATATATGAGATATATAGTAGACGTTGCTTAAGTTTTGCACCCGCGCTAGTCCCGTCCCGGTATGCCGTTAGTTAAGTAACCTAACGGTGCATAACGGAACATTGTGGCGAATGCAGATGGCAAAAGCGTACGTGTTATTTTCGTTTCTTTTCTGTGATTGCCTTAAGGACTTAAATGATGGGATTACATTAATATGATTAATGTAAAGAAAATAAACCTAAATAGATGTTGTAGAATCAGATTTGAAAACCACTCGGCTATTTATGAAAAAGCTACATTTCAAAACTGCGGAGCTTAAGCCACTCCTTTTGAAAACCGTTTGATTCTACAACGATATCAAGTTCAAAGCGTTAAAGATTTTCTTAAAAAATCATTCGCAACCCTCCGTCATTTTAGGGAGTAGAGTGCTTAGTATTCGTGCTACGTTTGTTGACCTTAGCCAAGGCGTAGTGTACGGTAGCTAAGTGATGTCTTCCTACAATGCATATGATGCAGATTAATTAGGACAGGTATATGACTTTGTTGACCTTAGCCAAGGGTCATGTAAACGGGTCTGATTAATCAAGAAATGACGGGCTGAACTTGACTAGTACTTGTGATTTGTTGACCGTAGCCATGGTCATAGGTACTAGGGGTTAAAATCATATCGGGAATTTCAAGTGTTGAGATTTGCAATGAGATTGCATACCTTCCATATGATGGTTGGATCCCGATCCCACTGTGGGCAATAGTTGCTCTTAGGAGAGTTTTGCAGTTTACAATTAGCTAACTCATTAGGTGTCTAGAAAGGTGTTAACGGGGCTACGCCTCTGGGAAAATGAGGTTTACTTTAATTAGGTCCGTGCGAAAGAACGGGGAACCTCCCTCAAGTACCTACACTGGCCTGGCTGAACGGTTAGCGAAGTTGTAGACTGTAATTAATCCTGGCTAGTTTTCTTTTTAAGGTTTGAAAGAAAAACATGATTAAAGTAGTGGGAGACATCGATTAGACAAGATAATAACCAATCTGATCTATGCAAGAGCTTTCGCTGAGTGTATTCTTTTCTCTCTCTTAATGGCAGATACCAATGACTGGACTCAAGCTTCTACTAGATAAAAACAAACTGAATGGGACAAATTATAAAGACTGGCTGAGGAATCTGAAAATAGCCTTGACTTATGATAAAGTATAATATGTCCTCACGGCTTCAGCCCCGCCCAACCCAGGTCCAAAACCCTCAGTTGCGGACTTTGAAGTCCGCAAGACATGGGACGCTGACTGTGCCACGGCCAAATGCCTCGCGCTTGCATCGATGGACAATACACATCAAAAGCAGCACGAGAATATGGATATTCAAACCATATTCCTCCATACAAAGGAGTTGTATGGAGAGCAATCCCGCGTATTACGATACGAAGCATCAAAGAAATTGTTTCAGATGCGAATGGCCCCTGGCACACCAGTAGGAGACCATGTTCTGAAGATGATAACTCTTATAGAAGAGCTTGAGGACATAGGATGGACAATGGACAATGAACAATATACGGATATTATTCTGCAGTCCCTCCCCTCCACCTTTGCTCAGTTCATAGTTAACTTCAACATGCACGACATGGAGAAAGAACTACCTGAACTCCTTAATATGTTAAGGAGTGCAGAGAGCACTATGAAATCAATGAAAACTCCCGTTATGACTATTGGGCAATCTTCTTCTTCTCTCCCAAAGGCTAAGGCCAAAGGAAAGAAAAAGAAGAAGCCCACCAATCCTAAGGGTGGAGTTAAAAAGGTGAAGGGAAAGGAAAAGTCCAAAGCTGGAGACTCGGGGAAAGGTGAATGTTTTCATTGCCACAAGACAGGACATTGGAAGCGCAACTGTACGGAGTACTTGAATCTCAAGAAGAAGCATGGGGATGCTTCCGCTTCAGGTGTGTTTGTGACAGAAAACTGTTTTTCAATAAACTCTGCTTCCTGGGTATTAGATACCGGTTCAGGTTCTCACATTTGCAATTCTATGCGGGGACTGAGAAATAGCATTGTTTTGAAGACAGGTGACCATACTCTCCGCGTTGGAAACGGTTCCAATGTACAGACAGTCGCAGTGGGAGAGTATCACTTGGGGTTGCCATCTGGGTGTATATTGGTTTTGAACCCATGTTATTTTGTACCAAGTATGCTATGTAATATAATATCTGTTTCTTTGTTAGAAAATGAAGTATATAATTTTGTATTGCAGAACAATGTTATGAACATTCACCTAAATCAAATGTTGGTTGGGTATGGTACACTTAATAACGGGATATACATCCTAAATCAACACACAGTTTTCAGTATACAACAAACTAATAAAAGAAAACTTTCAGAATTAAATGAAGCTTTTCTTTGGCACTGTAGACTTGGACATATTAACGAAACAAGACTAAACATGTTACACAAAGATGGATATTTAAACTCTTTTGAATATAAATCTTATGCAAATTGCCAGTCTTGTATTAAGGGTACAATGACCAAAACTCCGTTTACCGGACACGGAGAAAGAGCTACTGAGCTCCTAGGCCTCATACATAGTGATGTATGCGGGCCAATGTCTACACAGGCTAGAGGCGGTTTTTCTTACTTCATTACTTTCACTGACGATTTCTCAAGATTCGGTCATGTATTTTTATTAAAGCACAAGTCCGAAGCTTTCGAGAAATTCATTGAATATAAACAAGAAGTAGAAAAACAAACCGGCTTGAGTATCAAGATGCTTCGATAAGATCGAGGTGGAGAGTATCTCAGTACGGAATTTGCTAACTTCCTAAAAGGGAATGAGATTCTCTCTTAGATCACTCCTCCCTACACACCACAGCACAACGGTGTGTCTGAATGACAGAATAGGACCCTATTAGATATGGTCCGATCCATGATGAGTGATGCTGAGTTACCCGTCTCATTTTGGAGGCATGCATTGGAGACTGCAGCGTTTCTACTGAACAGGGTTCCAACCAAAACCGTGTCTACCACACCATATAAGATATGGCATGGGAAGAGACCATCTCTTAAGAGAATTAAGATTTGGGGTTACCTGGCCTATGTTAAAAAGAAGAACCCGGACAAACTCAAGACACGGTCGGTCATGTGTAACTTTGTGGGATATCCAAAGAACTCATATGGATATCTATTCTACCACAAGGAGGAACAAAAGGTGTTTGTTTCTCAGCATGCCACATTCTTGGAAAAAGAGTTTTTCACTGATAAAGATGATGGCAATGTGGTGGATCTAGATGAGGTTCTAGAGACACAAACTACAAATGACGACTTGGTTGAACCGGTTGTTGCAATAGAAACTGAAGAACCTCAGCCACTCCGTAGGTCTGGCAGGACTTCTCGCCCACCGGAGAGGTACTACGGTTTCCTCATTGATGGTGACGGAGAAGACTGCATCATGGATGATGATGATCCTACCAGTTTTCAGCAAGCTATCACGAGTGGTGACTCTGTGAAGTGGCTGGATGCCATAAGATCCGAAATGGAGTCTATGTACACCAACAAAGTATGGACTTTGGACATTGTACCCCCTGGGGTAAAACCTGTGGGATGCAAATGGATCTTTAAAAGAAAGATTGGTGTAGATGGGCAGGTAGAGACCTATAAGGAAAGACTTGTGGCGAAGGGTTTTCGTCAAAGACCAGGTTTGGACTATGACGAAACTTTTTCGCCCGTAGCCATGCTTAAATCCATTCGGATCCTACATGCTATTGCTGCTCACTACGACTATGAAATCTGGCAGATGGATGTTAAAACAACATTTCTAAATGGAGATTTAGAAGAATGCGTTTATATGGATCAGCCAGAGGGCTTCATTGACAGTAGGAGCAGCGGGAAAGCATGTAGATTGCTTAAATCCATATATGGGTTGAATCAGGCATCACAGAGTTGGAACATCTGTTTCGATGATGTTATCAAAGAGTTTGATTTCATCAAAAATCCAGATGAACCTTGTGTTTATAAGAAGGCTATAGGAAGAGCTGTCACATTCCTCGTACTGTACGTAGATGACATTCTTCTGATAGGAAATGATATCCCTATGCTACAGTCGGTCAAATCTTTCTTATCACTAAGGTTCTCCATGAAGGACCTGGGTGATGCCACATACATCCTGGGCATAAGGATCTATAGGAATAGATCCAAAAAGTTATTGGGATTGTCCCAAACCAGGTACATCAACACCATCCTAAAAAGGTTTAGTATGGAAGACTCCAAGCGGGGTGCCTTACCCGCTTGCCATGGAGTCACTCTCTCCAAGGATTCTTGTCCAAAGACCGATGAAGAAAGAGCTCGCAAGAGCATTATACCCTATGCTTCGGCAGTAGGATCTATAATGTATGCGATGTTATGTACACGCCCAGATGTAGCTTATGCACTTAGTGTTGTAAGCAGGTATAAATCCAACCCAGGAGAGAATCACTAGACAGCTGTGAAGAACATTCTTAAGTACTTACGAAGGACTAAAGAATTGTTCTTGGTGTATGGTAATGCAGATCTCCAAATGGAGGCCTTTACCGATTCGAGCTTCCACAGTGATAAGGACGACAGAAAATCTATCTCAGGGTTTGTATTTACCCTCAATGGAGGGGCGGTAAGTAGGAAGAGTTCCAAACAGGATACCGTTGCAGACTCTACGATGGAGGCTGAGTACATAGCTGCAAATGATGCCGCCAAGGAAGCCGTCTGGATGAAGAAGTTCGTCTCGGAGCTAGGAGTAGTTCCAACCATTATTGATCCAATACCATTGTATTGTGATAATAATGGGGCTATGGCGTTAGCCAAGGAGCCCAGGTCCCATCAGCGGTCCAGACACATCCTGATGCGCTTTCATTTGATCCGGGAGATTGTAGATCGCCACGAGATCGAGATTAAGAGAGTAGACACAAAGAATAACGCCGCGGATCCACTCACCAAGGCCCTCCCTCAGCTGCAGCATGAGCGACTTTTTGAGATGTTGGGTATGAGATACGGAAATAACTGGCCTTAGTGCAAGTGGGAGATTGTTGGATATATGTATGCCCTAGAGGCCATTATATGATAGCGGATGTATCTGTACATGTATATATATATATATATATATATATATATTCAGTGTACATTCTTGCTCGACATGATAGTATGCTATCTGGTTCTACTTTATCTGACATGTTGATTTGATCATGCTTTTACTCATTCATACATGTTGATAAAGCCCTGAGGATATTGGCTTGACTACAGTGATTATGATAGAGATCATACTAGTAGGACATCTGTAGTTTATAAGCATATCCTGAAATGTCCCTAGTTGGAGGTGTATCGAGATGGGGCATCGATATACCAGAGTAGACTAGCGTATATGATACTAGACCCATGTGATGGGCGATGGATGTTCCCACATTCATCGATGTTTGACATCAAGATCATATACGGGTGCTCAGTGGTGACTGGGTACACTGGACGGACTCACCGAGAACTCCTATATGGAATTATATCTATCGTCGGATAGCAGTTCTCAGGTGACACTGGTACAGGTTAGTCTGTAGTCCCGAGATCATCATAGAGTCTTGTGTGCTCTCCCACTGTACTTTGATTACTGTAAGTCCACGTTGCCCACCCCGGTGCTTGCGGGGAGGCGGAAAACGGAATAAAAATCAAATTTTTATCAACGTTAGGCAACATGGACTAGACAAAGAAGGATCTTTGCTAAACAAAAACAAGCTAAAGCTAACTAGAAACTAGCTAAGTGTTAGAATGGTTATACCTAGGGCTTTATGTCCTTCTCTCCTTGCTCCTTGGAGTAGTGGAAAGGGATCACCTTTGTCGTCTTCTCACGTCGAAGAAAGATCCACTCGAAAGCCTCAACCTTTGGCTTCAACTCCAAGCTAGAAGTAATTAGGGTGCTAGAAGTGCTAATCCTAGAACCCTAGATTAGAGTAGAGATTATCAAGAAGTGGTTTTTCTCAAGCTCAAGTGTTTCTCAACACATGAGAGGGGAGAGCTTCAGGAAGAGGAAGAACAAGAGAGAGAAAGTAAATGATAGAATTGTTGGAGATAGTGCCCTCAGAGTCAATTATTGGATCACAGGCACGTGATTGCAATGATTGAGGGAGGACCTATCCCGGTAGGACAGTCTTACTCGAAATGATAGTATGCTATCTGGTTTACCTTTATCATCGTGTACTGCTTTAGGTGACCTGACATGTCGCTATTGCCCGTTGATAGAGCCCCTAGGATTCTTGCTTGACTGCCAGCAGTATGAGGGCGATCATATAAGTGAGAGCTGGAGTCTATAAGCACATCCTTAAATGGTCCCTAGTCGTGGGAGTTTCGAGACAGGGCATCGATTCTCCAGAGTAGACTAGTGTATACAGTCGAGACCCCGACGAGGGGCGGTGGCCGGTCTCACAAGCCACTGGTGTCGGTTGGATCACCTAAGATGTATACAGGTGCTCATTGGGTTATGAGTACACCGGACAGGACTCGCCGGGAACATGCTAGTTGGTCTTATACCTGACGTCAGATAGCAGTTCCCAGGTGACATGTGTACAGGTTAGTTCATCGACCTGGGATCGTCATTTGTCTCGTGTGAGTTCCCACTGTGCTTTGATTACTACCCTACCACGGCTCAAAGGAGTCGTGCAAACAGGTTTTAGTTGGGTACAGTCCCGAGCCACATGGAGGCAGTGAGCGGATCTTCAGGGGTTCGTCTCTCCCGGTATTGGGAGTGAGGTCGCGCTGTGTCTAGGAGAGCCATTACATGAAGTCGTTGGCCAAGGCAGGAGATTTACTGGTAGGTATTCCAGTAGTATCTCAGGGTGTTCTGGGCTACACTCCGACACGACTTGTACCGCTTTTGGGGGTCTGACTATTACCAACCCCCTAGGCCCGACATGCGATGCTCATAGACGAACGGACCGGACTGTACGGATATTGTCACTGACAGGCTCAGTAGGGTGTCAGGATGAGCTTGCTCATCGACGTCCCTTTTGGTCAATAGCTGGTAGCCCGTCACGTATTGGCTTATACCTCTGACGTGCTAGTGGTTAAATCCACAACCATAGTATTGACGAGTCTTTAGAGTCCACCACACTTTCAGTCACTCAAGCTTTCGGGCGAAACGCTGTAGAGGCCGTATGGAGATATGGCAGGGTTCGATCAGATACGTGCGGTATTGCACGGATCGTGATCGGACGGTTTTTACTAGCCGGCTTTGGCTTAAGCCGGATCTTAGTATTTGATTGTGTAGTTTTGTCTCTTTGCATTTGTATTTCGGTCGGAATACAAATGCGGGTGTGTATGCACAGTATCGGGGTTTTCCTGTAATTTATTATGGGACCAGTTTTCTGGGGTTGCCAGTTTGCATTCCGTTCCGGCCGGTTTTTTCATTATTCCTTCACGGCCGGACTTTTCGTTGGAGGGTGTTATTTGCAGTTTGCAAATAACATTTTGTGGAGGTTTTATTTGTGAGATGAGAGTCTATGATTGCATCTTTTGATTCCCTTTTCTTTTTTTCCTTTTGATGCACCATCACTTGCATTAATTGAGATAAGAGAGGGTATGGGTTTTGATGTGAATTTGTGATGGATAAGTTGGTATGGCCGGCCACTGTTTGGGTATGGAGTGAGGATTATTTTGGTGGCAAATTTCTTTCATGCTTATTGGTGGACCCCCCCCATTTGTGCTTTGTAGTGAAGGGTTTTAATTCTTGGTTGCATGGTTTTGATTAATTCACTTCAACCACATTCCTTTTCCAGTGAGCTTGCTTCATGATTTCCAGTGAGCACAAAGGGTTTGGCCGAGCTCATATTTTTAGGGGTATGCTCATTTTTCTTAGGATCCTTCCATGAAATTCTTGTGCACATATTCCTCCAAAAATTGGCAACCTCATAAACCCCAAATGAGACACAACCCTACACATTCTACAGCAAATCTTGGGCATGTCGACTTGCCAGCTTCATGCCCGAGTTGCCTCGGTATAGAGGCGGGAGCCCGTAAAAGATGCAGGCGATGTGGTGCCCTTCCGGTGAGGAGGCGACGACCGGAGTTTCCGCGAGAGATCGGGATGACGACGAGAAGACCGGAGGACTCGGATCACTCGGTATATCTCTTCCCATCTTGTTACTTTGCTAGATCTAGTTTAATGGCCCGATCCGGGGTTTAGTGCGCGGTGGTGCCGGTTTGCTAAGTTCGCAAATTTAAAGTTTATCACCGTTTCCGCATTTGGCCGTCGGACTGACGGCCGGGGCGCCGCCGTGCACTTACAGTGGTATCAGAGCCTCGCCATTAACTTAGTCTAGCTTGGTATAATGTGTTTTTCTGTTTCGATCGATCGAATGTTCCAAAACCGTATTTTTGCTTGCGACAGTTTTCTGTTGAAATTTTTTGGTCTCCAAAATTTTTCAGGTTGTATAAAATTGATGTACTGGAGATTACAAGGCTACTGTAGAAATTCGACAGGGTGATTCCACTGTGGAGGCGCGGAACCGCGGCCAAACTCCCCTTTGGGCCGCGGTTCCGCCGCGCACTGTGGAGATCCCTGCACCAAATTTCTACAGTGTTCTTCTGGGGTTAAAATTGGGGTTTTGGAATATTAATATTGGGCCCAGAATTTCCTGATCTGCTACAGTAGTGCTTGGGGGCCCACTTATTATAATTTTGATTGATCGGATATTTTAAACACATTATTTCACAGTATTTACATTATATCTACGACCGTGAATGTCACTTGATCGGTAAATCCGATCTAACTGCTATAGCCCGGTTAGACGGATTTGCGAACGTGACTTTCACGTTGATGTTTTGTGATTTTGCTGTGATGTTGCGGATCGGTCGTTGGATAGCCTGGATGCAATGCTAGTACAGTTTTGTTGTATTATGTACATTTGATATTGCGGGCCGAGCGTCCGACATGTGGACTGCCGTCACTGCCTGATTGTATTATTCTTTTGGGGCACGACCTGGTTGCGGTCGATGTACCCGTTGTATGTATATTTTACTTTCTGTACTAGGATTACCCCGCGGAGGGGTGCACGGATAGCCGGGTTCTAGAGGGCAACAAGCCCGCATCTCATGGCATTGAGACGGAGGGGGCTTCACTCTAGGATTGGAGGGCTATTCGCCGCACTCGTAGGGGGTACAGGTTGACCCAGGAGGGGTTCCCAAGTTACCGAATTCCGTGAAGTGCTGGGTGGTCCATTCACGGCGCTGAAGGGGGCTGCCTCGCTTCAGGTTTTGGCGGGTAACTTGCCGCGCCCGTAGGGGTCTAGGATTTCATTGCATAGGCTATCCACACGACCAGGGGAACGTCGGGTTTCAGCAGTGGCTCTGTGAAACCCGGGGATCCCAGATATCTGTATTGTTCTGTGATGCTGTACATTTCTGTGATGTTGCATTTTATCACGCCTTGAACGAATATAATATATTGGTATATATATTAGTAGATGTTGTATATGCTTTTAATCCGCGCTAGTCCAGTCCCCGCTCTGCCGTTAGTTAGCTAACCTAACGGGTGATGACGGGACCCAGTGGCGAATGCGGATGGCATATACGTACATCAGTATATTTTCGTTCTTTATGGTGTGATCAATTGATGGGACTGCGTTGATTCGGATCAATGCAAGTTAAAACAAACCTAATCTGATGTTGTTGGAACACTTTTTCAAAAAGCTGTTATTGCAAGGAAGTTCACTTTTGTTTTGCATCGCGTATTCATTTGGAATATCCTGCTCCTCAGTCGACGAGGCAAGGGCCGAGATCCCTTCACCGGGAGTGACCCCTTGGATAGAAATTTGCGTCAGGGCATTAACTTCACTATAGCCGATTACTTTTGCTTTGCATCGTGGTATTCATTTGGGATATCCTGCACCCCATTCTACGGGGAAAGAGCCGAGATCCCTTCACCGGGAGTGACCTCTTTAGTAAAGGTTTTCGTCACTATATTTTCTAAAAAGCTATCCGTTCCTTCAACGATATCAAGTTCATTACGTTAAAGGTTTTCGCCAGAAACCATTCGTAGCCCTCCGTCGTTTCATATGGGTAGTCAATAGTATTCAAGCTGTGTTTGTTGGCCAAAGTCAAGGCACAGTGTTTGGTAGCTGTTGGTTATTCATATGCAGCATAGATAGATGCGTTGGTTTGGGGCAGTCGTATAGCCTTGTTGGCCAAAGTCAAGGGCTTGTACGGGTGGGCTCAAATTAACCTGGAGAATGACGGTCAGAACTTGACATGTGACTTATGATTTGTTGGCCAAAGTCAAGGTCATAAGAGCATGGGGTAAAAATCCACATCGGGAGTTTCAAAAGAACTGAAACTTGCCAGATATGCGCATACCTTCTGGAGTGTGATACCGTGAGCGGATTCCGTCACGTTATCATGCAATGATAGTTGGATCCTGATTCCCACTGATGAGTTGGTTTACTCCTTGGGTGACCCCGACTAATTCTTCTTTCAGGTTTGGAGGAGAATTTGAGGTACAGTGGGAGGTTTCCAGATTAGATAAATTGGTAACCATTCTGATCTAGGATAGAGTGCACGCTGAGTGTTTCTTTTCTCTCTCTCTCTGGCAGCGACCATTGACCCGACCCTAAGACTATGACTCAGTGACCAAGTTGACCGAACCTGCTTAACACTGGCTTTTGGATTGACAAAGTTGCAGACCTCCTTGCCACTCCTACTTTTACCCTTTTCTCCAGGACACCCCGTATTACTGCGAACATCCACTTCCATTGGACAAAACCATCGTATGGTTAGATACGAACTCGAAGGAATTCGAGGATGGTTTCCAGTTCTGGAGAAAACGGATAGGATTATTCAGTTGTCTTTTCCCTTTTACCTTCTCTCAAGTTGTGAGTACTCCTTGGTTTAGGAGATAGTACACCTATTACACAAATTGGATAGTCGTCTTCTAAACCTTAGGCTGGTGCCGACCGGTAGGGAATGAAGAAAACCGATTAGCCTAAACGGTGTGCAGAAGGTATTAAGATTAAGACAAAGCAAGGGATTAGTAAGAGGGCAAAGTAAATTGCGACTGATATTCACGACCAAACCAAGTATTTCTTCACCAATCCTAAATCACCTTTGTATTTCTCCAGGACACTCCGTATCACTACGAAGATCCACAGTTTATTGGATACTCCATCGTATGGTTATATACGAACTCGAAAGGAACTTGTTTCAGTTCGGGAGGATGGA